>OY754342.1:24498035-25094021 GCA_963572235.1 Caenorhabditis japonica | reverse complement strand
CAGTCCAAAGTTTGACCATTTTTAGCATTGGTTTTAGCAAAAATAGCCTTTCACGAGCTATTTTTCTCGCCATGACCACCCCATTTCATAGGTGCCCTCATTGTTCACTTCAAAACATGCGAGGGTGGCGCAGGTGGGAGTACTTGCGTTTCTGAATATGTTGAGATGCTGGTTCGACCCCCACGAAGTTATTGTTTTTTTTCTTTTCAAATTATTTTTCATAAAGTTTTTTGGAAACAATTTTTTTTTAGTTTGCTTTAAATATTTCCCTTTAAACTTTGGATATGATAAGATTCATATTTAATTTTGAAACTTTTCTCTCCATATCATATCATGGATTATTTCAAGTTTTCTGAAATTTCTGTAATCAAGGTTATGGCCAGTTTGGCAGATGATTTCGCGCTTCTCCCATCTGAAAATTCCATTCAGTTCATATTTGGGAAAAAAAGCGTTTCGATTTGTTCATGTACCTGTGCTGAATAGTTCCATAGCCAAGTTCCAAAGAAAAAGAAAAAAAATCAATTACTTCGTGGGGGGGTCGAACCAGCATCTCGATATTCAGAAACGCAACTACTCCCACCTGCGCCACCCTCGCATGTTTTGAACTGAACAATGAGGAAACCTATGAAATGGGGTGGTCATGGCGAGAAAAATAGCTCGTGAAAGGCTATTTTTGCTAAAAACAATGCTAAAAATGTGAAACTTTGGACTGAAATTTCATATATTCAGAAGTCTCGTAAGCAGGTTTTGAAAACTGGAATATACACTTTAAAAGTCCCTCTTTCGAACTGTGTCAACGGTTAAGGCAGAGTCCATGCATTAGATAAATGGTTCCCTAGTCAGACTAAATCTTATGGATTTTTGTTTCGGATACCACAAAAAATTACATTTGCGTGTTGGTAGAACGTTGAAAAAAAAATTAAAATTTTCTTTTTTTTTTTTCGAACTACTTTAAATTCGTTAGTTTTATTGAAATTCTTCGGCAAGTAACTTTTATCCAGAAAGTTCAGCGGCAAAACGCCGGAAGCATGCGTGAAACCTTGAAAATGGGCGACCGGAGGGAGCTGGGCGGAAGCTTGCTTTGAATCTGTGGTTGAAAACAGAAAACAAAAAAAAAGTGCACCAAGAGGTATTGAACCCAGGCCTCCGGATCGGCGATCGAAAATGTAGACCACTAGACCATCACAGTACACACAGGTAAACCGCATAGAGTTTCAACAAATTCTAAAAAGAGTGCGGGCGTTGATTCTAAAAAGTGCACAGAAAGAGTCTCCCAGAATCTGTTGAAACTCTTTCCACATTTTTTGCGCATTCTTTTCAAACTCTTTTGAGAAATTTTGCTTATTCCGTTGGGCTAATTTTATCGTTCATTTGCAACAAATTCGCCGATATATTTTATTCGATTGAAAGATTAAAAAATCATTAATGAACAATACGAACACAACAAATTAATGCAGTGTGTTGGCCCGTACATTATTTTCAAACGGAAAAAAACACTGTTAAACATGCAGTGGAGTTATATTATGTGTTCACGAATGACTAGTGCTGACGACGCTCCGATGTTCCGCAGTCTTTCACTGTTATGAAGTATTTGCAACGAGATTGCCGTTAAAAACTGCGGAACATTGGAGCGTCATCAGCACCAGTTGTTCGTGAGCCCATAATACCGCCGGAGATAATTTGGCTCCGTACAAAACGGTATTTTTCCGTTCAAAAAATTAATGCAAACACACCGGTGTTACATACAACGAAAACAATTAACAAAATAGAGGCGCAATTTATAAGCGGTCTGGATTCCGCAACAGATGATTCCGCGTTTTTCGGAACAACACTGTCGATTTGAATTTTTTTGTGTTAATTCACTTTATTCGATTAGAGTCTCTGAAAATGATCTTCATTAGACGTTTTCAAAAAAAAAAACACAAACATTTTCAGAAGGTGGTTGCATTAGTTTCGAGCCAAACCAAGCTGCCTTTTTTCCTGTCGACCGATCACTAAATATGAACGATTTTTTTCGGGTACGAAATTTCAAATAAACTTACTAAAAATTTAGCGTGACTTTTCGTACTCCCAGTCGCTGAGTACAATCCAAATCCGGCGTAAAACACCTCTAAAAACTAATGTTTGTTTGAAGTATCGTGAAAATAAACAAATTGCAACGCGGTGCTTGCGGATTTTTGAAATTCGAACAGAAATGGAAGAAATTGCATAGAAAATGAAGAGATTTGTTCCCACTTTCGCATGAATTTTAAAAGTACGCAAACACCGCGTCGAATTTTTTTTGTTTTCACAATAAAGCAGTTACTCACTTGTAAAATAAAAATGATCGTGGATCCATTTTCCCACCGGTGGGCAGAGGATGTCCTTAACATCTCGGGCTTTGACGATCTACCGGCAAAAAATTTAATCAAAAAAAGGCTGAAAATAGCAGAAAAATGACCAAAAATTATTAAAAATGAGAAGAAATGGCAAAAAAAAATTCGATAATTTAGGCTCCGCCTTTTTTGCAAGTAGCGCATGCCTTTTTGCAATTCTTTTGATAATCTTCTCAAATTCTCTGAACCAGAAAGAATTTCAAAAGAATTTCAGCAGATTCTGAAAAGAATTCGTTTGAATTATCAGAATGCCACTCTTTCGATACACTTTTGCGGTTCACAATTCACCCTAGACTCTTTTGGGACTCTTTCCGCACCAAAACTCTTTTGAGACACTTTTTAAACTATTTGCGGTTTACCTGTGACACATTCTTAGTGCCCGCGATGGGCGTTTATATGATCGGCGCCAAAGGAGGAGGTATGCAAGTGCGCTCCACTAGACGAGCATTTGGAGGTGTCAAATTCCGCCACTGTGAAAATGCTGATTTGCGCGAGCAGCGGTGGACGAGATGGTCCCTCCTCTCTTCATTTCGCGTTGTCTCTCGCTCACTCTCGCTGTGTCGGCGTCTCTTTTCTCGCGTCTCGACGGCCTGCCTCATGCAAATCTGGGGAGAAAACAGTGCTACTTTGGGATGGTATAACTCGAGAATTACCGAACACTTTTTGAAAAAAATTTGACAACGTACTCATATTGAGACAAGGAACACATTCCATTACAATTCGTAGTCATCGTACTTAAATGAAAACTTAAAAGTTTTCTTCTTTCCGACGCTCTCTTGCTCATCTTAAATTAAAATAAATAAAGCGCGTTTTGTGCATAGCCGAACAAAAAAAGCGTGTTCTTTTCGTCAATTGTCAAATTGTCATTTGTCACTTGTCAAATTGTCAATTGTCGAATTGTCACTTGTCAAATGTCACTTGTCACATGTCACATTGTCACATTGGCACTTGTCACATTGTCACCTGTCAAATGTCATTTGTCAGTTGTCACATTGTCACATTGTCACTTGTCAAAATGTCACTTGTCACATGTCACATTGTCACATTGTCACATTGTCACATTGCCACTTGTCACTTGTCAAAATGTCACTTGTCACATGTCACTTGTCAAAATGTCACTTGTCACATGTCACATGTCACATTGTCACTTGTCAAAATGTCACTTGTCACTTGTCACTTGTCACATGTCACGTGTCACCTTGTCACATTGTCACATTGCCACTTGTCACATGTCACATTGTCACTTGTCACATTGTCACATTGTCAACTGTCACATTGTCACATGTCACATGTCACATGCCACATTGTCACATGTCACATGTCACATGCCACATTGTCACATTGTCACATTGTCACATTGTCACATTGTCACATTGCCACATTGTCACTTGTCACATTGTCACATTGTCAACTGTCACATTGTCACATGTCACATGCCACATTGTCACATTGTCACATTGTCACATTGTCACATTGTCACTTGTCACATTGTCAATTATCACATGTTACATTGTCACTTGTCAAAATGTCACTTGTCACTTGTCACTTGTCACATGTCACGTGTCACATGCCACATTGTCACATTGTCACATTGTCACATTGTCACATTGTCACATTGTCACATTGCCACTTGTCACATGTCACATTGTCACATGTCACATTGTCACATTGTCACATTGTCAACTTTCACATTGTCACATGTCACATGTCACATGCCACATTGTCACATTGTCACATTGTCACTTGTCACATTGTCAATTATCACTTGTCAAATTGTCCATTGTCACCAGCCAAAATGGATATTGTCAAAAAAATCCGGGCCTAGAAGGAAAATTGCCGATTATCGTCGACTTTATCACTTTCGAGTCGATTATCGACATATTTCGTGTCGATTATCAACACGATCGACATGGCGATAATCGAAGTCGAGCCGAGAGTCGAAAGTCGACCGTGTCGATAATCGAAGTCGAGTCGTTAGTCGAAAGTCGGGCGTGTCGATAATCGAAGTCGAGTCGAAAGTCGAAAAGTCGGGCGTGTCGATAATCGAAGTCGAGTCGTGAGTCGAAAGTCGACCGTTTCGATAATCGAAGGAAAGTCGACTCTCGATTATCGACACGAAATTTTTACTCGATTTTTCGACACGAAGTCGACTGAAGTCGATTTTTAATAAAAATTTTGTCGATCGACATGACTTTTTCGATAGCTTTCATTTCGATTTTCGATATGGATTTTTTCGATAATCGTGTCGACACGTCACTCTAGCCGGATATCATTTCGACTGTAGAAATGCATAACGTCACGGTGTCCAGGATTTGAAATGTGGGCGGAGCCTAATTTGCTGGCGTGTCAGCAAACTCTCATGGCGCACTTTCGGTGCTTGCGCAGTTTGCGACTCTCGAATTTTTGTTATTGTTTTCATTATTTTTCTTTCAATAAAACCAGTTTTTCTTTGTAAAATGTATGTATTGTATCTTTTAATACCATAAAATTGTCCAAACTTCAATTTTCGTAAAGATTTATTCTGCAAAAACACCAAAAAACTCAAAATGAATATTTCGAAATGGTGGCTGAACCAAATTCAACGTTCTTAGGCTTAAAAAATTTCTAAAAACCTCAGCTATAATTCCGTTGGAGCACATGTGGGAAAAAAATAAGAATTTATGCTTTTTTTTTTCCCGAAAAACATAAAAAATGCGTCAAAATTTGAATTTCGCGCGAAAAAATCCAGTGGGGCGAGTTTGCTCGACTCCGCCCACTTTTCAAATCCTGGACACCGTGAACGTGTAGAAGAAAAAAAAAATAATGTTAAAGGGGCTAACAGTAAAGTACCCTTCAAAATAATGATATCAAAATTTGAAAAAGACGGGCATCATCGCGGCATTCAGGAGACTCAGATTTCCAATTTTGGCCTTCCACGGACTTCTGGGGACTGCGCCAGCACCGCGAACATACCCATACACAGACAGACAGACACACAGAAAAATTTTATTAGTAATAGTAAAGATTCAGCATGCATTTTTTGGCGTAAGATGGAAATGAATTAGTGCTGGCGGATGATTTGGATTTCATAAGATTGGGATCGACGACCCGACTTCAACGACATTTCCGCAGCTCAAGAATGCAGTTCGATACCGCTTGAAAAGGAATACGGGCCCGGAAGCCGGAAATACTACTTCTACTTTTCTTCTGGTTCGTCCACAGTAGCTCCACTTTTTGGCGAGACGTTTCACTGAAATAGAACCGATAATCAAAATATCCGCACAAATTGAGAACTTACTTTTTAACGATTTAGATGAACAGTAAGGTAAAAAACTCTTGTAATAGAGACAACTACGCCTACAAATCTAGAATCACCTATAACGAGATAAAATCAACACGTCGGTGGGTAAGGTCGGGTCAGGTCACTTAAAATATGTAATAATTCACGTAAATTTTTTCTCACAGCACAGCGAAAGTAGGGTGTATTTTTTGTCGCCTCGAGTTCACGCGGAAAATCAAAAGCCACGCCGGTAAAATTACAGAAGTGCACCCCCAACATTACAGTTCAGGACCCCACGGGAAACCCCCAGAAGAGCCCCCCTCACGATTAAAATAAAGTTTCACGTAAAAATTTTTTATTAGAGAAAAATATCATATAAGCGTGACATCTAAATGCGTGGCAAGACATACACGTATTTTCATATTCCTTTTCTCTCTTTTCTCAGCAACTTCTACCGGCGAAACAGCGACCGATCGATTGCAAATCGGCGGCAAATAGAGAGCGTAGCAGACTTGCACCTCTGATTTGTCTTCCCTCCGCCGCTGTTTTCAAAAAATCTAGGCGGAATGTTGTAACCGCTCGTTATTTAGCCTCTGTTGAATTTTGCTGGGTGCCTCCATAAAACGATTAGAAAAGACGAGAAAATTTATTATCGGAATAAAATAAATAACTAAATATACAACAAAAGAAGAACAGAAAAAAATATAAAATTAGAAAATAACAGCAGACTTGCGGATTTGTGTAAAGGAGGTACCAGGCAGAGTTGCCTGGGAGTGGAAATTTCTAAAAGGAAAGTCGGAAGTGAAATTTTTTAAACGGAAGTTGGAAGTCGGAAATCGGAATTGAATATTTTAAACGGAAGTCTGAAGCCGGAAGTTGGAAGTCGGAATTCCATTCAACTCTGGTACCAGGAACTGTTGAATTATTTGAGTCGGGGACTAGTGGCTGAAACGTAATAGTTATATTTCGGATAAATTTAGAGATAAACAAACCTCTTAAATCATTTTTCTTATCTCGAGATTAATTGTTCGGTGGAAATCAATGCCATCCGCCATCCTGTTACGAGCTGCCAGGCGTGATCTCTCCTTCCAGAGTGTGTTTTCACGTTCCCATGCCGTCTTGTTTATCTTGAATTAAGACAAATAAAGCATGTTTAGACAGTAGCCAATAAAAGGGGGCATCATCTCTCCTCCCAAAGTTGGATAAGAAAGTATCTAAACATTATTGATATCCCTAAAGGGACACTAGAATCTTACCTGTCCAGGACACTCCTTAAGATGAAACAAATCGCCCGTTGGGTATCATCAGGGACTTTATCAATGTGGGCCAAATTGATTTTCTCCTAGATCTGAAATATACGAAGACCATGAATAAACGTAGATTTTCGGGGGGGGGGGGGGGGGGGGGGGCAATATGAGTTAGGGGGGAAGGCACTCAAAAAAACTTTTTTTTTTCGTTTTTATTGGTGATTTTGAATCGCTTTTGATTTGTTTGATATATTTATCTGATTCAGCATTGATTTTTGCCCGGAAAGCTCAGTGGCAACGCGCCGGAACCGAAAGGAGCTGGGTGGAAGCTTGCTTTGATTGTTTTTAGTGTTTAATCTACTGCCGGTTACCTTTTCTTATTTTTCACGCATTTAATCACAAAAAATCCCCTCGCAAAGCATGCTTCCACCCAGCTCCCTCCGGTCGCCCATTTTAAGTGCCACACATGCTCCGGCGCGTTGCCGCTGCGCTGAACTTTCCGGGGATCAATAAATTCTTATAAACGCATATTAAACATTTGTACGACAAAAAATGAAAAAAAAAATTGTTTTTTTTTTCGGTGGCCCCCCTCAACTCATATTGCCCCGATTTTTGTTAGTTTACCTTGAAAGGGCGCAACCCGAAGAATTTTTTGTGACGATGAAAAGCGTGGGCAGGAATGAAAACATTGCGCGCTTTGGCTTTGCGAACTTTTCCTTGAGCAAGCTTTCGATTTGCCAGATTTAGCTGTAAATATGAGTTTGCAGAAAAACGTGTTGAACGAGTGAACCCACAAAAAAGTCGGCCCGGCTTGAAAGACTCGTCGATGCACTTCGGTGCACTTCGGCAGTCTGGACGAATTTTACGGCGACTAACCAAAATTCCCTGAGAAATAAAGGTATTTAACATCACACAAGTTTTTAGTTTTTACATAACTTACTGTGTATGTTGGGCTTCAAGGTGTGAACCAGAGTTACCTGGAATTCCATCTTCCGCTGATTTTTTTTTTCACTTTCGACTTCTGTTTTAGAAATCTCACATCCATGCAACTATGGTGTGGACCTCTGCTGCTTCTTCTTCAAGATCGTCTCTCATCGTTTCCGCGAAATATTAAACATCCGAAATTATTCATCCGACATCCGAAATCATCATCCGACATCCGAATTCATCCGACAAATCCAGACATTATTCATCCGACATCCGAAAGACAATAACATCCGAAATTATTCATTAAACATCCGAGTCCGAAATTTCTCGGAAGCTATCGTGCTCGTTTTAACGGCAATTTATCGGTCACTCGCAAGATGTGAAGAAGATCATCTGAAAACAGAAATAAAGCTAATAATATTTTTCATCAATATTTTTATGAAGAAACACTTTCTTCCAACCCTACTCAATGCCGTTATACGATATGTCGCCGCGTCCCGCCGCATTGTTTCCGACACTGAAAAATCGATTAATGATTCGGTTTTTAGTTATTTATTGGGAAATTCATGAATTGCGAAAATTCCTGTTCGGTAATCTAGCACACATTTCAAGTCAAAAACACCGAAAATTAATAATGTTCGCGAATTTTTAAACGGATAATTATTCGCTCACAATCAGTCATTCAATAAAACCGTGATACCGTGATACATGATAACATACAATTACTATAGAAATAATGTATAAATTATAAAATAATTTAATTTTAAAATATAAAAAAAAAACAAAAAAATTTTAATATTTTCTCGTAAATCCTGTTCCGTGGGTCTTGCAACGAATGTCTTTCTCCGACCAGCGTTCTGCCTTCCCTTGTCGAAAAGCTCTCTTCGGCCGCTGTTTCGCCGGTAGAAGTTGCTGAGTTATTTCTCATTTTACCATCGTACGTGGCAAAACGATGCTTCTCAATTTTATGTGCGGCCCTATAAAGATCCATCTATATCTATATAATATCTATAACAATTGATCTATAAATGTGAGCTTATCGCCAGGGAAACATGTAAGTTACTTTTAAAATAAAAAACCCAGAAGATTTATCAAATTTGGATGAAATCCGTAACGGGGGCTTCTTCTGTAATTTTCCTGAGGGGGGCGGAAATGAAATGTTGTGGGGGCGCTTCTGAAAGATTACCTATGCTTACAGAATCGACCCCCCTCTCAGTTATGGGGGGACACTTCTGTAATGATGACATTTCACAAGCACCCCCCTCACACAAGTGCCCCCCCACCCTGAGTCGGGACTAAAAATGAACTGATGGGGGGCCTATTCCGGTTGTGGGGGTGGAGTAGTGGTGTGGGGGGCACTTCTGTAAAATTACCGCCACGCCTACTCAGATTTTTTTTTTCAATGGGACGCTTTCGGCACACAAGGAATGCTTCTTGTTTCAGCACTCACTTTCTTGTCGCGATAATTAAAGCGACAATCAGAGAAACTTTGTAAATCCATAGGGCAAACACCGAGTGCTATTATGGATTCGTGACGTAGCGAGACAGCGGATCAAGTTATGCGCCAGCAATCGTCGGGTCTCGCCACGATTCAACTTTTGGCGGCGATCGCTCGAGAAAGGAAACAATATATATAACCCCGGTTTTGTCAGGGTCTCGTAATACCAGCGTATCCATTTTTGATTAAATGTCTTTTTTTTAATTAAATTTTTAAATATTTACAGAATATGACAATTATTTGTTGAATTAATCGTGAATAAATAAATAAGCCGATTAAATGCGATATTTAATTAAACAAACAAGCAAAAATAAAATTTAGCATTCAAATTCTGTGTTTTCCCGCCGTCAAAAAACAAGCGTTATTTCGGAGTGTCGTTTAAAATTGAAAACGAAATTTTTCGTCCGGATTCTTTTTTTTTCCCTCATTTTTTACAATTAAAATGTGTTTTCTAGTTCATTTTTACTCAAATTTTGAATTTAAATCATTAAAAATACCCAGCGTTATCAGTTTCTCCCGGCATTTTTCATGTTTACCCGTTGTTTTGTTCCTTCTCACAAAGATATCGATCTGGGCCTTTTAGTGACGGCTGGTGGCCGGCAAAATGTGTTTTACTTTATTTCATTTAAAAAGCGCCGTCACGCTCGCTTTTTTTGTTCTCTTATGGCTTTCCTCTACATTTTACATTTTTTTGCAGGTAGACCTACTAATAGTACTAACTTTTCCGGTAAAATGCCGATGCCACCATGCGTTGCTATGAGTGTTGATCGACTTAGGGAAATGTGAGTTTTCACCAAATTTTGTTTGGGTTTTTTTTTCGACAAGAGAGGACAAAATGACAAAAATGTTGCGAAATTTCCCTAAATCGTTCAATGTTGTGTTGATTTTTGATTTTATTTGAAATCAACTAAAATTTCCAGAACCGACCGCGCAAATCAAGTGGAAGCGGATCGCGAATTCGCCATACAACTTCAACGTGAACTTCTCGAGTCGCCGACAGTGTCCGACGTCGAGTCTCGTGTGGGCGCAAACATGGCAGCCAGGCAGCGCAATAGAGCGGGTAGAAGCGGAAATTCGCGCTCGAGCGGACCAGCGACGGATTCCGCTGGTGGTGGTCCGATAAGAAGAAATCAGCAAGGAGCGTCTTCGGCGAGGAGAGGTGCCGCAACTAGAACGCTAAGACGCGGAACGGCGACTGGAGCGGCGCGTTGTCGTCCGCAAAGGACTGCGACGCGGAACGCGGATCGTGTCGAGTTCAATGGAGATCGCGTGCAGGTCAGGAGAAACGGCGAGATCGTCGATGTGACGTAAGTTTTTTAAATTTATTTTATATATTCATGGAGACTTTTTTCTGAAAATCGATTTTCCCAAGCAAAATTTATGGTTAAACGTCGAGAAAATAACGGAAAATAAAACAAAAAATCGAAAATCACCGAATTTTTTACAAGAATCTTCAATTTTTGAGCAAAAATCAGTGAAAAACAGCTTGAAGTGACTGGTTTTCCCTCCATTTCAACAAAAAAAATTGCAAAAATTGAAGATTCTTGTAAAAAATTCGGTGATTTTCGATTTTTTTTTTGTTTTTTTGATAAAAAAATACGAAAAATTCTTGAAAAAACCAAAATTTCTGTTATTTTCTCCCCGTTTGAGCATAAATTTTGCTCTTTCTATTCACAAAAGAGCAAAAATTTCATAGAATGCTTCGATTGGCCTGAAACATTGGGAAAATCGATTTTCAGAAAAAAAAAATCAATGTATTCAAAATTGGCTCGTCGGACTTGAAACTGGGACATTTCGAAACTTTAGTGCTATTTTTGGTCGCCGTGTTCGCACTATTGACAAAATTCGACCAAGAAAAACGGAGAATTCGTCAAAATTTATCGCAAAAAATGCACTAAAGTCAGAAAATTTTGGACCGAAATATCGATTTTTGGGCTTTGCGACGTTTCGAAACTTTTGGGCATTTTCCGGAAAATTTTTGGGCCGATTTTGACATTATTTCCCCAATATGAAATGAGTGCGACCGTAATCCATCCATTGTTTCTTTTTTCTTGTTTTTCGTTATTTTTTGAACTGGTCGCACTCATTTCAACTGTATTTTCAAAATGATTAATTTTCTTTTCTGTTTTCAAGCGCCAACGCCTACTTCCCTGACAGTGACAATGATAGCGATTACGAAACCCCTGCCGAACAACCCCGTTCCCGCGGAAGAGCACGTGGACGTGGATCAGCGCGCGGAACAGCACGAGGAGCTGCAAGAGGACGAGGAGGCAGCACCCGTCCGGCAGTGAATGGCAACTTTATCCGCATGCTTCTGGAAGGCGCAATGCGACGCGACGATCCAGTCAACGATCCGGACGTGGACGTGTCGGATATTGACGGGGGAAACGGGTCGTCGGAGTTTAGCGATTTGAGCGATTTAAGCGAAATGAGCGACGACGACGACGACCTCATTCGCGATGAAGATGAAGACGAACCGTTGGCCGGCGAATATCGGGTACGCCGAATAATAATGCATGTGTCGGATTCCGACGAGGGAACCATCGATCTGGGCGATTCGGAGGTGTCTGGCAATGAGAACAGTGACGAGGAGGGGAATATTGTGAGAGATGCGAATCACATAGATCAACCGATATTCCACGAGGATCAACAAATGTACGACCGAGAGCTGAATCTGTATCACGACGAAGACGAGTATCGAGTGCGCCCCGATCAGATGCCAAAGGTTCCGATGGTTAGAGGGAAGCCTGTAGAGCCGTGAGTTTTCCCTCTCTGTTTCTCTGCGTCTTGGAGTTGTGATTTCAGTGACAGCACTTGGGGAGATTGCACAATGTGCTCGAATCCGCCGATCAAACCGCAAGGATGCAACAAGTGTTTGCAGATTCTTGGATGTCAACAGTAAGTTTTTTACTATTGTTGAACCGCCAAAATTTTCATTTAAACATATTTTTTCGAGACTAAATTTATGAAGTTTTGTCAAAATCTGCCGCATATTTCCGAATTTCAGTGAAAAATCAATATTTTTCGATTTCTGTGCTTTTTTAAAAATTCATAACTCATTTGTTTGGAAATATTTTTGTTCAAACTTCATCATAATGATGTTTTTCAATGTTTTCTCACCTTTCCGCCGAAACAATTTTCAATAAATTTCAATAAAAAATACAAAAAAACACAAAAAAAACAATAAAATTCAATAAAAAATCAATAAAATTTCACCGAAATTCGGAAATATGCGGAAGATTTTGACAAAACTTTATAAATTTAGTCTCGAAAATGAATATTTTTACAAGGAAAAAGCACGAAAAAAAGACGATTTTATGCAAAAAATTAAAGAAAAACGGAAAAAAATAATTTGGAAAGTCCAGTGGAGCGCGTTTGACCATTTTGGCGGTTCGACAATATTTGAAACCCGAAAAAACAATTTTTCCCGAAAAATGGAGGATTCGCCTGCTTCTCTGCGTCTCCCTCTCTCTCTCCTTGGCAATAAAAACACAAAATTTTAAAGCGTGTGCACAAGGCCAATGGCTTTTCTTTTCCCTTCAACTTTTTTAAAAATTCTGTCAAAAAAATTTTGGCACGTATATGGCTATTAGCTAAAAATGTTTCCCTTCCTTCAGCTGTGTGAAACGGTGGTACGCGGCACGTCAACATTCGAACGACGGCCCATCTTGTCCACTGTGCCGCACGCCGTGGGGCGTCCGACCAAAAGTGATGGCGATGCATTTTATCGACAAGAAACGCCGCAAGAACGACGATCCGTCACAGCCGTCGACGTCTTCTTCTGCTTCCACGTCCAGGTCCGCGTCGTGAGTTTTCGAGCTTCGGTGTCAAAACGAATTGTACAAGAATCTCATATTCCTCTCGCCGTCTCTTCTCACGATTCCGTCTCAATGTATTTTTTCTGTGAATCTTATTAGTTTTTTTTTTTGTTGTTTGAATATTGATATGATTCGATTCTAAATAATTGCCTCATTGATTATTTTTTTGAACCGTAAAGCTGGCAAAAATCAATGAAAAAAAAGAGGAAAACAATTAAAGCGGGTGGGGGGTGGGTGCAAATTATTCAAAAATGGTTTTAAGTGAATGTCAATTAAGCAATTATGGACAAAAAACATAGACTCGTCTTTAAATTGGAAAGAAAGAAGAAAGAATGAAAATTACATATTTAATTTGACATGAAAATCAAAACTCTCAAAACTGAAAGTTTCGGTGAATGAGGCAAGTAGGAAGCATCAGTCTAATCAATCGATAAAATGGCAATATTATGGATGTTGGGTGGTGGGGGCTTTGAATTGGCGATGATGATAAAACAAAAAACCGGATGCAAAAAACAAAAAAAAAGAAAATAATAATAATAAACTTTCTGGTCATCAAGGGTCGTCAACAAGTGAGCACGTTATGAGGAAAAGATTGAGAAAGGCTCTTCGGGGGGATGGATGGGGATCGAATTTTGTACCCGCATGGAAAATTTGAAAAAAAAAAGACGCGTATTTTCAAGTGTACTGTGAAATTTGCTCGACAAGAGTGTCAATCGATGCCAAACTGGCCGCTTTCGAGCCGTGGCACATGTCTTTTTGAGCTGTTGGCATGTTCTCATCGCAATGGATCGGGTGGTAAATGTGGACAAGGCCTGGTTCTGGTGAGCGGATCACTCGGAGGCGGCCGTTTTTGATCGCCTGCAAAGAGTTTTTATTGGTAGGCTCTCGTGTCAGCGTTAGCAGACCTGTGGCCTAGAAAAAGAAAATGCACACCATTGTTAATTCGGCGAAAAGATTTTAAAAATGAATAAATGCAAACAAAAAAAACGGGGGTGCTACGGAATAGAACTGCGCGGAATAGAACCGCCTGAAATTGAGCTGTACCGACCCGGATACGATCGAACATCTCGAAAAACTATTTCGTTGTACATTGTGAGGCCCTGGATTCTATTTCGTGCAGTTGCTTTTTTAGTACAGTTTCATTTCAGCCGGTTCTATTCCGTGCGGGTTCTATACCGTAGAACCCCCAAAAAAACTTTCGAAACGCCCGAGCGCCGTAAATGGAAAAAAAAAACTCTTGGGGAACATTCTATTAAAACCCCCGCATCATTCTGAGAAATTCGAGTTTATCAACAAAGTTTTTCTGGGATTTTACGCAAGTATCACAAGTAAGTATCAGGTTTTTATGAGGGTATGACACTCGTGGTGCGATGGAGCGCGTTTGCATTTTTTTTCTTTTTTTTTTTTTAAATTTCTCAGTTTTTCGCCGATTATGAAACTTTATACTTTCCTTCATTTTGGATGTTGCTAGGTGCATAAAATATCTGAAAAGTACTTAAAAAATTTATAAAAATCGGAGAATTAGAAAATAAAACAATGCAAACGCGCTCCATGGCACTACAAGTTCTATTTTGAATTTGGTTTTTTATAACTTTCAGATTGCCGAATTTATTCAAAATGTTCTCAGAAAACAAAAAACATTTATTGTGTTCTCAATCGAGTTGCGACGTCAAGAGGTCAAACTCCGCCCACTTTTTTTCACGTGAACATTAAATTTTAGTATATTATGAATTTTTGCGTGAAAAAAGTGGGCGGAGTTTGACCTCTTGACGTCGCAACTCGATTGAAAACACAATAGTTTTCCTTTTTTTTTTTTAAATTTTCCTAATTTTTCTGGTTTCAGTAATCCGTAAATTTACGTGCATAGAAAACTGTAATTCTATAAAAATGTTACCTTCTCGAATAAATCCACATCCTCTTTGCCCCATCCCTCGATTTTCGTGTCAAAACCGCCAATGTCCATTAAATCCGCCTAAAGACAAAACAAAAAAAAAATCAGTGTTGCGAAAGTCACGCTCACCTTATACATGGCAGCTAGGCCATATCCAAAGTGTCTAAAGTAGCCACGCCCCCGTCCGTAATGAAACGCGTCGGCGAGCAGCTTGTCATTCTCCGACCAACTTTCGTGCGAAAACTCGGAGAAGACAATGGGAAAGTAGATTTGCGCATTCAGGATCGTGTTCGATTTGATGCGTTTCAACGCGTCACACGTGAATAGCATGTCGACGTCGGTGAAGAAGAGCAGCGCGTTGGACGGCAGCGTTTCGGCGCCACGCATTAACGCGATTCCACGCGAGAATGCCACGTCGCCCATCTCAATGACAGACACCGGGATAGCACTGGATCGGAGCATTTCGATCGTTTCTCTGGAAAAGAAAAAAAAATGGTATTAAAAAATAAAATTAAACAGAGCATACCTATTCTCCAGCTCGTCTTCACTCGAATAGAGCACAATCGTCAGCGACACCGACAAATCGTCGCCTCCTCGAGCACAAATGCTCTTCAAATGCTGCGCGAATCGGGCGAAAATCGGCGCTCTTCCACGCAGCGGCATAATCATGTGCAGAGTTGGATCCTCGATAAGTGTGGAATTGGCACGCATGTTCGATCGGAATACACGTTCGGCAAGACTTCGCAGCTTGCCAAACGTTTGTTGAACGTAGGCGTGGCGACGAACCGAGATGGTCGTTCTGTTGGGAGGCCGGAATTTTTTGAACCAGAGGAGCATGTCGAGCACATAGTCGACTCCTTTTGTGGGCTCTACGCGCATGTAGCCGTATTGGAGGCTTTGGAATTGAAGAACACGTCCACGTTGGCGGGCGTTCGTGTTGAATTCGTCAAAGAGCTGTGAAATTGGTGAAATTAGGCATGTGAAAAAACCGGAAAATGTGGCGCAGACTTGCAGAGGGCGTACATGTTGAAGGTTTTTGTGAAAAATGTTAAATTTTGATTTTAGAGTGAACAACATTGAGAAGGAAGAAATTATATTACAGCTAGAGCAGCCCCCTCAGGGCAATGGAAATGGCGCCCCCCAGCGGATGGTCCAAGACTTTCTGCGGATGGTCTATCGACCCAAAAACCGCTTTAGAATAGCTGACAAACGATAAATTAGCTTATCTCAACAGTTAGAGAGTGATTAAAAAAGACAGAATTGGGAAATTTTGAAAACTGACCGAGCTGGGATCTTGAGCACCCCCTCGCGAGAAGATGGTCTATGGAAAAAACTGAGGGGGCTGCAGCTAGAGTAGAATCGCATTAAAAACCAGCGAGATATGCTATTTTTGTAGTTTGAATAAAACCTACAATACTAAATGAATTTTTGCCGGTTTTAGAGTGATTTTTTCTTTTTTAGGATTAAAAAAAAAAAAACATTTTTTTTTGTTTTTTTTTTCTATTCATGATGTTAAAAAACGTTGAAAAATGTCAAAAAACAAATCCTATGAATAGGTCCATAACATTTTCCACATTCATCAAGCTTAAAAGCAACAAAAAATATAATGCCGCGTCCAAAGTTCAAAAAATTACTGAAATCGGGAGTTTTTTGCAGTAGTTGCTTCGCTGCGAGACCTTCTATTTTTAAACTTGGATTTTCCCACAGTTTCTCAATTTTTTATTTTTTGCGGGAAAAATCAACTTTAAACATAGAAGGTCTCGCAGCGAAGCAACTACGCGCGGACTGCAAAAAACTCCTGACTTTTGGAAGTTTTTGAACTTTGGACGCTGCAAAATGGGTTACGGTCGCACTCATTTCAACTGTGTCTAGAAATGCGCTTCGAGACATTTCGTGGGAAGGAAATTGACAATTTTCAAAGTTTATGAGCATCTGCTGAAACGAGAGTAATCTTCAGTTCTATTTTTGAATAGAGTTTGAAGACCACATTTTTAATTCAAAAAAAAAAAATACCTGTGTTATAGTATCCGCCATCTCTGTTCGAATGCTCAAATCCACCGTATGCCTCGGGCAGTTCACCCGATCAGCGCAGAACAGAATCTTGTTATTGTTGATGTAATCCCACGGCGTCAAATCGATCGTCCGATTCGGCGTCATTCTCACCAGAGTTTGCATCTTGGCTGTGCTCAATTCGGCGCTCAGGAGGCTTCGTTTAGCGCGCGCCTCACGAAGTTTGATCTCGCGATTTCGCAGATGAACTTTTCGCATCACTGCCGGATCTTTGATGGGATGAAGCGTGATGGCGTCTTTCAGTTCTTTCATGTTTTTCGCGTACGACTCTTTGATGGCACTCTGATTATTGTGGAAGAGCTTTTGCATTTCATAGTTCCACGTGCAAGCAACTCCTACATGTTTTCGAATGCATCGTCCGAGCTCGACGTCTTCATGAGAAGTGAGCATGTGTTGGAGGCACGATTCGAGATAGGGAGACACTTTTCTGCAAAAAAACGAAACCTAAATATAATCAAAACCGATTCCAAACTTACAGCAAAGTAGCCCTGCTCATCACAATTCCAGGACCACCCATACAATAGTTATCTGTGGATCCCAGTGCCAACAATCCATACTCTGCACTATTTCCAAGTCCTGCCTGCCCGATGACGTGTGGTCGTGACGAGTCGACAGAGCGCAGGAACGCGGCGAGCTCCTCCCCTCTAATGTAGAGGTCGTCGTCGGCTCGCAAGAACCAATCGTACTCGTTCGCCATGTTCTCCGCCAGCCACTTCACCATCGCAAAACTCTTCTTTTGTGGCGGATACGTGTCATCGACGCCCTTCAACCGTATCAGCGGCATGTCCTCGTGAATCGAGTCGGTTCCCTCCGCCACGAATATCAGCACTCGTCCCGGAATGTGTTGGGCCCACGTCTTCCACACATTGTAGGCACGTGTGTCAACGTACTTGGCCGCTGTCATGATTGCCACTAGAATCTGACCCCTCCGGTGTCCGGGAACGTTCTGCGATCGCGTGAAGACGTCGGCATCGGCGCTGAGGCTGATAAAATCGAGCTCGTCAGAGGCGATCTGTTGGTCGCGAGCGCACAAGATTGGGTCGGTGAGTTGTTTGAGGGCGGTCAGATAGTAGGTGGCCGAGAAACCGAACAGAATGCCGATCAGGATGGTGAAGGAAATTCGTGAAATCGGCATTCTACAGCCGCCTCTCTGCAAAAAACGTTAGATTGGAACCAGAATTATTATCGAGAAATTCATGAAATGTCAAAAAACTGCGCTTTGACCTGAAATTTTAAGAAATAAGGGAAAAAATACTCTCGGACACACATTCCCACATAATTTCAGAAAAAAAAAATCAATATTTCGGTCCAAAATTTTGCGAGCATATCATGCACGGGAAAACTTTTTACTTATTTCCCAAAATTTCAGGTCAATCGGAACATTTTTCGAGTTTTCGCGCATAAAAGAAAGAAATTTTCAATTTATAGTCGACGTTTTCTCATAGCTT
Organism: Caenorhabditis japonica; assembly: GCA_963572235.1. NCBI lineage: Eukaryota > Metazoa > Nematoda > Chromadorea > Rhabditida > Rhabditidae > Caenorhabditis > Caenorhabditis japonica. Next base: position 25,075,488 of record OY754342.1, on the reverse strand, counting down.
TCATAGCGCGCGAAACGCGTAGGTCAAAAGTTCCATTTCACTTTCTCCCGCCAATCTTTTTGTTCTATTCGCTTCACTTTACACGTTGTTTGCAGACTGTGTGAGAATCTGCGCAGATTCTTTTTACGAAGCTCCGCATATGATTTTTGCGTTAATTATTCCATTTATGCCGATTTTTTCTCTTTTTTCTATAAAATATTGATTTTAAGTTGATAAATATCGCGTTCGGATAGAAATTTGACGAAAAATTTTCGGTAATTTTTTTCCATGTTTTTTAAACGTTGATTATTGATTTTATTCATGTTGCTAATTTTTTCCGGTTTTGTCATGGACTTATTTTTTTCTTAGACCATCTTATGGTATACGGTAGATTTAAATTGGCACTCGGTGTTCGCGTACTAACTGATGTACAAAGCTCCGCAAAAAATGTATAATTCCTTTTTTTGTTATGGGTCTTTTTCACGGAAACCAGCAAAAAATGTAAAAAAAATTCAGACAAAATTGTGAGAATGCCCCGATCAGTCTGAAAGCAGAAAATTTCAGACCAAAATATCGATTTTGAAAATTTTCAGAAAAAATCAATATTTTGGTCTGAAAGTTTCTGCACATGTCCGGGAGTATTTTTGACATTTTTGTCAAAAATTCAGACTGATCGGAGAATTCTCCGAATTTTCGCTGAATTTTTTCGCATATTTTGCTGGTTTCCGTGAATAGACTCATATTATCAATTAAATATTCTTGCCGGCTACCATAGGCGCCCGCGAAATTTTTATAATAGACGCAGACATAACGACACATGTCTGCGGCGACACACCCGCTCACATTTTTTGATCTACGTTCAGTTGAATTCAGTTGAATTCAGTTGAAAAGACCTGATGGGGCGGAGCCTCGATGTTTCGCGCCACTGCTTACTGTAGCCGGCAAGAATATTGAATTGATAATAACAAAAAAAGAAATTTATAAATTTTCGAAACTGAGAAATTCAAATTCGTATCAACGAGTAAATCCACAAGACTGCAAACACCGTCCGTTTATTAATCTAAAATCAATAATTTATTAAAAACCCGGAAAAAATCATCGAAAATCGGCAGAAATTTAATAATTAAAGCGAAAATCACGCAAAAAAAAAAACAGGACAGAGCTTCGTAAATCCGACAGTACGCAACCACAGAGTTCCAATTTAAATCCGGGTAAAATTTTGCAAGTCTGCGGCACAGATTTTTCTGCATTCTACAACAGTTCCTGTACAAACTTACCCAGAACCTTCGGCTCTCGGACAATTTTTTCAAAGCTTTTCAAGCTTGTGTGCAAACACGGTGACGACAAAATGCAGAACATTTTTCGAAACGTACCAGTTCAGAGCTTTAAAAATCATTTTTTTTCCCCAGTTTTTTTTGTTGCTTCAACAAACACTTTCGTGGCTCAAAAGTGTAAACTTCGCTCGATCAACTTAATCGACAAATGACTCACCACTCGCATGACTTCTTCTTCTTCTTCTCCTGCTCGATTATCGACAACCGATGAACTGGGGAGCACGAGTGCCTGCGTCTCCTCGTCCGCCGCCTTCTCTCCGCCGCCGCCGCTCCTCAATCGACCGATCGTCTTGATGATTGGGATCGTTGGTTGTGGTGGTTTCGTCGGGTTCCGCGATGTTTAGAAGGTGTTTCTTCTGCTTCTGCTGATGATAATGGTTAACACTGGGAAGGTGAGCAGCAGGTGATGGTGGCGACATATAATTGCCCGTCAGATGGCACTCTGATTCATCAATTTGCGCTTGTCTCGTGCAGCGGAACTGCTTGTGATTGAGAACGGATAAAAGAGTGTGACGACGGTGGTTTGAGCTGATAGCTGCAAAAAATATAAAATTGGGCGGGCGCAAGGCGAAAATAAGAAAAGAGGTGAGGGAAATTATAAAAAATTGAAGTAAAAATATTACTCCCATCATGCTCTTTTTCACCTGGAAAAATGCAAAATTTTCACGAGTAAAATCAACACGATCGAACACAGCTGAAATGGCTGCTACCGTAATCTATTCAAAAATTTTGATGAGAGATCTTATTTTTGCTTATTCTCTCGTTCTTACTCTCGTCTCAGCAGCTGCTCATAAAACTTGGAAATAGTCAATTTTCACACGAAATGTCTAGAAGCGCTTTTCTTGACAGAGTTGAAATGAGTGCGACTTGTTTTTCGTGATTTTATTTTGAACTTATTTACATTTTCATGGGTTACGGTTGCACTCATTTCATCTGTGTCGAAAAATGCGCGCGAGTTATTTCGTGGGAAAATTGACAATTTTCAAAGTTTATGAGAAGCTGCTGAGACGGGAGTAATAACGAGAGAGTAAGCAAAAATAAGATATTTTTGTCGTCTTTGAATGGGTTACTGTCACACTCATTTCAGCTGTGTCCGATCGTGATGATTTCGCTCGTGAAATGGTTTGAATATTTCAGGCGAAAAAGAGCGAGATATGGGCGGGGCCTAATTTTTTTGCGCCTTTAGCGAGGTGACATAAATTTCTACATGCACACCTCGCGCATTTTCAAAACCATTTTCTTCAATGACTCAAACCCTAAAAAAATAAAATAAAATGAAATGCGTGTGATAAAACATAACAGTTCATCATAACTTTGTCACTCTAATGACTCATTAATAGTTTTCGGTGGCCTAGAAAACGAGTGAGACCAACCAATTATTCGAAAAATACGGTTTCTTGTCGACGATCGAAACTCAGTTACGACGCTCCGATGTTCTGCAGTTTACCGTTTCGAGACCTGAGCTGCGGAACATCAGGGTGTTGTAACTGAATTTCAATCGTCGACAAGAAACCGTATTTTTCGAATAATTGGTTGGTCTCACTCGTTTTCTAGGCCACCAAAAGCTATTAATGAGTCATTGTGGTGTCAAAGTTATGATGAACTGTCATGTTTTATCACACACACATTCTATTTCATTTTTTTAGGGTTTGAGTCATTAAGGAAAATGGTTTCGAGAAGGCGCGAGGAATGTAGAAATTGATTTTGACAGCGCGCAAAATAAAAACAAACGTTTCGTGCAAAATCGCCATCATCTTCACAAAAACGAAAAAAATTGCAGCCACCTAGGAGCGAAAAAGATTGGAATGCGAGAAAATAAGGCCAGTAAACGGGAGAAAAATGGAAAGAAACTGTAGCACTTGAAATCGGAAAGAGAAGAAGAGAGGAGGGGGAGGGAGGGAGGTCCAACAATTAAGATGACTGACGAATCGCAAGAAATTGAGAAATTTGTGAAAGTTCCGAGAGAGAGAGAGAGAGAGAGAGAGAGAGAGACAAATGAACCACTTTCTTTTCGATTATGAATGATTGCGACACTTCCGCCCGATTGGCCCCACTTTTTTGGAAATGAGATATTGCGAGGATAAATACTTTCCTTTCTCGCAAAGTTCACATATTTTCAAGCAATTTGCTAAATAGATACATGGAAATAAGACCTGCGGAGCATTGAAACTACTAATCAGAATATTTTTAGGCTAAAAGCCATTGAAAACGGCTAATAGCCATCGAATCTGGCCGTCTAGCATATGCATTTTGCGCCCGTCCTGAATTCATTTCAAGTTCATCCGGGAATTTTTGGGCGCGCATAGGCAGCTATGTGGCTAATAGCCATTCAGACAGGCTAGTTGAAAGGAAAAAAAAAACTGGCACAATCGTGGCGCGACCTGGCAAATACGTAATACTGATTAAAAAATATATTTTTTTGGCCTAAAATGTTGAACTTTTTGTACCAATTATAAAAACATTTATGTTATTTAATTGCTGCCCTTTTCACTCAAAAAATCCTACAAACATGACAAAAAAATCTAGTTTTCATCGCATTTCACGTCTGGACACAATTTAAAATGTTCACGGGCGAAATTCAGTTACGACGCTCCGATGTTCCGCAAGTCAAGTCAGAGCCATGATCCATGAAACAAGATGGGGTTGTCTGTTTCTCTGCGTCTTTCACCACCATCATACAAAATTCACCAATTTCATTTTTCGGAAAATGGTTTTCCTGTCGTTTTCCAGTTTCATAGATCCGGCCCCTAGTCTAGCAGAAAAAATTGCTGCAAAACGAAATTTGGAAATTTATGAATTTTGTTTGATTGCGGTGAGAGACGTAGAGAAACAGACAAACCCATTTTCCGGAAAATGCCGTTTTCCTGTTTCATGGATGGATCTTAGCTCTGATTGTGAGCTGCGGAACAGCGGATTTTTCAAAAAAAAATTCCATTTTTTTCTAGCTTTTAATGTTAGCAAAGTACACAGATAGCATCTCAAATACGTACAATTAAACCGAAAAATCGAAAAATACCATTTAGACCGAGAATAGAAATTACGAAGAAGGCAAGACAAAAAACTTGAGACATGCATGCAGTCTAGTACTCCCCGAATGCCCGATACTGATGTATTCACCTCAAAATCTTTCGTTGGAAAGAAGAGAAAAAGGCGGAACGAGATGAGAATGGCGCCAAAAAAAAAATAAAGAAAAAAAACTGATCACAAGGTGGTCATGCACTCAAAAATTCTCTCATCAATCTACCAACTACATCAAAAAACAAAAGAAAACAAAGTTGGAAGCGAAACGAAATAGACTTTAGATCTGGGGTCGCAAAGTCACACATTTTGAAAGAGGGCGACAGGGCGAACCAAAAAAAAAAAGAGTAGTGTGAAACTTTTTCTCGCCTGGCGGGCCATAAAATCACACATGAACGCAACGCGATAGGTGATTGGGGCCGAACAAAGTAGTTAGCGAGAGTGAAACACGAGTAGACGCAGAGTGACAGAATATATGGATATATCTGGGGTAAAACGTCAACTTTTTACCTTAACGCTCTTGTTGGGTCTGATAGCCGTCCCGTCCCGCGCGGATTCCTCGACCGCTACATAATAATGCACATGGGCATGAACCGGGTGTCAGCAAACACGCCCCAACGCACAACTTCTATTGTCGGCCCGCCACGATGGTCAAACGCGCTCCGCTGAACTCAACGCTATGCGGTTTTCATTTTGGTGTCCAAATTATTTCATTTCACGTATAAATTCAAGGTGCCAGCATGCCGTGCAAAGTACTGTAGAAAAACGGAAAAAATGACAAAAAACTGGGAGAAAACTCGGAAAATGCTCCGATTGGTCTAAAATTCTGGGAGAAACTGTCAAAAATGCTTCCGGGCTTGCTCAGAAAATTTTGGACCGAAATATCGATTTAATAAAATTATTGATTTTTTTTCTGAAAATTTTTAAAATCGATATTTCGGTCCAAAATTTTCTGAGAAAGTCCGGAAGCATTTTGGACAGTTTCTTCCAAAATTTCAGACCAAATGGAGCATTTTACGAGTTTTCTCCCAGTTGTTTGTCATTTTTTCCGTTTTTCTACAGTACTTTGAATAGGTCCATAAGTGAAATGACATAATTTGGAAGCCGAAATGAAAAACACGATGTACCAAATTCGATGGAGCGCGTTTGAACGTCGTGGCGGCCCGACAGTAGCAGTTGTGCATTCTTTGCGTGGTCGATAATTTTTTTTGGCTCTCGGACGTTTCGAAAGTGTGACGTTTCGAAAGTGCGATGTTTCGAAAGGTTTTCTGCATTTTTTCGTCGCGGCGCTTGCTCAAAACCATTCTTAAAAGCTTTTTAAAGGAAAATTCCAGAAAAAGTTTTGAAAAAACAGATTGTGCGCCAACGCCGCGACTCGAAACGTCGCACTTTCGAAACGTCACACTTTCGAAACGTCCGAGAGCCCAATTTTTGACATTTATATGAGTTTTATTGGATTTTTGCACCTCTGGTAGAGGAAAAACCCTGTTTTAAAATTTTCACGAGTTAGTTATCGCATCTCTGCGTCTCCATTTTTGCCCACATTCAGCTAAACTTGACAGAACGCGACTGTGGAAACGCAGAGAACTGCGACAGGGCGGGCACGCCGTGGGTCTCGCAGCGATAGAAACCGAGAAGGCACAGAGAAAAATAGAATTATCGTCTGATATTCCAACCCCTTAAAATGCAGAAACGACTGAAAGTCAATAAAAACTGACAAAACGGCAATGGAATTCGTCTGATTCGGGATCGAGTGAAATCGTATAGAGATAGAGTGCTGATAGCCGCGGAGAGAAAGAGAGAGAGAGATGGAAGAAAAATGAAATCTCGGCAAAATAATTGTGTCAGTCTTTCTTCTTCGTTTCCTCTTCGAGAATCACTGATAGTTGAAAACGAGCGAGCGGCCGCACCGAGACAAAGCGAGACGAGGAAAATCACAAAAAAAGGAAAGCAACATGTTGTAACCGTCGTCTTCTACATACATCTCCACTTTCTTCTTTTTTTCAACATTTTCCTGTTGACACTACTATATCAAATCAGTAGAAGTGAAGACAAGTGATAAGCGAGTGACACTGATGATAACTGGGTGGCTGACGAAGAAGACGTCTCGGGCGAACATTGACAAGTATTCTAGAAGTGGAGAATACGTCGCCGTCGCTTCAACGCAAAGAGAAAAAGCCTACGCTACGGGTCCCCTGTAATTAACCCGAATGACACAGTTTTTAATAGGGTATGATAGGTGCGTATGTATGGGTTCATTCACACCGTAATACACCATTTCCAAAAAACCACTTCTCACTATTACGTGTTTTGTTTTTTTTTCACGAGCAGAATTCCGTTACGGCGATTCGGAACCTCGTGAAAACAAAACACATAATATTGATAAGTTGATTTTTTTGGAATTGGTTTTGGATTACAGTGCGAACGACCCACACACACCTATCATGCACTATTAAAAACTGTGTCATCCGGGTTAATTACAGGGGACCCATCGGATTTTTCCCTTCGCGTTGAAGCGAATACGTCGACGACACCATTTCTGAGAATAAGCAACGGAACTAGCGACAAAAAGTAAAAAATGAACGACAGCTGTCAAAAGAAACAGGTGTGACCTCACCCTCTCATTCCCCAAATGACAAAGACACTGACAAAGAACATTAGGAAAAAAAAAATAAAAAACTAGCTCATCCTTAATTTTCTGCCACGTTTCAACGCCGCGAGATCATGCAATCAAAAAGGGCGCGAGTATGGGTAAATAGTAAAAAAAGTGTTTGCACACCTTTTTGGGTTATTGAATCATGCCATCAATGTGTTTATTTATTTGTGTACACTACTACTACTGTTAAAACGAAGACGAAAAGCAAACTTGCTGGACAATCGGTTCAAGTTGTACGAAAAAATACAACTTTGAACTTTAGAACTTTTTTTCTAAACGTACTATGGAAAATTGTGGCTAATAGCCATCTTAATGCATTTGCTCATGCCCCGTTTTCAATGGCTATTAGCCACATAGTGCAAAACTGTCAGGAAAAAAAAGCTCGCTGGACTCGAAAACCATGAAATTTCACTTTTTTTGCACAAAAAATTATAAAACTCATTGTACCAAGTATCGAAAATGTGTTACATTTTATTATCTATTCGCCACAGAGTGACACTCCGCGGTAAATTGTGAGGCAAAGTTAGCTGGTCTCGCCACGATTTTGACAGTCTACGATTAGAAACGTGGAATTTTGAAAAGAAACAAAAAAACGAATTTGAAACTGCTATTATCGGCCCGCCACGTCGGTCAAACGGGCTCCGCTGAACTCAATACTACGTGGATTTCATTTTGGTCTCCAAATTATCTTATTTTACGTTCAATTTACACGTGAAATGAAAAAATTTGGAAACCAAAATAAAATCCACGTAGTATTGAGTTCAGCGGAGCGCGTTTGACCATTTTGGCGGGCCGACAATAAATAGACAGAAACCAAAAAAAGAAAAATGTTTTTTTTTCATTTTTTGTGTAAAAAATTCATATTTTCTGTTACTTTTCAATATTCCACGTTTCTAATCGTAGCATGTCACAATCGTGTCAAGACCAACCAACTTTTTGCCTCACAATTTACAGCAAAGTGTCACTCTGTGGCGAATACATATTAAAAGAAAACACATTTTCTTGAAAATTTTTAAAATATGAACAAAAACAAACTGAAATTTCATGGTTTTGGAGGAGACCAGCTAACTTTTTTACCTCACAATTTACTGCTAAGTGTCACTCCTTAACAAATTTTTATTGTCGGACCGAACCGCCAGGACTCTCAAACACGCTCCGCTGATTTTAGTACTTCGTGATGTTCATTTTAATTTCCAAATTATTAAATTTCACGTTTAATCTATAAATTTAAACGTGAAATGTAATAATTTGGAAACCAAAATGAAAATCACAAAACACTAAATTCGGTGGAGCGCGTTTGACCGTCGTGGCGGGTCGACAATAAATCCTCAGATTTGCTCACCCTAATGTCTTGTGTCTAGCCCGTTCCTATTGTTTTTTTATCTTCAGATAACAACTAATTTTGCACCTATTCGAGTGCAAACAAACGCTTCAAAGCGCCTAAGAGCCGATCTACACGAGAGAAGAAGAAAGAAGAGCAAAGAACGAAATTTGGGAGAATTGAAAATATATCATCCAAGATTCTTTTCCACACCCACCTCCCTCAACTTCGAATTATCCAAGACAACTAATTACGGACAAAAAAAAGAAAGGTCGTTTCACAGATACGGTAATCATGTGAAAAACGGTCACACCGGCAATTATAGCACATTAAACGTCCGTTTCTTTTTTTTTCTTATTTTTTTGCACTTGCAACTGTGTAGACAAAGAGACGCAGACAACATCAGGTATCTAGTGCAAAAAGAAGAGAAGAAACGAATGATTGGATTGGATTGGATTGGCAAAAGTGTGGTGGTGGCGGTGGTGGTGGTAAGAAACTCCAGCGATGTTGAGCCGAGTGATTGGAGATGAAGCAACTCTACAGAGAGCAATAGCAGAGAGAGAGTAGAGACGCAGAGACACGTGTCACTTGTAAACAAATCGACCCGAATCGCATCGACACGAGAGGCTTTTGCTAGTGCTGGTGCTGGTGATGGCTGACCAACGACGGGGCGACAAGAACGAAAAAAAAAGAAGAAAAAAGAAGGAGAAGGAGGAGGACGAAGAGAATTATAACAGTTTTAATTCATATAATAAACACTCCTCTCTTTTTTCACAAACACCCTCTTTTTTTGCATGAGCGGGGGCGAGAAGTGTGGAAGAGAATGGGAGGACGACGATTTTCTGGACAAACGCTCGGCTGAAGAAATAGATTGCCGCCAATCTCGCGCCGCATATCCGCCAAACTTGTGCCAACTATGCGCCAGTAATTTTCAACGGCTAATATAGCTGCCTATATCCGCACCAAAAGTTCCCAGATATGGAGAAAAACTCAATTTTGAAAAAATTAATTCAGCGTTAAATTTTCAAAGACTACCTCTTCACAGGAGCATGAAACAGGAGTTAGCAAAAGCGCGCTGTCGAACTTTCAAAAATAAGACCCAAAATTAATAAAAACGTGATTTTTCAAATCAAAATTCACTGTAGAAAAACGGAAAAAATGACAAACAACCACGGAAAACTTGAAAAATTCTCCGATTGGTTTGAAATTTCGGGAGAAACTGCCAAAAACACTCCCGGGAACGCTCAGAAAGTTTTGAACTAAAATATTGATTTTTTTTTTTGAAAATTTTTTTAATCGATATTTTGGTTCAAAATTTTCTGAGCAAGCCCGGGAGCATTTTCCGAGTTTTCTGCCAGTTGTTTGTCATTTTTCCGTTTTTCTACAGTACTTTGAATAGGTCATTCGAAATTGTGCGCTCGGGCGCGTTTGCTGACACCCGTTTTATGCCGCTGTAAAGAGATAATCTTTGAAAAAGTAAGGCGCGATTAATTTTCAAGGAATGAGTTTGTTTTTTCTCGATATGAGGGACCACCTAGTAGTTTCAAAAATTGTCGGATAGCCAAAAAGTCACAAATTTTATCACAATTGTCAAAGCAAACTCTAAAAAGCCCCACCGAACAAAAGAGTCCCTATTTTCTAAGGCATCTGATAAAACTCAGGGTCAAGTCTCGACTCAATGTTCTCTATTTGACCTTCTACCCTAACAGCCTTCGTCTCTAATACTTTCTCTACCACAGATTCTTTCAAAAGATAAGCAAATGAGGCAGAAAGAAACAAGGAAAAGCCATAAACCTAATCGGCTATCTCTGACCGCCATCGGTTTCGTTTCGTACTGCACTCAAAACAGACGCCATTAAAACCGTAGTTCGCAACATTTCTTCCTTCTGAAAGGATAGGGATGCTAGTGAGGACATAAATATTTTACGAAAAAAAACAACCGGCATGATAAAGATAAAACCAACTTCTTTTTAAGCAGTGTTGGAAGAAAAAAAAAATGTAGGTGATCGAGAAATCTACGTCTCATAGTCAAAAGACGAAGAAAAACGGGTCTGTTACCACACATATTCCGCCTGCTACTATGCAGAGGTCGACAGCCCCGAAAAACGGTTGTCGGCAACGAGATAAGCATCCGCTCTTGGGCCGTGAGACAAAAGGAGGAACCTCCCTCCCTTTTCGTTAAAACTACTATTGTTCATTCGCGAAAAAAGCAAGTGCGCTCCACGAAACGTAGTACTACGTGGATTTCATTTTCGTCGCCAAATAATTTAATTTCACGTTGAATTTACACGGGAATTGAAATAACTTGGCGACGAAAATGAAATCCACGTAGTACTACGTTTCGTGGAGCGCACTTGCTTTTTTCGCGAATGGACAATACTACTATAGTGGATTCGTGGCGGAGTGACAATTTTTTTCACGTTTTTATTCGAAAAATGAAGAAATAACTGAAGAAATGAAGAGATTTTTCGTCTCCCATTTTCACGTGAATTGTCACTCCGCCACGAATCCATTATAGTACTAGAGGATCTTCCAAATAAATACAAAGGAAAATAAAAACAGCCGGCTGTATGTTTTGCGTGTATGAGCTTATTTGTTTGCTTTTTTGTTTGTTTGTCAATGTTTCGTTTTCTACGGTTCAGTGCTATCGCCATTTAAATTCTGGTAGATCATCCAAGAGATGAAAAGAGGAATAAAAACAGTGTCTATTAATTTTACTATTCATCCCCGACAGGGAAATTGGGGTTATTCAAAGAATAGGCGAAAAATTGTGGAAAAACTCGGAGAATGGCCTGAAACCCTGCTCATAAAATAAAAAAATATTTCGATTTAAAATTTTCTGAGCATTCTCCGAGTTTTCCGCCATTTTTCGCCTTTCCTATGAATAACCGCATCATAAAACGATAAGTAACTTTTTGCGTTAGTAAAAATACGAAAGGGTTAGGGTCAAACATTTGGTGACGCCAATTTGTCTTATTTCGATAATACTATAATCTAGATGGACAAAGTGTGAGGTTTGAAGATTTATGTTGAGATAGCGCTTTTGACACGAACAGATGGTGGCCTAACTTTTTTTTAAAGACAAATATGCTCAAGTTTTCTGACCAGCTAATCATGTCAATTGGCGAGTGCTCACGTTATTAAAACAGAGATTTTGAAATTATCTATTGTCGGCCCGTCAAAATGGTCAAACGCACCGTGAAAATTACGAAACTCTATTCAAAATTATTTCGCGCGCGTTGGTTTTTCTCTCCGATAATGCGAAATTTTTCGCGCGCTTTTTTATTTTTGGGCCTCATTTGGATGCGTTGCGTATGTGCGTCCGGGCGCGTTTACTCACTCCCTCCTCATACCCCAGTGCCCTGAATAGGTCCATAAACAGGAGTTTATCAGGTTTATCAAAGTTATATTTACAAAAAAAAGGGCTCCGGGACATTTCGCAGCCGGACGTTTCGCAGCCGAGACATTTCGCAGCCGGACATTTCGCAGCCGGACATTTCGCAGCCGAGACATTTCGCAGCTGAGACATTTCGCAGCCGGACATTTCGCAGCCGAGACGTTTCGCAGCCAACCTCCTTATATACACACTCTCTCATTTCTCTGACCATGCTTGTTTATCAATAACATGTTTACCAATTGTGTAGTCGACCGCTGAGAGAGAAGTGAGAAGTGTTTACCGGCTGCGAAACGTCTCGGCTGCGAAATGTCCGGCTGCGAAACGTCTCAGCTGCGAAATGTCCGGATGCGAAATGTCTCGGCTGCGAAACGTCCGGCTGCGAAATGTCCCGGAGCCAAAAAAAGATGTTATAATTAGATTTTTGATCCTAGCTCCTCCATCCACATCGGGACTATTCCAGCGACAATTTTTTACATTCCTCGATCAGTTTTTTATGAGGACGAGTTTAGATTTCGCCTAAATGCAGAGAAGATTGAGATCCGGGATAAATACGAGGATGGAAACTTAAAAAAAAAATAATAAATATGCTAAAAAACAAAAATGCGCCAGCTCCAATGCCCAGCAGGGAAACAGCCTTTTTGCGCGCAAAAACGGTACCTCATCGCATTCTCTGCGTCTCCACAATGGCGTTCTGCCAAGTTTAGCTAAACGCGCGTAAAAATGGAGATATGGTCCAAAAACCATGTAGGACAAGCCTTCTTATTTGCCGGATAGCTACGCACACGCTTCTCTTCTTCGCCCATCTACTTTTAGACGATGACGGGAGCCGCGTCGGGGGTGCCGCCGCTGTTCAAACAGATTCACAGGAGGAAACGGAATGAATGCGGTAGAAAATGAGAGGGGTCTTTTCAACAAGCAGCTAGCAAAAGAAAAAGAATACAGCTATGGCTATCCGCCTCAAATTTGATCGCAAAATGTATCAATGTCACTCAAAACATTCGGTTCAACCCGAGTTGCAAAGAATTCCTCCATCCAAGTGTTTGCGGTCAGCGTGTCCAAATCCAAACATTTCCACTTTTCGCCACCACCACTATTCATTCCTTTCTTAGTTGACCTTTCTTTTTTTTATTTCGGGAAGCAGCCAACGAACGAGGGGGCGTGCGTTTTTCTTTTTGCTGGCACACGTGTTATTGGATGAATTAAGAAGATTGAAACTGTAGCGGGGACAGAAGAGAACAGACTCCGAGGGGGAAATTGGAATTTCGAAAATTGGGCGGCCTAGATTTGATTCGCGATGTTGTTACTGCTGCGAAAGACCGAAAAAAAAGTAAAGTTGAAAGAAAAAAGATAAATTTCATTTTTCTTGAAGTTGTAAACAATTGCCGGGGAGTAGAGACCCTGACGAAACCGGGGAATAGGCTCCGCCCCTTTTGCAAGTCGGCGGCACGAGGTTTTTTTTCGGGTTTTGAGTTTGTTTTACCCCGATTTCGTGTTTTATGTACTCAAGAAAATTTTTGTTCGGCGTTGATGGCGGATATCGGCAGCTATATGGCTATTAGCCGTTGAAAACGACTGTTGGCCATATCATATGGCTAATAGCTATTACTGTCCCACAGCTCGCGCCTAATCGGCGATTGGCCCACAAGCAGGAGTAAACTATCAAAAACGGCTAATAACCATTTGAAATGAGCCCCGAAATCGACGGCAAATAGCCGAAAAAACTGGAGTGTCGCACCGTGAATTTAGCGGATTTTGTTCAAGCGCAAAATATAAATAATACGAAGCTCCGATTTTACGGTCCCACTCATGATAATAACTTGAGAGGACACGGCGTGCTGGAGACTACGTTTTTACAATTATTTTTGGAAATGAAGTTTCGGAGGTCATCTCCCTCAAGTCCCTGCGTCTCTACTTTTACACGCACTTAGCAAAACTTGGCAGAATGTGACTATCGAGACGCAGATAAGTGCAACAGGGCGCGTCTGCCGTTTCGTAGGTTCTAGCACGCCGTGGAGGAATTAATAATGAACCTAAATATTCACGTCAATTTTTCTGCCACATTTTAATTAACCTTTCTGCATTAAAATGCAGGTTCGCACTGGCTTAAAATTCCAGCAAAAATTCACGTGAATATTTGGGGGATTATCATGAGTGTGACCGTAAAATCGGAACTTCGTATCATTTAGATTATGCACTTGAACAAAATCCGCGAATTCACGGTGCGAAACCCCAGTTATGGTCAATTCATACTCGGGGAACTTTCGGCTATTTGCCATCGATTTCGGGGCACATTTCAAATGCCATTTTTGATGATTTACTCATGCTTGTGGGCCGATTTCCGTCAAACTCGCGCCATTTACGCCGATTAGGCACGATCTGTGCGTCAAAAATAGCTATTAGCCATTTTCAACGGCTAATAGCCTATATCTACTATACCAGCGACAAAAAACCCGAAACCGAGGGAAAACTTAAAAGCGAGGAGCAAGCTCCGCCCCTTTTGCAGAACGACTTGCAAAAAGGGCGGAGCTTAACCCCTTCGTATCATTTAGATTATGCACTTGAAAAAAATCGCTAAAACCAAGACATGAAAACCCCGTGAGCGACAAAACACACGAATAAAAATAGTTTTAAAAGCGTAGGCAGTGTCACATTTAGGCTATATTTATCCAACTTTCTCCGTTTTTTTCTTCTTATTTTCTCTCTCCTCTGCCCAGATAGATCAAAGATTCGTCTAATTTTAAATCACAGTGCGACACGGAGAGAAAATAAAGAAACGACAAGGGTCAAAAAAATTTAGCCTGTCTGTAAACTGCCAAACAACAAATAGGGCATGACCGGTAAGACGAAACGAACGAACAAGGTACGAAAAAAGGCGTCAAGTGTGTGCGTGTGTCGGAGGAGGAGGAGGAGGAGAACAAGGAAATGAGAATAATGGAATGAACGGGTCGTCGTTTTGTTAGTAATGGTCCGGCCTTGCAAAGGACAATTGTAAATTTGAAGCACAGTGAATGGCGAAGATGGTGGGAAGGGGAGAAGGAGGCTCAGGCAATCACAAAGAGGTGATGGTGAGGGTGAAGGTGGAAGAATGTGAATGCGAATGCGCAACATCTATCTGTGTGTCTGGCCGCGCAACACCGTTCACCTCGCATATGAGATGAGGAAAAGGGGGCGGGATCGAAACGGAACATTGGGCAGAGGAGGCCTAGATAGTACTGAATTGTATCAGTGGTATTAGCGGCTCTGGGACGAAATTTTGGTGCATTTTAGTGTTAAATTTTGACTAATTCTCCGAATTCGCCGGTAAATTATTCGATGACTATTTTTCCTTGGTCGATTTTTGTGAATAGTGCGATCACGACGAAAAATAGAATTAAAGTTTCGAAACGTCCCAGAGCCATTTTAGAAACCACGCGGATTATTTTTGGAGGAAAATAACATAAAATTCGTAACAAAACCGTATTTTCGAGTTTTTAACCCCATCCAGAACTTTATTTCGGAAAAAAGGCTAAAAAACGTACCTCTAGGACGTTTCGAAATCGCGGTGTTTCAAAAAAATTTTATGCAATTTTCCTTTAAAACCCAAAAAATGATTGTGTGCAAACACCGCGACGACAAAATGCAGAAAAATTTCGGAAACGTCCGAGATCCAAAAAAACGAAGTTTTCCTCGATTTAATAGGTCCGTAACCATAACGAAACTCATCAATATTGGAAAAGTCAGTGCTAAAGCCGTAGAGAACTGTCTCAGCACATTTAAAAAAAAAGATAAACTATTAGTTTATTCGAGTATGCGTAGACACATGTCACATTGAGAGATGGTCACAAAACTCATAATGTGAAATGAAGTGACCCTAATATACCAGATGTGAAGAGCAGTGCAGAGCAGCGTAACAGAGTACAAAAGACCAAAAAAATGTGTTCACGAGCACAGGTCTCGCAGCGAAAAACTGCCTTTTTTCAAGATTTAGCAGCGACCAGCGGAAAATCGGATCGTAGCGTAACTGAATTTCGGTCGTGAACACAAAATTAAAACACCGAGAACAGGAATGTTTGATGATCGTTTGGCATTCTGCCAGACACAAAGAATTAGAAGACGTGCACTTTCAAGAATGTATACGCAACACAGAACACGCTCGTTCCTTTTTCGGCCTTCAAAAAAAAAACCAGAGATTTGATGTGGCAGAGAGTAAGTGGGATGAAAACTAATTTAGCAAGAAAGGGCATATCAGAATGAGTCACACACGATGAGGATTTACGATCGTCTCAGAAATGGCGGCGACGGTTGGATCATCGGATGCCGTCCGGAAAGTAAAAGTAAGAAAAAGAAAGGGGAAAAAACTATGCTTGTTCGCTCTCCTAATTTCGTGTGACATGACAACTAAACTAGCTTCCTTTCTTCCTTTCGTTATTGGCTTGTATGCATACCTATTATGTGTCCACGAGCGAAATTCAGTAACGACGCTCCGATGTTCCGCACGGTGCAGTTTTGCGGAACATCGGATCGAATCGTCGTAACAGAATTTCGCTCGTGACACATACATATTAGACGGGCATTGGCAAAAATGTGGCTAATAGCCATAGTAAAACTCTAGTAGCCATCAGCCATAGAATCGGGCAGTGTGCCATTTTTCATTTGGCGCACGTCCCGAATGCGATGGCTACTAGCCTTTTAAAATGACTATTAGCCGTTTTCCATGGCTAGTAGCCACATAACTGCCAATTCGCGCCAAAAATTCATTGAGAGAATTAAAAATTCGAAAGAAGTTAGAGAGAAAAGCCAACAAAAACGATCGAATTCGGGACGTGCGCCAAGCGCATATGACACACGGCCCGATTCGATGGCTGTTAGCCGTTTTCAATGTCTATTAGCTAAAATTTGCCTTAGTAATATGCATACAAGCCCATAAAGACAGAAGAATATTACGTATTCCTCGATTTGTGATACCTGGTATAATGGTGCGCATTCGGGTCTAGTGTATGCACACTTGTAGATTTACGCGGAAAATTAAATTCCTGTCAAAAGAAAAAATTAAATTTTGCGCGTAAACCGAATTCGCACCATATGACAAGGTATCACAAATCGAGGAATACGTGTCACACAAAATTAGGAGAACAAACTAGCATAGTTTTTTCCCCTTGTTTGGGGTATTACCGTAGTCGAAGAAATGAGCTTTTTTCATCGTCGTCGCAAGAAATCAAATTGCAACACTCTAGGAACTATAAAAAAAACGGAAAAGAAGACGTGGCAAAGAAAAGGAACTAACAAAAAAAACCGTCAAGGCCGTCAGAGACGAACGAAACATATCCTCTTGTTCGTACAGGTGCACTTCAGCTACCAAGAAATCTCATTTGCTTACCAAACTGGGTATGTATGTACATATACGGCCTCGCCAATCTCCATCTCAATCCAAAAACGAACGCGAGTAGGCGTTGAGGATGGAAATGGAATGTACGCATCGTAATCAAAGTTGATTTGCCACCACCACCACCGCCACCAACGAACGAGCGAACGAACGAACGAACGAACGAACGAACGGATCGAATTGAAATTGCGCCACGCCACGCCACGCCATCGGAAACCGTAGGACATCGATGGCGAAGTTAGTGGCATGGGAATCGAGTCGAATGGCGCAATCACACTAATAAATTCGAATTCGAATTCGCACGCATGTATGTATGTATGTTATATGAGAAAAATGAATGATGAGAAAGACCGGAGATGAATAAAAGTCTTTTCTTCTTTGTTTTTTTTTTGTTGGCCGCAACCCTCGTTAAAAAGAAGAAGACACCGGATAGTCCCGTCTCTACGCATTCTCACCAGGTGTGACGATTGATAAGCGACAAGAAGGATGGCATTCAAGAGGTCTCTTAGGCGCCGCCGCCGACAAATTGAATTCAAAGAATGAACGAGAACAGCTGAGGACAACGTTTTTTTTTTGTTGCAAAAACGACTGTTGAGTTGAAACAAGTTCAAATAGTAGCAAAGTTGGCAGAGTTTGCTTTCGGTTAGTGCTCGTCGGTACTTTGATCGGCGAAACGAGACGAAACGAAACGAAGGAAGGCAGGAAGAAATCGCCATTGTAAAACAAACTTCAAAGCATAAACTTCGTGGTTCTTGACTTTTCAAAATGCCCCTTTCTCGTTGTGATGGCGAATGCTTGTCGTCTAAAAACCAGTGTGGGGTTTTTGAAAACTATTTGTCGGTCACTTTGACACTTTGACATATTATTTTTTTTTTAACCCTCTGCGCATTTTGCACCCAAAGTTATCAAAAATATCGAAAAAAAAACCTCATTATGGGGTTTTACAGGAAAAAGGAAAAAACAGCGAAAAATTTGAAGGAAAACTCGGAGAATGAGCCGACTGGCCTGAATGAAACAATAGAAGGGCATGCCGTTCTATTAGTTTTTACGGTAACTACTAATGATATTTTTGGCTAATAGCTATCGAATTTGGGGCATGTGCCAACTGCATTTGACACACGGAATCTTTATAAGCTCCAACCAGGGATAAGACCAAAAAAAATTTATGTTTTTTCTGTTTTTTTTTTTCGAGATTTTTTTTTTGAGTGAGACAAAAAATTTGTTGTTTATTTCTGATAACACACGTGAAAAAAAAATATTTTTTGATATTGTCGGCCCGCCAAAATAGTCAAACTCGCTCCGCTGAACTCAACGCCATGCGATTTTCATTTTGGTTACCAAATTATTTCATTTCACGTTGAATTTATATTATTTTTTTGCTTTTTTGGAAATTTTTCGAGGGCAAAATTCATTATTTTTTTTGAAAACTTTTTTTTGTCCCACCTGGCTCCAACTATGTTAAATAACGGCTAATAGCCCTATTCGGCGGCTAGAAGCCATTATCGCCCGCTATTAGCCGTTTTTCATGGCTATTAGCCACATAACTGCCAACATACGCGCAGAAAATTCCCTTTTAAACTTTCGCGGCGAGACGCGGTGGTCACGTGGACCAAGACATGTCCTAGGTTTCCGTAAAGCGGTAAAACTTTGTTAAAGATTTATACTGTATTTAAAGTCAAATTATGGAGTTGTTCACGAAATAGCAAAAACCAACAAAAATTTAACAAACATTTTGGGAAATAATGTCAAAAATGCTCCCGGGCATTCCCAGAAAAAATCAGACCAAAATTACCATTTTTAAAATTTGCAGCAAAATCTTTATTTTTGTCTGAAATGTTCTGGGAATGTCCGGGAGCATTTTTAACATTATTTCCCACATTTTGATACAAATCGGAGCATTCTCCGAATTTTCTCTGGATTTTTTGCAGGTTTTTGCTATTTTGTGAATAACCCAATTAAAAAAAAAAGTTTTTATTTAAAAAAAATTTATTAAAACATTATTTGTTCGTCATTATGGTAGCTTGTCGAAATCGTGAAGAGACCAGCGAGCTAACTTTTTGGCACGCAATTTACAGCAAATTGTCACTGCGTGGCGAATCCATAATACCAATGATTCTTCCAATTCTACTATTCACATTTACACAAAAAACAACCAATTGCAATTAGTAATTTTTAAACAGTTAAAATATTTAAAAAACACATAAAACTCTGCACGCTTCCACTTCTAACCAGCAGCAGTATCCTCCTTATCAGCAACTATCATTCGCTTCATCTTCTCGTAATCTCAATTACATGTATTCTTCGTTCTTCCCATTCCACCCCGGGCAACTTCTGACAATAAGCTAGAAACCAAAACGCATTAATTTCCAATTATATTGGCGTGTTCGCATTAAATTTCTTGTACTTTTGCTCTCCATAATCCTCGTGTCTTTCTTTCATTCTTTCTTTCTTTCTTCCATCTTCCATTTAATTCGGCGGCCATCTGATATGATAAGCGTGAGACGACGGTGACGTTGAACACAATGACGAATAGATTGGGGGGGGGGGGGGGGGCGAAAAAGTCATCATGGGAGAAAAAAATTGGACAATAACGACCTGCCCAATTAAATAAAAACACAATTTTAACTTTTAAAATTTCATTACACCACAGTCTCGTTTCACGTTCGTGGCCGAGTCGGTGGTTAACGACAGACAAATTGCCGAGAAATGAAATGAAATGCGTCAGCAACGCCGAAGAAGGCGCACTTCTCGTGCAGACCCCACTATTTCGGTTCGTTTACTCAGAGCGATGGAAAAAAGCGATGTTAAGCGGCTTCCGTCCCGGAGCGCGTGTGCACACGAATTCTCCCTCTCTCTTCGATTGGCCCCGGCCAGGGTCCTCTTTTTTCTCTTTTTCTCCCCCTTTTCCGCACACCTCAGGACACTTTTTGGGTGTTGTGCTGGTTTTCCTTTTTAAATCGTCTAAGGCCTTCAATACGAATTTTTCAGGCATACGCTTCGAAGCTTGTCTTCTTCTTCCGGGACATTAATTCTCATCATTTTGTTACCTCACTCTTCCGTAATGTGATGGTTATTAATAAGAAAAAACGGCAAAAAACGAGAAAAACACGCATTAGTGGGAATCAAGCCCGCCATGGTTTCAGCAACCAACGAAAATCGACGCATAAAACAAAAAGTGGAGGTATTGGCGCGATCATGTCAGCAATACGAGCAGCTCGTTGAAAAACTCGGAAAATCGTCAAAATTGGACAATTTTGACATTCTCTACGACGTCGGAAAGTATCAAATGGTCGTCGACGGTCAGAAAACGCTTGACGAGGCAATTAAAGTAATTTTCAGTTTTTTTTTTCGCAAAAAGGAAAATGAAAAGACAATTAGTTTTTAGCACAACGGAAGAAAACTGGTAGTGGAATTTTTGTTGCAAAAAGGAGAAGATGATGCGGTTAATGACTGGGTTACAAATGGCAAGTTTCTACCGGTATCAACGGCTACAGAGGTAAATATTTAATATTAACTTTGAAATAAATAAAAATTAAAAAAAATAATATTAACGAAAAATAAAGCAAAAAAACATGGAAAATGGAAGAAAAACAAAACAAAATTAAAATTCACGAAAACCGTAATAATAATCTTAAAGGCGCAGCACGAAAATTGTATTTTTCGCTGCGAGGCTCAATTAAAAAAAAAAGTCATGCGCCTTCTGACTACGGTTTTGTAAGAAGGTTTTTCAAAAAATTGCAACAAAAAAAACGACAAAAAATCGTGGAAAACTCGGAAAATGATTCGATTGGCTTAAAATTTTAGCGAAAAATGTCAAAAATACTCCTGGATATGCTCGGAATAGTTTGGACCGAAAAACTGACTGAAAAAAAATCAATATTTATGTTTTAAAATCGATATTTCGGCCCAAGATTTTTTGAGAACTTCATGTTCGGGAGTATTTTTGATTTTGCCGTAAAAAATCTAATAGAACGGCATACCCTTCTATTGTTTAATTTAATCACAACTGCCGGGTATTTATGGGGTTATTCTTGAAACCAGCAAAAAAGCAAAAAATAGAAAAAACCAGCAAAAAATTCAGCGAAAATTCGGAAAATGCTTCGATTGATCTGAAACTTTGGGAAATCATTAAGAAGATACTTCCGGTCATTCCCTGAAAATTTCAGACCAAAATATCGATTTTGAAAATTTTCAGAAATAAAAATCGATAATTTTAAAAATCAATATTCCGGTCTGAAATTTTCAGGGAATGACCAGAAGTATCTTCTTAATGATTTCCCAAAGTTTCAGACCGATCGGAGCATTCTCCGAATTTTCGCTGAATTTTTTGCTGGTTTTTTCTATTTTTTGCTTTTTTTGCTGGTTTCCAGAATAACCCCATTAGAGGTTTGCACCAGTGATGCACGGAAATGAAATTTGAAAAATGCGGAAAGCGGAAACGGAAACGGAAAGAAGAAAAAATTTCCGCGGAAAACGGAAACGGAAAATTTTTCGGTTTTCCGCGGAAGACGGAAACGGAAACGGAGGTTTCAAAAGATTTTGCAATACAAGTCTCCATATTATTTTGAAATTCTTTGAAATTATTGTTTGAAAACAGTTGCCATTAAAAACCACTATTGAGCAAAAAATTGTACAGTGATTTACCTGTTTAGCTGGCTGATATCAGCCTCCCTGTCAGTTGATTTTGCACCGATTTACTCGGTGGGGGATTATACTCCCCTTCTGATATACGAAAATACAAGTCTAGCCTCCCACCAATACTTTTGGGGTGGGGGGGGGGGTCACTCTGGCCCCTCCGTATGAAAATAGTTCGCCATAATATCAATAAAGTCCTCCATCATATCAATATTTTATATTGTCCTTGGGAGGACTTTACAGCATTTCCTTGGTGGTGTTTTATTGTAATTTCATGGGGGAGTCTTATTATAATTATCCCAATTGTACTTTCAAGTGAAAAAATCAGGAATTTATTCCAAAAAAACATCAAATTTTTTCATTTTTTAATATTGAAAAAAAATTCCGTGATTTGCGGAAAAATGCCAAAAATTACGGAAGCGGAAACGGAAACGGAAATAAAATTTTTTATTTGCGGAATACGGAAACGGAAACGGAAGAGGCTAAAAAAGCGGAAACGGAAGCGGAAACGGAATTTCCGTGCATCACTGGTTTGCACACCAAACGTCCGTCGTCCCATGCCTGGTTGGTTAGAGTGTTTGGCCGAGTTTGGTGTGAAAACCTCTAAATATCCGGCAGTTGTGATTAAATGAAACAATAGAAGGGCGTGCCGTTGTATTAGAGTTTTTACGTTATTTCCCAAAGTTTCAGGCCAATCGAAGCATTCTCCGAGTTTTCCACCATTTTTTTATCATTATGTGCTCACGAACGTGTTAGACCCATCATAATCCATAAATAAATAAATTTTTAAACAAAAATTCATGAAAAATAAAGAAAAAAAAATTTAAAAATGGACGAAAAATGAAAAAGAAAAAACCGCAAAAACATTGAAAACCGTAGTAACCTTAAAGGCACAGCACAAAATTTTTGATTTTCGCTGCGAGACTCAGTTTACAAAAACAAGTTGTGCGCCGTCAGGTTACGGTTTTTTAAGGAAATTTTTTTTTTAAATATCGATTTTCTGCATATTTCATGCAGAAAACGACAATTTTTGCTTTTTTGTCTTCAGAAAATGTCGTAAAATAAACATGAAAAACGTAAAAAAGTGATTTATTTTCAGGAAGATCGAGTGAATGGAACATTTTACGGAAAATCGTATGGATTGCCAAGTCAGGCGAGCAGATACTCGGAAAAAGCTCTCAGGTATCCGGGGAGGTATAAGATTGGAAAGTGAGTTTCAGCATTTTTATCAGTTCTTAAATAATTTAAATCAATTTTCCAGAAAACTCGGAGAAGGAACGCTGGGAGCCGTCTATATTGCTGAAGGGAAGAAAGGCGGCACTTTCGCAGTGAAAATTATTCCGAAACACGGCCGCCACCTTCCACAAGAAGCGGATGTCGATTATCTGAGTGAGTTTTTAACAACAAATTTTTATTTTCTTAAATTGCTTCCAATTAAATTCCTCACCATCAGAAATGCTGCGCCACGAGCGAATCGTCGAGTACATGTTTATAATCGAGCCGTCTAGCACAAATGACATACACGTTTTGATGGAGTACATGCCAACCGGATCTCTGAAGGAATACATTGATCGGATGAGTCCACTTCATCACAAACTGGTGAAATCGTACACGAAACAAATTCTGGAAGGTCTCGATTTCCTCCACTCGAAAAACATTATTCATCAAGATTTAAAGCCGGCAAATCTGCTACTCAAAAACACGCATCGCGAGAACGCCATCAAAATCGCCGATTTCGGATCGAGCCGCTTCGCAACGCTGAAAAAGAACCGAGCAGGGCTACAAGGCGGAACTCCGAAATACACAGATCCAGGCGTATCGATCGGAAGAGAAGTTGCTGGAAGACGTTCCGACATCTGGAGTCTCGGAGTTATCGTCATTGAAATGTACACGGGAGTTTATCCGTGGAATATTGATGGAGAACATGCTATTACGGTCCCAAGAGTTTTAGAGGAACATCCACCAAGTATACGTTTACCGGTATGCAAAGAAAACTTTAAAAAATATATATTTATTGAGTTAGTATGTTTCCAAATCCAGGCCTCCGAAAAACTCGACGACGATCTTGTGGGAATGGCAAAAATGATGCTGCTGCCGGGTCGCGAGCGCCCGTACGCCTCTACGCTGTTAGAACTGCCAGTTTTGGAGGAATCTGCACCGGACGACGACGACGATGATGAAGATTCCGACTTTTTCTAAACATGTTTACTCACTTCCACAAATTCTAGTCACACCGTTGATGTACATAGAAAAATAAATAAATCGAGAATGTATGTATGTATTTGAATACTTTTCAAGGTTTTTCATTTTACCAAACTCCATACTTTAATTATTTAAATACAATTGTTTTTTTTTCCAACATAAAGTAAATTCAGGCGATGGAGATGCTCAACACATTGCGGGACACGCTGAGCAGCGTTCAGGCGGAGCTAAGCACCGGCGTCGAAAAATTGCGAATGAATGTGACGGCGAGCATGGTGGCGCAGGAAAAGTGAGTTTTTTTTCAAGGCGCGTCTCGAAACGAAGTTATTTTTCTGTTTATTTTAGATTGTTTTTGTTGCTTTTATTTTTTTAATAACTAAAATATTTAAACTTCTTGCATGCTGGAAAATTCGGGCGATTTTCGTAAAAATCACAATACTGGTTCACAATCGTTGAAACTCGAATAAATTGTTTTTATTTTAAATAATGGCGAAATAAAATCTGAAAGACCTAACGTATTTCCAACGGCTCTACGTTTCGAAAGTGGATGTTTCGAGAGTTTTTCTCCATTTTACCGTTTTAAAATGATTGTGTGAAACACCGCGTCGACAAAATTCAGAAACACCTTTGAAATGTCCACTTTCGAAACGTCCGGAAGACTTTCCAACGCCATTTTAGGCCTGTTTTTATTTTTGCCGTCAGAGAACTTTAATTTTGATGTCAAAGGCAAAAATAAATTTAATAATGATAATAATGGATTTTTCCCCACAGAAAAGTACAATTTGTAGCCCAAAAAAAATAATCCCGGACATACATTCCCACAACATTTCAGACCAAAATATCGATTTTAAAAAATTTCAGAAAAATCAATATTTTGGTCCAAAATTTTGTGGGAATGTATGTATTTATGTCCGTGAGTATTTTTTCCCTTATTTCCCAAATTTTCAGGTCAATCGGAGCATTTTCCGGTTTTCGCGCAGTTTTTTTGCCGTTTTTATGCAGTTCCTCCTCACTAGAGCAATAGAGCGTCACTCACTAAATAGGCATTATTTTTCCAAAGTTCACGCACCGAAACAGTCGCTCGAATTTGCATAAACTACTCGAATATGACGCACTTTTTCATGTACATGCACTGATAAATTCTACATTTCAAACAAGTGCCTTTCACTTTTCCAGTACGGAGAATTTTCGCCAATGTACTTAAACTTCTGGAATTCTGGCGCGTTAGTTTAAAAATAAACAGGTTTAATAATAATTTGGAAAAAAAAAACGTTTTGCAGAGTGTCCACCGAATCGATCAACGAGGTGCTAAACACTGCAGCGGGGAGTGAACTTTTTCAAAAGTAAGTTAAATTGTATCAAAAAAAAAAGAAAAAATATATTTTTTTTCAGCTTCCAATCGCTAATATCAGAAGTGGAAGAGAATGGCGCGGAAGGCGGACGTCTCGCAAATCTGTGCAGCACCCGAATGGGCAGATGCCAGCAAATGTGCAAAGAAAAAGCGGACGCCGTGATGGAAATTGACGATTTTCTACGATGCTCCGCCGAATTCGACAAGAAAATCCGCGAAATCACGAGTCAACTCACAAAAGTGACACGATTCTGCAACCAGACCGAACAGGCGATGACGTATTTGGAGGCGTTGTGCGAAGTGGCTCACACGGAGGGAGAAGTCGATCTGATCAGACAACAGGCAAGATCGGCGGCAACAATTGTGCAAATTGAGCAGGATTCGCCAAGTGTTTTGACTTGTGAGTTGGCCGTTCTATTCCGCAATAACTTTCCCCGATTTTCAGTCTCCTCGGCCGTCCGTGCTCGTCCTGAAGATGCCGTTCAAGCTCAACAAGAAGAGGTGATGCTGGAAGAATTCCTGTCCTCAAAAGACCTTCACATCCCATAAAAAGGTACCTATTACTGTGATTTTTTTTTCTTTTTTTGGTCAAACCAATCTGTATTTTTTGTGTGTGTTTGCGTCCTTTCTAGTCTCTTTCTCACCCCTTTCCATGCAATACTCTCATCTTGTGACTTCTCGAAAATCAAGGTCCTGGCATATTTTTTTTATTATTTTGTTTTAATTTAATTAATTTTGAAATTCATACTTATCACCGCTCAATGAATCATTTGCTGTGCATTTGGTATAGGATTAATTCACAGAAATTCATTTAGTACAGATTAAAAGAATTATGAAACATGAGAACTGAACTGCAATTTATGGTATTTTGGCGCCAAAAATGCTTATGGACCTATTCATACGATAAAAAACAAACATTTTTGTATTTTTTTCCTATTCATAGATGTCAAAAAATGTCAAAAAACGAATCGCGCTCTGCCGACCTTTGGAAAATGTGGGCGGAGCTTGCGTGAACCGAGAAACAAGTCCCGCAGGAAAAAAAAGTTTGCAAAAGGGGCGGAGCTTGTTCCCCATAGGGTCTTTAAACGTGAATTTGAATTTTGAATTTTAAAACTAATTTCCACCGTTGGATGAGTTGTTAAAGCGAAGTTCTTCAATGAATTTTCCACCGTCGCCAATTTCCTTTCGATCACAATATGGTACAGCCTAGAAATGAATAATCGTTTCGAGACCTGTTACTTTTACCGAGTAAATTCACCACGATCGGGCACAGCTGAAATGAGTGTGACCGTAATCCTCCAGAAAAATTCAAAAAATCGTGAAATTTAGCCAATATTTAGAGGTTGCCAGGCCTTGACACGACGGGATGTTTACGGTAGTTTTTTAATGTTTTTCTGCAAAGGCCCATTAAAACCTTTAAAATTTGTTGAATGGATTACGGTCACACTCACTTCAGCTGTGTCCAATCGTGGTAAATTCATTAGTGAAATAGTTTGAACATTCTCACCTTAAAATTGCAAACTTTATCGCCATTCACATCGAAACACATTTCCTCGTAACACAAAGTGCACATATACCCCGGCGAGTTGGGCATCAGATTCTCGTGCTCCAAAATCATCCATTTCGCCGACTCTTCCCTGCAACAATCGCAAGCGATTCTCCGAAAGTTTCGCTCGATTAGCCGACGTGGAAACACGACGTCATCGTGTGATTCGTCGCGGAGCGAAATGTCGTTGAAGACGACGAGATGCTCGCAGACTCCCTGGTGAATGTAGACGTACGGTTGACCGAGACGGGCTTGGAGGCTGCCGAGCCTGAAAATTTCAAGTCTGATGGATCGGCGAGAGACGGAGACAAAGACGAACTTGGTAGTCATTGGAAGTATGTGGAATTCTCGAACACTTTTCTGACGTTCAGCCCATTTTTGGATTAATCTGTAGGAATAGAAATAGAAATAGATGGTTTAAATACTCACAGAGCACTCTCATTCGGCGAATTCTCATCGACAAAGAAGGTGTCGTGCACAAAAAACATGCTCGACGGGAACTTTTTCTGCAATTTAAATTTTAGAAGTGAAAATGAAATAAATTTATCAAATTTGCAAGACTACGGCGCAGTTTTTCTCGCTTGAATTTTAAAACCATTTCAGTACAAAACTCCCCATATTTATTTATTTATTCACCTTTGCAATCGCGTCAATTGTCGGATTTTTCTCGTTGAAATCTTGGCAAAATGCGTAGTCGGCAGGACACGAAAACGCGTTTTTCAAATCTTCAAAGGTATTTTCTCCGGTAAGCTCAATACGATCAGTGACTTTCATCAGGCGACCCAGACGGATCTCATGGTATTCCAGTTCTCGGGTGTAGCCCAAGTATATCGATATGGAGATTATGAGGTCGCTCTGGAATCTTTGTTTTTTATTTGATTTTCACATGAAATTAAGTGAAACTTCACTAATGAGGTTAACCGGAAAAATGAGACCAAAAAAATCACTTTTTAGCTCCGAAATGCGAAAAACGATTATTTCGAAATGGTGGCTGAACCAAATTCGACGTTCTTAGGCTTTAAAAATTTCTAAAGACATCATCTATAATTCAGTTGGAGCACATTTGGGAAAAAATTAAGAATTTATGCTTTTTTTTCCCGAAAACGCCTCAAAATTTGAATTTCGCGCGAAAATCCTGTGGAGCGCGTTTGCCATTGCTCCGCCCACTTTTCAAATCCTGGACACCGTGGGGCACGGAAAAATTCGAGTTTTTTGGCTAATAGTCATTGATTAGCGGCGGTGACAAATTACCAGTTTTTTCTAGAAAATTGTATGAAGGGACTGTGTAAAAAGCACCTAATTTCGGCTCCTGGACGTTTCGAAAGTGGACTTTTCAAAGGTGTTTCTGTATTTTGTCGACGCTGTGTTTCACAAAAACCTTTAAAAACGCTTTTTAAGGAACATTTCTCAAACAACGCGACGACAAAATGCAGAGAATTTCAGGAATTGTCTGTCTAAATATTATCAAAACCCACATAATCAAGCTCTGCCAACAAATCAAAACTCGCGCTGCTTTCCCTCTTCACCGTAACCCTTTTCGGCCTCAAATCCCTCTTCCTCTTCTCCGTATATATCGGCGAACTTCTCGCCAACGCCTTCAGCTCAATGTGGTCATAGCGAAGGGCTCGAAGAGCAATCGACTTGTATTGGGCGTTGCGACGACGCGAATTCTCAGCGGCTAGGATTCTGAGGATTTTAATGCTTTTTAATCGATAAAATGGGCTCACTTTTGCGACGTGAGCTGCGCGGCTCTATCGCACGGATCATCCGTTTCCACATTGTACACTTTTGGACGAAGATCGGAAACGCTGAAATTGAGGTTTTGGGCGGTGTTTGCGTACTGGCAGCGCGTACTGATTTATTTACGAAGCTCCGCCCACTTCATAATTGATGATTTCTGCCGAATTATTGATTTGCGTTCGAATGGAAGATGCAAAAATCGATAAAAATCTTAGGTTGCCATTTAAATTTAACACGAATCGGCAAAGATAGAAGATTATTGCATCATCTGCCATTTTTCTCAATTTTTCTTCCAATTTTCTTCCATTCGAAACAGAAAGAAAATCGGCAGCAATTAAGCGATAATCATACGAAAAAAAAATCAGGACAGTAGGCGGAGCTTGGCAAATAAATCCGTACGCAAACACCGAGTGCCAATTTAAATAGAATAACCTACTCAAGACTCTGCAGCAGCGAATCGACAATTTCCGGACTTTGCGCAAGTATTCTATCGGGCAAAAACTGCGAAATTTCCTCAGAACTTTGTTTCGCAATGTACAGAAAGAGCCTGTAAAAAAATGATGAAACGTCAGAAATTTGAAAATTTCACCCAAAATCGACAGGCGCCGTCACAAATGGTTGCTCGTCAGCCTTGAGAATCAAATCCATCGACATTCTTCGGGAAAAAAAGTAAAGTATTTCGTTCCGGAGAGCAAGCGCGCTCCACGTGCCATGCCAACGAAATTCGCGGCGAGACCCAACCGATTTCTAGTATTTATTTATTCTTATTTATCCAATTAATAATTTTTTAAAGTGAAAAAAAGAGAGTGGAAAGACGTCCATAATACAGGAATTTTTTCTAAATGCAACTTAAATGTTTAAATAAATACAAAAAATTATTGAATTATGCAAAAAAAAAGAAGCAATGATTGGTAAAATGAGTGCGAAGACTTGGCATCTAAACCGAGTGAAAATGGAAAGAAATAAATTTAAAAAAAAGGAAAAAATAGAGAGCGAGAGCGAGAAATTATAGGCAAAATACCGGTAAAAATGGATTTGAAGAAAAAAAAAGGGGGAAACGACTATTT
Organism: Caenorhabditis japonica; assembly: GCA_963572235.1. Taxonomy (NCBI): domain Eukaryota; kingdom Metazoa; phylum Nematoda; class Chromadorea; order Rhabditida; family Rhabditidae; genus Caenorhabditis; species Caenorhabditis japonica. The sequence continues at coordinate 25,045,880 of OY754342.1, read as the reverse complement.
ACACGCAATGATACCAAAAAACTAGACGATTTGGTTTGTTTTGGAATGGAATGGCATCGAGATAAGGAGAGTGGGAAGATCAGAAGAATCGATTAGAGAGAAGTCCGGCGAGCAAATCATTGTCGGGGAAGCGGCTCAGAAGCGAGTTGGCGGCTTTTGCTGAAAATAATTAATTGCAATTTCCGCGAAACAGCAAAATAAAAACGTGGCTTCGATTGGCCGGAAACACTGGGTCTCGGCCAAGATATGCTCAGAAAATTTTGGAGAAAAATATCGATTTTTCAAGATATTTTGGTAGTTTTTTCCGGAAAAATCGATTTGTTTTGTTTGGAAAAAGCGATCAAAATATCGAATTTTCACGAAAAAACGATTTTTTGGTCTATTTTTTTCTGAAAAATCAATATTTTGGTCTATTTTTGTGAAAAATCGATATTTTAGCCACTTTTTACCGCTAAAAACGAATATTTCAGTCCCCCTTTCAGGAAAAATCGATTAAAAAAAAACGATCAAAATATCGATTTTTCCAGAAAAAAAACATCTTTAAAAATCGATATTTCAGGGGTAAAATAACCAAAATAGCGACTTTTCGGGAAAAAAGACCAAAATATCGATTTTTCCAGAAAAAAAGATCAAAATATCTTGAAAAATCGATATTTTGGCTATTCTTCCCTAAAAAATCGATATGTTGGTCCTTTTTTTACCGGAAAAATCGTTTTTTTTTTGAGAAAACAACCAAAGGTAAAATTACAGAAGTGCACCCCCAACATTACAGTTCAGGACCCCACGGGAAACCCCCAGAAGAGCCCCCCTCACGATTAAAATAAAATTTCACGTAAAAATATTTTAAAAGAGAAAAATATCATATAAGCGTGACATTTAAATGCGTGGCAAGACATACACGTATTTTCATATTCCTTTTTTCTAATTTATTTCTCATTTTACCATCGTACGTGGCAGAACGATGCTTCTCAAGTTTATGTGCGGTTCTATAAAGATCCATCTATATCTATATAATATCTATACCAATTGATCTTTAAATGTGAGCTGAACGCCAGGGAAACATGTAAGTTACTTTTAAAATAAAAAAACCCAGCAGGTTTATCAAATTTGGATGAAATCCGTGGTGGGGGCTTCTTCTGTAATTTTCCTGAGGGGGGCGGAAATGAAATGTTGTGGGGGCGCTTCTGAAAGATTACCTATGCTTACAGAATCGACCCCCCTCTCAGTTATGGGGGGATACTTCTGTAATGATGACATTTCACAAGAACCCCCCTCACACAAGTGCCCCCCCACCCTGAGTCGCACGGCATGCTGGCACCTACCTCAGTGCAAACGCGCCCCAATCACACTAAACGTTTGATGAAACACTGTGACTCGCGTGTTAAGAGAAAATTCCCTCGCGGCGCTGCCAACACTGCTGCTGTATCAAATGTTTAAAAAAAATAAGGGAAAAAACATGTTTTTATTTTTGTTTTCGCGGAACGTACGCAGCGAATTGAACGCGCGAAAAAATCGAATTTCATAAAATGAGACTGAAACGTAGATGCCAGCATGCCGTGAGTCGGGACTAAAAATGAACTGATGGGGGGCCTATTCCAGTTGTGGGGGGAGAGTAGTGGTGTGGGGGGCGCTTCTGTAAAATTACCCAACCAAAATATCGATTTTTCCAGAAAAAAAAACCAGAATATCGATTTTCCTGAAAAATCAATATTTAGTCCCCCTTTCGGGAAAAATCGGTTCTTTTCTGAAAAAAGAACCAAAATAGCGATTTTTCAGAAAAAAACCAGAATATCGATTTTCCTGAAAAACCAAAAACCCACCAATCTCCGCATTCCGATGATTGGTAAGACCTTCCAACATTGGCCGATCAATTGTCCAGATATCCGCGCGCTCCGGGCAATGCTCCAGAATCTTGTCGCACACCACCAACACATTCCGCGCAAACGTGGGGTTCACCTGATCACCGCCGAGCAGATTCAACGGACATTCCATCGAGTACGACAAATGGGCAACCTGTTTCTCGGCTCCACACTGTTCCATGAGCATTATCAGCACACTCATCGCTCGTTCCATCAACTGCTGTTTCGTCGAGACTGTGCGAGGCGTGACCGATTGGCGACCGACCCACGAGTAAGCCGCGCAAATGTGTCCCACCAGATTCTCGTTGCGCACATCGTCAATCACGTTCAGAAGCGCCTGCTTTGGAATAAACGGCGTTCGAAGTAAGAGGTTGAAGAATCGAAGAATGGTACTTCGAAGTTCCATCAAAGCCGGTGTGTCAACACCTTCCGCCGACAAACAGTTTAACAGTTTTTTGAGAATTTCCGGCTCCAAAAACTTGCACACCTGCTGCCTCTCCTTTTCACCCGTTTCGCGCATCTGCGTTGTCGCAATCCACATCACCAAAAAGTTGTTCAGTGTTCGCAGACTGTTCGAGATGATTTCGCAATTTCGATTGCGTTTAGGCGCGTCCGGCACGTCCGAGATACGCGGTTGTCTGCTGATTATCGTATGGAGGAGCATGATGGCATTGTTGCCGATGGCGAGCTCTTTCACGTGCTGTTTGTGCGCCACAACGTTGCTGAGGAAACCTGTTCCGCTGTAGATCACATAATCGTCCTGCGAGTTGTGGATGAAGTTCATGAGCTGGAAATAGTGATGGTAAGTGTTTAGGAATTCAATTTTTGCGCTGAAAATTCGCTGCATTTCGAGTGAGTGCGATTCAGATTAAAAAAAAAGCAACGCTCTCGCTCTCTCAAATCGCCGGGTCTCGCCACGATTCAACTCTTGGCGGTTTTTTTTCATTTTGCTTAAAATTAATTTTTCAGGAAATTCTAACGCGCTCTGCCGAAGGGGCGATTTTAATTTTTTTTTTTTTTTTTTGTATAAATTCTTCGTTTTTCTCGTTTTTTTCCTTGACAAATTCGTAGTTTTATGAAAAATTTCCAAGCTCATTTTTTTGGAAAGGTTTTTGTTCAAATACCATCTTTTTCTAGCCCGAAATTATTTATTTTAATGAAAATTTGCAGTTTTGGTGAAAAATCAGTAATTACCGGGCTAAATAGCACAAAAACCTTTCCAAAAAATGAGCTTGGAATTTTTAAAAGTGTGGCGAATTGAAAAAAAAAATAGATTTTTGACTAAAATTAGGCATTTTGCGGAAATTTTTCACAAAACTTCAATGGGGTTATTCTTGGAACCAGCAAAAAAAGCAAAAAATAGAAAAAACCAGCAAAAAATTCAGCGAAAATTCGGAGAATGCTCTGATCGGTCTGAAACTTTGACAGATCATTTAAAAAATATTCTCGGACATTTCCAGAAAATTTCAGACCAAAATATTGATTTTAAAAAATATCGATTTTTATTTCTGAAAATTTTCAAAATCGATATTTTGGTCTGAAATTTTCAGGGAATGTCCGAGACTATTTCTTAAATGATCTCTCAAAGTTTCAGACCGATCGGAGCATTCTCCTAATTTTCGCTGAATTTTTTGCTGGTTTTTTCTATTTTTTGCTTTTTTTGCTGGTTTCGAGAATAACCCCATAAGAATTTCGTCCCAAATAATTATATTTTTAGAAAGAAAAAAGAAGAGAAACGAAGATTTTATATAAAAATGAAGAAAAATTCGACGAAATATTGGAAACTTGTAAAAAAAAATTAAAAAAAAAAAAATGAAAATCGCGCCCAAATTACTGAGTTCAGTGGAGCGCGTTTGAAAATATATAAATAAATAGTTAGAATTTCTGTTAAAATTTCCATAAAAATGATCAAAATTTGTTTTTAATTTTTTGATCCTCCCTTTTTTTTGTTTTTCTGTAAAAACTTACATATGGCAAAACCTGAGCCAACTGGATATTCGCAAGCGCCCTTGCATCCGACACATCCAGCAACAACTTGAACGCAGCCCGTGCCACCTCCGGATTCGGAATCTGAAGAATCGTGCAAATAGCCGTCACCCCGTCCACTTTCACAAATCCATCAATAGCGTCCGAATCGTGGAGCAACAATCCGAGCAGCTCAAATGTGCCGAGCACGTTGAGGATCAAATGCTGACACAGTTCCTGGTTTTGCCCGACTTGCGGTTGCGCCAGTGTTCCGTGAACTCGCAGCATCAACGCGTTCAGCATAATTATCAGGCTGTTCGGCGGCGGCACTCCCTTGTGATCGCCAACGTTCTGCCAGATGAACGAGTTCTTCAGACCCGCATCTTTCGAGATTAAAAATCGGAGAATTTTGAAAATGTGTGGATGCACAAAATCCACAGGTACCGGTGGTTGGAAATAGCTCCACAAGGTGTAGACGAGGCGCGGGAATTTCAAACTTTGTGCAAACTCGGCTCTCAACTTTTCATTCTTCGTCTCTGTGATAATGTGCTTTATGAGCTGGAACACAGAGTTCGTGCAGTGCTTCCAGTGTTTCCAGTGCTTCTCAAACTTTACATCCATTCGAATGACGAGTCCGTTGTGCAAAACTGTGCAGAAAAGCTCACGAAGATCGTTGGGCGTGTTATCGCGCGGCGCGAACATCTTGATGACCAGGTTGATGGAAGGGGTGGTGGTGGAAATGCAAGTAATCCGGTAGAGCGTGTCGAGTAGGATATAGTAGAGTTCGGACTGAAAGTTATAAAGTAATTAAAGAAAAAAAGAAAGAAAGAGAGAAAGCTCACATAATATTCTTGCGAAAGTCTCGCTGGCAATGGCTTCATCCCATCGTGAACAATGTCCAGAATCTGCTGGATATACTCTGGAAGCAGATCCTGGTTAACATTCGAGAACTTTTCCTGCTTGATCCACGTTCGTATCGCTCTTGCCATCTGAAGTCGTTGCACTGGATCCGGCGTCACGAATGAGAACCACTTCTGAAACAATTTTTTTTTTTTTTCAAATTAACTTTGACCATTTCACGAAATTTCAAGACTCACCCGCATCGCCATCTCAGCCGCCTGCGCCACACTCATCTGCATTTGCTCCGGATTCACATTCTCGCACGTGGATCCGTTCGACGAGTAGCATCGCTGCGCGTCCGGATACTGATTCGTCATCTGCGTGTTCACACTCAGCATCGACATCCGATCGTCGTTTTGACCCTGTTGATACGACATAACCGATGGGCAGACGGGCGGTGCGGGTGATTGGGCGTACGGCCACGACTGATCGTTGATCCATTGCTCCGTTCGGAATTTTTGGTGATTTTGTGGTGGGGCGGACGGGCCACGAGAGGGTGATGGTGACGAGTAGGAGGGTGGTCTGGGAAGTTTCGAAAATTTATTATGGATTCGTGACGTAGCGACTCGTTGCTGCAAGTTGTGCGCCAGCAAAACGACAAGAGCTGAAACGTGACGAGACATGCTGCCTCGCTACGTCGAGACCCTGACAAAACCGGGGAAAACCACGAAACCGGGGAAGACAAATATATATCCAGTTGCAAGTCTGCGGCACACTTTTTCAATACTTCCAGTACAAAACATCGTGCAGCAGCTGCAAAAGGGGGCGGAGCTTCTTCCCAGGTTTTGTCCGATTTTTCCCCGGTTTTGTCTTCCCTGGTTTTGTCTTCCCCGGTTTCGTGGTTTTCCCTGGTTTTGTCAGGGTCTCGCTACGTCACTAATTAATAATAGTGTATTTTTGCGTCGCGGTGTTCGCACTAGTGATTTCAAATTTCCACAAAAAAAAATATTTTTAAACCGATAAAAACTGTATTTGTTTGTTGTTTTTATCAATTTTTTAAATTTCTTATGGACCTATTCAGTACAGGAAAAAAAACCGTTTTTCGTGGTTTTTTTTTCCCTATGCAGAATTGAGGAAAAAAGACAAAAAAAACTACAGTAGTCGGAGGTTTTTTGACGTAAACAACTTATCGTGTCGAAACCGGCCGATGAAATAACTCTATGCGCCTTTAAATTTCAACCGAATTCCCGAGACCCCACGAAAAGGGGGGAAAGTGTTGAAACGCAGGAACGAAAAGGGGGGAAAATGGGCACAGTTGACTGCAAAAGTGCCGCACGGTTTTCTGCATTTTTGGAGAATGAGCAATAGTGTTTTTTTTCTGCTTTTTTTGCCTGAAATTAGTTTTTTGGGTATTTATTGTCCATTCGCGACAAATGCAGGTGCGCTTCATTGAACTTCGTACTTTGCGATTTTCATTTTCGTCACCAAATTATTTTTCCTCTTTTTCTTCGATTTCTGGCTAAAATTCTCCGTTTTCCTTGATATTTATTTGTTAAAATGACTAATAACAAACAAATTCGTAATATTTTGTAAAAATTTTCCTAAATATGCCCAATTTTAGTTAAAATTCGCCATTTTTCGAAATTGCCGCTGCTTTAAAAATTCCTAAATCATTTATTTGGAAAGCTTTTAGTTCAAATGATTTTATGATGATGTATTTCAATGTATTCTTTCTTTTTAGCACCTATTTTAATGCGAAATCACCGAATTTTCGCGAAAAATATTAATTTTCATTAAAATCAATAATTTTGTGGACCGCTCGCAGCTTTTCCGCTCCTTTTCTTTTTTAATCGTTTCTATTTTGTCTCCGTACTCCAAATACCCAAAAATACTAATTTCAGGCAAAAAAAAGCAGAAAAAAACACTATTGCTCATTCTCAAAAAATGCAGAAAAACCGTGCGGCACTTTTGCAGTCAACTGTGCCCATTTTCCCCCCTTTTCGTTCCTGCGTTTCAACACATTCCCCCCTTTTCGTGGGGTCTCGAATTCCCATTGAAAATTAATTTTTAATGGCGCATTGCATTTTTCACTGCCGGGTCTCGACGCGATGGGTTTTTTTTCCTGGAAAACAACCTGCATAGGGAAAAAAACCGCGAAAACTGTACAAATCCCGTGACTCGCCACAGATTCGCAAAGGGTGGGGCTTCTTCCTCAGTCAGGGTCTCGACGTTTCGAAACACCAAATTTTGAAACTTTAATGCATTTTTTCCTCACTCCAGCTTTTTTGCTGATAACGCGCCCTGTCGAATGTCTCTGCGTTTCCCCACAATGCATAGGTAAATTTAAAACAAATGAATAAAAAAAAGTTGAGATTTCCCTGGCTAAATAAAGATTTTAATCTTCCAAGCCGCGCCCAATACCCTTCTTTTCCACTCCTTCTTTCCTCCCCCTCCCCGCCGAAAAAAAAAGAATTTCGGAAAAGTACGAGCGGAAATGGGAGGGAACGAAAGTGAACGTGTACGCGATTCTTGATGGGGGCAGGAGGCAGGAGGCAGGCCACCACAAAAAAAAAACTACTGTTTTCAATGCCACGCTCTCACCTTTGCTGAATATCCTGAAGAGACGGTGGCATCGGCGGATAGCTTGAAGTGGCAGCGCTCGGGTGCATCTGATGGGCTGGGTGTGGCGGATAGGGTGGTGTCGGGAGACTTTCATGGGCGGAATGTGGAGGAATATGGTGCCAAGACGGGTGAGAGGTGGTGGGCATCTGGAAAAAAGACAAAAAATGTGCGCGCGACGAGACGCAGACGAGAGACAGCGTTGCCCCGCGACGCGATCGCATCGCGTTGAGCTTTGGCGTGAAAAAAGGCAATTTTGTTTTATTAATCGATTGCTAACTGAAAAAAAAACTCACCTGTTCCTGATACGGTATGTGATGGGACATTGGATGCGGTGGAATCGAGTGGTGATAAGGGCCTGCGGGCCCCATTATCCGCGGCTCTCCGGGCTGGTGCATAAAATCGACGTGGCTTTTGATATGATACTGCAAAAAAAAAGCGTCTCTCGTCTCAGCATCTGCTCATAAACTTTGAAAATAGCCAAGAGGTATCGAAGCCGTTTTTCAACACAGTTGAAATGAGTGCGACAGTAATCCATCTATTTAAAAATGTAAATAAACAAGTTACTATCGCACTCATTTCAACTGTGTTAATAAATTTGTGCTTCGAGATATTTCGCGGGGAAATTGGCGTTTTCAAAGTTTATATTTCTATGCAGGTTTGCATAGAAATAAAATGGCAGGAAATATTTACACAAATTTAAGTTTTAAGAAAACAAAAAAGCAAAGAAAAGAAAAAAGAAATCGCCTGTGCGCACTCCACTCCACTCGCGCGACATTTGAATTCTAGTGTTACCCACCGTTTTGTGTTCTCTACCCTCTGCCTGCCTGCCTACACTCTCTCCGTTCACCACACTATTTCGCCGTGAGACTCTCGTCGTCCCTTCCCTGACAGCGTGTATGTTGTGGTGAGACTGTAGGGGGGACACTTGTCGAGGGTCACTGACAAGTGCGAGTGAATGTGTGATTTGTGGAGACACTAGGGATATCGATGGGAAAAAGTGCGCACGGAATCGAAAGACGGAGACGATGACGGGGCGATTGGTGAATGGTGTGGGTGAGCGTGAGGGGGGAGGGGGTGAAAAATGATGGTGAACAAGCACATGGCCTACCAACCTAGATTCCGGTAGTATGTACCCATTTATACAACAAAACGGACACGGGATGGGGATGGATTATTTAGGTTGAAATTGAGAAAAAAAAGGAAAACATTTTTTCTATTTTTGTCAAAAGAGAAAATCGTAAAATTTGACATTTTTATTCGACATTTTCCACCAAAAAAGAAATGAAAAAAAAGAAGAGAAAAGGCAACTTCCGTTTATTTTTTTTTTGAAATTCGTCATGTACCTTTAAAAACTTCAGTAACCCGGAAAAAAGGAAAAATTGAGCGGAAATTTTGGGAAAATGTAAAAAAAAATTTTACAAAGACATTTTTCGACATTTTTATGAGTTTACCAGCCGGAACCAACAATAAAACTTCAAAATTTTTATTGAAAAAATCATAAAAACAAACAAAAAATGAACAAAACCGACCTTAAAATGTGTCATGCGCCTTTAATGGACCTATTCAAAGTACTGTAGAAAAACGGAAAAAATGACAAAAAACTGGGAGAAAACTCGGAAAATGCTCCGATTGGTCTGAAATTTTGGGAGAAACTGTCAAAAATGCTTCCGGACTTTCTCAGAAAATTTTGGGCCGAAATGTCGATTTTAAAAAATATTGATTTTTTTTCTGAAAATTTTCTAAAATCGATATTTCGGTCCAAAATTTTATGAGAAATTCCGGAAGTATTTTTGACAGTTTCTCCCAAAATTTCAGACCAATCGGAGCATTTTCCGAGTTTTCTCCCAGTTTTTTGTCATTTTTTCCGATTTTCTACAGTACTTTGAATAGGTCCATAATAAAAACTACAGTAATGCCGCGTCCAAAGCTCAAAAAATTCCTGAAATCAGGAGTTTTTTGCAGTCCAAAGTTCCACAAAAAATCCCAGAAAAAACAGGTGCGCACAATTGAAACCGGTGTCACCGTAGTTGCTTCGCTGCGAGACCTTCTATGTTTAAACTTGCATTTTCCCACAGTTGCTCAATTTTTTCTTTTTTTGCGGGAAAATTCAATTTCAAACACAGAAGGTCTCGCAGCGAAGGAACTACGGTAACATCGGTTTCAATTGTGCGCACCTGTTTTTTCTGGGATTTTTTGTGGAACTTTGGACTGCAAAAAACTCCTGATTTCAGGAATTTTTTGAGCTTTGGACGCGGCATAACCAAGTAGGGTAGAAAAATTTAAAGGCGCAGGTAAAAAAAAATTTTTTTTTAATTTTTTGCCATATTTTTTCGCCTTTCTCAGTTTCTTTTTTCAAATTTTTATGTTATTGCGCGATAAAAATTGATTTTTATGAATTATTTTATAGAAATGGAAAAAAAAATGGGGGAAAAAGGGCAAAAAATTTGGAAAAAAGCGTCAAAAAAGTGAAAAAAAAAAACAAAAATTGGGAGAAAAGGCAAAAAATTGACCGGGGATTTTGGTAAAAGTCATAAAAAAACAATGAAAAAAATCACTTAAAATGTGTCATGCGCCTTTAAGAGAAACTACAGTAACCAGGTACGGTAGAAAAATTTAAAGGCAAAAGTCAAAAAAAAAATTTTTTTTTCCTTTTTTTGCATTTTTCACATGATTGACTACATAATTACGCGATAATTTGGCTGGGGGACAAACAAATGTCCCACGTTTGTCACCAGTTAGTGACACCAAAGATGTTATCGCGCGTGCGCACGAGTTTTTGACAGAGTGGGTGAGAGCAATTAAGAAATGGGGACATAAAATTGTTCAGAAAAACCTATGCAAACTCGCTTTATTGCAAATATTAAAAGCGCATGGACTGTATGCATGTATGTATGGACATCATTTGGCAAACAATGGTGACTTCTAGAATTACAATTGAGCGCAAATAATCATCTCGGTGAGTCGGTGAATGGGAATAAGGAGTTTAACGATAGAAAAAGCTAAAAAATGTTTAAAAAGGAAAAAAAATTAAAAAATTAACACATTTTTTTTTCACCCTGCGCCTTTAAATTTTCTACCGAACCCGGTTACGGTAATTTTTCTTAAAGGCGCAGTACAAAAAAAAATTTGTTTCTGTTTTTTATTATTTTTATTTTTATATTTAACATAACCGGATTCAAACAAGAAAAAATAATTACTGTACAGACACGAGAGATGCCCTTGAGCACATTTGGAGCATGAACAGATGTGAGGATGGTCCAACGCATTGTCTCCTCTCTATGACCACACAAGTGTATAAATGTGAGCGGGGGATGGGGGTATAATTTGAATGAAATTCAATTTTCTCGAAGGCGCCTCGAAATTGCCGAAAAATTGGCTCATAAATCTCTGCCGACGGCTTGGATTCGTTTACTCAACGACGGTTTTTCACGCAACTCTGAAAAATGGGGGAAAAAAAAGAAAGAAAAAGAGAAAGGGAAGAAACGAAAAATTGAATGGGAAAATTACAAAAAAAAAAAACGGATTGTGATGGGAATTTGTTTTGATTTTTGTTGTGAAGGGACAAAGACGACAGAGAGGGGAACCGTTTATTAGGAATGAATGTCAATTCAATATTATAATAAGTTCAATTGGTTACTCTACTTCCACGTGTAGGTGACCACGTTAATACCAACGAGGGCGGCCACGTGCCTTCCCAACACCTTCCCCCTTTACGAAGTTGTCCTTTGTCCGGCCCTGGCTAGGAGCCAACCGACAATTCGAGGCGATATGTAGACCTCTAGAGCGAGCGGCGGCACGATCAGAATATGAAGCTGATCCTCGCTTTGGTGCACGATCCTCGGAGTGTGACTGGAGCTCCAAACATGGATCATAACGGACGGGTGCACGTCGGTTTCGTTGACTTCTTCGCAAAGATTGACTTAGGTTGGGTGCGGGTTGAACACAAGACACATCCTGTTGTACTTCCGATTCCAATTGTTGTTTACACGGAGACGACCCTTCTTCCTTCCTCTCCAAAAATGTTCGACTATTTGGCTGATGTTCGTTGAGTTCACTTCTGCATTCCCTCTTCTGATTTCCACGATTTACACGATCAAAACCATCACTTCTCGACGTGTCATGGGCAGCTGGAGACGAACCAAATACACCCTGTCGGACACCCCGTGGACTACGACCACTATTAACCACATCCAACTCTGGATGATTACAAGAAAAAGAAGAAAAGTCTGGAAATCTCAAAAGATTAGTTTCCCCCCGGAGCCCTTCCGAAACTCGCTGATTTTGTATCAGCTTAGGCGAATTCGCTTTTTGAGCGGGCATTGAATCGGAAAACAATGGAAATTTTGAATCGCTGAATAGCTCTTCTGGACCTTTGTCGCCCTGACGCTGTCTTAACTGATTAGCGTGACAGCGCTGCATTTTTTCGCCTACTTGTACTTCATACAGTACGCTACCGACACGCCTTCTTACTTTACCGTAACCCCAAGAACATTTGTTACCGTGTTGCACTCTCGCATACACTTTTTGATCAACTTCAAACGTATTAGCCCGCGCGCCATTTCGTTTACCATACGCCCCTTTCATCTTATTTTGGTAATGAATCCATTCAGTGTTTTCAGAAGCCCTTTCGGCTAGCATGGGTGACGACCTCGTCGTTCTTATTTTTCGACTGAAATGGCACTCAGCTGGTGTAGCTCCATTCAGAGCGGCATGAGGTGTATTCCGATAATTGATCAGGAAGTTGTTCAAAACTCGCTGATTTATAGATGCTGATCCTTTGATCTTTGCAATACCTCGTTTCAATATATCGGCAAATCTTTCGGCTGCGCCATTTGATCTCGGACAGTAAGTGGCTGTCGTCTTGTGAGTAATCCCGTGTGACTCACACATCTTTTTAAATAAGTGACTGGATAACTGTGTTCCATTGTCACTGACGATCCAATCTGGATACCCATGTGTTGCAAAAATCTCTTCGATGAGATTCACTGTAGCGGCTGCAGATGCTTTCCTGGTCAACTTGACCTCCGCATATTTAGTTTTGGAATCTTCCACAACTAAAAACCAAAAACCATTTATTGGACCTGCGAAATCCACATAAATATGTGCCCAAGGCTTTTTCGTATCCGGGCATGGTTTTGATGGCGTGATACGTGTTCTTTTCGTATTCTGCTGATAGTTGCCACTTCTAACAGTTGGGTTATCCTTTAACCGGGCTATTCCAGCACTCGGTATTTCAATTTGATTTACCATGACATCCATGGCCTTTCGCATCAGCGGTGATTGGCTTAACCAACTCATACCAATTAAGTTCGTATTTTTTTCACGAACGTAGACGTACCCTTTGTACTCTGAACCTTTTAGCGCAAAAGTCACTCTGGCACGTCCCAAGACCCTCATTTCCGAGCCATTTGCACACGATATGTGGTGCTCCACTCTTTCTAGTGGCGGACGACCAATCATATTCCAACTTTCGGAATTGATTATAGTGATCATACTACCTGTATCCAGGTCAAACTGTAGCGGCTTACCGTTCACATTCACGCGCACACTACGCTTTGCGCTCAACTCTGCGTTCACTACATCTACTTTGATGCTTTGCGTCTCTGTTCCTTCATCTTTTCTTTTCAGAAAGCATTTGGAGATATGATGTCCAGCTCTTTTGCAATAATCGCAGAAAGGCGGTCTCCGGTCCTTACTACCCCATTTCGGCGTAAATCTTGGGTTCTCTCTTCGTTTCGTTTTACTTGCTTCGAGTTTCCACACTTCGACTGGTGTTTGTGGGTTTTGTTTTGACGTGGCAACTATCTTTGTTTGCTGTTTAATTTGCAAAAAGCGCATCCCCTCATCGTGGATCTGAGAGAGTGTGATGGTCTCTCCTTTCCTTTCGGCCATTTCCGTAAACTGCATTAAATAAATTTTAGCAGCAGCATCTCCTGGCGCATCTAGTCCGCGAAAAAATAGAAAAACGGACCACTCATCTGCAGTCATGGTTGCCAGTTTGGCACCTGCGACTACCTGACCAATATGGTTTGTGTATTCAAGCGGGTCCTCCCAATTTCCGGAACTGCGACTAATGTGGAAACATGCTTGTCTTTGAACCATTAGGCTACGCTGCGCTCCGAAGATTTTAGTAAGAGCTACTACAGTCTCTTTAAATGTGACATCATATATGTCTTCCACGTCACGCTGCGAATCCACGAATCGGTGGAAAGTGTTTTCTTCCAGCGACCCAAGGAGAAGTCTGGTTTTTTCTCGCTCAGACAACTCGGAACCATCTTCTTCAAAGATAGGCTCGTGTCGCGTTAACCATCTCATAAATGAGTCTGGTTCGCCGATTGTATATGAATACTTTTGTATTCTTCTTGACAAGTCAGCCATAAGTCTGACATGATTTGACGCTCGGGTCCCACCTGCTGTCGCGCGCGGTGGCTCTGCAGCGCTAGCGGCATCCCTTAACGCCCTATTTTCCTCCATGAGTTGCCTATGCAACTCATTAGACGACGCCAATTGCGTCATTAACGCGGCAAGCGCTTCGGTTAGCGCTTCTTGATTGTGCGCTTTAGTCATGCTAAAAATTTGGCTCACCACGTAAGTTTTCTATCCTGATCGCCACTGTTGTGAAGGGACAAAGACGACAGAGAGGGGAACCGTTTATTAGGAATGAATGTCAATTCAATATTATAATAAGTTCAATTGGTTACTCTACTTCCACGTGTAGGTGACCACGTTAATACCAACGAGGGCGGCCACGTGCCTTCCCAACAATTTTTTAATTTTCCCCCGCCCGCTCTGATCGTCTGTGTCTCTTCCTCAGCCAGAAATAGTCAACCATCGCCGGCCTGGTTTTTGTCGGTACACTGCGACACGTAACACCCTGTTTCACGCTGCTCGCTTTGGTTTTAACCCAGAAACTAAAGGTACGCTGGAGTTTCGACCATTCGAAAGAGTGTGTCGATCAACTTTAACTTTTGGAACTGCTCTACTGGGGTTATCCGGTGGAGCAAAATATTTGACGAAGAAGGTTGGAAGATGTGAGTTTTTTCGTGACGTAGCGAGAGAGAGAGGGACAGACAGCGTTTCAAGTTATGCGTCAGCAATCGCCGGGTCTCGCCACGATTCAGCTCTTGGCGGCGTGTGCTAGCCTGTCCTAGTGACCGCCACGTGGAAACCAAAAACAAACAAGAAAAAGGGAAAAGATTAAACATTTTATTCATTATTTACCAAGCGTAAAAAAATTAAAATGATAAGCTGGAAGATCTTCATATTAGCTGTATGTCTTCGGTTCACTCTTGTCTCCGGAAAAGACTGCGTTCCGACAACTCTCAATGAGCTGGATACTGATTGCCATACAATCAGCGGAAAAACACTGACGATTCAAAACGTAGAGGATAGTAAGTGAAAAACCAATTATTCACATTACGCATAATTGCTTGTTCCAGAAAAGGAGCTGAAAGAAACGTTGAAAAATGTGCGTACGATTAAAGAGGGTGTTCTAGTCATCGATACGGACTGGGAGGTGTTTGACCTGTTGGAGAACGTGGATAACATTTACAACTCGAAGGGTCCTGCTCTCGTTTTCAGCCAAAATAAGCGATTGAAACGGATCAAGCTCAACTCGTTGGCCAATTTGAGAGGAAAAGGGCACGCCGTCGAGTTTGTCAATGACAATTTTCCCTCCGCCGCCTATGAGTCTTCTGAATCGTAAGATCTTATTGTTACGTGAACCCTCTCTGTTCTTTCTCCTCATTTCAGCCTCTCCGATCTACGAGAGATGGAAAAAGCAGCAAACAGGGCGAATAGTAAGCCAGTGTGCTCGCCAGATTTTATGAAAATTGTAAAGCCAGAAACTGAAGAAAGTGATCCGTTTACCATTGTTTTCCTCGTTTTCGCTGTCATTTTTGCGATCGTTGATGTTGCTCTCGCAGCGTTGTTAATTAGACAATACACTAAAAATAAAAGTGGAGGGGAGAAGACGAAGAAGAAGAAAAATAAGAAAGAGGATAAGAAAGGAAAGAAGGACGGAAAAAAGAAGGAAACACAGAAAGACAAGTGATAACTGATTCTTTTTTTTTTAATTTTTTATTTGGAAAGACAATAAAATTAAATTGTTTTCGGCAAAGTTTTCAGTATTTTATAGCTAGGGACCGCAACGTGTTTTTAAAAACTGATGTTTTCTAAAATATTTATGTACCATTACATTCTACAGCCAATTGACTTGACTTGCCAAAAAATCATCCAAAAAGAGCTATTCGCTGTCGAGTTACAGCCGTTTTTATGCTCATTTTCAATGTACTGATTTTCTGCCCACTGGCGGGCGTGCACGCTTATTTGCAACAGTGTGCGCGCCTCCTTCTCTCGCTGGGAAGACACACAAAACCAAAACACCATTGCATTGGATTGCCAGGCGAGGAGTTTATCACGCGGCCACACCGCCATAAAAGGTGCCACCACCTTTTTTGCTTATAAAGTCGCCCTTCCAGCTTCTTCTCGCGCTCGCTGCCAGTCAAAAAATGAGCAATTTTTTTTCAGAAAACGGAGAAAAAACCTCAAAGAGGGAATGTAGAGGTTTTATTTTTTTTACCGAATTACATAAAAAAAAGGCTGCTGAATCCGAATCCGTCATAAAAACATGTGAACTCGATCTGCATCACCTCGAAAATTGCGAAAAACCACCGTATTGTTTGAGGAGGTAGGAAAGTACTTTAAACTTCCTCAAATGTTCTAAAATTTTAACCTGGACTTGTTGAGAAGATAGATATTTATTAAATAAAAAATAGAGGTCATCACTGAAAATTTTAAGATAAAGTTCTTCCAACTTTGACTGAAAAAAAAACCTAAAAGGGGGAATGTAAACATATTATTTTTATTCCATAAACAAATTCAGCATATCAAAAACTATCGGAATCAATCATAAAAAAATGAGAACTCGATCTGGAAAGACATTTTCCTGAACGTTTCACCGCAAAATATTGATTTTTAGCTAAATCTGATATCACCAATCGATTCCTGGTGGTCGATTACATCAGGGAGCAACTTAACATTTATGGTTTTCGATGTAGTACTCCGGCAATAAATCAATAAAGAGCAAAAAACGGCTCCGGGACATTTCGCAGTTGAGACATTTCGCAGCCGGACATTTCGCAGCCGAGACGTTTCGCAGCCAACCTCCTTATATACACACTCTCTCGTTTCTCTGACCACGCTTGTTTATCAATAACATGTTTACCAATAGTGTAGTCGACCGCTGAGAGAGAAGTGATATTCGTGTTATTGTGTTTACCGGCTGCGAAATGTCTCAGCTGCGAAATGTCTCGGCTGCGAAATGTCCCGGAGCCCAAAAAACGAATTGGGCAGAAAAATCGGCATGCCCTGCCCCCTCACTTTGCGGTCCCTATTTATAGCACATTTTCTACAGTACGCATGGCACAGACTTGCAAAAACGGCAAAGCTTGTTCTCCGGTTTTTGACACAACTGTTCCTCTGCGTCCCCACACGGTGTGTTAGAACCTACGTAGAGGCAAACGCGCTCTGTCGCATTTTATCTGCGTCTCGATAGTCACATTCTGCCAAGTTTCGCTAAGTGCGTGCAAAGCTAGAGACGCAGAGACTTTAGAGAGATGACCTCCGAAATTTCATTTCCAAAAATAATTATGGACCTATTCATACGAGAAAAAAGACAAAAAAAAAACGTTTTTTTTCCTATTCATAGATGTAAAAAAACGACAAACAATGTCGAAAAACGAATGGTAAACAAGTGTTTATTGACCATGATAGACTATTGATAGTGAGGAGACACAGAGATGTTTACAACCCCGTGGGAACGGACTTGTTTACTAGTTCATGCAAACTCCGCCCCTTTTCTGCGCCTCCTCTCTATCAATGGTCTATCATGGTCAAAAAACACTTATTTACCATTCGTTTTTCGACATTGTTTGTCGTTTTTTTACCTCTACACGGTGTCCAGGATTTGAAATGTGGGCGGAGCCGAGCAAACGCGCCCCACTGGATTTTTCGCGCGAAATTCAAATTTTGAGGCATTTTTTATGTTTTTCGAGAAAAAAGCATAAATTCTTAATTTTTTTCCCACATGTGCTCCAACGGAATTATAGCTGAGGTCTTTAGAAATTTTTTAAGCCTAAGAACGTCGAATTTGGTTCAGCCACCATTTCGAAATATTCGTTTTGAGTTTTTTGGTGTTTTTGCAGGATAAATCTTTACGAAAAGCGAAGTTTGGGCAATTATATGGTATTAAAAGATAAAAAACATACATTTTACAAAGAAAAACAGGTTTTATGGACCTATTCATAGGAGAAAAAAAACAAAAAAAAACGTTTTTTTTCCTATTCATAGATGTAAAAAAACGACAAACAATGTCGAAAAACGAATGGTAAACAAGTGTTTTTTGACCATGATAGACCATTGATAGAGAGGAGGCGCAGAAAAGGGGCGGAGTTTGCATGAACTAGTAAACAAGTCCGTTCCCACGGGGTTGTAAACATCTCTGTGCCTCCTCACTATCAATAGTCTATCGTGGTCAATAAACACTTGTTTACCATTCGTTTTTCGACATTGTTTGTCGTTTTTTTACATCTATGAATAGGAAAAAAAACGTTTTTTTTTGTCTTTTTTCTCCTATGAATAGGTCCATTACTGAAAGAAAAACAATAAAATCAATAAAATAAAATGCGAGAGTCGAAAAATGCGCAAGCACCGAAAGTGCGCCATGGAAGTTTGCTGACGCGTTAGCAAATTAGGCTCCGCCCACATTTCAAATCCTGGACACCGTGTCTATGAATAGGAAAAAAAACGTTTTTTTTCTCCTATGAATAGGTCCATTATAAAAACGTAGTCTCCAGCACGCCGTGCCCCATCTTGCAAAAATCAGCGTTTTCCGGAAAGGAAACTAAAAAAAATCCAATTTCTTGCAAAAGCTTCCCAAAAGGCTATTCAATTTTGCTCCGCCGGATAACCCCAGCAGAGCGGTTCCAAAAGTTAAAGTTGTTCGACACACTCTTTCGAATGGTCGGAACTCCAGCGTACCTTGAGTAACTGGGTTAAAACCGAAGAAATTACCGTGAAATTGGGTGTTACGTGTCACAGTGTACCGACGAAAACCAGGCCCACGATGACGAACACTTTGTCCCTGGTTGGGAGACGCAGACGAGCAGAGAGCGTGTTGAATGGCCGAGAGGGGAGGAAAATGGCTTGTGGACGGGCGCTGGTTTAGGGGTTTGTCCTATCGCTTTTGCAATTGGATTTTAAATACCATAAGGTGCATGAGGGGGGGGGGGGGCTACGGTAAAGATCTCCTACAACACAGAACCTCCTGAAATGGTGCTGTACCGACACAGAACAGATCGAAGTATTTCTTTGTACACCGCGAGTCCTCGAGTTTTATTGTTTTTTCAGTACATCTCCATTTCAGCCGGTTCTATTATGTGCGAGTTCTATACCGTTGTAACCCCTTTTGGGAGGTGAAATATGAAAACATTTTTTTTTTGCGATTTTCATATGTTTTAAAGCAAAAAAGCAGGCGCCTTTGTTAAAAAAAATTGCTTCGGCTCATACTCCTGGGTTTATAGTCTGGTAGTTTTCCAGCTAACGTTTATTTTAAAACAACAGTACACTCTAAACAAACATTGGTCACAATCAGAGTCACCTATCGTTTTCTTGTTCTTTCCGTGTTCTCCCTTCTCTCGACCTCCGCACTCGCAGCTCACTTCAAGTCACTATCTCTCGCTTGTTCGTCTTTTCATTATCACGTTATTTGAGCTTCTATTCTCTTGATTTTCAGCCAATTGCAGTGGTCCAGTGGTGTGGTGTTGTGGACGACAAAAAGGTGAAGAGCTCTTCACGAGCAACGAAGAGTCTGGGAACGAAGGTAAAAAAATTGGGGCATTTAGTCTAATCCAGTCCTAATCCTAACGAATCCAAACTGAGGCCATATGCAAAAAACTGGAAAACTTTTCTCTGTGTCTCTCACCCCTATTATGATAAGGTTTGAACTATTTTTGAAGCTGAGCAACGTGTGAAGTCGCTCAATTGGTAAATTTCTAATTTTCCTGTTATGCGGTTCTGATTAGGGCGCATCACATTTGTTTCTTTCGTTCTTTTCGGTTACCTGTCGCTTTGCTCAGATAGCCGCCAGAAAACTGCCGGATAGCTGCCAAATAGCAGCCAGATAACTGCCAGACAGCCGCCAAATAGTCGCCAAATAGTCGCCACATAGCTGCCAAATAGCCGTCAGATAGCTGCCAAAAAACCGCCAAATAGCTGCCAAACAGCCGCCAGATAACTGCCAAATAGTAGGCCCCGACGAAAAAACCATATCGACGCTCCGAAATTACGCATCGCTTGTTGTTTAGCGAAATCTTTCTTCGATTCATTTAATCATGAATCGAGAAAACCATGAATCGGTGCAAATCTGCCCAGGACATCTGATGGGCAGCTAGTTGCCAGCTGGCGAGCAGCTAATGGGCAATTCGCCGAAATGGCTTGAAAAAACGTAGCGACCAGATTTCCATTTCGTCGCGAACGGCGTGCTAGACCAAGCGAACGCGCCCTATCGCATTCTCTGCGTCTCCACAGTGCACATCGTTCTGCCAGAAATAGAGACGCAGAGACGCGAGAAATGAAGTCGCCTTCAAAAAGTCGCTGAACACATCGTGTCGCGTCACGGCTTACTGTTAGTGACGAATCGCGAGATTCGAGAGAAAACCAAACAGTTTAAAAATTGTTTTTTTCTTTGCGGAAAAACCCCGATCCGCAACTGTACTGTAAACAAGTGTGCGCTGCTAAATATTACTCAGACCTCACAATCAGAACGAACCTCAAAATTGAAAGAATAAACATTTAGGAAATGTTTGGCTATTAGCCATTATCGTGGCCGTGGCCACCAGCTTCGGAAATAACGGCTATTAGCCAAAAACAACAATCGTGCGATCCTAATAAACCTATTCCAGTCACCGCTTTGAGCATGATCGACACCGCCAACAAGCAACCAGTGTGCCTAATCGATTACGCCGACTGGTTCTGGCGAATTCGCGACGGATTCTTCTTGTATTTTCGGCATGTTCTCGGATATTTTGGCAAAAAATCTCCGCCTGAAATGTACAAGTTTTGAATTTGAAAAGACCTATGTATATTCGGTATAAAGCGCTGCGAATTTGCTCCAATCGAAACATGGACTGGCTTATCAGAGTAACATCGGTCTCGTTGCGAATGGAGCGAATTTGCAGCTGAGAATACGAGAATCTCAACGGCATGACGCTCCTTGTCTGCGTCTCTTCGGTGAGAGCCGCAAGCAGGTTGTCACAAAACAACAATCTGCGCTCTCTCCGCGTCTACTCGCGAACAGTTTTCGTATCCTTTTAACGCAGCGTTGAAGCATTTTCTGGTCTTTAGTCCCATTTTTTCCCAAATTTTAGAGGCTATGAAAATGTTGTGGACAGGCTTGGTACGGAGCAGTGTTGCACGGAAGGAAACATTGTTAATCGGGAATTCCGGATAAAATTGTTTTGACAAAATCTGACACCCGGAATTCCGAATAAAAGTTTAATTATTAGTATTTTTCCGGAATCCACATTCCGTCAAAACAATTTTATACCTTATTTCGATTTAGCAAATGTTCCTTCCGTGCAACTCTGGTACGGAGTGCTGGACGGGAAGTTGGAAAATAAAATTTAAACTGCGCGGGCTTTTTTCCCGGAAAAAAAGTCTGGCCTGATTGTAAACGTGGTCGCATGGTTTTCTACTGAAGGCTGCATAATCACTAGGCTGCGTTAAAAAGGGTACGAAGAGGAGACGCCGAGACGCAGACACTCAGCGGAGCGCATTTGCATCAATGTTCCGGTCAGCAGGCCATTTTTTTTTCCGGAAAATCGGAATATTCTCTTTTCCGAGTTGTCCACGCTTAATAATAGTAGAAATTTCAGTAAAAAATCCCCACACGCGGATTGGCAGATTCCATTCGATGCAATTTCGGTGTTCGAACGGATTGGATCCGGCTCGCAAGGATGCGTATATCGAGGGCAATACCAGAACCGTACTGTTGCGATCAAGCAGTGCAATAATCTCAAAGAAACCGAAATGAAATACCTCCGACACCTTCACCATCCGAATATCATTGAATTTTTCGGAGTTTTATCAAATGGTCCGTTGTATTGCATCGTCATGGAATACTGCTCAAAAGGACAAATCTGCAATGTTCTTAAATCAAAAACTTTGATTACCAGGGAGACGTTCTCGCAGTGGGTAAAGGAAATCGCTGACGGAATGGACTATTTACATCAGAATAGGGTGATTCATCGAGATTTGAAATCGCAGAATATTCTGGTATCGGCGGAGGATTTCATCAAGATTTGCGATTTTGGTGTTTCCTGTGAACAATTCACGACGGATTCAACAAAGATTTCATTCGTTGGAACACCGGCGTTAGTTTTTAGAGTTACATACATTGTTAGTGATGTTGTGAAAACAGATACCGTAAAAAGTGTTTTATATAGAGACGCATGTGCTTCTATTTCGACTAATCCCACTGATCATTTCCTACTGCATGCATTTGGGGTGAGACTCACATCAGAGAATAATAAGCAAAACATCGGCCACGCTCTCTCAATTTTCTGCACTCTCTCATCGCCAACGTGGCCGTGTCCTCCACTGTGCGAAGGGAGCGCGTTTGCAGCGCTTTATACCGAGTACATATACCAAAAACAATACAGTACCGTGCAGTAAGATATACAGTACTGGCCATAAAGAATGCGACAACTAGTTTTTTGACGATAACCTCTTGGAATGTTAACTTTTTGACCCAAATTTTTTGTGAGATTTTTTCAGCACTATCAGAAACCTTTCTGTCAAGTTGATTTTAAAATTCTGCTGAAAAATTTTTTTTTATTCAATTTTTTTCGAAAATTCATACAAATAAGCTCTAGAATCACCGAAGGTCAAAAACAAAAGGAAGGTGACTATAAAAAGTGATTTAATACTTGGTTGGATATCCTTTGGCATCAATAACAGCCTGGCATCTACGTGGCATCGAATCCAGGAGCGTCTGAACCACCGTCATCTGGATACTCTTCCAAGCAGCTTCGAGTTGAGCGCTTCGAGTACAGCTTCGAGTACAATTTCACTTTTTTGACTATAACTTTTTAACGGAGAGGATTAGGATTCTGGAAATTTGCATGGACATGTTTCGTAATGTTATTGTTAAACTCCCAGAATAGATTTAACCAAGTATCAACGTCCAATTGGCGAGTCAACTTTGACACTGATGACACATTTAAGGAAAGTAAGAAAACCAAAAACAATTAAGCAAATCTCTATTAAACTGTCAAAAAACCACGTTTAATAGATTTTTCTTGGAATTTTTCTGATTTTCAATAAAAGTGACATCCGACTTGCTCATGGGACCTTGATACTCAAAGTGTTGTATATAACTCAGCTGAAAATGATCCGATTAACCCGAACTTAACTAAAATTATAATTTTTGTTCAAGTACTTTATTTAGATAACAAATGTATTATTCTCAGTACGGAGCGCTGCAGATGCGCTCCCTTCGCACAGTGGTGGACGCCGCCACGTTGGCGATGAGAGACTGCGGAAAATTGAGAGAGCCGTGGCCGATGTTTTGCTCTGATTTCTCTAAACCTCTCTCCAAATGCATGCGAAATTCTTTGTTCGATTGGAGCGAGTTATCAGCGTTTTATACCGAGGATATCAATTCAATATTCTTGCCGGCTACCATAGGAGCCCGCGAAAGTTTTATAATAGACGCAGACATAACAACACATGTCTGCGGCGGCACACCCGCTCACATTTTTTGATCTACGTTCAGTTGAATTCAGTTGAATTCAGTTGAAAAGACCTGATGGGCGGAGCCTCGATGTTTCGCGCCACTGCTTACTGTAGCCGGCAAGAATATTGAATTGATAATAGAGTTCTGACAGATCTGAAAAATTACATTTATTGGGCCGAAAATTCTGACATCTTAAATTTTTTGAAAAATCGGACTGCTACGGTACTGTATATAATACATTATATATAACAAGCCTGCAGCTTGTGGCGACTAAGTCGCCTTCATCAAATATTTGTTTTTACTGATTTTTGTTTTTTTTAATAGAAATGGCAATCATTTGTTTTCCCTATTTCTCTCGAGTTCTTGTGACCCTTGTGGTATACACAGGTGAAATGCGGTGAATGCATATAGTGTCCGTATTTGAATCATATCGTGCATTTGTGTAAATTAAGCTTTAGATATTTAATAAATCCGCGTCGTTTGATTAACTATTACACATTTTACGAATTCAGCCACAAAAATCACGAAATTTTGAAGAGCTGAAGTACAAAAATCAGTACCGTTACAAGAAAAAATACATGTAAGAAAAGTCAAAAAAAGCAGCGGCAAAGTCGCCAAATGTCGCAGGCTTGTGTATCTACATTCAATTTATTTATTTTGATGCAAAAAAATAAATAAAAAGTTATTATATACCGTCCAATGAACCAAAAGACGACATGATTAAAATACGGACACTATATGCATCCACCGCATTTCACCTGTGTAGTGGTTAGCACGTTTGAGCGTCAATCTATAGGTCGCTGGATCGACTTTTGTCGACTGCAAACTCGTGTGTGAGACACACAAACAAACACACAGACTAATCTAAAATTTTCTATATAAGAAAGATACGCTATTCAAGTATGTCCGTCTGTTCGCTTTGAAAGGTCAGGGTCAAGTTCACTCGGTTTTCACGTTTAACAATTTTTTTTCTGTCACTGCGCCGATAGGCGCCAGATCAGGCTTGTATAATACATTATACTGGATTTACTCTAATTGCTCGTTAGCCTTCTAATCTTCTTATACAGATCGGGATGTCTGTGCGCGTCCGCACCTGCCTTTTTGCAAGAAAATGCAGTGGGCAAAACACGAACCCGTGACATTACGATTTGTATTCAAGAGCACTACCGACTGAGCCACAGAGGACAGAAATCCTCCCAAAAGAGAGTGCGTATAAATGAATAAGGAAGAGTGGAACGTGAAAAAATAGAATGTGGCGACGAAGTCGCCAATAGGCTGCGTCAGCAGCCGCGCAGGACTGCGCAGCAGGCTTGTCTCTAATAATGTTTTTGCGATGATATTTGAACAACCATCCTTTCAATTCAATTTTTCAGCTGGATGGCTCCGGAATTGATAAAACAAGAGCGGTGCAGTGAGAAAATCGACGTTTACTCATTTGGAGTAGTGATCTGGGAGATGCTGACCCGTGAAACACCATTCGCCAACGTTGATCATCGTTCAATATATTACCGAGTGGCAACCAAGTAAATTCATTCTTTAATGGGGCTATTCAAGGGGTTGCAAAAAAAAAAGAAAAGCTCTTTTTTTTGTTCCGATTGTGTTCGACTTGCGACATGAGAACACGCAACTCCGCCCACTTATTTCTGCGCGAACACGCGAACACAGTGATATTTGAAGAGACGCAGACAGAACGGTGAATGCAAACTTGTTGCGTTTTCATGTCGCAAGTCGATTCAAAACACAATACAAAACACTTCAACGCAATGAAAAAAAAGCATAGAAAATGAAGAGATGTAGGCAAACAAGGCGTTGCAATTTTTTTATTTTCACAATACCCCGTGAATATTTAGCCGCATAACACTTGCATCACAATTAGGGGTGGGACAAAAAAACATTTTCCACAAAAAAAAATTGTTTTGTCCCCAAAAAAATTACCAAAAAAAAATTTTTTTTTTGCTCTTAAAAAAATTTAAAAAAATTTTTCCTCAAAAAATTTCCAAAAAAAGTACGTTTTCTGCCAGTTAAAAAGAAATTTTCCAAGTTTTTGTTGAAAATTAGAGTATACCGAATAACTTTTTGCCCAAAAACCGGAACTTTTTTTCGCCTCCGTGGCTCTAAAATAATTTTTTTGTCTGCGGTGCATCATCAAAAAAAAAAAGTTTTCGGTCTCACTCTTACCATCGAAAAAAAAAGAAAAAAAAAAATTTTTTTGGTCCCACCCCTGATCACAATCCAATAATTTTCAGTACCATCTCGCTTCCGATTCCAAAAGAAGCGCCAAGTTGTCTCCAGCTCCTCATCGAAAAGTGTATGTCGAAAAATGGACGCAATCGTCCGTCTTTTTCACACATTCGTCAATTCTACCAGAGTTTCGCCAAGCCAGAGTTGCTCATGATGAGCGAAGAAGAGTGGCAGACGAAATGGGCTTTGTTTCACGAGTTTGCACAATCAATTCAATATTGTACACGAATTAAAATCAAAACTGCGATGGAGGTTAAGCAGTTGGCTCAAATCAAACAAATTCGTCAAATGTATGAAACGAAATTGAAGAGGACCAACAAAATGTGCAAAAAGCTACAAGACTGTTTCCGAGAGCTAAAAAAGAAGGAAAACGAATTTGCCGAGCGGGAAAATGACTTGACGCAACGCGAGTCTAGACAAACAAGCTTGCAGTGCAATGTGTCAAGAGTTACACGTGGCAACTGTTATCCGAAAGAAGGAGACGAAATATGCTCATCCGATGAGGAGGCTCGTGTGGTACCACGAAGTTAGTAGTCTCTTTTAGACTTCATCACTTTTTTTTTACCCCACCCAAATTAATACATTTAGATGTTCGTTTTCATCCATCTCGCGACGCCCCACAGCCTTTGGAATACTCAGTTCGTGTCAAATCGAGTTCCATTAAAGCCGGCCTCAATCAGCCAGAGCCCGTGTCCAGTCGGACGTCAATGGATTCGAGAAGAAGTAGTGCGGAAGATGCGGATGCGGAGAGTAGCAGTAGCACGGAAGACGACGAAGGCAATGGAAGCAGCGTCTCGAATACGCCATTCGACGCGAGTAGTTCCGATGATGAGGATGATCAGCATCCGGGATACCAAGGCGACACTTTGCATAGCCTGACAAGCTATTTACAAAGTTTGAAGTTAGCGGCGGCAAGATCGGATGATGAACTGAGTGATAATGAGAAGAATGTGAAAGATGTGCTGAGAATTATCAAAAAACCTAGAAGTAAGTGCAATTAATGGTGTTTGTAAATACAGTATCTCGTAATTTCTAGAACCTACATGCTCGGATCCTCGCTGACAAAATTTGAACTCCATGTAAACTCCTATGACCTTACGTGGGAACAACTACTCTAATGCAACACGGGATTCATTTATTATAATATTGCTGAACTCCATGTCGTCGCTCCGGCGGATAAAAAATATTTTTCAAATCTCATTAATATTTTGACTTTCTTATTTAGCGGCGATAGGATTGTTCAAATTTCGAGCCAAATCTGTTGATTTTGGTGCAATATTCGAGACCCTGACAAAACCGGGGAAAACCACGAAACCGGGGAAGACAAAACCAGGGAAGACAAAACCGGGGAAAAAATCGGACAAAACCTGGGAAGAAGCTCCGCCCCCTTTTGCAGCTGCTGCACGATGTTTTGTACTGGAAGTATTGAAAAAGTGCGCCGCAGACTTGCAACTGGACAAAACCGGGGCAACTGGACAAAACCGGGGAAAAGTTGCAAGTCTGCGGCGCACTTTTTCAACACTTCCAGTACAAAACATCGTGCAGCAGCTGCAAAAGGGGGCGGAGCTTCTTCCCAGGTTTTGTCCGATTTTTTCCCCGGTTTTGTCTTCCCTGGTTTTGTCTTCCCCGGTTTCGTGGTTTTCCCCGGTTTTGTCAGGGTCTCCAATATTCACTTCATTTTCATGGTTTTCGCCACATCGCCGCAATTTTTGAGCGAGATTGATAAATCGATGAAATAAGCCCTGAGCTCTTTGAGTCCCGATTCCTGGAATTTTTATAAAAATCCGTATTTTTATAAGGTTTCACGGGGTCGCCGAGGGAAAATCGAGAAAGCGCGCTCCACCAGACTACCGTAAACTCCTAAATTAAGAATTGGCATGATGCCAAAAATCGTATATTTTCCCTTTTGTCCTCTTTTTTGAAGCAAAGTGGCATCTTTTTTTTAATGGGGTTATTCTCGGAACCAGCAAAAAAAGCAAAAAATTCAGCGAAAATTCGGAGAATTCTTCGATCGATCTGAAACTTTGAGAGATTATTTAAAAAATACTCTAGGACATTCCCAGAAAATTTCAGACCGAAATATTGATTTTAAAAAATATCGATTTTTATTTCTGAAAATTTTCAAAATCGATATTTTGGTCTGAAATTTTCAGGGAATGACTGGAAGTATTTTTTAAATAATTTCCCAAAGTTTCAGATCGATCGGATAATTCTCCGAATTTTCGCTGATTTTTTTGCTGTTTTTTCCTATTTTTTGCTGGTTTCGAGAATAACCCCATAACGATGTTCTTTTATAATGGATTTGTGGCGGGTGACAATGCAAATGTCTCGGCTGCGAAATGTCCCCGATCCGCCCTACCGATCTTTCAATAGAGTTGCGACATGAGAACGCAAAACTCCGCCCGTTTGCGGCCACGCAAACACAATTCTAATTGAAGAGACGCAGATGAAACTAGTTTGACAATAATAGTTTTTGCTCCGCCGGATAACCCCAGCAGAGCGGTTCCAAAATTAAAGTTGATCGACACACTCTTTCGAATGGTCGGAACTCCAGCGTACCTTTAGTTACTGGGTTAAAACCAAATGAAACAGCGTTTCACGGGGTTTTACGTGTCACAGTGTACCGACAAAAACCAGGCCTACGACAATTGACTATTTCTGGCTGACGAACACACGCAGACGAGCAGAGATAAATATTTTGTTCAAAAAAGCCGATAAGCCGGTAACTCTTTATGCCGCTGAAACTAAACTTTAAACACGTTCTATTGAGAAGACTCTTGTTGCTTTTCCTTATCCCCTCCTCCCGTTCGTTTGGTTTTAGTCTTGCTGCGCTCTGTAAAGTTAAAAATGAAAAAAAAAAGCCTTAACAAATAAAAAATTAAAAAATCCCCACTCTTCTTCTTGCGATCATTCTTCTTCTTCTTCTTCGGTTGATCACTTGGAGCCGTCGAGGTAGCCGACGTAGAAGCCGACGCAGTGCCAATATCTTGAGCCGTTTTCACGCCACTCTCCGGAGTAGCAGTTGGGCCATCCGTGGCAGTCTTCACTCCACTTTCTGGCGTATCATTTCTTGCCTCGTTCGCCGTCTTGACCCCCGATTCTGGAGCATCATTTGGCGCATCAGAAGCCGTTTTCACACCAGATTCTGGAGCATCATTCTTAGCCTCATTTGCAGTCTTCACACCAGATTCCGGCGTATCATTCTTCGCCTCATTTGCCGTCTTGACACCAGACTCTGGTGCATCATTGGGAGCATCCGAGGCCGTTTGGACGCCAGATTCTGGAGCATCATTCTTCGCCTCGTCGGCAGTCTTTACTCCGCTTTCCGGCGCATCATTCTTCGCCTCATTCGCCGTCTTTACTCCCGATTCTGGAGCATCGTTTGGCGCATCCGACGCAGTTTTCACACCAGATTCCGGCGCATCATTTTTAGCCTCATTTGCAGTCTTCACACCAGATTCCGGAGCATCATTTGGCACCTCTGCAGCCGTTTTCACATCACCTTCTGGAGCATCGTGCGATGGAGAGACAATGCTTTGAGCCGTGACAACACTAGATTCTGGAGTGTCGTGTCGCGGTTTCGAGTCTGTAGAGTGAGTGGAACCGCTTTTCGCATTGCTATTCATCTTCTTCTTCTTCTTGTCCTTCTTGGATTTTTTGCTCTTTCCAGATTCTGAAAAAGGGAATTATTTTGGAAAACTTTGCGGAGAGTGTCGTGGATATTAGTAAATCCGCAAAACTCACTATCAGGTTTTGCCTTGCTCTTCTTTCCCTTCTTCTTTTTCTTGTCCTTCTTCGACTTTTTCGACACATCATTTGAGGCTGGAGACGCCGTAGATGGAGCACTTGATGCCTCAGACTTAGCAGGGGAACTAGGAGGTGGAACTCCTGGCCCCAATATCATCGAATCAACCTGAGGCTTCTGAGGAGAGGGAACCACAGCTGGCTTACTTGGAGCAAGCATCTGAGATTGAATTCCAGACGGGCTTTTCGGAGCCAGCGAAATTGATTGGCCACCGATTGGACGGATTGGAGAGCTCAGAGGATCAATTGGGGGTGGAACTGATGGAGGCGGGCCTGGTGTTGGAGCAGGAGCGGGTGAAGCTACTGGGGCTTGCACAGATTTCTCACTGGCTTTCTTGCGAGCAGCGGATGAGGAAGTGGAAGTGGAAGTAGCGGAGCGACTACTTCGAACAGCATCTTTTTTAACGCCGCCGCTCTGGAAAACAATATAATATTTTCATAATATCACTATTGACCCACTTGGAAGTAAAAATAGGCGATGACGGCGACGATAGCCAGAAGGACGTACACAATCATTGTCGACGCACTGACTTTTTGTTGATTTCTGTCTGAAAGTCAGTTTCCTTGTCCATAGTACCGACAAAAAAACTTACCAATCA
Organism: Caenorhabditis japonica; assembly: GCA_963572235.1. Classification (NCBI taxonomy): domain Eukaryota; kingdom Metazoa; phylum Nematoda; class Chromadorea; order Rhabditida; family Rhabditidae; genus Caenorhabditis; species Caenorhabditis japonica. Next base: position 25,016,154 of record OY754342.1, on the reverse strand, counting down.
ACTGAAAGCGAATCGAGAAGAATGGATCGTCTCACTTCTACTAGAGAAAAATTGAAACTAAAGTGAAGAGATTAAAGAGAGTGAAACTGGAGGGAGATTCCAGAAGAAAAACAAAGGGTCGTTTAAATGAGGAAGTCACGTCGAGGTTTACACGTTTTTAACGGTTTTGTTTTGGGGGAACTTCTCATTAAATAATTGCAAAAAGAAGGACGGATCGAAGGAATTTTCGGCAATGTGCCCGACAAAATGCTGCCCTGCCCGCTGGATGCCCAAAGACATGTTTTCTCTGCTTCTCTTCGAATCGAACTGTGTTTGCATGGTCGCGCGAAAAAAAGTGGGCGGAGCCACGCGTTCTCATAGCGCAATTTGATTGAAAAAACAATATGAAGCACTTTTTTATTGAGAAACACTTCAACAAGCGCGTAGAGTTTGAATTCGTTGCGCGGACATTGCCGAAAAGTCATTGATAATGATGGGAATCTCCTTTTCTGTATGAATCAAAAATCATGACTCTTTTGGTTCACTTTTGGTTCACACCAAAACAAAAAGCTTTAACGTGCATCATGACCTCACACGCTTCACAAGCTGTAAATCGCTTATCATCGCCCTAGATCTCTGCGCATATAAAGCCAATCGTTCCCCCACTATCCAACATATTCTGAACATTCTTCCAATTGGAAAGGACCACCAGAAGTGACGAAGCAATGGGAGACAAATCGGCTTACATGTCCGCTGGCGGCTACTCGTCTGGATACATGGGCTCAAACGCCTCGTCTTCAGGATATGCTCGCGAGGATTACGCTTCCGGAGGAAGTGGATCGAGTGGCGGAAACCAGAGTGGAGGTGGTGGTGGCGGTGGTGGTGCCGGAGGACAAGTGTTCAAGGCTCGCACCGATCAATCGTGCTATCTTGGATAAAAGGTGATTGGCGGAAGGCGACCGAAGCGAAACGATCCCTGTCTATCAAATAGCCTTGTGTGTTCCTCTTTTTAAGTAACAATAATAAAGAGTGAATGAATTTATTGGTTATTATATTTAAAACGAGACCCAGCTCAAGTAGCTTTTTTCTCGTTAACGGGCATTATTAGCTAGTAATTTCCAGCATGTGGGTCGAATTACCCGCTAGCTGTTCATCAGTTGTATCAGCAATCTGTCTTCCGCTGTCTTCAGTTCTATTGAAGTTCCATCTGTATGAATTTCATACAATCGTTAAATTTGAAGGATTTCTCCAAATCACCCAGCTTATGCAAACTTTTAAATGGATCAAGGCAATTAAATTTTTCAAAACGAGACTTTAAATGAGAAATTTGGCCGTCGCTAAGGTTTAGCTCCGTTTTTAATAGAGTTCTGGTCACATTTTTTCTAAATTCACAAAATCTGGGGTTCCTGCAAGAAAAAAAAATGTAAAAAAAAAACCGATAAACGTCGTACGGTGTCCAGAATTGTAGGCAGAATGTGAGCAGAGCCCAAAATAGCGGAAGGCGGAAAACTAATTCGCTCATCTCTGCTGGCGAGGTAACAAATATTGCTTCTTTCCCACCGGCTCGAAAAGATTCTGCCAGTAGTGTTTGGTGAGGATCGCGTGATCGAGTTTGGATAAGTGAGAAAGATCAGCGGCGTAAAATGACGAGTTGGAGTTTCCCATTTGCTGGAAATTCGATAAAAATTACCGCATTTCTGCGTCACGATGTTTGCACGAGTTTAGCTAATGGGGTTATTCACGAAATGGCAAAAAATGGCAAAAAACGGCAAAAAACTGCGCGAAAACTCGGAAAATGCTCCGATTGATCTGAAATTTTGGGAAATGAGGGAAAAAACTCTCCCGGACATTACCCCAAAATTTCAGACAAAAATATCAATTTTTAAGAAATATTGATTTTTTTTCTGAAAATGCTTAAAATCGATATTTTTGTCTGAAATTTTGGGGTAATGTCCGGGAGAGTTTTTTCCCTCATTTCCCAAAATTTCAGATCAATCGGAGCATTTTCCGAGTTTTCGCGCAGTTTTTTGCCGTTTTTTGCCATTTTTTTGCCATTTCGTGAATAACCCCATAAACTGGACACTGTAAGCGTCGAGCCCTTCCGATGCTTCTCCAGGGAACTCTTATACGCCCACCGCCATGCGTCTCACTACGTTCGACGCCTCCCCGCGCACTCTCGTCTGCCTCTCACCCTGCATCTCCACTCGTTCACCACTGACGTCCACGCGCACCGTCTAACGTCTCGCGTCTCTTCACCGATAAATCATTTTGATCTACTCTGAGCCGCTAATAATTGTATTTATGACTCCGCCTTATTTTCGGTCCACTATAAAGGGGGCGAATCCGCTTATCTTTTTTAGTAATTAAATAAATAAAGCCGTAATTAGTAAGCCGCGTTAGAGTTATTTTAACAATTTTTATGCCTTTCTTTACGTAAGCACGCCATGACAATCAATTCGTTTTCTAAACTCTAAACTCACATCAACAAACACCGAAATGTACTCCGTGGCAAATGGCTGAACGACTACAGTAAACTCTTTGCTGTTACAATTTCCCTCGTCTTGAATTTCAAACGATGCGCTTCGATACTCATTTGAAAGCGAATCAATATGCTTGTGATTCTCCTTGTCTGGCATTCTTTTCCCCGTTTCCAGAATTAAAAAAGCTTCTTGAAGAAGTGGAGACGGGAACATTCCAACGATCGATACTATTGCCCTGGGGGAGATGCTTTTTCAGGTATTTCAAGCCTTTTTCAATTTCAGATGTATAAGTTTCTTTTGAAATTGGGGTTTCGTGGCCGTATCCAAGAGCTCCGACGTCGTTGTTTCCTATCCAAAGGGATATCAGCTTCCAGTCTTTTTTAATGTCGATCTGGAAGAAAGGAAAAGAGGATACTCGGCAAATAGTAAACATGGAGGAGCTGTCTTTTTGAGGGAAATTGGTTTGAATGTTTATAGTTTTGGATTGGGGATATGTTGGACTCACCTTCGAATTCGCCTTTATCCTGGCTTCTTTGGCTTGTCTCATTGTCAGAATATCAGTGCTCAAATCCTCTATTTGATTGCAAATCACGGAACCTATAAAAAACGTGAACCAAACTACCAAATTTCCACGTTTCAAAAAGAGACAACTCCCATTGGAAAAAAAATCTACCTTTTTCTAAAAAAAAATAAATGTCAGAAATAACTGTAACCCGTTCTGTTCAAAAACGAAAGGATCTTCAAGGAATTCGAGGCCTGGCCATTCTCTCCGTACTCGCCTTCCACTTTTACCCCCGAAATTTTCCCAATGGCTATCTGGGAGTGGATCAGTGAGTGAATCAGGGTCTCTTTACCCATCCATCCATTACCCCCCCCCCTTTTCAGATTCTTCGTGCTCTCCGGATTTCTACAATGCATGCTTCTCTCAAAGAATTTCGAGAAGCCATTGCTCTCAATTCTCGCCAACTTTTACGCTCGTCGTCTCAAACGCATTCTTCCGCTCTACATTCTCATGATTCTGCTCATTCTCGTCGCTCTTCACACGGTTTTTCCGACGTCGTCGATAGTTCAGAATGAAGCGTCGGCGACAAAAGCGCTTTTGTTTGTGTCGAATCGACAGCATACTGACGAGGAGAATTACTTTGAGAAACTTAATATGGCCATCGATTTGTTCACTCACACGTGGTCACTGTCTGTGGAAGTACAGTTTTATGCGATTGTGCCGGTGATTTTCTTGATTGGAAGTGCAATGAAGGGAGAGTGGAGAATTGGATTCTACGGCTGTTTATGTATGTTATTTTTGTCAAATTGCCCACTAGCTGCCCATTAGTTGTGCATGGGCTGCCCACTGGCTGCCTAGTTGCTGCTCATTACCTGCCCTCCCATTAGCTGCCCACTAGCTGTCCTGTAGCGGACCACTGGCTGCCCAAAATTCCCTGACAATGAGCATACACAATCCATATTTCTAGGCGCCATCTCTTCGATCCACCACTTTTCCTCCTCTCCCGACTTTGCTTTCAACAGTACTCTGGCGAGAATATGGCAGTTTTTGATTGGAATGATCACGTATTTTCAATTTATCAGTGGCAGCAACAATGATGGATATTCTCCTATTGTTACGATAGAAGATGGTGGTGAAATAAGAGACGAAGCTGTCAAGAATGTTCCGACTTCTTTGGAAAATTTCACTAAATATTTCTTTTTGGCTCCAATGGTTTGCATCGCCTTTTGCCCCATTGAACTTTCTCCAAATTGTTTGAGGTAATACATAGCTCCGCTCCATTGATAGTTGTGCCGAAAACTTAATAAATATAACAATTTAGACCGATTTTCACCGTTTTCACTGGAATCATAATGTTTCTCTCGATTGATGACAAGGTTTTGGGCCACAAATTTCTCACGTATCTCGGCGATATTTCCTACTCGTTATATCTTGTTCACTGGCCAATTGTGGCATATGCAAAAATGATGTACGAGGATAATGAATATGGTGGGTGTGGCACTTCGTTTTACTTATATTGGCATGCGTCACTTTTTCAGCGCATGCTGCGTGTCTGTTTCTCTCAATTCTTCTGGCTGTCATTATTTATGAGACGTTTGAAAAGTGGTACCTTACGTCACAAAATGCTCACTGTGCAATTGTCACAACTATTCTCATCGTGTTTTGCGTTTTGTTGATCTACAGGAGCAAAATTGATGATGCTGAAATTGAAACAATCGAGAATGTCACTGTGGCCACCGAAGTTGGAAAACAAGTTGGAAATCACAGGTCTTACGCGAAATTGGATGGTGTTACCGATGGAATGACTTTGTGTATGTGTGTAGGCGTGTCGGGAATTGAAAAACTTAAACGTAGTATTGTCCACGGGGAGTACACGAGAGCCTAAATTTTGGAAGAGGGGGGGGGGAGGGGTCCGTGCTGCGTGACAAATATCAACGAAAAGTTCAGTTGACGCTCAAAAGAGAAACATGTACTGGAGCATGTACGACATCTACATTGACGAAATGAACGAGCCGGGATGCGTGAGAGACTTTCCGCATCCGTGGTGTTATTATACGGTGAGTCAGTCATCTAAATAGAAGACACGTTGATTTTATTGTCTCAGGAGAATGGCACCGAATTCAAAATTGCACTCTATGGAAACAGTTATGTTCAAAATTTGCATAAAATGGTGATTCAAGAGTGCCGACACCGAGCTAGCAGCATTTGGATGGATTCTGTTGGAGGTAACGAAAAAAAAATTTAATTAAAAAAAAAATCCTTTTCTTTTCATCTTGCGAACCCTTGACCGCATCACCCTGGTCAGATTGTCCTGATAGACTGGATGTGTTTGAGTTGTTTATCGAAATGGTTCAGCCGGACTACGCTTTTATGCTCACCAGGTAAATTAATGGATTCATACTTTTTAATATTTAAGAAAAGCACCATCTCAGGGGGTTTTGGTAATTTGCCCAGTAGCTGCCCGCTGGTTGCTAGTAGTTGCCTATTAGCTGCCCATTAGCTGCCCACTAGCTGCCCATTAGCTGCCCATTAGTTGCTCATTAGTTGCCCATTAGTTGCCCACTGGCTCTCAATTAGCTGCCCACTGGTTGCCTATAAGCTGCACACTAACTGCCCATAAACTGCCCATTAGCTGCCCATCGGCTGCCCACAAGCTGCCCATGGGCTGCCCACTAGTTGCCCACAAGCTGCCTATTAGTTGCCCTTCGGCTGCCTATCGGCTGTCCATTCGCTGCCCATTAGCTGCCCATCGGCTGCCCATCATTTGCTCACTGGCTGCCCACAAGCCGCCCATTAGCTGCCCACTGGTTGCCCATAAGCTGCACACTAACTGCCCACAAGCTGCCCATTCGCTGCCCCTCGGCTGCCCATCAGTTGCTCACTGGCTGCCCACAAGCTGCCCATTCGCTGCCCCTCGGCTGCCCATCAGTTGCTCACTGGCGGCCCATCGGCTGCCCACTGGCTCAACAAATTTTTGCACACAAGAGTTGAAGAGCTAAGCATTTAGACACATTGCTGTTTCGGAGCCACTCGACACACCGGGTGTTGTACACAACGACACGAAATACCAGGAAATGGTTACACGACTGAAAAGGATGCTTCCGAACATCAAGAAAAAGCTGTTCATTATGGACTCGTTTCCACGCGTCGACGAGAACAAAGTTAACTGGATTGTTCCCGATTTGAGGAGTGGAAAGTCGATGGAGGAGATTAGCGTATGTCAGTTCACACTCCTCCCATTCCCATATTATTTCAGTTTGGCCTCTATGAACGCGATGATGGCTATGAAATTGGAAGAATGCGACATGCGGCCCTTGTAGAAGAGTGTGGCCCAAAGTGCGAACTCATCGACATTTTGACACTGTTGCGAAACTCGACAACCGGTCAACTTCAGTATTTTGACAATCGTGGGCTCTCCTATTTCACTTCTCGTAATCATTTGTCGGCGCACGGTGTTGAACTTGTTCGGCCTCTTTTTTCTGATATTTGTGACAAGCTTTGATAAATTGTTATCATCATTATTGGTCACGTTTTATTAAAGAGTGACTCGCAACACGGAACCACACGCTTTCAAAATTTTGGCTCTCGTGTACTCCCCGTGGACAATCCTACTACTTGGCAAAAATCAGGCAAATGAATAAAATTTGCGAAAACGTAAGATTGTCCACGGGGAGTACACGAGAGCGAAATTTTGCGTGCCCCTCTTTTTACCAATTTATCTGTATTTGGGCACCGTGTAATTGGATTACAAAAAAACGTTCAAAAATTAATGCTCTTATAATAATAATAATAATATTCGAGTGGCTTAGTTCACTTCTTTTGGAAGCAGTCGTTTCCAATGCCGGCCAGAGTTTGGTAGTTTGGATCGTGGGTGGCTGAAAAAAAGGATGCAAGGGGGCTCTATCGATAATCTAATCTTACCAGCCATTCCAGGACCTCCTGGTTTTGGTGGGCCAGGTGCTGCGGCTCCCCCGCCACCACCACCTCCTCCCTCCTTCTTCTCAAAGCAATCGTTTCCGATTCCGGCCAAAGTTTGATAGTTTGGATCGTGTGTGCCCGCCATTCCGGGGCCTCCTGGTTTTGGAGCTCCTGCGGCTGGTGCTGGAGCACCTCCACCAGCTGGAGCAGCTGGAGCTCCTCCTTTTTTGTCAAACACATTCTCCACCCCGGCCAAAGTCTGATAATTTGGATCGTGAGTTCCGGCTACCGCATTCTTGTCGGTCGGGGCTTTCGGTCCGTTTGGTTTGGGGCCTTCTTCTTTTTCAGGTCCTTTTTCGCCTTGTTCAGACGGTTTTTCGGACACGTCACCGGCTTCTGACTTTTCCTTTTCTGATGCGCCCTTTTTCTGAAATTAAACAATCAAATTGGGGAGGGTTTGGGGCAATTTGGAGGAATTGTCTAATTGCTGCTTATAGGCAAAAAATAACCATTTTTCCCTCGCACCAACCTTTCCACCTCCACACTGCGCCACGGCAAATCCGGCAAAAACAATGGTAGTTACGACATGTGCAATATGGAGCAATGCGTCACTGATTTCTGTCATTGTCGACGATAAACGAGAATAAATGGAGAAAAGAAAAAGAAAAGCGATTGGAGAAGAAGACTGTAGAAAAATCGGGGGCTACGAAAAGGGTCATGTCACGCTTTGTTTTTGTCTGCATTTTTGCGTCAAATGTGGTGTTTTTCTTGGAAGAAATTGATATTTTATCACGGTGATTCTTTTACTACCGAGCACACTATTCTCGTCCACCGATTTGTTTTTTCTGTCGCGATTTTCTAAATGACTTCGGATCGAGAAGTTTTTTGTCACATTACTTCCTCTCATTATGGCGCATATTTAAAACCGGAATTGGTCTGATTTTTTACGTACAATTTCAAATGCACGGCGATTCTTTTACTGCCGGCCACGCATTTCTAGTCCCCCGATTAGGTTTTTCCTGTCGCGATTTTGTAAATGACGTCTGATCAAAAAGTTGTCTGTCACGTTACTAGCTCTCATTAGGGCGCATTTTTTAAACCGGTATTCGTTCGTTTTTATACGTACAAATTCAAATGAAACTGTTTTTCCGTGGTGGCCGAACTGATTTCCGCAAATTTTTTTGCCGCATTTTGCAAAAAGGGGAGGGAACTCCGCCCACTTCATGTGATGAGGGAGTGAGAGAGTGCGAGAGAAAGAAGGGAAATACTTGCGACCGGGGGACTAGAAATGCGTGGCCGGTAGTAAAAGAATCACCGTGTTTATAATGGACCTATTCAAAGTACTGTAGAAAATCGGAAAAAATGACAAAAAACTGGGAGAAAACTCGGAAAATGTTCCGATTGGTCTGAAATTTTGGGAGAAACTGTCAAAAATGCTTACGGACTTTTTCAGAAAATCTTGGACCGAAATATCGATTTTAGAAAATTTTCAGAAAAAAAATCAATATTTTTTTAAATCGATATTTCGGTCCAAATTTTCTGAGAAAGTCCGGAAGCATTTTTGACAGTTTCTCCCAAAGTTTCAGACCAATCGGAGCATTTTCCGAGTTTTCTCCCAGTTTTTTGTCATTTTTTCCGATTTTCTACAGTACTTTGAATAGGTCCATAAAGAGAGCCAAGAGAAAAATAAGGAAATGACCGGAAAGTGCACTATAAACGCTCTTTGATGAGCTGCTCACAAGATGCTGGCTCCTGGTGTTCAATGGAGCGCGTTTTCACTAACCTTTTGTTTAAGGGTATAACTTTTGAACGGTGTCGGTTAGATGTCTGCAAATTTGCCGGCACATAGCCCGTAATGTTGTTGATAATCTCCCAAATTTGTATCCGCCAATTTGGAAAAAAACAAATTTCGAAAAAAAAATTTTTCTTCACAAATTTTCGACCAAAAAAATTTTTTTTTTGACAATATTGAAATGTTTACAGTTGTTTATTCAAAGTATTGTCTTTACAAATCTGATTTCAGTTAAATTAAGCTTGATCGGACAATTTTCTGCCGAGTTACAGCAATTTTAGGTCATGCCCCCCCCCCCCCTCTGCTGAAAATAGTCAGATTGTCTCAAACTTGGCTGAAATTGGGTTTCTAGTTTTAATTATTTGATTTAAAAATAAAAATGAGAATTTCAACTTGAAAAAATATCGAAAACCACTTGAAAAACATTTTGTTTTGAAAATTTTGAAAAAAAAAATTTTTTTTAATTTTTTTTTAAATCTAAACTTTTCGAAACTGTTCGAAAGCATTTTGAGGCTGCAGTCTGTCCACACCGACACGTGCCTGCCAATCAAATTTTCATCTTAAATAAAAGTGTGCGGTAGGGCGCGATTGCATTGTCGTTGCGTTCTGAGCGTGTTCGTTTATCATTTTTTTTTTACTTTTTAAGTTATTTGGAACTGGGGTTTTCAGGTTTTAACATAAAATTTTATTTGGCATAATCAAAAAAAAAAAATTGAAAACCGCCCCAACCCACCCCTCTACAAAAAAAAAAACCAAAACTCCCCATTCCAGGCGCATCTTATTGTCATATGTATGTATGTACGCTTCTCAAATTCTCCCCCTCTCTCTCTCTTTTTTCTTTTATTCATTCTTTCGTTTGCCTAAACAATTAGTCTGAATTGGAGACAATTGAAATTTGAAATCTCTTCTTCTTCTTCTTTATGAAGAGTCAATCAAAAATTCCACTGCTAGAATTTTAGACGAGTTGCTACGCAGCCAATTATAAGGACGGCTATAATTCGATTAGGATAGTACTTTACTTCAGGCACTTTTGAGAAAGTTTTTTTGTGTTTACATTCTTTTCCGCTTACCAGAACTTTCTCAGAGTACATTTGCCCGAAAATGTCCCAATTGTATGTGTTCCAGTGACGGCTAATAGCCATCAAAAGGTCAAACCCGAGCCGAATATGTGCCAGTAACGGCTAATAGCTATTAAGCTGTCAAAACCGCGCCAAACTCGCGCCAGCTACGCGCCAGTAATGGCTATCAGCCATTTTCAATGGTTTATAGCCGACCAAGCGCCAACTATACGCTATTCACGGCTAATAGCCTTAAAACTGCCAATTCCGCGCTATTCGCCAATTAGACGCCACACATGCGCTAATAATGACTAATAGCCAAATATCCGTCAAAAACTCGGGTCGCTAAAATATGTATATTTTAACAGCGATTGGATGCCAACCCGCGCCAAAATCGTGCAACGGCTAATAGCCATACAACCTCCAATCTGGGCTCAATAGCCGATTAAGCGCCAACTAAATTCCAGACAGGGCTAATAGCTATTTAGCCGCGAAACCCACGCAAAACTCGAGCCGATTTCCGAGTAGGCTCCAAGTATGTGCCAGTCAAGGCTAATAGCCATTAAACCGCCAAACACTCGCGAAATTGCCTACGAGGCGCCAACTATCTGCCACTAATAGCTTTTTTTGCTAGTTTCAACGGTTAATAGACCCGCCATACTCGCGCCAAAAAAGTGTGAACCGCCCCAAATCCGCGTAAATTATGCGTTACTAACGGCTAATAGCCATATAGCCTACAAATACGCGCACGGCGTGCTGGTCGGAACGTTATTAGCCATGCGCTCCGCTGACTGTCTGCGTCTCTATGGTGACAGTGGCTACAAAACAACATTATCCTCGCACTCTGCGTCTCCTCTTCGTATCAGTTTAACGCAGATGAGTGACTGCGCAGCTAAATGTAGCCTACGGTAGAAAAATTCAAAGCCAGCGCAGTTTATATTTTATTTTCCAACGATCCGTCCAACACGCCGTGTACGCGCCAAAAATGCGCTATACGCTTCCCCTGACCCCTCTATACATCATTTCTCACATTTTGTGAACCGCACATCAAAAAAAAATGAAATGAAAAGAGAACGAAGAAACAGAAACAGGCGGCCAAAACTCTCGGAGCAGGTAACAGAGAGATAAAGAGATTTGGTTTCGTTTCTCATGAGAGTATCATGATAAGAAGCTGATCATGATGAAGATGAAGATGATGAAGATGATAAAGAGCCACACATTGATTGAGAAATATGAAGGATATGAGATCGCATTTCATTTCCAAACAGGCGCCTGTTCTCCTTCTCCCGCTCATCATAATCGCCGGCAACTCACACGTTTTGACAGAGAGAGAGAGAGAGAGAGAGAGATTATTGATAATTATTAATTAAGTAATTATTTTTTGCTGTATACATAAGTTTTACCGTCTGATTGTGAGCTCTGCCGGAATTAGAAGGACATGTTCTTCTATTTTTCGGTGGGCTTCTTTTTTTCCTGGGTACTCTTTGATTATGTTTTCTGTCGTCAAATATGCTGCCTGCAGACTACACAATTTATTTTCTACAGTAATCCTTTTTTTTTCAATTTTTTCTTGATAAACCATTCGAAGATAACTTAAAAATGTGCCAAGTTTGTAAAAATACGGTCTTTGTCCGAAACTATTTTTTGAAAATAATAAACGATTACTGTAACAATTGGAGTAGAGGTAAATACCCTTCAAACTCTGTGAGGTTTCTGGTTTGAATAAAATCATTCGACTAAAAAAAAAAACTTTTTTAATCGATTTTTTAGTCAACTTTTTCGAACAAGTGAGAATTAATTCAAAGAATGAACCGTCAAATTCACCTAAAAATAGTAAAAATAAATAAAAACCTAGCCACAAAGCCGTCAAATATGCCGCTCGCAGACTACACAATTTATTTTCTACAGTAATCCTTTTTTTTTTTCAATTTTTTTGCAATTTCCTTCCTTTTTTTCAATTTTTTCTTGATAAACCATTCGAAGATAACTTTAAAATGTGCCAAGTTTGTGAAAATACGGTTTTTGTCCGAAATTTTTTTTTCTCACTTTCATCATTTTCACTGCACCATTTTAAAAATCCTATATCTCAGGCATTTTCAACATTGTCGGCCGATCTGGCGCTCAAAATCTCCATTTTTATCGTGGCTACAAAGCTATATATGAAAATTCACACTCTTTCCCTCTTTTTTTTAATTTCGAAAAAAATGATTTTTCATCATTTTCTCTGGAATTTTGGCCTGAAGATCGGCGAAACATGAGAGCGTTGAAACTGGATTTTGCTCGTGAGCACATAATAACAATTAGATGCTAATTTTAAACAGGAAAAACCATTAAAATCGCCTCGAAAAAAAATTTAGAAGACTTTCATTTTTCCAAAAGGAGTACACGAGGTTTAGTCGCTTTTCAAGTCATTTTTCTCAATTTTCTCAATTTTCCTATAAATTGTTGATTTTGATAATCGGAAATCTATATTTATTATTGTTTTAAAAAATTTGTCACCTGGCGAGAGGCGCGAATTCAAAAAATAGGCTCCGCCTCCTCGCCGAAATATTTCTGCAACTCTGCGCGCGCCAATTTGCAATCGCGGTGCGCGCGATTTTATGCGTTGAATTTCCGTTACTTTATTAACAAATATCCAATTAAGAAAATCAAAAACTCACTTTAAATCAACAGTTGCCAAATTCGCTTCAAAATAATAATTTTATGAAGGTTTCCAGGAGAAGTTAAAAGACACTGGACAAAAATTCGTCGCAGAAAATCGCGCGCACCGCGATTGCAAATTGGCGCGCGCAGAATTGCAGAAATATTTCGGCGAGGAGGCGGAGCCAATTTTTTGAATTCGCGCCTCTCACCAGGTGACAAATTTTTTAAAACAATAATAGCACCAAATTTATGTAAAAAATGATTGCCAGAATTCGAAAAAATTGTTGCGGAAAATTTTTTTTTTTCCTTTTTTTCCGTCCAAATCCGTACCGTACTATATTTTCACTTTAAGGGAACATTCCAGAGAAATCTGTAAATTATTTATCAAAAAAAGTGAAAAAATGAATGAAATAGCAAAAAATTGATTAAGACGGATTACTGTAGAAAAAAAAATTGTGCAGCAGTCTGCAGGCACCACTTATCGTCTTTTTGATATTCTGATATAATGTATGATTGGTGCGACAAGATTGACACCGAATCTGGCTCTTTTTAACCCGCCACTTCACATTTTATTGCATCGTCTTCCATTATAGGAGGGACAGAGAGAGAGAGAGAGAGAGAGAGAGAGAGAGAGAGAGAGAGAGAGAGAGAGAGAGAGAGAGAGAGAGAGAGAGAGAGAGAGAGAGAGAGAGAGAGAGAGAGAGAGCATGGTGCATTTGATGAGCGGGCGGCGACAATTGGGGGTACAAATTGAAATGAAATGGACCGAATGAATTCATTCGCCTCCTTCTTCCTTTCTTTTTTCTTTTTTTTTTTAAATTTTTATTTAAAGCTGTGAGGTTCTGAAAAAATTAAAAAAAAAAGTTTTTTTTTTTTAATTTTTGACCGTAATCCTTTTCTATTTTACCCCTTCTTTGCTGACCAAAAAAACAGAAAAATACCGTATGTACTCTATTAAAAGGGCGTGGCCTTGGCCAAAAATTAAAAAAAAAAACGCGAAAATGTTAAAATAAAATTTTTACTCAAATTTTTTTGTATTTTTTTTTTGAACAATTGAGAATTAATACAAAGAAATAATCTCCGAATTCAGCCAAAAATAGTGTAAAGAAATGAAAAATTAGCCTAAAAGTCGTCAAGTATGCTGCCTGCAGACTACACAATTTTTTCTACAGTATTCCATTGTTTCCATTTTCTTGCCATTTCCTTAATTTTTTTTTCTTTTTTTTTGATAAATAATTTACAGCTCTCTTTAAAATGTGCCCTGCACGGTTTTTGACGGATAAAACTTGAAAAAAAAATTGTTTTCATCATTTTCACTGAACTATTTTCAAAATCCAATTTCTCAGTCATTATTCAACTTTTCCGGGCGGTCCGACGATTAAAATATTTTTTTTATTGTGGCTACAAAGCTATCTACAAAACAAAACAAAGAAATTCAGATGTATGCCCTCAAAAACAGGAAATTACAGCGATTTTTAGAAAATCGCTAATTTGATCGCGCAAGTTCTTAAAATGTTCAAAATTTGTTTTTGTTATGAATTTCTGCTGAAAAATCCAACAAATACTTTATCGTCAGTGTTCAAAACTGTGCCAGCGCGCGCACTTTTGGTGGCAGTGGTTTTAACAATTTTTCAAATTTTCGCTCATAAATTCACAATTTTCTACATAAAATTGCTGTCAATTATTGATTTTTGCTTGGCGCAATCGAAAACGAAAATGAAATTCTTTTAAATTTTTTTTTCGAGGCGATTTTAATGATTTCTCCTGTCTAAATTGGCATCTAGTTTTTTTTATGTGTTCACGAGCAAAATTCAGTTACGACGATATGGGGTTTTGAAAATGGTGCAGAGAAAATGATGAGAAAATTATTTTTCACAATTTTTTCGGAAAAAAACCGTATTTTCACTCACTTGATACATTTTTAAGTTATCTTCAAATGATTTATCAAGAAAAAATGAAAAAAAAAAATGACGAAAATTGCAAGGAAATTGAAAAAGAGGGATTACTGTAGAAAATAAATTGTGTAGTCTGCGGGCGGCATATTTGACGACTTTTGGCTTAGTTTTTATTTCTTTTTCACGGCGTGTTGAGCGGAACGTTGGAAAATAAAATTTAAACTGCGCGGGCTTTTTTCCCAAAAAAAAAATTCTGGCCTAAGCGTGGTCGCATTTTTTTTCTACAGTAGGCTGCATTAGCTGCGCAGACACTCATCTGTGCATAAAAGGATACGCAGGACAAGAGAGAGGAGGCGCAGAGAAAGAGGCAGTAGGTGATTTTTTTTTCATTGTTTTCATTCATTGTTTTCTTTTTTTTTTCGTTTTTTTTCCAACATTTTTTCTCCTTTTTGCGTTCAAATTAGTACATAAATTTACTGCAATTTTTGTAGCCTAAAGCTATACAAAAATTCCAAAAAAAAAGCTGTCTTTTTCGGCATGGATGAATTTTTTCAGAAGCGGAAAATGTTTTTTCGGATTTGTATACTTTGAACATGACCATTATGGGGTTATTCACTTTGTGCATCAGAAAATGTTTATTTTCCTTTTGATTTTTTTTTTAAAGAAAACGGCATTTTATGCACCTATTCTGGAGAAAAATAGTTTTCTGTGTGAAACTAATGAGAGAAAAAATGCAAGATGCAAAAAATGATTAACCCGGTTAGCCCCATTACATTTTTTTTCTCTTTATTTATCTTCGTCATACCAATTTTTTCATTTTCAGATTTTCACATATGGTCGAATCGGGAGGATGCCAATCAATCGGGAATGCAGCGAGTGGTAAGTTTTTAAGTTTGAGAAAAATTTATTGCATGCAATCGATTGTCCACGAAAAAAAATTTCTCAGCACGTCATGCCGTAATTTTAAAAAAAAAACCTTTTTTGCGTCGTTGATGAACCAAATCAGGCATTTGTCAAAAACAGAAAAAAAAGACAACAATTGAATTTATTTTTTTTTTAATGACGAAAAAATCGGGGAGAACACGGAAAATGTTCCGCTTGACGTGGAATTTTGAGAAACATTGTCATAAATATTGTCGGGCATGCTATAAAAATCTTTGACTGAATTTTTCAAAGAATGCCGTGAAATCACATCTCTTTTCCCCAGCGCTTAGCTTTAGGCGATTTTGCAATGCTTTTCAGCAACAAAAAGTAGCAATCTTCCATTATTCTTCCTTTATTTTCAGGTAAAAGCAATAATCCAAGAAAAACAATCAATGGACAAAACGATTGAGGGCTTCGTGGGCCGTCAGTTCTACGGGTAATTTGTTCTTCTTGCTCTGCTCCTTTTTTTTTTTTTTCAGAAAACGCCGACTTGACCTTCGCACCAACACATCGACTCCAAAACGGCCGGCTCACCAACACATCGACTCCGACAGCGACCTAATCAGATTATTCACCAAATGGCAAAGATAGCAACAAAAAAAAACTGGGTGAAATCTCGGAAAATGCTCCGATTGGCCTGAAATGTTGAAAAATATATACAAAAATACTCCTGGATAAATATGCTCTGAAAATTTTGGACCGAAGTATCGATTTAAAGAAATATTGATTTTTTCCCGAACATTTTTAAAACTGGTATTTCGGTCAAAATTTTTCTGAGCATATCCATGATTATTTTTGCCTTTATTTCCCGAAATTTCATGTCAATCGGAGCATTTTCCTAGTATTACCCCAGTTTTTTTTTTCTATTTTTTGCCATTTCGTGAAAAACCCCCATTAATTTTTTATAAATCATTTTTGCAAATTTTTAAATAATAAATTGTTTCATGTTTTGGAACCAAAAAATCCGAGAAAGTGTTCATCCCATGAGAAACAACATTAATTTTTTAAACTTGAAAAATTTTAATTTAAGACCAACGACTTTGATTTAAACATTTGGTTTCACATGAGCTGGCGATTTGTTCCTATAAAAAAGATTCAATTTACAATCTCTCGTCGAAGAGACCGAGATAAAAAAGTGACTGTGAGTGGAGCACGTTACCGATCGCGTTCTGGCCAGCAGGCCGTGGGTTAACCTCTGAAATATATATTTCGGTTCAGAATTTCCCTCGGAGTTTGTGAAATTCTTCGATTCCTTTCCGATTTTCCGCCGGGCTTTCGATTAAAATTTTTTGAGCAATATAGAAAATGTTTGGGAAGGAAGAAATTCGCATCATAGGAAAGAAATCTCTTCTTCAGGATCGCTAAATTTTCAACAAAATGTTTTGAAAAATCGTAGAACACACCGAAAAAATGTTCTGAAACGAAGCGTGGTCGGAGTCGGAACTGTTTTATGTTTTATTCAGAATTAAAATGGTCACTGAATTGGCATTTTCCGCAACAAAGGTAAATATATACCCTCGGAAAATCGGAACGATAGCGAAAAATAATTTGCCAGAAAAAAGATAAATAATAAACAAAAAAAACGAAGGAAACAACGAAAAAAATAAATTGAAAAATGCATTTTATTACTTTTAACACAATTCAAAATACGAAAGTTTCCCGCCATGGCATCCTGCCAGCGACTCTCGCGGAAGAGACGCAGACAAGCAGCGTCCACTCAGCGGAGCGCACGGCCAATAACGTTCCGTTGAACACGCCGTGTTTTTATTATTTTTAGGTAAATTTGACGGTTCATTCTTTGAATTAATTCTCACTTGTTCGAAAAAGTTGACTAAAAAAATCGATAAAAATTTTTTTTTAGTCGAAGGATTTTATTCAAACTAAAAAACTTCACAGAGTTTGAAGGGTATTTACCTCTACTCCAATTGTTACAGTAATCTTTTATTATTAAAAAAAAAGCTTAAATATTTAAATACTATATTAAATGGCTCCCACCCCTTTAATTGAAGAGCGCTCAAAAATTAAACTTTTTTTCAAAAATTGAAGTGTTTTGGCGATTTTTTAGCCTTTTTTGGATCAAGGGCACGAATAATAGAGTTCTATTATGTATTCACGATCAAAACTCTGTTACGATGCTCCAATGTTCCGCAGAGCTGTACGGACACCAGTGTCGCGGAATAAATTAGCTAATAATTATTCCACGACTCTTTTCAACTAATTATAGTCTATCACCTATTTTTACAATACAAAACAACAACAAATACTCACCAAAACACCAAATCGAGGCAGGAGAAGGAAAATACAGTACAAAATACAATAATCAATAAAAACCCTCTCGCTGTCTCGCGCACTCTCTCGTCGCTCCTGCGGCGGCCGGCGGCCGCTCCTACAGCGTCGCGGCCACGTCCGCGCCTGCTGTGGCAACCGCGCCCTGCTGGGTTATGAGAATCTACCGCGCCCGCGAAAGCGGGCCTAAAATAATTAACGTGTCGAGTCGACATGGCTCAAGGTCAGTCGTCGTCTCGAAACACGGTACCAATAGGTCGCAAGACCACAATACTATAGGCTTTCGAGCCACAATATTTAACCGTTGTTTCAGAATGGTCTTTCGTTTTCTCTCCACCATTTCATACGGCACTTTTTCATTTTCTTCGAGCTCAACTACACCTACGACGCTTGGATACTCGGACGCGGACTCTCCGTCTACAGTCTACTCCTTGTTTTCCTTTTATACTTTTTGCCACTCCAATTGTATTTACTACTAGCTCGTCTAAGTTGTCAATCCAGAGATACCCCACGTGCTACATGCCAAGTTGTAGCACACCACACGGGGTGGAAAAGGTTTTTTCAAGAGTTTCCTTTTCCCCAATAAATGGTTCTCTGCGAGCACACCGTGTTTATTTCAACATCCTATCGCACTAATTAGGCGTGAATAGGGGAGTCTCCATCCTCCCTCTACTATTCCGCACATGGTGCATCAACCGGGTGCAAATCGATTTTTTTTTTGCTATAACTTCGACACAATACCAATACAAATCTTACCAAATCCACACAATACTGCTGAGGCGCGCTGCTGGATGGGATCTGGCTGCTGGCACTGTTCGTGAAGGCTCGGTTGGCTGATTTGGTGCCGTGAAGACGACTCTTGGCGGATCGGTTGGCTGATTTGGCGTCGTGGCGACTCGGTTGGCTGGATTCGACGTCGTGGAGCGGATTCGTGGCGGATCGGTTGGCATCATGGAACGGTTGTTGGCGGCTCGGCACATCTGGTTCGGCGTCATGGGGCAGCTTGTTGGCGGTATGTGGCGGCTGGTTTGGACTATACTATAATTTTCGAAGCAAATTAGCAAATAAATCGATATTGCGAACCCAAGATGGAACAATACACGCGATAGGACTCAAAATTCGAGACGACACCCAAAACCAATACTAAATGGTAAAAAATCCGAAATTTTTGCCGGCGTAACCCCTTCGTTAGGGGTAAGTGGCAGGCGCCAGCGAAACAAAAAATTTGCAATAAAATAGCCAGCGGGGCACAAAAATTCAAAACAACCCCGCATCTAAAAAATCAGCACTGCATTTTTTTTTCATGTGCTGAAAATGCCCATTTCAACTCCTTTTGCGGCCGTATCGCCAGTCGGGCTGGTAGAGAGTGGCAGCCGGACGCGAAAGACGCGATAAATTTTTGAAATTTCAAAAATATAATGCGAGACAATAACCCGATTGACGAGTAGTGATCTAAACCCAAAAAAACAAAACAAACTAGAAACAAAGAGAAATCCAGACTCACGTCAAAAATATGTGTCGGGATGGTACCAATAAACCAAAAGAGCCGACAACAACCAAGAAGGCAACAAAACGTCAAGATCAGAGCCAAAAATACAGATCGCTGATTAACCATCAGCGTTCTCTATTCCGGTTACCACCAGAACTACAATAAATATTATTCTCCTAACGATGCATTATTTTCAGATCCAAACATTTCAATGAGAAACAACCAATATTCAATAGAACGTTTTGTCCAACAACTAATACAACGAGAAATAAACGAAATAAATTCTTTATTCGATACAAAACAATACTGGTAGAGTTCACTACTCGATCAATAAAAATCCAAATGGTTTAACAAAAACCACATCACTGAACCACTGAACCACGAAAACAAATTTCCACGACAAAAAGCCACAAATCTGACAAATACTCGACAAAACAATTGCAAAGACAACTTCACAACAAAAACGATAGTGGCAAAACGAAATTTTTTTTACTAAACACTTAAGGGAGGACATTCGCAGCCTTTAAACACTACCCTACCATACTAAACACTATAAGGGAGGACAATCGCAGCCTTTAAAAACTACCCTACCATACTAAACACTATGAGGGAGGACATTCGCAGCCTTTAAACACTACCCTACTATACTAAACACTATAAGGGAGGACAATCGCAGCCTTTAAACACTACCCTACCAAACTAAACACTGAGGGAGGACAATCGCAGCCTTTAAAAACTACCCTACCAAACTAAACACTGAGGGAGGACAATCGCAGCCTTTAAAAATTACCCTAACTGAGCTCAAAAACCGGAACTTAACAAAAATAAAGATTTCAGTGCACGGAATCTTACAAACCCACAACAACCAAACAATAGAGAGAAACTATGACAAAACAATCACGGTAGAACAAAACTATTCTCAGAATCGAGCAAAAATCGTTATCTGCATGAGAAAACGGACTAAAACAAAACTTCGACTAAAATTCTCAAGGCTCAGAGCACAGACAGGCAATTTTGCATAAGCCCTGTTAAGTGCTGTCTGAACGAGATACTTTACAAGCGAACATTTTTTTTGTCTTCGGTGACACCAAGGCCAGGTGATCACAAACATCTCTATCCATTATTCTATACTCGTGAAATTCTCTCAAAACTACTGTACAAAAAGACGAAACGTAGCCGTCCCATTTCAGGTCGACCACATCTAGTAAATTGAAACGGTCAGTGAACCGCTGACAAGCAATCCGAAGCAATAATGAACAACAACGAAAAACTATACCAAAAGAGATAAGCACAAAAAATGATTAGACACATCAAAATCAAAAACAATACTGATGAATTTGAATCTTAACATACAAAAAATCGATAACAAGATCAGAAAAATCCCATATGCTTACAACGTAGTGACAAAACAAGAACTTTAAGAAATCTATACTTCTACCTAAATCATAGTCCACAACATGAGGATGAACCTCACTGGACACTTAATAAATACAGTATCCTACCTTTCAATAGCGAAACTGTACAATGCGTCGCAGATTTGGCCCAGACTATAATTATGAGAAAGTTCAACTGCTCATATTCAGCGATACCTAAAAGGCACTTTGCAACAACTTCGCAATTGTGCTTTGAATTTAACAACAAAATCAAATCAATAATGAAAGTGATAATACTGAAAATCCAAAATTAAACCTAAATCAACAGTGATATCTATTCCAATAACATATCAGAGCACGCTTTCGCAACATTATTTACCAAAATAGTTATAAGATCCCTTTATTGAGTTTCACAATACCACAACAAAACTCAGAAAATTTTTTTTAACAGTCTCCAAATCACGGGAGAAAAACGATATTGCTAAAACAAAATGATTTCAAACCAATATTCCACCAATGTCAAACTGATCAAACCTGATCAGAAATTGTCCCACGAGGGTCAACAAAAAATTTCAAACAATAAACTTTGGAAATATGATCCAGTATTTCTAAAATTACCCCAAACGGAATGGCAAATTCGACTAGAAGGTACTTTTAGCTACCCAAATGAGTTCTTCGATTTCATCAAAAAAAAAAGAAGTAGAATGGCAGAAACCAGGAAAACCAAAAGCATTTAAAAAAAAGCAACAGTGCTAACAGTGTCGCCCACAGATCAAGACCATAAATCCATTGTACGATACCAAACCGCCAGGTCATTCGACAAACTGAAAACCACTATAAGAATGGTTTTACGATAACGAATTTCCAGACAGAAAGTGTAACACGCACACTATCATTAAACTACAATTGATAGAAAAATCCGAAAAACAAAAATAAATAAACAATACGGAATTCCAGACCAAAACAAAGAAAAGTGATTTGAGAATATACAATATCAAATCACTATCAAGACCAAAAGATACGAGGAAGCTTTGCACCAAAAAGTTTAGAGGTTTTCAAACTTTAGACTACCTTCTGAAAGCGAATATCCAATATATCTCGTAAAAAACCATACATTCGCCGACTATTTCAGATCGATACTTTACACGAACGATAGAGTCAAATTAGTCTCAGAAAACTCTACAATAACGTACCTAAAAGCTATGAAACAATACTTCGACAGACGAAAAGTACCCAAAAGTATTCTGTGTGGCAATGCGCCAGAAATAAAATTGAGCAAATACTTATTGATGTTGACGCAACTTTCACAGCCGACCAATAACTGAAAATTCAGCAAATCCAGAATATCCAATAGCATAGAGACCGATAAATTTTTTCATTAGGAATGTATGCTTAACCATACCCGACAATAATAATGCCATACAAGAAATGACTACAGAAGGTCAAGCACAAAAGCTTACAAGAGAATATTAAAACGGGCTCAACAAACTATTTCTAAAACTTGGAATACACAGTATTCACGGACTTCCTTTCAAGTAATCCAAAACAAAAGCGACATAACCACTGTACACATCAATAAAGCCTAAAGAGGCAAATTGGTCTTAATCCACACTAAAAAATGGCTAGACACAAATTATCTATATCCGAAATAGCTAAACTAGAGAAACCCGCAGATAGAAAAACCAGGTCGGTTTACATTAAATGCGGAAAGAAAGAACAATAACTATCAATACGACATCTCATACCATTTGAGACGGAACAAGAAGAGATTGAGCATCAGAAAGCGGATAAAACACCGCCAAAGACAACTCAATCAAACGACAACCACAAAATTCTGGCACAGAAACAACGATTCACAACCAAGAATGAAACACAACCCAATTTGCACACTAGAAAGCAAATTCCACAAAAAGAAAAACAGCCGATAGACTATAACCGGATGAATAGAGGGATTCTTCTTTTTGCCGGGGGGAGTGTCGCGGAATAAATTAGCTAATAATTATTCCACGACTCTTTTCAACTAATTATAGTCTATCACCTATTTTTACAATACAAAACAACAACAAATACTCACCAAAACACCAAATCGAGGCAGGAGAAGGAAAATACAGTACAAAATACAATAATCAATAAAAACCCTCTCGCTGTCTCGCGCACTCTCTCGTCGCTCCTGCGGCGGCCGGCGGCCGCTCCTACAGCGTCGCGGCCACGTCCGCGCCTGCTGTGGCAACCGCGCCCTGCTGGGTTATGAGAATCTACCGCGCCCGCGAAAGCGGGCCTAAAATAATTAACGTGTCGAGTCGACATGGCTCAAGGTCAGTCGTCGTCTCGAAACACGGTACCAATAGGTCGCAAGACCACAATACTATAGGCTTTCGAGCCACAATATTTAACCGTTGTTTCAGAATGGTCTTTCGTTTTCTCTCCACCATTTCATACGGCACTTTTTCATTTTCTTCGAGCTCAACTACACCTACGACGCTTGGATACTCGGACGCGGACTCTCCGTCTACAGTCTACTCCTTGTTTTCCTTTTATACTTTTTGCCACTCCAATTGTATTTACTACTAGCTCGTCTAAGTTGTCAATCCAGAGATACCCCACGTGCTACATGCCAAGTTGTAGCACACCACACGGGGTGGAAAAGGTTTTTTCAAGAGTTTCCTTTTCCCCAATAAATGGTTCTCTGCGAGCACACCGTGTTTATTTCAACATCCTATCGCACTAATTAGGCGTGAATAGGGGAGTCTCCATCCTCCCTCTACTATTCCGCACAACCAGAATGACTTTTTTTGGTGGTTCTTTTTTTAATTGTTGTTATTTTACAGTGCCTACCCGTTCTTTTCACCATGGGCTTTTCCCTACCCTAAAAAATGACAAAATGCATCTTCCTTCTTCCTCCTTTCCTTTCCTTTCTTCCAAATATATAGTGAGGTTTCGTTCGTTCCAAAATGTGGGTTAAGCAAAACGGGGGGGGGGGCGAAAAGAAGAAAAAGGCAAGCGAATTCAGCAGATTTGAGCCTCATATGATAAATTACATCTAGAGTCGCATATTTGTGGTGGTGTAAGACACCCTGTGGAAGGGGAGGGTTGGAGAAGAATAAGACGGAATAGCGGTCCAGAGTTTTAACTTCTTTTCGTTTCGTTTGGCTCCGTTTGGCTGCACCACACCAAACAAAAAGAAGATTCGTCTTCGTGTGGAGCCCCCGGTGGACCGACCGACCGACCGCCCCGTGGCCCCCAATGAGCCGCCAAACTCTCATTTTTTATCACTTTTATATTTCCCCTGTTTTTTTTTTGGCTCTGTGTGTGTCTTTCTCTCTGTCTGTCTCTCTGTCTCTCTGTCTCGGTCACTCTCTCTCTCTCTCGGTTTTTCTCTCTCTCTTTCTCTCTCTTTCTCTCTCTCTATTTAGTTACAGCACTATGCATTTATTACCGTAACCGAACCAAGTTCAACTTTTAATCAGGGCCAAAAAAAAAATTTTTTTTTCCCATTTATTAAATGTTTCAAACTCTATAACTATTCTTAAACTGTAGTATTAGATCTTGATCGAACAATTTTCAGCCGAGTTACAGCACTTTGAGTATGATGGTCCCCAAGGGTAAGTCACGGATACTCAAAGTGCTGTAACTCGGCTGAAAATTGTCCGATTGACCCAAATTCAATTTAAATCATAATTGTGGCTTGATTACTGAATTTTAAAGGCAATAATTTATTTTTAAACATTTAAATTTTTTGAAAAAAATTTTTTTTTGGCGAAAGATTTGAAAATTTTTTTTAATGAATTTTTCAATTTTCTTGATTAAACTATTCTAAAAACATTACGGGGCATGTGTCTGCAAAGTCAGAGCCTCCTAACCCTCTTCCTTCAAAAGTTATACCCCCAGGAAAAAAGGTTGTCTATCCGTTACGGTTCGTATTTGCCACTGACAATAAGTGGCACTTTGCGGTCATTTTTCAGTCAAAAAACTATTGAATGAAGAAAAAAGGTGGTTTTGTCACAATTAAATTACAAACAAATAAAATTAAAAAAAAAACGAAAAAAATTGTTCTTTTCGCCCAAAAAAAATTTTTTTTTCACAATTTTTTAATACTTTTTACAGTCATCAAAAGTGCCTATTAAACACTAAGAAAATGCGAAAAACTGCTCCAAAAATGCTTAATTTCCCGCAAAATAAGTTTTGGCTAAACAAGGTGCATT
The DNA here is from genome assembly GCA_963572235.1 of Caenorhabditis japonica. Taxonomy (NCBI): domain Eukaryota; kingdom Metazoa; phylum Nematoda; class Chromadorea; order Rhabditida; family Rhabditidae; genus Caenorhabditis; species Caenorhabditis japonica. The sequence continues at coordinate 24,991,613 of OY754342.1, read as the reverse complement.
GCGTTAGTGTGGAGTGTCGTTCTTTTTGTGGAAAAACACTGTTTTTTTTTCAAATTTGAAGAATTTTTTGGTAAATTTGGTTAAAATTTGCCAAAAGCCCTATAAAAATTCGGTCATTCGGAAACAATTTTAAAAAATTCACCAGAAAAATTTTTTTTTTCTCAAAATTGTAGTAATTATATCAGTAGTTAATTATGTTAATTTGAGCACAAAAATGCTAAAAATTGGTCCAAAAATGTTTGATTTCCCTCGAAATTAGTCTTGGCTAAACAAGATGCATCGTGTTATTTCGGAGTGTCGTTGTTTTTGTGGGAAAACTTCGCTATTTAAAGGTACAAATTGGTTAAAAATGGGCCAAATTTTTTTTTTTAGAATCAGCGCTTTTTTTTGTCAAGCAATGTACATTTTGGGGCGGGGAGAGTAAAATTTCCATTTCCATAACTTGAGTAAAAACAAGTCCCGCTGGCGATGTCTGTCTGTCCAAATTAAAATGTTTATAAATGAATTGCGGGCGGGCGGGCGGGTCGGCTCTGTGAGAACAGAGTGTCGGGATTATTTTGATGTTACCACAATTTATTTATATATTTTCATTCTCTTTTGGGCCAACAACAATGTAGATACACACTTATGTAAACAGAGTTCAGACGGAATTAAAGTTTGGAATTTTCAAAAAGTACGCAAACACCGTGTCGCATTGGACAGTTTCTTCAATTTTGAAATGAACCGTTTACCCGGCCGATAACAATCTTTGAAATGTCGCAGAAAAATGTGTTTAATTGCTTATCCGATTCTCGCGTTTCTCTGCGTCTCCTCGCCAGCGCATACTCTCTGTGGACGGGTAGAGTTGAATTGAAGAGGAAATCGTGGAAGCAAGTGATTGAATTGATGAAAAGGTGACAGGAGACGGGGAGGAAAACGATATAGGACGAGGGGGAAAAGAGTCTTCAACACTTTGATTTATTACTTTCATTCCTATTTTCTTTTCGTTTTTTTTTTTTGGCGGCGGCGGCCGGCCGGCCGATTACATACTATTTGATTAATTAGGTGCCACTAGGAGGTCAAAATTGCGCGGGAAAAATGAGCGAAGGGATACTGTACCTCTGTTTGTAAAGCGTTACTGAAACCCGGCTCCGCCCCTTTTGCAAGCCAGCTGAAAAACAGGCTTCCCGACGATTCGCAACCCGACGCTTCGAAACCGCGTCATTTCGCCACTCATGTCGATATTTATACCGCCAATTTTCGAAATAACGGGTTGCGTGATATCGGGTTGCAAATTGATGGATATCAAGAGCGCGTAAATTCTGTTTGTCGCGGTTTGGAACTGCTGGTTTGAAATCTACGTGAGTGGCGAAATGACGCGGTTTCGAAGCGTCGGGTTGCGAATCGTCGGGGAGCCGAAAAACAGGCCAGCTTTCGAAGGGGCGGAGCTTGTTTGTCAGTAATTGCAATAAGGAAAGCCATTTTTAATAGAAGATGCCCTTCCTTTTGTTTGCAAATGTGTCAGCTTTACCTGATTTTTTAAAAAATTTCCCGACTTCCTGCTGTACCCCGACGTTTTTAAAAAAGGTGGGCGGAGCCTATTTCAACAGTTTTTTCCCTTAAATTTGTCTGTATTTCACTCTTTTTTGGAATTAAAAATACCGTACTCTAGCAGAAAAATAATAATAAATTTACCAAACCAGAAAAAAACCGTGCGACGCTGTTGCAGTTGCAGTTGACTTTCAAAAAATTACAAGATCCTGACAAAACAAAGCAGGGAAAACGCGAAACCCGGAAAAAACATCAAAACCCCCGAAGACAAGCTCCGCCCCTTTTACTGTGCGGCACTATTGCAGTTGACTCCGCCCATTTTTCCGGCTTTTTGACGTTCTTAAAAATTTAGATCATGCCAAAACAAGGGAAAACGGGAAAAAGTGCCTCTTCGGAAAAAGCTCCGTCCCTTTAAGCCCCGCCCCTTTTTGCATTCTGCGGCACGTTTTTTCCCTTCACTATTCTATAGCCTTTTCTCTACACAACCCGTGTCGCAAATCAGACTTGCGAAAGGGGCTAAGCTTTTTCCTCGTTTTCCTTTATTTTCTACAGTAATCCCAGGCCGCGCGCGCGCTTTTTTTCCGTCGAAAAATGAGAACCCGAAACCCCGCCCACTTATCTGCGCGCGACCATGCCAACACAGTGCTATTTGACGAGTCGGAGACAAAAAAGGGATAGAAAGCAGAATCATTGAAAACACAATAGAACTTGGCCAAGATTTAAGCCAACATATCGAAAATTTCGTTCAAAATGGCTATTAACCATCAAATATGTATGGCAGGTAGCCACGTGCTGTCCGGAACGTTACGTTATTGGTCAGGCGCTCCGCTGAGTGTCTGCGTCTCCTCTTGAGCGTTTGCTACAATTTTCTCGCCCTCTGTTTCTCTGCGTCTCCTCTTGGGAGTTTGCTACTATTTCCTCGCACTCTGCTTCTCTGCGTCTCCTCTTTGGAGTTTGCTACAATTTCCTCGCACTCTGCGTCTCCTCTTTGGAGTTTGATACAATTTCCTTGCACTCTGCTTCTCTGCGTCTCCTTTTGGGAGTTTGCTACAATTTCCTCGCACTTTGCGTCTCCTCTTTGGAGTTTGCTACAATTTCCTCGCACTCTGCTTCTCTGCGTCTCCTATTGGGAGTTTGCTACAATTTCCTTTCACTCTGCTTCTCTGCGTCTCCTCTTCGTAGCAGTTTGAACGGTCCAGGGCTGTCAAAAATGCGGCTGGCCGCCGCCGGCCGAAAAAAGCCGCGGCTCACGGCCGGCTTCGGCCGTGCGCTCTCAACAACAAAAAAGCCGCGGCCGGCCGCGGCCGGCTGGAGGGCCGTGGGTACTGTGAAAGATCGAAAAATTGCACTGATCTGCCACAGAATTTTTGATCTCTGAGAAATTTTGAAAAAAGAACACGAAAAAGAGAGAGATGTTTCATCACACTCGGCCTTAAGGCCGGCCGCGGCCGGCCGCGGCTTTTTTGTCATTCACGCTCGCGAAGCCGGCCGCCGGCCGGCCGACAGTTTTCTCGGCCGAGGGCCGGCCGCGGGGCCGTTTTGACAGCCCTGGAACGGTCTGAACGAGAAAACGAACAGTGTGCGCGGCGTGAAACCCGATGCCACCTGTACTCAAATCACAGACTGTTGCCTTTTTATAATCGAGTAGTGTGTTGGCTGCGGTTGCTCCTCGAAGAGTATTGTAATTGTAATTGTTGATTTGTTGAGAGGGGGGGGGGGGGTGCGCATTCTCTCAAGATCTCTCTCTCTCTCTCTCTCCCTCTCTTGTAGTTTTACTATTTGTTCGTCTTGTACCACCCAATCCAATCCAATCATTCCGCCACGCGAGAAGAGAACATCGTCAATAAATATAAAGTGCACATATTGGGGACTGTATGTACTGCTGCTATGTACTGCCACACCGTCTCTCCCACTTTCCCACTTTACTCATCTTTTTACCCCCCCCCCTTTTTTTCCCTTTCTAATTTCAGCCATTTCGTCTCGCTTTTAACCAATTATTCTCTCTCTCTCTCTCTCTCTCTCTCTCTCTCTCTCTCTCTTTCCTAAACTTGGTTTTAGTTTTATTATGTACATTTTGAAAACTAAACGATTACCTTTGATTTCGCCGCCTTTATGGGTTACTGTACATAATGTGATAGGCGATGGGGCAAATCAAGAGGTCAAAGTGCGCTCTATTTCTAGGCCATGGCATTGAAAAACTAGGCCACAAGTTTAAAAAGTAGGTCACGACGTTAAAAACTTTAAAAATCGAAGCTATTGTTGCATAGAAAAGTTAGGCCACAATTTGGAAAAATTAGGCCACGAATTTGAAAAGTTAGGTCATACCCTCAAAAATCTAGAAATTTAAATTTAAAAAAAAAACTAGGCCACAATCCTGAAAACCTAGGCCATGACGTCAAAAAGCTAGGCTATAGATTGGAAAAAGCTAGCACACAAACTTGAAAATCAAGGAAATGTCGCTCAAAAGCTAGGTAATCACCTTAAAAAGCTAGGCCATGGCTTAAAAAGGCTTGACCGCAAATTTGAAACACTCGGTCTTTGAAGGGAAAAGCTAGACCACAAGTTTCTAAAGTTAGGCCACAGATTTGTAAATTTAGGCCATGATTTCAAAAATCTAGGCCACAAGTTTAAAAAACAAGGCCACAAAATTAAAAAGCTAGGCTCCTAACTTTAAAAATCTGAGCCATGGCGCTAAAAAAGTTGGGCCCAAAGTTTGAAAAACTGGGTCATCCTGTTGAAAAGCTAGGCTACGATCCTGAAAAGTTAGGCCATGATGTTAAAGTTCTAGGCCATTAGGTGAAAAATTAGGTCATGACGCTCAAAAAGTTAGGCAAAAAATTTGAAAATCTAGGTCATCACGTTAAAAATCTAGGCGATGGTCCTCAGAAGTTAGGCCATGAAGTTAAAAATCTAGGCCATTAGGTGAAAAATTAGGTCATGACTTTTAAAAGTTAGGCAACAAATTTAAAAATCTAGGTCATCCACTTGAAAACCTAGGCCATTGTCCTGAAAAGCTAGGCCAACCAGTTGAAAAGCTAGGCCATGTCGTCCAAAAGTTAGGCCACAAATTTGAAAAACTAGAGCATGACGTTAAAAATGTGTGCCCTAACTAAAAACCGAAGCCGTTGAAAAAAAAACTCTGATATTGATAGCAGCTCCGCTCTACTGCACGTCCCTACGTAATCGCATTCTCTGCGTCTCCACAGTGCAGAGCGTTCTGCCAAGTTTAGCTAAACGTGCTGCAAAAATTGGGTCGCGCGGCGTGCTGCCCGGAAAGTTATTGGCAACGCGCTCCGCAGAGTGTCTGCGTCTCTCCGGCGGGATACAGCTACAATATCCTCGCACTGCTTCTCTGCGTCTCTACAGTGACTGCGCAGCTAAATGAAGCCTACGGTAGAAAAATTCGAGGCCAGAATTTCTTTTTTCGGGAAAAAGCCCGCGCTGTTTAAATTTTATTTTCCAACGTTCCCTTCTATTTAATTTTTAAAAAAACGTATCGAACAGTTTTTGCCCACTATTTGTGTCCCCCTTGCTAATAAACGGTGTACAATGTACACTACTTGTTGGCGTTGGCAAAACGGGCCAAAATGATCGTCATCATCAGTAAGGGGGGCGAAGATGTCACTCTTCCACACCAATTAACTCGGAAAACGATGAAGATGGTGGGGGTGTAGTAGATGGATTTAATAACTTTTTACCGCGCTTCTTTCCTACAGTTTACCAGTTTCTTTGTTTTGTTTTGAACGCCGCCGCCGCCATACATACATGCAAACGGACACCGATTAAAATGTCATATTCGTCTTCTTCGTCTTCGTCGTCGGGCGGCCACCAAAAATATTTTTGGAAAATTTATTTTTGTGTAATAATGAGGATTTATGATGATTGAAAAGGATCTTGCAGAGAAAAAAAAGAGAGGTTATGAGGGTTTTGAAGGGGCGAGAGAGTGTGGAAAAGTGAGAGAGTGCAGACACTTATTGATGAGTGATGAGGATGAAATGTCAGTGACATGAGAAATTGATAAATGACGTGGTTAGCAGGGGTTTTATCGAAAAGTGTGAGATTTTGTGTTATGGCAGGGCACAAGCCTAAGTTGAGCCTAAGCCTAAGTTAAGCCTAGCCGTTATGACAGGGCCTAATTTAGGCCCAGTCTAGTCATGGGCACATTTTTCAATGTTTCTTACACCATTTGAAAGAGATTTTTGCGGTGATTTCGAATCTGCCCTTCATTTCGTCTGCTTTCCACTAGTTTTTGAGAAAATTGCAGTTGAAAGTCCAACTCGACCATCTATTGGGGAGCTGCACATAAATATTATTTATTGAAAAATAAAATCCCTGCCTTTCGATAAAAATCTCAAAATGTTGAGCATTTTAAATAGTATTTTCAAATTTGTTTTGACCTAGAAACCATAGAAAAATTATCAGACTAAACAATGCGCGGGGCGTTATTTTGGAGCGTCGTTGTATAATACATGAAAATGCTACTTAATGGAGTCTAAAATAACGCTCTAAAGCTACGCACTGCGCGTTGTTTAATCGTGAGCAAATTTATCGACAATTATCGAAAAATTCTTCGAGAAAAAACAATTTTATGCAAAAAAAAAAATTCATAAAAAATTGTTAACAACTTTGAAATTCTCAAGACTCTGGACAGGTCATTTTTGTGAAATTTGTCAACAAAATACTTTGAGACTTATTAAATCCGCTTTAAATGCCATCAATTCATCAAAAATTGCTACAAATGCGCTCCACTGGACAATTTTTCATTAGGTGTCCAATAGAGCGCATTTTTTGAGTTTTTACATAGTTTTTGTTTAATTTTGATTGAATTCAATTAAAAACACAACATAAACGGGAAAAATGCAAAAAAACAGAGAAAAAAAGCGAAAATTGCTGCAAGTGCGCTCCACTGGACAATTTTTCAAAAAGAGTCCAATAAAGCGCGTTTTCTGAATTTATCCATAGTTTTTGTTTAAATTTGATTGAATTTAATTAAAAACACAACATAAACGGGAAAAATGCAAAAAAAAAACAGCAAAGAACAGCGAAAATTGCTGCAAGTGCGCTCCACTGAACAATTTTTCAAAAAGAGTCCAATAGAGCGCGTTTTCTGCATTTTTCATGTTTTTTTGATGATTTTTTTTGGAAAATAACCTAAAAAAATGATAAAAGTTTCAAAAATTGCAAGAAAATAGCGAAAAATTATCAAAAATTGCTGCAAATGCGCTCCACTGGACAATTTTTCATTAGGTGTCCAAAAGAGCGCGTTTTCTGAACTTTTCTTACTGTTTTGATGATTTTTTGAAAATTTAACCCAAAAAACTGCAAAAAAATTGTAAAACTGCGAAAAAATTGCAAGAAAATGCCAAAAAAAAACTTATTTTTTCAGTTTTTTCACCATCCTTTTTAATGGTAATGCAAGTGCGCTCCACTGGACTATTTATCATTAGGAGTCCAATAGAGCCTGTTTTCCGCATTAATTTCATGCTTTTTTTCATGAAAACGATTATAAGAACCCTTACAAATGCTGCAATTTTTTAAGGAAATTTCCACTTTTTTTAAAACAGTTTCTTGTTACTTATTAATTTAGCTACCTAGCGCTCTACTTCTAGTCCATAAATCGTAGATTTCTGATCACATTTTAATCATTTTTGAGTCACAAACACAAACACAATGACACTGAAAACGATGAAATCGTTTACTCACTCATTTTATTAATAGGTCACCATTTCAGTGTGTGTGTGTGTGTGTGTTGTAAACTGAAAAGAGATAAAATGATGAGGCCAATCGTTTAACACTCTTTCTACCTAGATTCCTAGTTGCCCCCCACCGTCCTCTCAGTCCTGTTTATGGTGCTCATCTCTGTAGAGGCACCACAATAATGGTCCACCCTCATTCCCGTTTGCCAGCTGACTTCTCTCTATAACAACATACTAATTATCCTCCCCCCGCCCTGTTCAATTGTTTCCACGTCGAGAAAGAAAGTGAAACAATATTTTGTTTTATTGATTAATTTATGAAGGGCCTCCCCCCCCCCCCACTCTCCCATCCTATTCTCATGGACCACTCAATTATCTCTCTCTCTCTCTCACTTTCTTTTGTCGTTTTGATCCGATTTGCACAACTACGGTAGCTTTTCGAGCACTAAAGTGTGTGCACTTGGTGTGGTTTAAGCTGGGAGAATTTTAATTTTTGAAAAAAAAAAATTTTTTTTTTGTAAGAAAATTTATACTTTTTTTTCCAAACGTTTTGGGGAAACTTCAGATGATTATTGCTGCATTTTTGCCCTAAAGTTGCTGCAAATTGATTTACAGAACACGCAATGAAAAGAAGTCCAGTGGAGCGTACTTGCAATAACATCAAAATGTGTGATGATTAAAAAATTAAAAAAAAATTTTTTTTTTCGTTTTTTTAACGTTTTTCTGCAATTTTGTGCGGTTTATATCAGTGTTGAATTAAATTTTGCAAAAAATACCAAAAAACTATGTAAAAACTCAGAAAACGCGCTCTATTGGACTGTTAATGAAAAATTGTCCACTGGAGCGCATTTGCTGCATTTTTTCGCTACTTTCTTGCAATTTTTCGCAGTTTATATCATTTTTTAGTTGACGTCCCGAAAAATCCTCAAAAAACTTTGTAAAAACTCAGAAAAGGCGCTCTATTGGATTCTAAAGCAAAAATTGTCCAGTGGAGCGCATTTGCAGCCATTTTTGCTATTTTTTCGTTGTTTTCTTGCAATTTTTTGCAGCTTATGTTAATTTTTAGTTGCTTTTTGCAAAAATTATCAAACAACTATGCAAAAACTCAGAAAACGCGCTCTATTGGACTGTTAATGAAAAATTGTCCACTGGAGCGCATTTGCTGCATTTTTTCGCTACTTTCTTGCAATTTTTCGCAGTTTATATCATTTTTTAGTTGACGTCCCGAAAAATCCTCAAAAAACTTTGTAAAAACTCAGAAAAGGCGCTCTATTGGATTCTAAAGCAAAAATTGTCCAGTGGAGCGCATTTGCAGCCATTTTTGCTATTTTTTCGTTGTTTTCTTGCAATTTTTTGCAGCTTATGTTAATTTTTAGTTGCTTTTTGCAAAAATTATCAAACAACTATGCAAAAACTCAGAAAACGCGCTCTATTGGACTGTTAATGAAAAATTGTCCACTGGAGCGCATTTGCAGCAATTTTTGCTATTTTTTCGCTGTTTTCTTGCAATTTTTTGCAGCTTATGTTAATTTTTAGTTGCTTTTTGCAAAAATTATCAAACAACTATGAAAAAGCTCAGAAAACGCGCTTTATTGGACTATTAAGGAAAAATGGTCCAGTGGAGCGCTTTTGAAGCAATTTTCACTATTTTTTCGCTGTTTTCTTGCTATTTTTGGCAGTTTTTGTTAGTTTTTAGTTGGTTTTTGCAAAAATTATCAAAAAACTATTTAAAAACTCAGAAAACGAGCTCCATTGGACTCTTAAAGGGGGTGCCAACTTTCTGGAGAAAGTGGCTTAAAATATACTCTTGGGCGGGGGATTTACGAATATCACATCGAAATGGCACGAAAAATTTTTTCTGATTTTTGGCGAATTTTACAAAAAAAAATAGAAGACCACGGGGAGTACACGATTTGGCGCGAAATTCAAACGCCATTTTTCTTTTTCATCATTTTTCTCCGGTCTTTCTCGCATTTTTTTTGCATTAATCTTTGAGAAATAATGTACAGACTTTACTTCGTGCTTTCGTATTGCTAATTAATGCGTGTTGATCACAAAAGTCACGATAAAACAATTTCGGAACAAAAATTATCATACCTTCCATTTTTGTTCCTTTTCCTGCTCAATTCCGCATGAAGTTCACTCTTTTATCGGTAAATTTTATATTTGAATAAAAAATGTTCACAAGAAAATATTTAAAACGTTGAATTGAACGACAGCCGAATATCGATTTTTCGATATTTAGTACTAAAATGTGTTTTCGCGAACATCTAAAAATTTAATAAGCGATTAGAGCATGTTTTATCGAAAATCGATGATAAAAACGAGAGAAAATGCAAGAAAAATAAATATTTCTGGTGGAAGTGGATCTTTCTAGAAGCCGCGGCCGCGGGTTTCCTAGGCCACATCCACGATTTTCGTGTACTCCTCGTGGTCTTCTATTTTTTTTTGTAAAAATCATAAAAAATCAGAGAAATTTTTTTGTGCGATTTCAATGTGATATTCGTAAATCCCCCACCCAAGAGTATATTTTAAGCAACTTTCCCCAGAAAGTTGGCACCCCCTTTAAGGAAAAATTGTCCAGTGGAGCGCATTTGCTGCATTTTTTCGCTGTTCTCTTGCAATTTTTTGCAGTTTAAACAGTTCTTTTATTAATTTATTCAAAAATTATCAAAAAACTATGCAAAAACTCAGAAAACGCGCTCTATTGGACTCTTAAGGAAAAATGGTCCAGTGGAGCGCATTTGCAGCAATTTTTTTGCTGTTTTTTCGCTATTCTTTGATGATTTTCTGAGTTTTCATGAGTTTTTTTTACTATTTTTTGAACGAATTCAAGCAAAAATAAGAAAAAAATTTAAAAATGAAAAAAAAATTTAAAAATGAAAAAAAATTTTTTTTTTTTTAATTTTCTTTTTTTATTGCAATTTTTCCCTGTTTTAAATACAGTGAATACCTAGTGTCCTGTACCCTCTATTCCAATTATTTCCTTCTTTCCTTTCCCCTTCACAATCAACACCTGGCCTCTTTTCTTTTCATTATTTCTCTGTGGTCCACCCCTCCCTCGCTCTTTTGGCGGTAAATTTAGGCCGGGGTGTGCACGTTTTTTTCCTGATCCTGTTATGCCAGGAAAACGACAGAAATTGGAAATTTGAGTAATTTTGTGTGATTGTGCTGGGAGACGCAGACAAACAGACAAGCTCATTTTCAGAAAAAAGCGGTTCAGTTTCCGTTTTCCACTTTTATGGATCCTAGCTGTGATTTTCTAAACGCGCCCGGTAGATCGAAAATCAATTACTCACATCAGCTTCTTCCCGCAAAGCTTCAGGGGGAAGGAAATACGAAAAAAGATAAGTGATAAATGATATGGCAGAGCAGAGAGCATCACGGAGCAGTGTGTTCGGACATGGCCACCTCCCGGAGAGTGCTCTTTTTCTCTCTTTCTCTCTCCCCCTTTGTGCTCTTTTCGTGTCAATCGGTGGTAGAGCGAGAAGAGGTGAACAAGATGGGGCGCAAGCGCAAGCGCAAAAAAAAAAATGAAATGAGGCGGGAGAGAGGATAATGATAAAATCACAATGGTCCTCTCTACATACGAACATTCTTTTTCTTTTTCGTAAAGCTCATCAGCTTCTCTTCTCTGTTTCATTTTTTATTCCTGTTGAGAAATCGTTTCACTACTGTCTTACTGTACTTTTGCTTAAAGGTACAGTCCACTTTTTAAAAAATGTGAAAAATTTTTTTTTTTTTTGCAATAAAAAACTTTTTTTCTAGAAATTCAGTTCTTCCTACTGTATGTTTTAAAACACTTTTAAATATAGTGTGTTCGTGACAAGACCATGCGCCAAAAAATATGAGAAAAAAATTTGAAAAAAAATGAAAACATTTTTTTTTCAGATTTTGATGTTTCTTACTGTATTAAAAAATTGAATTTTTGGCATTTTTTTCGCTGCCTTTCCTCGTTTTTTAGCGATTTGAACTTATTTTTCGACAAAATTTCAGAAAAATGAAAGAAATTTTACAATAAAAACAAATAAAAATAGGAACTTTGAATGATGGCCGTGGAAGAAGTTTCGCAGATAATTTTGCGCATTTTCCGGTTGGTTTTAATTGTATTCTGCTGAAAAATAAGAGGAATTGTCAAAAAAAAGTTCTCTCCGAAATTTAGGCCATGCGAAACCTCTTCCATGGCCATTTTTCGAAATTCAAAATTTTGATATTTTTTTGCGATTTTTTCGCTGATTTTCTTAGCTTTCTTGCTAAATTTTGCACACTAAAGCCAAAATACCGTTAGAAATTGTTTTGGCGACATTTTTCAGCCATGGAAGAGGTTTCTCACAAAGTTAGGCCATGCCATGCGAAACTTCTTCCACGGCCATATTAGAAAATGAATGTTTTTGACCTTTTTTCTCGAATTTGTTGCTAATACTTTGTAGTTTTTGGTAGTTTTTTGAAAATGTAGATGCAAAATTAGTGAAAATTTCGAAAATATTGCAAAAAAATGATGGTATTCGGAGAAATTTTTTTAAATAAAATACAAAAGTTGGAAAAAATGCTCCGATTAGTCTGAAAATGCGGGAAAAAATGACAAAAATACATGCCAAATGCTCAAAAAAAAATTGAAAAAAAATTTTTTTTTTTGAAATTTTTTTTTTCATTTTTTTTGAAAACTTCCCCAATTTTCTAGTCATTTTTTGCTCTATATACCTACATTTTCCTCAATTTCCTCATTTTCTACCAAAAACTTGGAAAAAATGGGATTTTTAAAAGATGGTCGTGGCCGAAGCTTTGCGTGGACTAACTTTCTGCGATAACTCTTCCATACTATAAAACTGCTTAATTTGTGCACTGAAATGCAGAAAATAAGCATTGTAAGTTGCTACACACGATAAATAAACCATGAGAAATTTCCATTTTTAGGCCACATGAGTCTACTGTATACTTAAAGGCGCATTGCTTTTTGAAATAATCGAATAACCTTAATCTCTTGTGTATAAGACCGCTGAAAACGGTCCAATACTGTATATGGCTATACTAACAATAAACACAACAAGTTAGACGAGTCAGCCAGAAAAACCGAGATACAGTTCACCTCTCTTCATGACATAAAATCGGTCTTATACACAAGATATCAAGGAAATTGGGCAATTACAAGAGTGCACTCGTATTTAAAAACCAATTCCCTCTCTGTCTACATCTCTGCACCCTCTTTGGCCTCTTATCTCTCTACTTCTATTGCGACGACTTATTTGCTCAAATCATCTCATCTTTTTTGACAAGAACAACTACAATAATTCATTCTTTGGTCAATCTATGTATTTCCACATTTCCACTTCTACATCCACACACACACACACTCCTCCATCCCCCCATTTCATTCTCCGTCTCAATTACACCGCTCCGCCCACTTTCTATCGTAATCCTTCTCTTCTCTCATCATGCATTTCTTTTTCTCTGCGTCTCTTGCTCTTCTCTACTCACCAGAAAAAGAAGGAAAAGAAGGAGAGGAAGAGGAAGCGGCCAGAAAAAGACACAAAAAGTGGGCGGAGCCTTAATATGATTGGTCAAAATGGAAAGCTCCGCCCCCTCCTCCTTTTCCTCATTTTGCCCCCTCCAATTTATTTCAATACGTACATCTTTTTCTTTTTAAGATTTTCGGTTGGGTTTTCAGAGTTTCAAAGCGTTTTTCATGGTATGCGCCTTTAAATATACAGTACTCACGTGGCCTAAAAATTGCAATTTCTCATGTTTTATCGTGTGTAGCAACTTAAAATGCTTATCTTGTGCATTTCAGTGCAGAAATTAAGCAATTTTATAGCATGGAAGAGTTATCGCACAAAGTTAGTCCCTGTGAAACCTCGGCCACGGCCATCTTTTTAAAATCCCATTTTTTAAAAATAGTTTTTGGTAGAAAATTAGGAAATTGAGGAGAATGTAGGTATATAGAGCAAGAAAATGACAGAAAATAGCAAAAAAATGACCACAAAATTGGGAAAATTTGTTGGAAAAATGAAAAAAAAATTTTCGAAAAAAAATTTTTTTTTTTTCAAAATTTTAAAACTTTTTTTTTGCAGTTTCAACATTTCAATCTAAGTTTTTTTTTAAGCATTTGGCATGTATTTTTGCCATTGTTTCCCGTAATTTCGGACCAATCGGAGCATTTTTTCACAATTTTTGTATTTTTCAAAATTTCTCCGAATACCACCATTTTTTGCAAATTTTTGACAATATTTGCTAAATTTTTACTCCATCTACATTGCCAAAAAACTACCAAAAAAAAAGAAAATCAGCGAAAAAATGTCAAAAATTTGAATTTCGAAAAATGGCCGTGGAAGAAGTTTCACATGGCCTAACTTTGGCGGAAAACTCTTCCATGACAGAAAAATGACGACGCTTTTTACAAAATAAAGGATTTACGGTATTTTGGGGGGTACGACAGAATAGAAATAGGCGAAATAGAAATGCTACAAAATAGAATTGCTACAAAAAAGAACTGGAAAAAATAGAACGGCTACAAAATAGAAATGAGCGGAATAGAACAGCGCGAAATAGAAATGTGACAAAATAGAAATGGGCGAAATAGAAATCGGTGCGATGGAGCGCGTTTGCATTATTCTTCAAATTTTCCGATTATTATAGGATTTTTCAGTAATTTTCAGATATTTTACGCACTTAACAACATCGAAAATGAAGAAAGGTATAAAATCAATGCAGTTTCAGAAAAAAAAAATGGAAAATCGGCGAAAAACTGAGCAATTGAAAAAATAATGCAAACGCGCTCCATCGCCAAAATTTGTTCTATTTTGTAGCATTTCTATTTCGCTCATTTCTATTTTGTAGCCGTTCTATTTCGTAGCATTTCTATTTCGCTCAGTTCTATTTTTTCCAGTTCTTTTTTGTAGCATTTCTATTTTGTAGCATTTCTATTTCGCCTATTTCTATTCTGTCGTACCCCCGTATTTTGACTTCTAGGTGCTTAATTTTTGCATTAAAATGCCATATTTTATGTAAAAATTGAAATTTTCGATTTTTTTGCCCAAAATTGGTTCAAAATGAATTTTTTTGCAATTTTCATTTATTTTCCATGTACAACGCCAAAAAACGAGGAAAATTAACGAGAAAGCAAAGAAAATCAGCGAAAAGATGTCAAAATTTTGAATTTCGAAAAATGGCCGTGGAAGAAGTTTCACATGGCCTAACTTTGGCGGAAAACTCTTCCATGGCTAAAAAATGTCGCCAAAACAATTTTTAACGGTATTTTGGCTTCTAGGTGCTTAATTTTTGCATTAAAATCCTTTTTTATGTAAAAATTGCAATTTTCGATTTTTTTTTGCCCAAAGGTTAGTGTAAATTCAATTTTTTGCAAATGTTTCACACTTTCTCTCATTATTTCAGCAGAATACAATTGAAACCTGTGAAAATCGCTTAATCATCAAGAAGATTCGCAAAAGTCCCTGAGAAACTTCTTCCACGGCCATCATTCAAAATTCCTTCTTTTCATTTTTTTTGTGTAAAATTTCTTTCATTTTGCTCAAATGTCGTCTGAAAATAAATAGACATCGCTGTAAAACGCCGCTAAAAAACTGAAAAATTGAGAAAACATTGTCAAAAATTCGAATTTCAAAAGATGGCCGTGGAAGAGTTTTCGCATGGCCTAACTTCTAACTTTGTGAAAAAACTCTTCCAAATGGGCCATTTTTTGCATATTCTTCGTCATTTTCAGTTTTTTATACTTATTTTCTATGTAAATCGCTTTAAAAAGCGAAGAAAAATTAAAAAAAAATAGAAATTTTGGAATTCCAAAAAATGACAGTTGAAGGAGTTTTGCAAGGTTTTGTTTGGGGGGAACTATTCTATAATTGATAATTTTGCAATATTAATGCATTTTAATGCAAAAAATGGTAATTTGACTGTGAAAAAAAATGAAAAAAAAACGAAAATTTCTATTAGAGGTGCCCTTCTATTACAGTTATTTTTTTAAAGCTATTAAATACGGTATTCTAGCTTCTTTAAAGCCCTAAAATCATTGCTATTAGGTGTGAGCAAAATCAGCTGACCTGACCGGCGGAACATCGGAACTTTGCTATTAGAGACTGCAATGCGCCACCAAGTTCGTCGGATAATAAAATTATTTTTTCACTCGAAAATTTACTTTTTTGAGAAATTCGAATCATAATCTGATTATTCAGGATGACACCATAATTTTAATCCAAAAACGAGACTTTTTGGTCAAAAAATGACCGAGCCTTAGAGTTTTAAAAATGCGCCAGGTAGAAACAATTTTGAAAGGCTGGGGTGCCGTGCTGCGTAGCCCATTTTCAAGGCTTAAATCATGCCAAACTGGTGGCAAAAGGCTTTTTAATGTTAGCAATCGCGCGCGCGTCATTTGTCGATTACCGTATCGTAAATAATGTGAAAAGGGGGCGGGGCGCGTAAACTATCATCTCTTTCTCGCCAATCTTGTGTGCGAGCGCGCGCGGATAAATTAAGCAGTGTTAACGTTAACTACACACACACAATGTTTGCACCCTCTTGTCTTTGAGACGGGAAAGAAACAGGAGGGAAAAAAATGCGATTGTGTTTGAAACATGTTTTATCACTTTCTCTGTCTCTCTACCACCCTCTCTACCTCTACGTCTCTCTTTATCGATCTAATGCAGATAGGTCAAATTTTGGCGCCAAAATTCAAAACCTCTGTATCTGATTGTGAGCTGAATGATCTCGATGAGCAGAGCCCATAAAAATTTCTTCCAGCGATGTAAATCATCATCATCCGCATCATTTCCACCACCACCAGTCAGTTGTCCTGCTCGCTAATTGATGCGATATGAACATAAAATAAAAGTATATTGCTCATTCACCCTCTCTCTCTCTCTATCTCTCTGCTCCCGCTTGTCCCCCCCCCCCCCCCCCACACACATGTTCCCCATTAGATTTGCGGGGGGCCACTCTTCTCCGTTTTTTTTTTGATCCAACAGACTGTAATGATCCATCTTGCTCTCAGAAGCGGTGTTCAATGTCGGTGCGGATCGACGAGCCGCAACTGTTCGTGAGCATGTCGAGTAGCGAGCCGCCGAGCCAGGAGACGGTGCACGTTGGCGGCGAACACCATAACCATGACGAGGCTGGCAGCGATTGTGATAAGGAGGAGCAGCAGTATCAGCAGGTTTGTCACTCTCAGATGGCTATTAGCCTGATAGCTGACACCCGATAGGCGAATCGGCGTTAGTTTGGAGCCTATTCGGCTATTAGCCGCTAGAAAACTAGCTAAAAATCCCATGAGCACGTTTGGCTATTAGCCGCATAGCCTGGCATCCAGCGGGACAAACAACCGGCGCCAGTCACTGCAGATTGGAAGTTAGCCGCCTATTTTCCTGTGCAGACTGCGGCCTAGTTCGGCTAGCCATGGGAAATGGCTATTAGCCTGATAGTTGACACCTAATCGGCGAATAGATGGCTCGCCTCCAACACCTCAAACAACAGGCACGACTTTGGCACATTAGTGACATCAGTTTGAAACCTAGTCGGCTATTAGCCCTTCATTAGGCGGAGCTGAATTCGACGGCTAATAGCCAAAAACAAGATTTTATAGAATGCCTAGCCGAAAAGCCCGAGATTTCGGCATGATTGGCTATTAGCCTCAATGCATGGCCTAGACGGGGGCTCAAAAGGCTCAAATCTTTTTCCCTATTTATTTCATTTTTATCATCTAAAGAACCCTTGCATTGCTTCTACGGCCAGAAATTCTGGCTAATAGCCTACTGCGCGCCGATTAGATGCCAACCGTTCGACAGAAGTGGCAAATAGCCATTTTTTGGCTCTCGGACGTTTCGAAGGTTTTTCTAGATTTTGTCGTCGCGGTGTTTGAGGAATTTTCCTTAGAAAGCTTTTTAAGATGATTGTGTAAAACACGGCGTCGACAAAATCCAGAAAAACCTTCGAAAAGTCGCACTTTCGAAACGTCCGAGAGCCCCATTTTTGACGTGTATCTGATAAATATCGGGCAATGTTTGGCTAATAGCCTCTTGCGCGCCAAAACTCGCCAAACCTGTGCCGATCGCCGTTAGGTGCCACCTGTTCGCCAGTAGTGGCTAATAGCGATTTTGGAAAAATTTAAGCTAGAAATTCACGTGAAAGGTGCTTTTCTCTAACACAACTCGCCAAATTTTTGGCTCACAGCTATGTCCCGCCTGCGAGCCAAAACTACGCTGCCTGGATCGCCGATTAAGTGCCAACTATGCGCCAGTAACGACTATCTGCCATTTTTAACGGTTAATAGCCACCGAATCTTTTCAGCCAAAATGCTCGCCACCAGCCTCGCCAGATCTAGCCGCCAACCTAAACGTGCTCGACATGGAATCGCGTCAAAAAGTCGTCCAGCGCCTTCTGAGTTCCCAACTGAGCAACTTCTCAAATCTACGAACGCCCATCAGCTTGCCACCCATTTTTCAGGCTCTACAAGGGCCTTTTAATATTCAGGTATGTATCTAATCGAGAGGCTTCAGGCAGTTCTATTCCGTCCGCAATAGCGGTTCTAATCAAATAACTTTCAGCAACAACTACTCGGCCTAGCGTCCGGTTTGACGGCCATTTCACCCGGAATCGACGACTATGACGAGGAGAACACGAATCAGGGAGAGCCGGAGGACCTGACGTTGGGCGGCGCGTTTCGCAAAGAGACTTCCGTGAAATCAGAGGAGCCGTCCGAGTGTGGTGTGAATGGTGCGGGCGGACCGGCGTGGTCGTACGAGGAGCAGTTCAAACAGGTTGGTTGGTAACACTTGGTTAATTATGCGCTACCGTAGGCCCCCAGTGAGCATTGTGTATGTTTTCACACATTTACAAATCTATTGTTCCTTCTTTCACTCTCTTCACATCTTCACGTTTTTGCTTATTACACGAATCACTAATTCGGTAGTGAAGTGGAGTGGCTGGAGTGGCTGAATGACTGGCTGAATGGATGAAAGGCAAGGGGAGCCAAGTTCCTCCTAATCAACTACAGTATCACACTATTTATTTTATCAATGAATTGAGGGAGGAAAAGCTCGACTTTGTTTCCAATTGATTAGTGAGTGTGGCGAGAATTGAGTGCTCGCGCGAGCGCGCGCACACTGTTTGCCAAGCCGATTGGCTCGAATCTGTGTTGCTGCTGTTGGTGCTCTCGGATTAATAATGTAAACGACGCGCACCCCCCACCCATCCTCCTTAAAGAAACATACAATTGACACGGAATTGCCCCCATTCGCCTATCAGCTGATAATAGAAGGGGGTTCAATACTTTGTTGCGTAGCCCTGCGCTTCAATGACAGCTTGACATCTTCGTGGCATTGGGTCCAAAAGAGCATGAACAACTGCTCCCATAAATTCTCGATCGGATTCAAGTCCGGGGATTGCGATGACCACCTCTAGAAGGTCCACACGATGGCGGTGACACCACTTGGTGACCTCTCCAGAGGTACATATGCTTGGGATCGTTGTCCTGCTGGAAAGTGAAGGATCTTCCGACCACAGATCGAGCCCATGGTCTCATTGTAGTTTCCCGAATATCCTCGTACATATACCGATCCGTATTGCCAATAATTCTCCGGAGTGGGCCCATGGCAGTGTCCGAAAAGCATCTCCAAACCATGACGCCACCTATTCCGTGCTTCATGGTGGGGAACTGATACTTCGAGCTGTGCCTACTAATGGGTTTGCATTGGATTATGGACCAGACTTGGTCGGAGTCGGAAAACGGAAATTCCGATTTTCCGACTTTTTTCGGAAAAGTTACCCGTCGGAAAATTTTACAGAAAATGATCGGGAAAATGCAGTTATTTTAGGTGCCCCTTCTTCTACGTACCAAGAACTTCTCAAAACTGAATTTTTTGGTTAATTTGTTGATCTTCGTATTTTTTCAAAGAAATAAGATGAACCAATTGTTAATAATTTTTTCGGAAAATACAAAATTAAAAAAAAAATGCCGTTTTAGTTTTGAAAATCGGAAAAAATCGGATATCCGATTTTCCGAAAAGCATTTTCCGAACAAGCCTGTTATGGACCTATTCATTTGAATTAGAATTAACATTTATGTAATTTTAATTCCATGCAAAACAACATATTAATTAATTAACCTGAATTTGCCTGAACCATTGAGTTTGAGCCTTTCTGTAAATCGTGTCGAGACCTCCTGGCCGAAAAAAATCCGTGCGCCTTTAAGGCGTGTACTCCGAGTGGACAAGGGGTTTTTTAAAGTTTACTATTTTCCAACTGAGCTCATTTGTCATCTTGTCCACTCGGAGTACACACCTTAAAGGCGCATGCAGGTTCAAACTCAATGGTTCAGGAAATTTCAGGTAATTATTATGGATTCGTGAGGTAGCGAGACAGTGTGTCAAGTTATGTGTCAGCAAATGTTGCGTCTCGCCACGATTCAGCTCTTGTCAGCGTGAGAGTAAACAATTTTTTGCTAATTTTTTCATTTTGTTGGCGCACAACTTGCAGCAACGAGTCGCTACGTCACGAATCCATGATAATTAATATTTTGTTTTGCATTGAGTTAAAATGACATAAAAATTCGTTTTAATTCAAATCAATATGTATAAAATGACAAGAAACCCACGTGAATAGGTTCATTAGTAAATAAATCGTTTTAAATTAGGCTTGAAGAGTAGAGTTGACGTTGCCACGTTTGCCGGGTAGAAAGTTCCAACAGAGATCGATTTGTTGATGAGTTTTTTATGAAGGGTGTCTTTGCCAGGTAGTGTAGTTTTCTAAAAAATGCAAGTAAGCCATCCTCACCATTTACATAATTCCTCGTCGAAAATTGCACAGTCACTTGTGGTATTTCAGAAATTCTAAATAAGATTCTTCTCGTTTTTCAAATTCCTTCCATCGCAATTGTCATTGCCATTACACATAAACCCACTAAATAATAATGACAAGTACATAGCTATAGCGAAAATGATAATAAAACGAAATGGGAAAAATGGTTTACAACATGTAATAATAATAGAAAGCAGGGGGCACCATCCGGAAGCAAGCGAATGAGAAGCAAGCTGATTTATGAGCACAGCCTTAACGAGTCTCTCTTTCTTTTTCAATTCAAATTGTTTTCTTTTTGTTATTTAGAGCCCAACTTGATGAGCCACCGTAATCGACTATTCACCCCACACCGCCCCAATAATTTCTTCCATCTTTTTTGTGCCTGCCTATTGTGTTTAGCTGTCGCTGGCAAAACGAACTAATTAAATATGTAGCTTTCTCCACTTGCTCGCTATTCAATTATCCGCCCCAAACTTTCGGCCCATATTACACACTTATTAGCTACATATTATTGTCCCAAATGGACATGTTTTGATGGGCTCGGGAGCGAAAAAAAATGGGAAAATTGAATTCTTTCAGTTGTACGAATTGTCGGATGATGTGAAGCGCAAAGAGTGGCTCGATGATTGGCTCAATTTCATGCACAGAATAGGTAATAAATTAACGGATTTTTTGGGAAACTGATAATATCGAGAACTAGTGACGTGAGAACAGTTTTGATCTACCTGGTAAATACGATACTCGTCGCAGAAAACAGTTCTACCATGAAAAACACTACTCAGGAAATTTGTAGCTAATATCGTGGTGAAAACGGGCAGAATTTTTATAGACGGTTACTATGCGCCATATTTAGCGGCTAATAGCCATATCCGACGGCTAGGCGCCAAAAATGCCCTGAAGTGTAAGCAAGTAAAGGAATGTAGCATTTCTCGGAATACCCGATCATTAAAAAATTCACTAATTTAGGAAAACCGGTGACACGAATACCGATAATGGCAAAACAGGTGCTCGATCTCTACGAACTGTACCGACTGGTCGTTCAGCACGGCGGGCTCGTCGAAATAATCAATAAAAAGTTGTGGAGAGAGATCACAAAAGGACTCAATCTGCCGTCCTCCATCACTTCCGCAGCGTTCACTCTCAGAACACAATATCAAAAGTATTTGTACGATTACGAGTGTGAGAAAGAAAAGTTGTCGAATCAAGCGGATCTACAGCAGGCGATCGACGGAAATCGACGAGAAGCACCCGGAAGACGGACGGCACCCAGTTTTCCGCTTCCGTTTTCTCTTCCGCATGCCACAAATGCGGCTGCGAATATTCTCAACAAGCAGCTGAATGGACTGGCGATGAGGACTGGTAAGTGATTTATTGTCAATTAATTGGTTTTATTGCGGAATAGAACTGTTTGGAGTAGAACTGACACAGAACAGCTGGAACAACTTGAAATAATAATTTAAGCGTTGTACAGGTTGTATATGGCGGGTTATTGAGATCAATATCGCGCAGTTGTTTTTCCGGCTCTGGGATGTTTCGAAACTTTTTGGCCCTCTGGTTTTTATTTTTCAATTTTATTGATTTTTTATAATTCTTCAGTAATTTAAATCCACTAGCATGCCGCAAGAATGCATGCACAAAAGTTTCGAAATGACCCAGAGATGTTTTCCCGTACAGCTTTTTTCCGGCAGTTCTATACCGAACAGTTCTTATACTGTTATTTACAGTTCTATTACGCAATAGCACCCAACTATTGTCGGCCAGCCAAAATGGTCAAATGCGCCCAATAAATATTTCATTTCACGTGTAAATTCAACGTGAAATTAAATAATTTGAAAACCAAAATGAAAATCGTATAGCGTTGAGTTCAGCGGAGCGCGTTTGACCATTTTGGCGGGCCGAAAAAAAAATTTATTCATATATATATTTGTATACGCCCATTGAGGTACGTGAAAAAATACAGAGAAAAAAGTATGAAGTGATATGCTCGGTATATAGCTCTGCAAACGCGCTCCAATAGAACAACCAAAGAGGCGTCCGTGGTCGGTGTTTAGCTCTCTTTTCTCTGAATCTCACTCCAAATGCATGCGTTCTTCACTGTGCTATTAGAGCGAATTTGCAGCGTTTTATACCGAGTATAAGCACAGAGAAGACTAGGAAATAGAAAATGAAACTAAATTAATTATTTAATCAACAATTTATTCATTTAGATCTCCTGGACGACGAAAACACGTTGAATCTGCAGGCGAGTGGTCTGTTCAGCGGCGGTTATGGAGCCGATCATTTGGCCCTTTTGGAAGTTCATCAGAGAAGTTTGGAGAGGGCTCAAAGAGCCGCCGAACAAGTTGCCAGGCAGAGTTTGGGGCTTTCTACCAATGGAAATAGTGGCGGATCGGTTCATCATGTGTCAGGGAGGGAGTCCACGTCGAGCAATGATTCCGATAGTCCGGGTAATTTTTGTGATCTGAAATAATTGGAAAATTAATGTTTTCAGCGAAGAGGCCAAGGCTGGAAGTTGAGAAGCCAAGCGATGCAAATGTTGTGGCTGGAAATTCCATGAAAATTAGTACAAAGTCGTCAGGTAAATAAAAGATAATTTTACGAAAAATATTTGAGAAATAATCAAAAATGAATTTAATGTTTTTGGAAAATAAAATACAAACTGCGCAGGTTTTTTTCCGAAAAAAAATTCTGATCGCTCTTTTTTTACCGTAGGCTACATATAGCTGCATAGCCGCTCGGATACGAAGAGGAGACGCAGAGAATCAGTGTGCGGAAATTGTTTTTTTGTGTCGGCATGCCAGACGTTCCGGGCAGCCTGCAAGCCATGATTTAGGCAGTTCTATACCGCAATAGCGCCATTTTCCTTCATTTCAAAAATCTCCATTTCAGACGGCTCAAAATCCTCAATGTCAGTATCAATGGAAATCAATGGAATCACCTATCAAGGAGTTTTATTCGCACTAGGAGACGCCGACTGATGCCTGCCTTCATTCACACATTTATACACCTTTTTCTAATATTCCAGAGCTTTTATGACCAAAAACAACAACAAAAACGAGCTTTCTTTTTTTCTTTTCTCTCTCTCTCTCTCTCTAAAGTAATAGAATTGTTCTTTTTACATAAAAATTTCCGTTCGAAACCCTGTCCGCCCGACCGCAAACCCCCTCCCTAAAATCTCTAGTTGTGAGCTTATTTCATGGTGAATTTCAACTTTTTTTTTTTCCTTTTTTCCTTCCTCGATTCGTTTACTTTTAAATTGCATTTACCAGTCCAATTTTCTCATTTTTTCTAATAATTTAACGTTTTCTCAGATATTGCCTCTTGTATCAAAACTATTCTGGAATGTTGAAATTCTGGAACAACCGCCTGCTTAGCACGCAATTAATAAAGACCTCACATTTTTATTTGACACAAAAAAGGAACATCTCAACAACAAAAAAAACCAGTATTCGTTTGGAAAACCGTATAGATTGGAGCAGATAATAACAACAAAAACAGAAGAAGGAAAAAAAAAAACAAACAAACAACAACAAAACAAAACCGAACTAGAACGTGTTTGTAACTAGAAGAATTTCACAAAAATCAACGAAAAATGAGAAAAAAAAAGTACCCGATTTTTTTGAAAAATGGGTTAGTATCAAATCAGATTTATGAGAGATCATGGTTGGAAAGTGTTGTGAGGATCAGGTGAAAAGCATTCCTTCCGATCGGCGAGACATTTCCTGAAAAAATGTATATCATATTATTTCTAGCATGACATGTTTTGTGTTTTCAATCGAGTTGCGACATCAAAACGTGAAACTCCGCCCACTTTTTCACGCGAACATTAAATTTTCGTGCATTTAGAATTTGTGCGTGAAAAAATGTGGGCGAGGTTTCACGTTTTGATGTCTCAACTCGATTGAAAACACAATATGGAATTTGAAAATTTTTCCGGAATTTTCTTTCAATTTTTAATCATATACAAGCCTGCTGCGCAGTCCTGCGCGGCTGCTGACGCAGCCTATTGGCGACTTCGTCGCCACATTCTATTTTTTTTGCGTTCCACACTTCCTCATTCATTTATACGCGCTCTGTTTTTGGAAGATTACTGTCCTCTGTTGCTCAGTCGGTAGTGCTCTTGAATACAAATCCTAATGTCAAGGGTTCGTGTTTTGCCCACTGCATTTTCTTGCAAAAAGGCAGGTGCGGACGCGCACAGACATCCCGATCTGGGTTTTTATATATAAGAAAGATTGTCCATTCGGGAAAAAAGCAAGTGCGCTCCACGAAACTTAGTACTTTGTGGATTTCATTTTCGTTGCCAAATAATTTTAATTCACGTGTAAATTCAACGTGAAATTAAATAATTTGGCGACGAAAATGAAATCCACGAAGTACTATACTCGGTATAAAACGCTGAAAACTCGCTCCAAACGAACAAGAAATTTCACATGCATTTGGAGTGAGGTTTAGAGAAATCAGAGCAAAATATCGGCCACGGCTCTCTCAATTTTCTGAACTCTTTCGTCGCCAACGCGGCCACGTCCACCACTGTGCGAAGGGAGCGCGTTTGCAGCGCTCCGTACTGAGAATATACGAATGGACAATATTGAAACAAAAATGTTAAAAACTAGTCCGGAAAAATTTTCGAATTCCATAGAGTTGAAAAAAAAATTAAAAACCGTACATATGATAACAGAAAAAAAACTGAATTTATTCTTCAACAAATGGAAAAATTCAAATTTGTATCAACGCGTAAATCCACAAGTCTGCAAACACCGTCCGTGGCTAGACCTCAATGTACACCATTTGACGCGGTATCACCATTCCAGAATTACGTAATGTGGGCGGAGCTTCGTAAATCCGTACGTACGCAAACACCGAGGGCCAAGTTTTACTTTGTTTGTTTGTTCTTGTTGCTGAAAATTGCAAAAAACTTCTGCAGAAATATTTCTAAAGGCATGAAAATAGTGTAAAAATGTGAACACAAATAATCGAATAAAAAAAATAAATTATTTGTCAGGTTGAAAACATTATCGCAGCGACACCACATGAGTAAAATCGGGATTTTTAAACCACAAAAAATAATAACTTACACGGAAAGTTGCAAAATCAAAATCCTCCTCGGTCATCAGTATTTTCGCACGTTGGGCGACAAGTTTCGCGTAGTAGACCGGAGACGGTATCGATACACTTCGAGTGCAACGTGATTGCGTGTGACAGAGCTGAAATGAGGAAAAAAAAAAGTAAAAACAAGTTGGAATTGAGAATTCTAACCTGATAAGTCATTTGATGAATCTCGTCAGACGCCATCTTATTGTCGTCCCACATCACAACGTATTTCGTGGGACGAGAAGTGCCCTGGATTCCCGCATGCGAGACCAGGTAGAATTCGAAAAGGTTGTTGACGGTGATTCCAGTCTCGACCAGAGTTCCAGCTGGCACATTTTGACTGTTTCCGACGCGGTCCTGAAATTTTGAATGACTGTGGTGAAATTGAGATATTCGACTCGCGTGGGTCTCGCCACGATTTTCATTGATTCGAAAAAATAGGGAAAAAACACGGAAAATAATCATCGTAAAACTAAACAAAAAAAGTTGATTCGCTGCTTTTCGCGCCGAACCCACTCATAATCGTGACGAGACCCAGTCACAGGCCGAATGTGCGCAATTTAACGTAACCCTGCTTACAAACGGGTTCCCGCAGGGTACAAAATATTTTTGCTGGTTTCTGTTAATTTTAAATTCTGATATTGGGCTATATATCGCTCTGGCTAAGGAAAACTCAATAATCTATTGAAATCGCCGTCTGTCGACAATAATTTCTATGACCGCTCTGATGCGTATTTTTCAGTGTTTTTATCTTATTCGCTTTTTTTTTTGAATTTCAATCCATGTCTCCTGTCTGTTAAAAAAAAACTCATGCCTTTAATGGCGTTAAATCTCTCTTTATTTATTTCTTCTATTTCGCCCGGTATTTAAATAAAACAAATATTACGTATTCCCGAGTACGTGAGATGTCGTAAAATGGGTCTTGGCACGAGCGGTGTTTGCACACTTTTGGATTTGAATATTTGTTTTCGAATTTTTTCATGTTATTTTTTTGTTTTTTAAAACTTACATTTTATGGGGTTATTCACGGAATGGCAAAAAATGGCAAAAAACGACAGAAAACTGCGCGAAAACTCGAAAAATTCTCCGATTGATCGGAAATTCTGGGAAATAAAGGAAACAATTCTCCCGGACATTACCCCAAAATTTCAGACAAAAATATCGATTTTAAGCATTTTCAGAAAAAAATCAATATTTCTTCAAAATCGATCTTTTGGTCTGAAATTTTGTGGGAATGTTCGGGTGAATTTTCTCCTTCATTTCCCAAAATTTCAGGTAAATCGGAGCATTTTCCGAGTTTTCGCGCAGTTTTTTGCCGTTTTTTGACATTTTTTGCCATTTCGTGAATAACCCCATTATACTCAAGTGGTCATTCATTTTAAAAATAACATGATTTTTCCAATTCACACATGTCGAAAAATGTAAACAATCTACAGTATTCCAAGTACTGTAGATTGTTTACAAGTATGCATACACCGATCGTGGCGAGACCCACTTTACGACATCTCACGTACTCGGGAATACGTAATATCATGAAAAAATAAAACAAATTTATTCGATTTTCAACAATTGTAAGCCAATATTGTGCGTTTCGCGAAAATTGACCCGAATTTTAGACCTGCAAGACGTTTAGAGGAGTTTTATGCTTCAAAGTGAAATATTTGAGACATTAAAAGATAAAATAAAATACAAAAAACAGGTTTACTGAAAGAAAAATATATAATAAAATCAATAAAAAATTCGAGAGACAAAACATGCGCCAGGGCACCGAAAGTGCGCCAGTAAAATTTGGCTGTGGTCTCACCGCGACCAGCGCGTATACGGTAGTTTGTTTACGAAAAAAAAACTCACATTTCCATTAGCCGCGAACAGTCTTGTATGGTGAGTGACATCCAATCCAATAAAAGTGACTCCAGGCTGAAAATCGTGCTCAATAGACGCGCACGCGTCACGAATCGCGCGAAGTTCCGCTTGAAGAATCTCATCGACAACAGCGTCCGAGATGCCAGCACGGTAGATCACAATTTTGTGCGGTTTGAATCCGGTGGCCATTTTGAAGTTCACAATCACCTCTCTCATCATCTCCTGCATATCGACAATCGTGTTCTGATGACGTTGCTGATTGCGAAAGAAGGGGGCGAATCGCGTCGGATGGCCGTCCATCGAACCGACGAGGCACGCGATCGACGTGTCGATGTGGGTGAGAGAGGAGGACGAGTCGGCCGAAGAGCAGACGATGGAGTTTCGAGCCACGTGGCAGCCGACGAACAGAATTGGCTCTTCGGTCATCACGCGTGGCGGCGTAGAGATGACTACATTGATTCCGCCGAGTTTTGAGTTGATCTGATAATTAATTTTGGCTCTCGGACGTTTCGAAAGTTTTTCTGCATTTTGTCGTCACGGTGATTGCACACAAAAAGCCAAATAGCTGCCAAATAGACGCTAAAATGCTGTCAATTAGCCGCCAATGTGGCTGCTATTTGGCAGCTACTTGGCGGCTATTTGGTGGCTATTTGGCATCTGTTTGGCAGCTTTTTGGCGGCTATTTGGCGGATATTTGGCGGCTATTTGGCAACTATTTAGCGGCTTTTTGGCGGCTACTTGGCAGCTGTTTGGCAGCTTTTTGGCGGCTATTTGGCAGCAATTTGGCAGCTATTTGGTGGCTTTTTGGCAGCTTTTTGGCGGCTTTATGCCAGCTACTTGGCAAAAATTTGGGTACTTTTTGGCAGCTACTTGGCAGCTACTTGGCAGCTATTTGGCGGCTATTTGGCAGCA
Source organism: Caenorhabditis japonica (assembly GCA_963572235.1). NCBI lineage: Eukaryota > Metazoa > Nematoda > Chromadorea > Rhabditida > Rhabditidae > Caenorhabditis > Caenorhabditis japonica. The sequence continues at coordinate 24,963,720 of OY754342.1, read as the reverse complement.
ACTTGGTAGCTTTTTGGCGGCTATTCGGCAGTTATTTGGCGGCTACCTGGCAGCTGTTTCGCAGAAATTTGGCGGCTTTTTGGCAACTATTTGGCATCTATTTGTAAGCTATTTGGGTGCTTTTTGGCGGCTATTTAGCGACTATTTGGCAGCTATTTGGCGGCTATTTGGAAGCTATTTGGCGGCTACTTGGCAGCTTTTTGGCAGCTTTTTGGCGACTATGTGGCAGCTGTTTGGTGGCTTTTTGGAAGCTATTTGGCGGGTTTTTGGCAGCTGTTTGGTGGCTTTTTGGCAGCTACTTGGCAACAATTTGGCAGCTATTTGGCAGCTATTTGGCGGCTATTTGGCAGCTATTTGGCAGCTTTTTGACGACTATTTGGCATCTATTTGGCCGGTTTTTGGCAACTATTTGGCAGCTATTTGGCGGCTATTTGGCAGCTACTTGGCAACTATTTGGCATCTAATTGGCGGGTTTTTGGCAGCTACTTGGCAACTATTTGGCAGCTATTTGGCGGCTAATTGGCAGCATTTTAGAGGCTAGTTGGGAGCTATTTGGCGGATATTTGGCAGCTTTTTGGCTACTATTTGGTATCTATTTGGCCGATTTTTGGCAGCTATTTGGCGGCTTTTGGCAGCTCTTTGGCGGCTTTTTGGCAGCTATTTGGCGGCTTTTTGGCAACTATTTGGCAGCTACTTGGCAGATATTTGGCGGCTATTTGGCGGCTATTTGGCAGCTTTTTGGTAGCTATTTGGTGGCTTTTTGGCAGCTATTTGGCAGAATTTTAGCGGCTAGTTGGTAGCTATTTGGTGGCTTTTTGGCAGCTATAGGGCAGCTATTTGGCATCTATTTGGCGGGTTTTTGGCAACTATTTGGCAGCTATTTGGCGGCTATTTGGCAGCTTTTTGGCGACTATTTGGTATCTATTTGGCCGGTTTTTGGCAACTATTTGGCAGCTATTTGGCGGCTAATTGGCCGCTAATTGGAAGTTATCTGGCGGCTATTTGGCAGCATTTCGGCGGCTATTTGGCATCTATTTGACGGGTTTTTGGAAGCTGTTTGGCGGCTATTTGGCAGCTATTTGGCGGCTTTTTGGCAACTATTTGGCATCTATTTGGCTGCTATTTGGCAGCTATTTGGCGGCTTTTTGGCGGCTATTTGGCAGAAATTTGGCAGCTATTTGGCAGCTGTTTGGCAGCTATTTGGCGGGTTTTTGGCAGCTACTTGGCGGCTATTTGACAGCTATTTAGCTTTTTATGTGCAATCACCGCGCCGACAAAATGCAGAAAAACTTACTTTCATGCACAAGTTCGATAGAGTATGCGGCGACACTTTTGTGACATTGTGAGTTCGCACACATTGCGTGGTGAGACCCAAAAGATCGCCACCTCGTTTCAAGTCCCCGTAAATCGCCGATTTTCCTGGCACAATGCAAATGATGAGCTGAAGAAGCGGCTGCTCGTGTTGTAGGTGTTGGAGAAGGCTGAGAGCCTGGTCTGGTTGAGCGTATCTGTAGGAAATTGACGTTTTTCTTTTTTTCATGTTGTCTCAAAATTTTTGAATCTATTTCATGCTCCATCGATGACGCGAAGCGTTTTTTGGAAATCATCAGAAATAAGTTAAACAATTAGAAAAAACGAGAAATTGGGAAAACCAAAGATGCGCAGACAAAAGGCGTGACCATGTTCCGAAGAATGAGGAACAGGGATCAACGAGGATATCCTCGTTTTGTCTAACTGTCCAACTTCTCCTTTTTCCCAAAATTTCGCTAAAAATTGTCATTTTCTGTGCATTTCTTTCTCAAGTTAAAAAAAAATCAATAAACCGATATTTCACCTGCAAAAACAGTGGTCCTCCATGAACGGCATTCCGATTTCTCCGGCCACTTTTTGAAGACTAGAAACAAAAGTTCGAATGCTTGATGGAACGACGAGTGCGGAGGGAGCAAAGCAGACGACTGCCCATTTCTAGAATATTCCTATCTTTTCTTTCTTTTTTTTTTTTGCTCTTTTTTCCCAACCTGAATCTCGACTCCAGTGTAAAAATTCTTTCCCCTCATATCCCACGTGCCGTTGTTCGGCGTCGTCACACAATCTTGACGCATCGAGAGTGGCGATCGATAGAGAAGACGTGGCGGTGAGAGAACTCTGCCTTCAATCTTCATCATTTGCTGATCGACACGCAATCCAAACTGGTTGGCGTACGGATCCTCGTCGATTCCGACGTGCGTTCGCAGGTTCAGCACGGCGTCTTTTCGTTCCATCGCGTTTCGCGACGTTGCTTTGATGAGATTGGCAATCTGTTGCTCATTGAGCTTTTTGATGCATCGCTGGCCACTGACGACGTAGCACAGCTCGAGGGGGAGCAAACACTCACGGCTTCGGCCCACTTCCAGGCATGGAAGATGTTGGTACTGAAAGTTGGCCGTCAAGCTCCGCCCACTTTGAAGTGACTTGAAATGTAATGTTGGGCAAGGGATTTACCAAATTCACATTAAAATCGCACAGAAATTCAAAATTTTTTGGCGAATTCTACAAGCCGCGACTCCTAGAAAATCCTATTCATGAAAAATTAGGGTTTTTGTGCGATTTTAAAGTGATATTCGTAAATCCCCTTCCAATAGTGTTTTTCAAACCAGTTGCATCATGAAAAGTCCGCAAACACCGGTCTTCAAATTACACTGTTATTGCGTGGTGAAAAAGCGCACAAATAAGTGGGCGGGGTTTCCTTTTTTCATGATGCAACTCCAATGATTTTCAGGCAAAACATTCATTTCATAAATATGTACAAACAAATGTCGAAAAATGCAAAAATTGTGAGGGGATCAAAAATTTTTTACTAGAATATAAAATTTGGAACCAAAAAAAATTCCAAATTAGTTGAGCAGAGTATTTTTGACAATATTTCCTAAAGTTTCAGACCAATTTTTTGCATTTTTCGACACTTATGGATAATATTCACACACAAAAAAATTAAAAAATTAAAGTTAAGTGGGCGGAGCTTGCGTGAACCCGAATCCGATCCGCAAACACTGAGTGACAGCATTATTAAATCACTCATTCAAGGTGAAGATGGCTGTCGGCAAGGTCTCGATTTACGCGCGGTTGTTAGGTTCTGAAATTCGGTGACTTTTTCTGAAAATTTAATGAAATATTTACATTCATAAATACAGAAACCGCGATAAAAAGACGAAATAATCTGGCGAAAAAGGGTCAACAGAACGAAAAAAAGAATAATAATCGCATTAAAAAAAACAACCGCGGGTAAATAAATCGGCACAGTTTCGTGGCAAGACCCGTCACAGCGTTGGCTACTGTGACCTTAAAAAATAAGAATATGAACAGCTGATACCGTAACAGTTCTGAATCGGGTAAACCCAAACAAACCCGATGTTTACCTTCAATTCAATATTGTATCGCATTTTATAATAATCCAAAAGAGAAACCGAAGTGGCGTCCTCGATTCCATTCGAGTGCACAAGAGTCAAAGCGTTTATAGGCTTCCACGTGCATCTCACCACTCGAAATCTTCGTGGAGAATTTCGGTGCCTCGTTTCCACCTGGAAACACATTCTTTATATGAAAAACCCCATAAATACAACCTTCAATCCGGCAATTTCCTTCGAAAACTTTTTCTTTTGCACACTGCTCAACGCTCTTCCGTCCAGCACAGTAGCCAACGGCACATCGAGCACTTCGGCAAGAAACTCGACCAGGGCAATCGGCCGATAGAACGTGGTCGTCGCCACGTCCAAATTCATCGTCAACATGTCGAACGTCTCGACGACATTCTGATAGAAACCGTAGCAAACTTCTCGGCCCACTCCCAGATTCACAGTGCCCCATCCGAGTCCGTGCTCCGGATTAATGACGCGCTGCGGTGTGATCGAGAAGAATGACTGGAGAACGACGTGAAATCGGGAAGAGGATGTTTGGCGGAAAATGGTGTCGATTGCGTGGATCATTCGCAGCTTTTGGTCGGAATTTTGTTGCTGTGGTGGACTGGAATTGAGTTTTTGTGAGAAATGGCAGAAATGATTCAAAAGAAAAAATCCAATTGCAAAAGTGCCGCAAACTCCTGCGACATTTTTTCTTATTATACTTTTAGGTTCAAATTGGCCTTATTTAATTTTTTTTTTTTTTTGAATCTAATGGGTCTATTCACGAAACCAGCAAAAAATGCAACAAATGCAAAAAAATTCAGCGAAAATTTGGAGAATGCTATGATCAGTCTGAAATTTTGACAAAAAATGTCAAAAATACTCCCGGACATTCCCATAACATTTGAGACCAAAATATCGATTTTGAAAATTTTCTACAAAAAATCGATATTTTGGTCTGAAATTTTCTGCACATGTCCATGAGTATTTTTGACATTATTTACCAAAAAATTCAGACTGATCGGAGCATTCTCCGAATTTTCGCTGCATTTTTTTTCAGCAATTTACTTTTTTTTTACTGATCAGTGGAATTTAAGTCCCTCAGAATCCGTAAAAAATGAATTATACCGTATTTATGCGCCCAAAGAAGCCAGAATAAAGAAAGATCAAACGAAACATTTATCTGTTATATAAATAAAGTTCAATATAAAAAAAAATATTTATCAGCTAATGATGGTCGAATTGATTGGTAGATGACAGCATGAAGGTGTATGATGAGTGGTTTTTGGTGTTGAAATGAATCTTTAAAAAATATATATATATTAAAGGTGATCCAAGGTCATCTTCGGATTAAGCGGGTGCCATACGTACGGAAAAAATTAGTAAATCATTATTGTGTTTTCAATCGAGTTGCGACATCAAAACGTGAAACTCCGCCCACTTTTTATCACACGAACATTTAAGCAAAATAGTTTTAAAAACGGATAAAAAAAGGAATATTTAATTCTGCCACAAATGGGTCGCGCCGCGCCGCACGTATCGAACAGGAATTTCACCGCCGTTTGCAGGGGCAGGGATAAGCCAGTATATTTCATTTTCTTGGCAAATTGCCATATAGCTGCAATTTCCCTATGTCTAACAAAAAAAAATAAACATTACATTCGACAATCGAGCGGAAAAGTGTCGACGTGCACAAAGTGAACCGTGAATTGATTCGGCGACTCTTTCGTGTTCACCACTCCCTTCATACTGATCACTTTTTGATTCACCAACGCCAAATCAATAGGTTTCGTCGCATAGACCGTGTGCCAACCGTCGAAAACCAAATTCGAATATGCTAGATGCGGAATTTCCTCCTCCAGAGCGCGCAAAACTCGACGATTCAGCTTTTTTGATGCGATATCCGGCGAGATTTGCACGTGGTATTGATGAACAGTTGCTCCGGAGCAAGTTATTTGGAAATTGTTGGCGAAAAGCGATAATTCTCGACCAGATGTGCTCGCCATCGGCTTCGCCACAAGATTAAACTTCTTTCTTCAACAAGAAACACAATTTTTTATTTAAATTTCAGAAAATACTTACTTTGGCTCCTCAAAGTGTCGAAAAATCGGATCGTCGCAGAGCAATGAGACTGGTGAAAGGCTTAAAAGCTGAATGAAACATTATTTTTTCATTTTTCTTTTTAAATAAATACAAAAATTATTACCTCGTCCTCAATAGTTTTCAGACTAATCGACGTGCATCTCAAAGAATTGCTCTGATCCGTTTCTTTTTTATCCACCAAATCGTCGAGTAGCGACGAAAACTGCCACTGGTTTTCCATATTACCTGAAAATACAAAAAAAAAATGAAAAATACAACGAAAAAGAGAAAAAATGGGTCAGGCGGTAAACAAAAATTTCAAACTTTTCAAACGCGGCGCTCTTCGCGCCAAAAAACTTTCAGCGGGAATTCAAATTTTGAATTTACAATTTATTTTTTTTAATTTTGTTATTTAATTTTGTCGGATAAAAAATTAATATTCAGATAAAACGGCTTTCATTTAGGGTAAATTTAGACACTTTTCTACCGAAAAAAAATTATTTTGAAAATTAATGATTTATTTAAATATCACTCTAAATAAATTATTTAACAGAATGATTGAATTATTAAAAATCCATCACGAACAATAATCAATTGATTTAAATATATCGTCCATAAGCGCTAAATAAATAAAATTTAAAAAAAAAAGCGAAAAAAAATTTTCAAAATTTATCTTTCCGCGCAAAGCGCACCAAATTGTCTGCTCGTCTGCGTCTCTCCATCAGCGACCAAGTGTGCGTCATCGTGGACCCGGTTTTTGTCGGAACACTGCGACACATCACACCCCGTTTCACGTCAACTTCTTTGGTTTTAACCCAGTTACTCAAGGTACGCTGGAGTTCCGACCATTCGAAAGAGTGTGTCGAACAACTTTAACTTTTGGAACCGCTCAGCTGGGGTTATCCGGCAGAGCAAAATTGTGTATGAATGAGATTCTCGGTAGATTTTAGCTTTTGCGCGGGTAAAATTCATGCCGCAGACTTGCAAAGGGCGGAGCTTTGTTCCCCGGATCCCCGCTTTTGCCAATATCTCATTGGAAAAAAACAAATTTATTGCCTGTTTAAACGAAATATCAGTAAAACCAATTTCACTTGTCTTTCGGTATTTCATTCCCATTGGCTTCCTTCATTTTTTCCTTCTGCTCATCCCTTGCCGTGGACCTCTTACTTTTAATTTTCACAGCTTTCTTTTTACCCTGTTGACTGAATATAAACACTGCGAAAATAATATCCAAAACTGCAAAGACTGCAGCGACGGCGGCAAAGATGATGGTCAAAATATCGCTGCCAACGATTTCTGGCTGTATCACTTTCATAAAAATTGTTGAACACTGCTCGACGGCCTTGTTGTCGCCGCGATAGGCGTATTCCATGGCTAGAAGGTCGCTGAGGCTGAAAAAAAAATTGTGATGTACGTCGTGCTATTTGTTTACGTGGCGTTCTGCCAAGTTTAGCTAAACTCGAATTCTTGAAAATATAGCATAGTCCAGATCCATGAAACTGGAAAATTAGAGGAAAACTGATTTCTGGATTTGCCGTTTTCCTATTTCGTGGACGTGTTCGGGAGTAAAACTTTTTTGAGATCAAGCGCCATTTCTAGCGTCTTACGAGCAGGGATGGGACCAAAAAAAAAATGTTTTTTTATTTTTTTTGTTTTTTCGGGTTTTTTTTGGAGGAGACAAAAAATTTTTTGTTTTTTTTTGAGGATGTGGATGAGACAAAAAATTTTTTTTTTTTTTTTTTTGATGATGCGCCGCAGGCAAAAACATTTTTTTAGAGCCACGGAGGCGAAAGAAAGTTCCGGTTTTTGTGCAAAAACTCAGTCGGTATATGCTCCGAATTGACAAAAACCTCTAATTTTAGACAAAAACTTGGAAATTTTCTTTTTAAATGGCAGAAATACGTACTTTTTTTGGAATTTTTTTTTGTTTTTTTGGTAAATTTTTTGAGGACAAAAAATTTTTTTTTGTTTTTTTGTTAATTTTTTTGAGGACAAAAAAAGTTTTTTTTTTTTTTTTGTGGAATTTTTTTTTTGCCCCACCCCTGCTCACGAGTTTAGCTAGACTTGGCAGAATGACACTGTCGAGATACAGGCACATGCGAAAAGGCGCGAATTCTTTTACGTAGGATCTATTCTCAGTTCGGAACGCTGCAAACTCGCTCCCTTCGCACAGTGAGAGAGTGCAGGAAATTGATTTATTGTTCGATTGGAGCGAGTTTGCAGAGCTTTACTTACGCTTCAGAAGACTCATAGGCCGCCGACGGAAAGTTATCATTGTCAAACTCGACGGCGTGCTCTTGTCCTTGCAAACCGACCAACGCGTTGAGTTTGATCCGTTTCAAATTCTTATTTCGGGCGAAAACGAGGGCAGGACCGTTCGGATTAGAAATGTTATTCACGGAGTCAAGCAGGTCGAAAACCTCCCAGTCCGTTCCAATCACTTTTACACCCGCTGTTATCGTGTCCACGCTTTGAAGTTTTGTTTTCAGGTCAGCTTCTGCGATGAGTGATTGTTAAATTAAAAGAAGAGTGAATATACTCGCGCTGCAAACGCGCTCCCTTCGCACAGTGGAGGACGCGGTTACTTACTCCTAATGCATTCATGAGCAGTTCAGTTTACTGTTCGATCGGAGCGAGTTAGCAGAGCTTTATACCGAGTACAATTGGTTTTTCACTCACTATCCTCTACATCTTCTATCGTCAGTACTGCTCCGCTGATTATTCGACAATAATAATCCAAGTCTTTGAGTGTCGTCGGAAAGCACTCTTTTCCGAATACAACGGCGAACAGAAGACATACAAACAATATGAAGATCTTCCCGCTTACCATATTTATTTTTTTAATGAAATATTTATTTAATAATCAACAGATTTTCATTTTCACTTGTTTTCTTTTGTTTTCCACGTAGCGGTCATTAGGTAAGGCTAGCACGCCGATACATCTTTCTTCTTCATCTGTGCGCCAGCGAATTTGCAGTGGAGCGAGCGCGTTTACTTTGAGTAAAGGTGAGGGCTTCTTCCTCGGTTTTGGAAATTTTTTTCCCGGTTTTGTCTGGGTCTCGAATGGTTTTTTTTTTGTTATTTTTCTTCTGAAAGCCCTTTGAAAAATAGAAGTACACCCTCTAATTGAAGTACACCTGTATTAGAAGTGCACCCATTTAGGTGGCACGCCCCCCCCCCCCCCCAGCCTTCCAATGGTGTTTCTACCTGGCGCATTTTTAAAACCCTAAGGCTCGGTCATTTTTTGACCAAAATGCCGCGTTTTTGGATTAAAATGATGGTGTCATTCTGAATACTCAGACAATGATTCGAATTTCTCAAAAAAGTAAATTTTCGAGTGAAAAAATAATTTTATTATCCGACGAACTTGGTGGCGCATTGGAAGACGGGGGAGGCGTGGGGGGTTCGAAAAATTGAAGTACATGTACCTCAATTACAGGTTTTACGGTATATAGAGTGAGATGATAAGCGGAGACGCAGCGTGTGGAAGCGAGCTTGTTGTTCGGAACGGTCTAATGGACTGTCAGCTGAGCTGAGAAGAATGCGTGCGTCATAGAGCAAAGTGCACCAAGCAGACTACAGGAGGGATAACCTTATCCCTTACATTTTAAATGACCTCTCAAAGTTTCAGACCGATCGGAGCATTCTCCGAATTTTCGCTGAATTTTTTGCTGGTTTTTTCAATTTTTTGCTTTTTTTGCTGGTTTCGAAAATAACCCCAATAAAATGAGAAACAAATAAAAAAACAAAAAACAGCGAGAAAGAAAAAAAAATCCTAAATCGACACAAGTCTCTGCGGAGGAGACGCAGGGACGCAGAGGATTGGGTAGGGTAGGGCGCGCGGGTCTCGCCGCGGCCGGGCCGCGCGAAGCGCGCGTCGTTTGAATTTGTATTTTTATAGAATGAATATTGGTGAAAACGGAAGGTTTTTTGTTGCATTTTCCTTTTTCATTATCATTACAATTAGCTCTTCTCTCTCTCGCTCTCTGTAGAAAGACAGAAAGACCACAAAATAGTTGAAACGTGTAAACAAACGGCAACCCAACCCCACAAACACAAAATTTATGTATACAAAGAGATAGCAATGCAAAGAGAGAGAGCGCGTTCGTTCCGCGCGGCAGACGGACGGAAAGATGCTCGAATGGGAGGAGGGGGAGGCGGAACGGCCATCTGTACAGCGTGGGCTCTTTTCTTTTCTCTGCTCGCATTGTTTCTCTAATTGGAACGTTTGTTCGTGTTATCACGATCAATTTTGTTTATCATGGGTTCTGATATGCTCTAGTGAGTCGCTACGCAGCGTATTGTCTAGGAAATTTGATTTTTCTCAATTTTTTTTTCCCACAGGCCCTCATTTGCATATTGATCGAACATAAATATATATATATGCCACCTTTTCTTCCATTTTTTCTTTCATTTTTTTCCTTCTTTTCTTTCTTTTTCCACGATTTACGGAGACATTTAGGCCACGCCCCAAAAAGTGTTTTTTCCCTTTTTTTTTCTTATATAGTTGGTGTTTTTTGTTCATTTCCTGATCGATATTTTAAGTGATTTATCCTAAAAATCACTAATTTATCTTCAAAGACCAGGGCAAACGCGCCCTACCTCATTTCTGCGTCTCCACAGTGCAGATCATTCGGCCAAGTCTAGTTGGGGCAAAAATGGAGATGCAGAGACGCGAGAAATGCCAATTTAATTTCAAAAAATTTAGGAAATAATCCACCGTCGCTCTGTGCGCCTGTGGAGCGCTTTTGCATTTTTCGCCAGCGAAAGCCATGCGGAAAAAATATGTTTTTTCCATCTTTCACTTAACAAATTGAACATTCTGCTCCATTTTCAGATAATTCACGTTGAAAACTTCATTTTAGTCCAAAAACGAGAAGAATTCATCAGAAAATGACCGAGGCTTACAATTAGGGTTTTGAAAATAGGCCTTGATTTTCCAAAAATTTTGACAAAAACATTGGTTTTTCAATTTTTTACTCAATTTTTTGAGCAAAACGAACCATTTTCAGATAATACACGTTAAAAACTTCATTTTAATCCAGAAACGAACAATTTTCGTCGAAAAAGGGCGGAGCCTTAGGGTCTTGAAAATAGCATAAATCGCACTTGATTTTTCAACACTTTTCGACAAAAACATCGGTGTTTCAACATTTTACTCAATTTTTTGAGTAAACCGAACCATGCTCAGACAAATCAAGTTAAAAACTTTATTTTAGTCTAAAAACTAACAATTTTCGTCAAAAAAGGGCGGAGCCTTAGGGTTTTGAAAATACAGTACCGGACAAAAAGATATCATATTTTGGTTTTTGGAGTATAACTTTTAAATGGAGAGGGTTATGGTTCTGAAAATTTGCATGAATCTGCCCCGTAATGTTTTTGACAAGCTCCAAAAATGGATTTGGTCGTTTTTAAAAACTGCAGATTTTTCAAAAAATTTTAGATGCCAAATTTTCGACCCAAAAATAATTTTTTTTTTCCAGATTTTTCAGGACTCGAAATTTATTTTTAAAATAAAATTTCAAAACTAAAAGTACGATTTTAGTTGACTATGGGTCGATAGGACAATTTTCAGCTGACTTACAGCACTTTGAATATCAGGTTCCAAATGGGTATTGTGTTTTCAATCGACTTGCGACATGAGAACGCGAGACTCCGCCCACTTATTTGTGCGCTACCTGTCTGCGTCTCTTCAAATATCACTGTGTTCGCGTGGTCGCCCTCAAAAAAGTGGGCGGAGTCTCGCGTTCTCATGTCGCAAGTCGATTGAAAACACAATAAGTCAACTATAACTTTTATTGAGAATCACCAAAACCGAACAAAATCAAATAAACTTTGCTTTTTAACAGTTTTTATCTAATTTGCCTTAATTTTCTTTGGTTTTGGTGATTCTCAATAAAAGTTATAGTTGACTTACCCATGTGGACCCTGATATTCAAAGTGTTGTAAGTCAGCTGAAAATCGTCCTATCGACCCATAGTTAGGCACCACAACATAATTTTCAAACGGTTTTTTGCTCACTATTTTCGATATAAATATGTTCAACTATTTAATCGAAGTACGTTTTGAAAATTTCAGCTCAAAATATTCATTCGTCGTCGAGTTACAGTCCTTTTTATGCCCCTCCAATTTGTACTGAAATTCTACCCAGTGAGGGGGCGGGACCAAATCGAAACGCGCTGATTCTCTGCGTCTCGAAAGGCCGACCGCGTTAAGAGTGTCGCAAGCGATTCGATTTTCGTGGTTATTTCACTGAAAATTGGTTAAACGGAGAAATTAATGTTCGAAAAAGTTTGTACTTTGTAAAAAAATAATTGAAAATTGTCGCCGAATTTTAATTCACACAAAGAAATGGCAGAAATTCATTTTATTTGCTAAATACGCAACAAAAGTATAGTTTTTTATCAATTTTCCAACTATTTTTTGTATTTTTTACTTTAAATAACTTAAATACTCGATTACCAGTCAGCAAAAACTCGGAGCAGGCCAGAAAACGCAAAAAAAAATGTGAAAAAAATCGAACCACGGCGACTAAACTTCAAAAACAAACGATTTACCACTGCGCCATGCCGACAACAAAAGAGGCAAGGTGCGACTGCCTACATCTTATAGCGGCCCACGGAACACCACTGTGTGTGCGAAATAGCAACCGCAATAGAAATTTCGGCACTTTTTCACTTAAATTCTCAACTTTGAACATCTGTATCAAAAAATGGCAAAGTAAAAGTTTAGTTTTTATTTTTTTAACTGATGTAATTTTTTACGGAGAATCCGATTCCAAAATAAAAACATGCGTGTGCGACCTGCATCAACCCGAAAAAAGCAAAAAACCCGAAAAGTGGATGACCGGTGCCTATTCAAGGGCTATAAAAAGTAGTTTAAATGGGTTGTAGGGCTCTGAAATTTTTGTTGTGAAATCTCTGACATTAGTTTTATGAATTCCATCAATAAAAATAGGGGGTCATCGCTGAAAATTTTGCTGAAAATTTCATTGAAGTTTGACGGGCTGTACCAAAAAATGGCAAAGTAAAAAGTCGATTTTTATTTTAAAAATGGATTCAGCATGTCAAAAACTATCGGAATCAAAAATAAAAAGTACCGTGTACCCCCCTAGAAGGACCCGAAAATTTCAAATTTCTGACTTCCGTTTCAGTTTTCTGAAAATTTCAGCCAAAATTAGGGGTTTTCAGCAAATTCTGATATCACCAATCGATTCCTTAGGGTTGATTACATAAGAACAAGTTGTAATATAAGCCATTATGTATGTAGTATTGGCGTAACAGACTCAGAAAGATCCAAAACCAAAATGGGTAGAAGAATATGCACGCTCCGCCCCCTTTTCATTGCGCTGCCTACCCATAGTCCACTAAAATCGTACTTTTAGTTTTGAAACTTCATTTTAAAAATAAATATTGAGTCCCGGAAAATCTGAAAAAAAAATTATTTTTGGGTCGAAAATATGGCATCTGAAATTTTTTGAAAAATCTGCAGTTTTTAAAAATGACCAAATCCATTTTTGAAGCTTGTCAAAAACATTACGGGACAGATTCATGCATGTTTTCAGAACCATAACCCTTTCCATTTAAAAGTTATACTCCAAAAACCAAAATATGATATCTTTTTGTCCGGTACTGTAGCACTGGAAAATGAGAGTTGCAAAAGATTCGGAGGATCTAGAATCAATTTTTCATGATTATTCATTTTTATTTATTTATTTAGAGGAGTAACTATTATATATTTAGCCTTAAAAATTGGCAAAAATCTAGAAAACCACAAAAAAATGTTTAAAATCATTGGATTGTCCACGGGGAGTACACGAAAAAATGCACGAGAAATGCGCCAAGGACCACAAATTTTTCTGAGTGTCGCGGCCGCCGTGTACTCCTTTTTAATGATAGTGTTTCAACTTTTTTTTTTGTTTCAAAACTTGAAAAAATCGGGTCCCGCTGCAGTTCTGACCCTCAATTTTTTGAAAAAGCGGTAATTTTAGGTCAAAATTTTGAAACTGATCCGACGGGTTTCTATTGAGAAGAAAAATGAGAGCCTGGGTGTCACAATCTTACGTGACATTCAGCTCATCTCTAATTACGCGTCTAACGACCCTATTAGTGTTCATTGCAACTCTGGCAAGGTTTCAGCAACTTTTCGATCTAGTTTTGGCGGGCTCGCCCTTGTTTTTTCTGTTTTGAAAGCGAAGTTTTGTGCGCTATTCATTGCTCGCGCTAAACTAGGCAGAATGCAATAGGGCGCGTTTGCCTTTACCTAATCTCTTGTGCATAGAACGCGTTTAAATATCTATATCGGTTTTTTTCGTGTTGGTGTGGTTCTATAGCTTCTCTTTATTGCAAACACATATCCTCAAGTACACACTTCATCCATCCAACCAGTATCCGCACCCGCAAACATTTCCTCCCTGCCTCCCTGCCAGTGCCGCTTTACCACCGTATGACGTTGTTTCGCTTTGCTTTGTTTTGCGCCTCTGCTCCTGTGCTCGTTTTTTTGTGCCGCTTTGCCGCGCGGCAGATTTCTTTGCTAATTAGCCGCGCGGAACAAGCGTAAGCGCCGCGCATTTTCCGGACGCTATGTCCTATGTGTACATACATATGTACATTACGGTGATTTTTAGTGGCTAAAAATAAAAGTAGGCTTTTGTGACTGACCTAGAAATTGTTCTAAAGTCTCAACTGACGTTTGCTGATAATGTTTTTGACCAGTAAATTCTAATTTTTGGTCTAAAATTATCATTCTTGGCTTTGTAATGTCATTTATGGAAAAAAATTTTTTTTTTTTCGAAAATTTTTTTCTCAAATTTTTTCTTCAATTTCTCTCAATTTTTATCAGCAATTTGAATGAAAATTTAAATATGTTATTTAAAAATTCAGAAAAAAAAGCGGCAAAAATTTTGAATTTTTAAAAAATTTTTTCAATTTTTTTTCGATTTACTGCGTAGCGACTCAAAAACCCATTTTTGGGCATTTTTTTCCCACTTTTCTTCATTTTTTAAGTGAATTGTCATAAAGGCAAACTGAAACACTGCTTAGCGACTCAAAGATATGGTATTATAATATTTTTTCCAATCCGGAAGAGTTTTCGCACCTAGATAGTCCTTGCAAAAGTTCGGCCATTTTTCAAATTTTGCAGATTCTTCAATCAGTTTTTTTGCCAATTTGTGTCATATTTTATTAGCAATATATGTAAGTACAAAATGAGTAAGAATTTTCTTAAAAGCTAGACAATTTTAGGGAAGAAAAATGAAAAAAAAATTTGAAAATTTTTGAAAAAAAAATTTTTTTTCAAATTTTTTTTCAACTTTTCTAAAAAATTTTTTTATTTTTTTGGATTATTAAACGTGAGTACATTGCACGGCACGCCACGCCACGCCTCCAAAACCTTTGACCCTTTGCGTGCTTTTTGTCGTGTACTCCCCGTGGACAATCCGAAGATTTTTCAAAAAAATTTTTTTTTAATTTTCTTGACTTTTGTCATGTTCTTTCTGTAAATAAATAAACAAAAATCAATAAACTGATTTAAATAATTGTTCCTACTTCCTCTGAATCTTTCTCAACTCTCATTTTCCAGTGCTATTTTCAAAACCCTAATTGTAAGGGTAAGGCTCAACCAATTTTCGACGAAAATTTCTTTTTTTCTCGTTTTTAAATTAAAATGAAATTTGCAACGTGAATTATCTGACAATAGTGTAAAATGCTCAAAAAACTGAGAAAAATATTGAAAAACAAATTTTTTTCAAAAAAATTTGGAAAATCAAGTGCTATTTTCCAAACCCTAAGGCTTAGCCATTTTTCGACGAAAATTTCTCGTTTTTAGATTAAAATGAAGTTTGCAACGTGAATTATCTGACCATGGTTTTAAATGGTCTAAAAATAAAGTAAAAGATTGCAAAAAACCTTATTTTGAGAAAGCAGAAAGCTTATTGACCCCAAACTGAGGGCACAAAATTTGACCAAGATTGATGGGCTTGGGGCTGGGTGGCCTAACATTTCTGGCAAGTGAGACTAATCCCTGCTAACTTAACTTAAGAGAGTGTTGTGTGTTTGTGGGCCAGCATCAGCAGTATTAAAAAGGATTACTGTGTACTTTTATTCATTCATTCATTGGGTCCTTGCCACGCTTCATGAGTCACAGTGCTTGAGGGGCTAGTCCAGTATACTACCCGAGGTGGGTATTATGAATAAATATTGTATATTGATATTCATAAATTGTTGTACACGTACATACGATACGCACATGTTTATTGGATTGTTGTGGCCGGATATCTCGTGTACTTTTCTCCGGCCACTTCCAAGGTCTTTTTGTTTCTTCCCCCCATTTCTCATTCCGATGTGTTCTTCTCCGTATTCTCTGTGTTTGTCAACACGTCCCCGTTCATATCATATCGTTTGGCAATTCTCGCGCAAATCCGTCTAATATCCCGTACGCACCCGCCGCCCGTCTATACAGTTCTTGTGAACGAATCGAACGCATTATTAATCTACGTAAACATTTTGTCTTATCCACTCGAGCTCTGGATAGGTTGCGTCACTTGTGTGTGTGTGCGCTTGCTGCGTAGCGACTCGACTTTGTTACAAAAAACAAATTTTTTTTTTCTGGAAAGTTGTTTGATTTCGTTCTTTTTATTCTTATAAATCAAACAATTGCATTTAAAAGTCATTTTTGAAAGCTTAAAGTTCAAATTTTCATTAAAAACCTATTATTTTAAGGGCGCTCAGCAAACGCGCCCCAATGCACACTTCTATTTGACTTCTGTAATTTTAGTGTATTTTTACGATTTTTATCGGGTTTTTTTTCTGGTTTTTTTCCTTTCAAAATCTAAAAAATGCAATTTTACAAATGCGCGCACAAAGATTTAAGCCGGCAGTCTGCAAACGCGCCCCAATGCACACCTCTATTGGGATTTTGCGATTTTCAAGTTTTTTTAACCTTTTTTTTTTTGGTTTTTTCTAGTGTTTTTCCTTTCAAAATCTAAAAAATGCAATTTTCCAAGTGCGCGCACAAAGATTTAAGCCGGGAGTCTGCAAACGCGCCCCAATGCACACCTCTATTTGACTTCTTTAATTTTAGTGTAATTTCGTGTATTTTTACGATTTCTATAATTTTTTTCCTTGTTTTTTTGGCTGAAAATGGAAAAAAAATACAAATTTAAAAATTCGCGCACAAAGATTTGAGCCGGGAGTCTGCAAACGCGCCCCAATGCACGCCTCTATGGGAATTTGATGATTTTCGTGAATTTTGACGATTTTTATTGATTTTTCCGGGGTTTTTAGCTCAATATCGGGAAGAAAAATGCAATTTTCCAAATGCGCGCACAAAGATTTAAGCCGGGAGTCTGCAAACGCGCCCCAATGCACAACTCTATGAGAATTTGACGATTTCCTTGAATTTTTACGATTTTTTGTTATTTTTTTATGCTAAAAATGGAAAAATAAGATTATTAAATTGTTCGGAATGCAAGTTCCATCGATTTTTGCTTTAAAAATTGGGGAAAATAGACAAAATGAGCGAAATAACGCGTTCGACCCATACACTTGTGCGTCGGGGCGCGTTTGCTGCAAATAACGTTAAAATTCTCATTTTTATTTTTATGTTTCGTTTTCACATGGTTCTGAACTGTTCAACTAAACTGCGTAGCGACTCTCTGGTTGGGTGGCTACAAAAATTTTTTTTTTTTGAAATTTTTTTTTTCGAAAATTTTTTATTCGTTCTTTTTTTTTAGAATTCAACACTTTTTTAGCATTTTGCAATACGATACAACTACATTTTACAGCCAAGAAAAAAAGCGAGAAAAAGTGGGAGAAAAGTGAGAATTGCGCGTGCCCCCTAAAATTATCTGTTCATCTCTGGGTGGTGGGAGGACCCTGTTCGCATTCTCTTTCATATTAATTGTAAAACTAGATAAAAATCATTGAAAAGTGTTGAAAACCGACAAAAAAAGGAAGAAAACGAACGGAAAAAAGTAGAAACAGGAAAAGTTTTTTTTATTCCTTTCTCTTTTCCATATTACTTTTCTTTTCTGGTCTTTTCTTTTCTATGCTTTTTTGAAATAAAGGTTCCTTTTGATGATTTTTAGAACATTTTATTCAGCTAAAAATTGTAGAAAAAGTCACTCAGAGAATTATCGGCGTGAAGTCGGCCTGAAATGAGCAATTTGCCGCCGAAATCGGCAAATTGCCGCCGGGCAGGAAGTCGGCAGCTAAAAATGCATAACCCGGCGTGATGTCGGCACGAACTCGGCAAGTTGCCGACTTCCGGCCGCGGGCAGGAAGTCGGCAGCTAAAATTGCATAAACCGGCGTGAAGTCGGCCTGAAATGAGCAATTTGCCGCTGAAATCGGCAAATTGCCGGCGGGCAGGAAGTCGGCAGCTAAAAATGCATGACCCGGCGTGATGTCGGCACGAACTCGGCAAGTTGCCGACTTGCCGCCCGCGGCAACTTGCCGATTCAGGCGTCAAATTGCCGACATATGGGGTATTACTGACGCATAGCAGTGCGCTGGCGCACAATTCTTGTTGCCTTTTCTTTGTACCTATTTCACGATTTTTACACCGCGTTTAATGTAATTCTATATTTTTCAACGTCGATATTAGAACTGTTCCGAAATAGAATTGTTCCGAAATAGAACCGCGTGAAATAGAACCCAGTCAATAAATCGAAAACAGGTCACGCCACTGAGTGGAACTTTTTCTGTTTGGCTTTTTATTCAATAGTCTTCACCCAATTGTGCTAAAACGCGCTAAAACGATGTACAGTTCTATTTCACACGGATCTATTTCGCGTCAAGTTCTATTTCGGCACGGTTCTATTTTGATAAGGTTCTATTTCGAGGAGCGCCTATTTATCAGATAAGTCCCCCACTTCTTCCTTTTTTTTCCATATCAATATCGTTTTCCGCTATATCAGAATAGCCCCCACCTGATAAGAATAGCCCCCGCCGTATCAGAATAGCAAAACAACAAGCGAAAATCGACCGACATCGAAGAGCAATCCCAATTAATAGAAGCCTCTAATAGAAGTGCACCATTCATAGCTCTTTCTACCATTTTTGTCGCTTTCCGAATAAGGAAAAGCTTCGAATCAGAACTTTATCAAGACAGAACTGTCCCGAATCAGAACCGTTTTCTTTCCAAATGGATACGTGTCAAAAGTGTTGTATAATAATAAGGTAAATCAAATTCTCCAGTGCAAAACAAGTATTTCTAATACCGTATTTATTCTATTTGCCGGCATGCCGGCTTATTGTTTGAACCTCCTGCTTGGATACCGGCCAGTTAGAGTAAATACCACATAATTCATTTCCGACATTTGTGGCTCATAAAATCTTTTTTTCTATTATATCCCACTGCAGGCATATGAAGTAAGTATTCGGGAAACGTCTTAATATTATAAAATCCACGAAAAACTGGTGTCACCACGCTACGCCCCGCCCCTTTCCCGTGCAAAACATAAGGGTCGTCGGAACCCGTGAAGTGTCGGTCCACAAGAGAAGGTATACCCGCCGTCAACGGTGGTGTTACAAGGGACTGGGTTAAAGAATTCTGAACGGTTGATGGGGAACTCTGGAGGAAGGCTCCGTGGCACGGTGCCACAGAGCTCACCGGCTATTTTTGGTTTTCTGTATACGTGGTGCTCGTTGAGCATCTTGAGTGAAATCAGTAAAAAATGGAAATTTCAGGTAGTCTAAAAAAGCTAAAAAAAAAAGCGGCAAATTGCCGTTAAAGGCGGCAAATTGCCGCGAAAATCGGCAAATTGCTGCCCCTATGCGGCAATTTGCCGCCGCGATCGGCAAATTGCCTCCCCTCGGCGGCAATTTGCCGCCTAAATCGGCGCGTCTGCCCACAGGAGGCGGCCAGGCCGCCGATTTCAACGGCAAATTGCCGCCGAGGGGCGGCAAATTGCCGATAATTCTCTGAGCAGAAATGTGTTAAAAAATATTTTTTTGTAATTTTTTTAATGTGTAATTTTTTTTACAAATTTTCTTTCTCTATCAAATTTCCCGCATTTTGTATCATTTTACATGAAAAGTTGTAATTCTAAATGTATACATTTTCAAGTTTTGGAGCTAATTTAAACGTTTTTCAAAAAAAAAATTTTTTTTTGAAAAAATGTTTTTTTTTTAACTTTTGTTGAATAAAAAATCAATACATTTTCGAATGATGGTCACATTTTCTATTATTTCTCACAAAAATAACGCAAAAAAACACACATTTTAAAGCCAAAACCACAAAAAAAAGGAAAAATCATTAAAAAAAGGATTACTGTAGCCTTAAAGGAGCATACCCAAAAATTGTTTTGCAAAAAAAATTGTTTTTTCTAATTTTTTAAAATAAAAACTCTGAAGCCATGTTTTTCCTAGCTTTTTTAAAGTTATTTTTCCTGAACTTAAATGTGTTGTGCAAATTCAATTCAATCCAATCCAAGCAAGTTCCGCTCCGCACAAATACAATTTTTTGAAAAAATGCGCTCCCTTGAGAATTTTCCGGGAATTTTTTCTTTCTTTTTCATTTATTTTATTTACTAATTTTTTTGTCTTGTTTCCCACAAAAAATAAACCCAAAAACTCGTTTTTCTGACCATTTTCTCGCTAAATTGAAAAAGAAGGATTACTGTACCCTTGAAGGTGCATACCCAAAATTAAACATGTTTTTACTGTGAAAAATGGTTTTTCAGAATTTTTTCTCATTTCTTTCATTAACTTTTATTTGTTTTGTTTCGCATAAAAATTTCCCACGAAAAATAAACCCAAAGCCCTGTTTTTCTGACCATTTTATCGCTAAATTGAGAAAAAGGATTACTGTACCCTTAAAGGCGCATACCCAAAATGGAAAAATTTAATTTCAAAAAAAATTTTTTTTTCAAATTTTTTACCCGTTTTTTTTGTTGGTTTCGGTTGAAAGGTGTGTTGATTTGTACCTGCATCTGGCTGTCTGTGTCTCTCTATCTCTCTTATATCTCACTTTTTACTCTCCAGATGATATCTATTTAGTTGGTCAGAGAGTGGAGAGGTCAACTGTTACTCTACTATCCTCTCGATTGATTCACATTGTCACTTTTTTTTCTCTTTTTTTTCTGTTGTTTTATTCTGTGAGATCTCCCTACTGTAGTGTATAAAACCGTGTAATTATAATCACACGTCCGGCGCGTCAAAACCGAAAAAATCGCTATATTATGTACATTTCTATGAGAATTCAGTATAAATAGTGTATCTATTATTAGCGAGGTAATTAATTGTGATAATTATGGTCTCGAAATTTGAAATGGGGCCGTAAAATACGAAGGAAAAAAAAAAAGGAAAGAGGAAAAAAAAACATTTCTGATAGTGACTCATCACGTTTTCTTTTGTTTTTGTTTTTCGGAAATTTCTTGTTCTTTTATTAGAATTTTTCCCGCCAAGGGTTTGAATCATTTTTTTGCTTGCGGCTTTTTTTATACCCTGGACTTCCGTAAATCAACATCTAGACCTCCGTAAATCCATTTTACGTCTTCGTAAATCTTTACCCCCGTAAATCTACACCTATTGCTCGTAAATCCACACCTAGACCTTCGTAAATCCACATAAAGACATTTGTAAATCTACACCTAGTCTCGTAAATCTACACTAAGGCCTTCGTAAATCCACACCAGACCTTGTAAATCCACACCTAGCCTCGTAAATCCATTTTCCGCCCTCGTAATTATTTACCCCCGTAAATCCACACCTAGACTTTCGTAAATCCACATATAGACATTTGTAAATCTACACCTAGTCTCGTAAATCTACACTAAGGCCTTCGTAAATCCACACCAGACCTTGTAAAACCACACCTAGCCTCGTAAATCCATTTTCCGCCCTCGTAATTCTTTACCCCCGTAAATCCACACCTAGCTACGTAAATCCACATATAGACATCTGTAAATCTACACATAGACCTTCGTAAATCCACATAAAGACATTTGTAAATCTACACCTAGTCCCGTAAATCTACACGAGTAAAGCGGAAGTTGTCGTAAAAAGCTAGGGCCGTTCCTTAATTTTTTTTGACTTGTCGTTTTCTCTGCGTCTCTCTCTGTTCCTTTCCTTTTATTTTTCCATTTAATTGTTTCGGCGGTCCGCCCTCTTTTCTCTCTCCTTTTTCCGCCATTTTGTTATCAGAAAAAGCGAGAAATGGCCGCAAAAAACATTCAACTTTTTCCTTTTACTCGTACAATCCAGTTTCCTTATCATTCTGCGCTATCAATTAAGCGTCAGCCACCAAATTATCGGCGGCCATTGAAACCGTTTTGAAAACGACGCTCCGATGTTCCGCGCAACAAAAAAAGGTTGTACTGCTGAACATTGGAGCGTCGTGACTGAATTTTTTATGGCCTAGAAAACCAAATTCTCAAATTCTAGTCCCTCCGTCTTTTTTATCAGTGCGAATCTGGTTCAAATGTTATCAGTATGATATCATTATAAATTATAACTTTTGTTGTTTGATTTGTAATCAAAACAACGTATGGAA
This sequence comes from Caenorhabditis japonica, assembly GCA_963572235.1. Lineage (NCBI taxonomy): Eukaryota > Metazoa > Nematoda > Chromadorea > Rhabditida > Rhabditidae > Caenorhabditis > Caenorhabditis japonica. The sequence goes on along the minus strand of OY754342.1, from coordinate 24,941,768 downwards.
AAGGCGGGAAATTCGAATTTTTCGAAAAAAAAATTTTTTTTTTTGAAAATTAAAAAAAAAAATTTTTTTTAATTAACCAAAGCTAGGACTTGTCAACAACACTACTGGCCATGTGCCTGCACATTTTCAGCCTCCTACCCCTACCCGTTCAAAAGTTATACCCCTAACAAAAATGTTAGTGCAAACGCGCTCCATTGAACACCGCGAGAATCCCATCAAAAAGCACATTTTAGTGCTGTTCCACCTGGAAGTATTCATCTTCCGGCCATCACTCACTCATAAATCTTTTGGCTCTCTCTCTCGCCGTTCCTCCCGATTTCTCTCAATTTCTCGTGTCCCACCCATCTCAAAACTTACTTAAACTGACCAAAATGTGGTCATTTGGTGAGAAAAGGACCAGTTTTTAACCACTTTAAACTGACATTGAACAAAAATAATAATAATTTTCTGAAATTTTCAGCCCAAACTCAAAATCAAAATCAAAATCCATGACGCATAATGAACGATTGTAAACGATTCGAGGCGAACATTTTCAATAATGGAAAATGCAAAAATTGCTACAAATCAAAGCCGAGTCATTCAAATGAATCGATAGAGAATGCAAAGGTGAGCGATTGGCGTAAATCTACACTGTGGTTTTACGAGCGGGGGGGGGGGGGGGGTGGCGCGGTGGTGGTCGCATACCCTTAAAGAATGAATACCGTGCAAAAATTGGGGAAAAATGATTTAAAAATCAATAGATTTTTGTCGAATTTATCGGTTTTTCTGCACAACAATTCCATGTTTGCCAATATTTGCAATAGGCGCTTTTTAAAAGAGAAGAATATCAAATTTCAAAGTGTGGGAACTTTTTTTTTTCATTCTAAATTTATTTTTTCTCGAATTTTCGCAAAAAAACATGACGTGGGAAGAAATTGGATATTTTTTGAAGAAGAACGTTAGAAAAATGGGTGCGGGAGTCAGCAAACGCGCCCTAAGGGAAAGGCGCGAAAATTGGCCGATTTTTACCAATTTTTGCATCAAAATTTGAAGAAAATCGTTTTTCTTAACATTTTCAGCTGAAAAGCGAAAATCCTAAAATTCAGCTACGACGCTCCGATGTTCCGCGGGTCACGTCAGGTCAGGTCTCGCGCCGAAAAATTGCATTTCTAATTTTTTTTTTCATCAAAATTTCTATTTTTAAACAATTTTTCCTCGTTTTCAGTGAAAATTCACAAAAAATCAATAAAAATATTACAGTCAGTGACTTTTTATCGTTTTTTTCCCCAAAAATCATAGTTTTCAGTATAAATTCACAAAAAATCAATATCACTTTCAACGACTTTTTTCCTCGAAAAACTCGTGATTTTTTACCAAAAACTGTTTTTATCGAAAAAAAAATCGATAAAAAATGGTAGTTTTCGAGGAAAAATCGGTGAAACCGTGCTGTTTTTTTGCTGCGAGACCTGACCTGCGGAACGCCAGACCGTCGTAACTGAGTTTCGCTCGTGATCTACCATATAACGCGCTGCAAATACGCTCCAATCGCACAGTGAACGCGAAACATCGACCACGCTCTCTCAATTTTCCGCACTCTCTCGTCCACTGCGAATGGAGCGAATTTGCAGCGTTTTAGCGGAACGTTCAACACCCCGTAAATAAAACCGAAAAAAAAACGCTGTATAAACGTGTTCTCGTGTTCAGTTCCACATCAATTCTCGCACATCGTTCCCCTTCTTTCCGCATCGGTTCACATCTTTTTTGCCATCCACTTCCATCTTCCATCCATTGAAAATCATCCGCTGACATGACCTGCTGCTCGGCGGTTCCCTTCTAATTTTGTCTGCGCGTCTCGTACCCTCTCGTTTTCACACACTCTCTGTGGCTCGTTTTGTGAATATGGAGTGGACACAAAAGCATTGATTTCTCGTCGCCGCCGCTCTCTTGTTTATTTATTCATTCGTTCTGCAAAAGTGGAGTGGACTCTCTCTTTTTTGTTTTGCATCTCGATTCGATTCGGTTCGATTCGAAATTATATTAATATTAGTATTTAGAGTCCCGACGCCGCCCAATTTTTGCTCAGTACGGAGCGCTGCAAACTCGCTCCATTCGCACAGTGGACGAGGCGCGAGAGATGAGAGAGCGTGGCCGATGTTTCGCTCATAAGCGCGCCCTTTTTTCTCTGAATCTCACTCCAAATGCACGGCCATTTTGCAAATGGAGCGAATTTGCAGCGCTTCATATTGTGAAAACAAAACAATTGCAACGCGGTGTTTGCATACTTTTAAAATTCAAATGAAAATGGGAACAAATCTCTTCATTTCCCGTGTTATTATTGTTTTAAAAAAGTTGTCACCTGACGAGAGGCGCGAATTCAGAAAATAGGCTCCGCCTTCTAGCCAAAATATTATTGTTTTAAAAATTTTGTCACCTGGCGAGAGGCGCGAACTTGAAAAATAGGCTCCGCCCCCTCGCCAAGATTTTTCTGCAATGGCTGCACCTCCGTTTGCAAGCGCACCGCGCGCGATTTTCTGCGTGGAATTTTCGTTCACTGTTGTTCATTTTTTCCGCCAAACTTTTATGCCGCGTCCAAAGTTCAAAAAATTCCTGAAATCAGGAGTTTTTTGCAGTCCAAAGTTGCACAAAAAATCCGAGAAAAAACAGGCGGTGACAGTTGAAACCGCTGTTACCGTAGTTCCTTCGCTGCGAGACCTTCTGTGTTTGAACTTGAATTTTCCCGCAAAAAAATAAAAAATTGAGCAACTGTGGAAAATTCAAGTTCAAACATAGAAGGTCTCGCAGCAAAGCAACTACGGTAACACCGGTTTCAACTGTCACCGCCTGTTTTTTCTGGGATTTTTTGTGGAACTTTGGACTGCGAAAAACTCCTGATTTCAGGAATTTTTTGAACTTTGGACGCGGCATTACAAAAATACATATTAAAAATAATTTTATCATTTTTAATAATTTGTTAATTTATGAAATAAATAATTTTTTCGCTGGAAAACGATTTTCTGGCATTCTTTTTCAGATTTTCCAGGTATTGTTTACTATTTGCCTGGCTATCGATTTAAAAATGTGTGAGTTTTAATTGTTAATATTTTTAAACTTTTTTATAATAATAATATTTTGCAGATGACCCAGACAACTTTATCGCCGAACATTGCGAAAAAACTGCCGACGACAAATGAATAAAAAAATTTGTGTGAGATCAATATTGAGGTGAGCAACAATTAAAAACATAAATATAATGGATTCGTGACGGAGTGACATTTCACGTGAAACTGGAAGACGAAAAATCTCTTAATTTCTTCAGTTATTTCTTTATTTTTTCGAATAAAAACGTGAAAAAAATTGTCATTCCGCCACGAATCCATTATAACAAAATTGTGAGAAAAAACAAATAATAAATAAATGAAACGAAAAGTAATTTCTAGTATTCGCAATCCGAATCAGAACGTTCTGAATCAGTTTCCTCCTCAATCATTTCTTCCAGATCAACAACGTCGTCTTCTTCATATTCACCATCGATGATTATGTCTCGAATCGCGCCGTCCGTATCGTTCAGCGATTCAAACTCGTCTGCCTCCTCGAGAAGGTTGTTTTCATCGAGGCCAATCCGAATCGAATCGGCAAGTTCTTTGGTGTGTCGGAATAACGATGTAGCAGCAGGTCTCGTGAAGTTCTTCATAAAGGTGAGACACCGTTTTCGCACCTGCATTAATAAAAATAAAATTTTACAGATTTCTGACTACTCTACCACATCGATTTTGTCGTCGACCGAGCCTTGTGATCTTAGGTGAGTCTTTAATTGTGACCAAAAAAGCTCAATCGGATTAAACATGCAGTGGTATTGCGGTAGCCTAACAATTTCAACTCCAATCGACGCAGCCCACGAATCTAGCGCATACACCACAAACGCATCCCTACCGCCATGTTTTTTTTACGTGCTCGTTCACAATCACGAGAAGACGCTTTTTTGTACTCGGGAGCTCGAAATATACACTATACTCCTCGAGCCAATCAATAATGTCCTCTTTTTTAGATGCGGTTGTCGGCGGCTGAAAATATCGCAAGATCAATTGATTGTCGCCTAAAAAAACCAAAAACCAACTTTGTGGAGAGTGCGGTTGTGATAAGGAGCGTTGTCGATCAGGATTGCACAAGGAGCTCCAGCAGAGTCGGCGGCCGACTTAAGAAGAGGAAGAACGCGCTTCATGTACTTCTCGTACTCCGCACCATTCATATCCTTATGATAGTCGGAAAGTTGCTCATCTGACCTGCCGCTCGACACCACAACATCGCCTGAACCATCGAGAATGCCGTCCCTTGTAAGTACAGCGAGAACAATTCCTCGCTTTCCTTTTTCTTTTCCTTTGCGGGGGCCTGCTTGCGGATGATTCATATCGGCCATACGGGCCCTCTTGTACATATCCGCATTTCGGTGCTGCCATGCCCGACGGGTACTCATTCCTTCGTGGGACCACGTCTCATCATATGAACCGAAAAATGTACCCTTTTCTTCTAGCTCCTTCATTTTTTCGAGAAATTTCCCGCGTTTAGCGACAATATCGGGACGCTCTTCAATGATTGTGTTGTGGTCTTTCAATTTCCAGCAAAACCCAAGACCCTTTAGAATGTAGGACATTTGGGACTTAGATTTGAGGAATCCAATTTCGTATCGTGCCCAATTACAAATCGTCTCGAGCGTCACTTCTTCTTCATCCTTCCACATTTGATGAATGTTCTTCACCAGTTTCATTCGCTGCAAATGCGAGAGTTGTGACGCCGCCGCTCGCGCTCTTTCCTTTTTTGACATGTCCTGTAGGCGCTTTTTGGGGATTTTCCTTTCGACGGAAGGAGAATGCCTGATAATAGTTCTTGATGAAATCCCCGAAAAAGTTGAACACGTGGCAGCTAAATTGTTAAAAATAGTCTTAGGCGCCAATTTTCCAAGTCTGGACTTGACATAAGCAAAGTTGTTGAACAATGTTTGCATGATCACATCGGGTTGTTTTGCGGCAGAATTTTCTGGTCCTTTGGGAAAGTCGGTGGCATCGAGAGAGGCGACAGCTCTCCCTATTTCCAGAAAATCGCGATCCTCCTGTGAGTTTTTTTTTTGTTGAGAAAATGGTAAGTTTTTTTGTAACCTTTTTCAAAAGCGACAGTATATTTGCATATGCTGGCTTTCGCTCATCTGCGCATTGCGTGGATTTTTCTTTCGTTTCAACCTCATCTGTTTGAATATTTTTCAGAGACGTCAACCCTTCAATTTGCCCCGCCCTGACCTGAACACGCTTGGATGACGACGATTGCTTCATTTGGAAACCAATGCTACGTGTTTTAATTTTTTTTTCATCTAAATTATATTTTTAATATTTAATCAAATTTTTCCAGTACCTTTCTGAAATGAAGGTTTTGGGGGACAGGTAGGCGATGATCTCTCGGCGGGATCCATAATCTGCTGATATTTTCTGTAAATTTTTTTCCAGGATAAAATAAAAAATCTTCGATAAATTCTATGTGTTTTGTTTAATAAGTGGTCTGAAATTGTTGAAAAAATGACAGAATTTGGCTTGATTTATTATTTTTATGAACCTATGAAATACAATGGCAGCAAAATTCGTCTGCATAGGTACAGAAAAGATTCCAAAAAAGCATTGAAAAACAATAATTATATAAAAATTCGAAACAAATAAATAAAGCAAAAATTCGCGCAAAAATTCCTCGCAAAAATTTGGAAAATACGTTTAACTATGTATTTTTTGTGAAGGTTTGGCGGAAAAAATAAACAAAAATTCCACTCAGAAAATCGCGCGCGGCGCGCTTGCAAACTGAGGTGCAGCCATTGCAGAAAAATCTTGGCGAGGGGGCGGAGCCTATTTTTCAAGTTCGCGCCTCTCGCCAGGTGACAAATTTTTTAAAACAATAATATTTTTGCAACTCTGCGCTCGCCAATTCGCAATCGCGGTGCGCGCGATTTGCTTCGTGGAATTTTCGTTACTTTATTAAAAAATACCCACTTAAGAAAATTAAAAACTCACTTTGAATCAACAGTTGACAAAATTCGCTTCAAAATAACAATTTTATACAGGTTTCCAGGAGCAATATTCAATATTGAAAGGCACTGGACAAAAATTCAACGCAGAAAATCGCGCGCACCGCGATTGCGAATTGGCGCGCGCAGAATTGCAAAAATTTTCAAGCGAGAAGGGGGAGCCTATTTTTTGAATTCGCGCTTCTCGTCAGGTGACAACTGTTTTAGATCAATAATATTTCTTTCATTGCCGTTTGAATTTCAAAAGTACGCAAACACCGCCTTGCAATTTTTTTGTTTTCACAATATCGAGAATATTAAATCACTATTTACCCAAATTTGTGATTATTTCGGTTGTTTTTGCGCAGGGGAAAGGTTTTTTGAAACTTTTGATGCGCCATAAAATCTAATTTAAATCGCGATTTCCCCTAACTGTTGCACTGCAAAAATGAAGATAATTTTTTTTTTTCAAATGTTCCGTTTTGTCTGACGATCTAACCTTTCTTGTTTTTGTCATTTTTTTGGTTCGGGCAGAGTTTTTTTCGTATTTAATTCTGCAAACACTCCACCAGTGTGCCTTATCGAAAAAAAATTTGTCGACAAATGCCCTTTTTGACAAATTATCGACAAAAAAATTTGTCGAATTTGTCAAAATTTTGTCGACAAATTTATCGACAAAAATTCGAATTTGTCGTTTTTGTCGATAAATTTGTCGACAAAAAATTTCGACAAAAATTCGACAAATTTGTCGACAAAAAATCGACAAAAAATTTTCGACAAAAAACGACAAAAAATTTCGACAAAATATATTTTCATGCTAGTCGACATCGGTTGCCGCGCCGATCTCATGCAAATGATAGCGATCGCGGACCCGTGATTTGTCGGTACAAGAAACTATGTATAGCCGGTTACCTTTTCCAAGAGGGCAGCTACCAGACAGCTACCTGGCAGCTATTTGGCGGCTACCTGGCAGCTACTTGGCGGCTATTTGGCAGCTATTTGGCAGCTATTTGGCAGCTATTTGGCGGCTACCTGGCAGCTATTTGGCAGCTATTTGGCAGCTATTTGGCGGCTATTTGGCGGCTATCTGGCGGCTATCTGGCGGCTATCTGGCGGCTGTCTGGCAGCTATTTGCCAGCTATTTGGCAGCTATCTGGCGGCTGTCTGGCAGCTATCTGGTTCGATTTCATACCAGTTCTATTTCGTACCAGTTCTATTTCGTACCAGTTCTATTTCGTACGAGTTCTATTCCGTACGAGTTCTATTCCGTGCAGTTCTATTCCGCGCAGTTCTATTCCAAGCAGTTCTATTTCGTTCAGTTCTATAACGTAGCAGTTCTATTCCGTGCAGTTCTATTCCGTGGCAGTTCTATTCCGTGCGAGTTCTGTTCCTAGCGGTTCTACTCCGTGCGAGTTCTATACCGTAGCACCCCCGAAGGAACTGCCCGGAATACAGCTATCCGAAATAGAATTGTAAAATTTGATGTCTTCTGCAGTTCTACAACAACACTTCGAAATTGCGCGCTGCATTATTTAGCCAATTTGTCGAAATTTTTTGTCGACAATTTGTCGAAATTTTTTGTCGAAATTTTGTCGACAAATTTGTCGAATTTTTGTCGAAATTTTTTGTCGAATTTTTGTCGACAAAATATCGACAAATTTGTCAAAATTTTTTATCGACAAATTTGTCGAATTTGTCGATTTTTTGTCGATAAATTTCGACGAAAAACTTTGACAAATTTATCGACAAATTTGTCGAACCTTTGTCGATAAGGCACACTGCACTCCACGAACGAAATTTACTTACGACGCTGTTTCGCTGTGATGTGAAAAACTGAGGAACATTGGAGCGTCGTAACTAAATTTCGCTCGCGAATACACATTTTAAGGTTTTTTTTTTTGGCAAAAACCCCCAATTTTTGGAAATGTTTTACGACTTAATTGACCTCTTTTATTGGTGCCAATTAAGTCAAGAACAGCAAGAAATTTTTTCGCTTGTTTTTTTTTTGTTGTTCTCGAGTGATTCTGAATTGGCCAAGTTTCTCGACATCTTTGTCATCTCTTTTTGGTCTCAAGGATGTTGTAATTTAATTGCAATTTGGCGATTTTCTTCATTTTTTGTGTTCTTTTTTTAAATAAATTTTCGATGAAAAATTGGTTTAAAATCGATTTCTGAACGGATTTTCGGCGCGGAAATGGCGGATATATACACGGGGTGTTGAGAGGTACATGAAAATTAAAATTTAAATTTCGCGGGAAAGTTGCCACGTCACTCGAGAAAAAAGAGCGCGAAATGGCGTATTCAAAACGTCGTTACTGCGGCGCCGCAGCAATTTTTCATATATTTTTTTCTTATGGGTTCATATCTTTTGCATGATTCTAAATATTTAAACAATATTTCCCTATTTATTTTATGCAGAAAACGTGTTCTGCCAGCGCCTCGTTTTTGAAAATCTAAACCGTTTCAAATCTGTAACAACCGCGTTTCCACAAATCTATGTGAGCAGTGGAGCGCATTTTCACGATGTACTCTTCAACACGCCGTGATATATATTGTAGGCCCGCCAAACTGCTCAAACGCGCTCCGGTGGACTCAACGCTATGCGATTTTCATTTTGGTTTGACCATTTTGGCGGGCCGACAAAAGCTATTAGCCGTTAAAATAATTTTTATAACCGTCAGAAATGGCAACTAGTCGGCGCGCATATGACGAATATAGACAGCTACATGGCTATTAGCCGTTTGAAATGGATGTATTCGACGGCTAATAGCCAAAAATCCTCCCACAGTTGCTGATGAAACCGCCCTTCATTATTTAATTAAATCTCCGTCAAAACCACCACGAATCCACTTATCAGTCTGCCACTCTTCATCATAATCATCTGATTTTATCCGCCCGCTTTCTTCTGAATTCTTCCACTAACTTCACCTCCGCGCCTCCTCGCCTGCGAACGTCTTGACCTGCTTTCTTGTTTTCGACATCTTCTTTTTCTTCTCTCGCACTCTCCTCGTTTCACACGCTTTTTCCCTCTCATTTTCGGATAGGTTTCACCTATATGGGAAGAGATGGTAATGAGTGAGTGAACAAGACAGAGAAGAAGTGAAAAGCGAGAAGAAGACGTCGTCTTTTTTGTCTTTGTAGTTTTCTTTTTTCTGTAGAGTGGAACGGTGAGAAAACACGACACATTTCTAGTTTTTCTACTCTTTTCTGCTGATTTTTGCGTTTTGAATTTTCTATTAGCCATTTTCAACGGCGCGCAGAAATTTATTTCGCGCTCTACAGACAGTCTTGTCTCACTGTCGAACCTCTCTTTTTTGGCTTTCGGACGTTTCGAAAATTTTTCTGCATTATTTTTCAACGCTGTTAATAGAATTTTTAAATGATTGTGTGCAAACACCGCTACGACAAAATGCAGAAAAATATTCAAAATATCCAAGATCCTCTTTTTCAGTTTTTAAAAGGCAATTTTCTTTCCAATACAAATAAACACGCGTCGCGTTATCAGTGGGGCGCGTTTAAGATTTCTGCGCACCGAAAATAGAAAAATACTGTTATTCGCAGTTATTTGCCAAACATTTATGGGGAATCCAGTGGAATTGTGTAAAAAATTTACATTGAAATTTGATAATTTTGTGGTTAAATAAAGGTGAAAATGTCAAAAAATTGATCAAAAAATCGAAAAATGCTCCGATTGGCCTGAAAATTTGGGAAATAATGTCAAGAATACTCCCGGACGTGACATGCTCGAAAAATTTCAGCCCAGGAATATTCTTGACATTATAGTGTTTTCAATCGACTTGCGATATGAAAACGCATTTAAAGTCTGCATTCACCGTTCTGTCTGCGTCTCTTCAAATATCACTGCGTTCGCGTGGTCGGTCACAAAAAAGTGGGCGGAGTCTCGCGTTCTCATGTCGCAAGTCGATTGAAAATACAATATTTCCGGCCAATCGGGACATTTTTTGAGTTTTTGCTCAATTTTTTTTTTTACATTTTCTGCATTTCTACAGGCCCTGACAGAATCGGGAACAAGCCACGCCCATTTGCAAGTCGGGGGCACCATCTACTTGAGACACCTCGTCAGATGGTGCGCATTCGGGTCTCGCCACGACGGTGTAGGCACACTTGTGGATTTACGGAAATTCAAAATTTTGCGTAAATCCACAAGTGTGCATGCCCTGGTGAAAACGTGCTCCATTGATAACACGCGCCGCATTCGACGGCAAAAAATGTGGGCACTGTACCAATGCAAACATTTAGAAAAGAGACGAGGCGGAGAAGACGAGAGATTCGTAACGCGTCGTGCGTGTTTTCGCGCCAAAAAAAATCGTTGGAAAAAAGGACAGTCGCCAGTACCCCGTGACATCGTCGTGGCGATACCCGCATGCGCACCATTTGACGATGAATATGTAATAGAACTCGTGCCGGTTTCTTTTTCATGAATTTCCACTACAAACTTGGGAAAAATAAATTTACAAAAAAAGTATACTTGAACTTTCTCCACCCTTCATTTTATTTACGGGAAGATGGATGAAACTAGAAGAAGACGACGATCCATCACTTTTTGTTCTCTTTCCCTTTTATTTCCGTTCCCGTCTCTTTTTCGCTCACATTTTCCGATCTACCGCCATAGTGTGGCGCCATACGGCAAAAAAAGATGGAGAAGAAGAAGAAACTAATCCCATTTTTTGTCGCGTTGTTGCTGTTTTGTTCTCATGAATATTGACGAAATTTGAATCGAATCGTCGCCCGAATGGATAGTTTTTCGAGGAGAAGAATGGACGAACTGTTTGTCTATTTGTTTGTCTCCTCCTCCTCCCTCCGATTTTCTCGTTTCGTTAGCCATCTGACCATCCGTCCGTCCATCCATCTTCAACGCTGCCCAAATATTGTTTATTTTAAGTCGAGTTTCGAGACGAAAATACATGCAAAAAGTACAAGTTTTTCGTGTTTTGCCCTCCCCAAAATGACCTAATGCAATAGAGCGCACTTGCTGTGTCTGTGACTGAATTTTGGTAGTATTTATAAGCCTTGCGTGGGAAAAAATGGGCGGCTTTTGTGTTTTTAACGCTATTTAAAACACGAAAACCCATTTTTCCCCCACGCAAGGTTTTTAATGGGGTTATTCTCGAAACCAGCAAAAAAAGCAAAAAATAGAAAAAACCAGCAAAAAATTCAGCGAAAATTCGGAGAATTCTCCGATCGGTCTGAAACTTTGGAAAATCATTAAGAAGATACTTCCGGTCATTTTCTGAAAATTTCAGACCGAAATATTGATTTTTAAAATTATCGATTTTTATTTCTGAAAATTTTCAAAATCGATATTTTGGTCTGAAATTTTCAGGGAATGACCGGAAGTATCTTCTTAATGATTTCCCAAAGTTTCAGATCAATCAAAGCATTCTCCGAATTTTCGCTAAATTTTTTGCTGGTTTTTTCTATTTTTTGCTTGTTTCAAGAATAACCCCATAAATAAATACCAAAACTCTGTCGCCGTCACAGCAAGTGCGCTCCATTGCACTGGGTCATTTTTTGCATTTCATATTTATTTTCGGCTCTTCTCGGACGTTTCGAAAATTTTTCTGCAATTTAATTTTGTCGTCGCGGTGTTTGCAAAAAATGACTGTGTGCAAACACGGCGACGACAAAACGTCACAAAAATTATTGATTTTTCGTTTTTTTTTTTTGCAAATTTTGCAAAAATCCGGCAAAGTTGCCAAAAACTGATGCAAAAACAGCTTGGTCGCTATGAAATTTTCGGAAAATTTGAAAATTGCTTTTAAAAACATTGAGTTTCCGTGGCCATGGAATTTTTGGCTGTTAGCCTGTGCGCCAAACCTGCGCCAGACTTGCGCCGATTACGAACGTAAAGGGGAATTTTTGGCTAACGAAATTCAGTTACGACGCTCCAACAGGAAAACGACATTTTCGCGAAAATGGGCTTGTCTGTTTGTCTGCGTCTCTCACCACTATCATACAAAATCGGCTCAATTTCCGCCAAACTAGCGCCGATCAGCGATAGGCGCCAGTAATGGCTAATAGCCATCGATTTTCAAAACTTTTGTTTAGAAAATGTTGAAAAAGTCTATACATCATCATTTTTCCAGTCCAATTAAATAAGTCCATCTCGATCATCCATGTCCACTTTTGGTGATGAATGCAGGCATCTATTATATATGACCGTATAATAACAGTCTCTCTCTCTCTCTCTCTCTCTCCCGCTTTAGCTTGGTACATCTCGTTGATATATAAAATGTATAATAAAACGATTCGGAATGGTCAAAAGAGGGAACTAGTTTTTCTCCTTTCTCTCTCTCTCTCTATCTCGTCTGGATTTTATATTGGATAAGTTCCAATGGGATGAATCCCGAGAGGGAAAAAACAAGTTGATCAATTAAATAAATAAATACGCCGTCTTCTTCTTCTTCTTCTTCTTCTTCAAAAAAAAAAAACGAACGAACGAACGTTTCCAGTTTTCTAGGCTGAATTCGGTGTTTGCGGACATTTGACTCCGCCCCACACACAATCATTTTAAACGCTTTTTGAAAAATGATTGTGTGCAAACACCGCGACGACAAAATGAAATGCAGGAAAATTTTCGAAAAAAAAAATCGACGACTCCGCCCCTTTGCAGTTCTGCGGCGCCCGGGGTCTGCAAAATTTATAATTTTCCTAATTTTCAGATGAACCGAAAAGTAACAGCGTGCGGTTTTCTGTACGTTGCACCGCCAAATTTGGACTTTTCCATGCAGAGCCATTCAGCCAAGGTTTGTGAGCCAAAAAATTACGATCAAAAAATATAAAAACAATGGTTTTCAGAGATGGCAGCGCCGATGGTTCACACTATTCGACTCTGGAGACTTGCAATATGCAATCGATAACAGTGTAAGTCTCTGAGTTTTCTCCAATTCAAACGAGTTGCATCATGAAGACATCAGTCGGCAACAGGAGTGGGACAAAAAAAAAACTTTTTTTGTCCTCAAAAAGATTACCAAAAAAAAAAAATTTGTTTTTCTTTCAAAAAATTTAACAAAAAAACAAAAAAAAAAATTCCAAAAAAAGTACGTATTTCTGCCATTTAAAAAGAAATTTTCCAAGTTTTTGTTGAAAATTAGAGGTTTTTGTCAATTCGGAGCATATACTGAATAAGTTTTTGCCCAAAAACCGGAACTTTTTTTCGCCTCCGTGGCTCTAAAAAAAATTTTGTTTTGCCTGGGGCGCATCATCAAAAAAAAATCAAAAAATTTTTTGTCTCATCCAAAAAAAAACCCGAAAAAACAAAAAAAATCGAAAAAAAAAATGTTTTTTTGGTCCCACCCCTGGTCGGCAATCCCTTTTTTGTCTGCGTCTCTTCAATTAGAACTGTGTTTGGTTCGCGTAGTCGCGCACAAATAAATGGGCGGAGTTTTGCGTGCGCTCTCATGTCGCAACTCGATTGAAAATACAATATCTCCTATTATCTGCAGATGGACACGCTCCCCCAGCTGAGCATCGACATGTCTCTCTGTTACCGAGTATGCGAAGCTCACGCCATCACCGGCAACGCACATTCCATCCTGTTGGCGTTCAACAAGACACGCGACGAGCAGCCGTCAATTGTCTACATAAAAGCGGACACGACGGAAGAAATCCGCTGGTGGCAGAATGTGTTGAGCAAATACGCAAACTCGCAACAAAAGATGACGATTCGACCGCCGCGCAGAGGCATTGATCAGTTGCCGATGAGTGAAGATGTGATGAAGGAGGTGCCGTTGTGTACGTCTTCCAGATGCTCGTCGCCGATCGATGCGGACGAACGATCGTCGTCGGAAGTGGATCGGACGATTGAGGGAAAAGAGTTGAGAGGATCGGTGCGAAGTGTCAAGCAACGGAGTCTGGAGAAAAAGGATGCAGACGAGGTGCCAACCACGTCCAACATTGTCATCAATGTTCCAGTCTCACCGTCTTCTCCGGAAGAGCCGGCACCCTCCACTGCGCCATCATCGGCCACGCCCACCACCCAAAAATTGAACATTGACGTGTCAAACGTGCACACGCTGCGAAAAGGTTGGCTCATGTTGAGAGGAAAATCGGACAGTGATTGGTGTAAACATTGGGTGGTTTTGGCGGGTCTTCAGTTGAAATTGTACAAGGACGTTTGGGCGGAGGATTCGACGGAACCGCTGCTCACTGTCGATTTGTCCGAGTGTGAGAATGTGTATCCGTCGGCTAGTGCGAGAAATTATGGAATTGAGATTAAGGTGAGTGTTTATCGTTAAAATGCGTGAAAAAGGATAATTAATACTTTCGGGGCGTAGAAGTTTAATAAGCGCTCCACCGAGAACCTGATGCGAGATTTTAGAAGCAAAAAAAAACGATTAAAAAAAACTGTAGTCCATTTTCCGAGAAAATCGCGGTCGTGGACTAGAGTTTTCTTTACCAAAAATTTTTTCCCAGAAATGTTTATTCTTTCCTGAAAATTACTCAAATTTTTGATTTTGGGCGATTTTTATGTACTGTCTTCCAAGAAGATTACACGAAGTCGCGGCCGATAGCCTAGAAAACTGGCGGCCGCGACTTCTAGAAAATTTCATTTTCCTAAAAAAATGTTTATTTTCACTTTAAAAGTACACAAAATCTGATTTTTGCCCAGTTTCATATAATTTCCTCCAAAAGGAGTACACGAAGTCGCAGTCGTTGGCCTAGAAAATCGGCGGCCGCGACTTCTAGAAAATTTCATTTTTCCCAGAAATATCGATTTTCACTTTAAAATTACAAAAAATCGGATTTTTGACCGATTTTATGTACAAAAAAATTAGAAAACTTTTCTCCAAAAGGAGTACACGAGATGTGACCGATGGCCTAGAAAACTGGCGGCTGCGACTTCTAGAAAATTTCATTTTCCTAAAAAAATGTTTATTTTCACTTTAAAAGTACACAAAATCTGATTTTTGCCCAGTTTAATATAATTTCCTCCAAAAGGAGTACACCAAGTCGCAGTCGTTGGCCTAGAAAATCGGCGGCCGCGACTTCTAGAAAATTTCATTTTTCCCAGAAATATCGATTTTCACTTTAAAATTACAAAAAATCGGATTTTTGACCGATTTTATGTACAAAAAAATTAGGAAACTTTTCTCCAAAAGGAGTACACGAGATGTGACCGATGGCCTAGAAAACTGGCGGCTGCGACTTCTAGAAAATTTCTTTTTCCCAAAAAATATGTATTTTCACTTTAAAATTACACAGAAAAATTACCTAATTTTTGACCAAAAGAAGTACACGAAAACGCGACCGCTGGCCTAGAAAATCGGCGGCCGCGACGTCAAAGAATTCCATTTTCCCAAACAATATTTATTTTCACTCTAAAAATACAGAAAAATCAGATTTTTGACGAATTTTATTTTCAAAAAAAATCAATTTTCTCCAAAATGAGTGCACTAAGTCATGGCCGCTGGCCTAGGAAATCGGCGGCCGCGACGTCTAGAAAATTTATTTTTTCCCAAAAAAAAGATTTATTTTTACTTTAAAATGACACAGAAAAATTACCTGATTTTTGACCCAAAACAGTACACGAAAACGCGACCGCTGGCCTATGAAATCGGCGGCCGCAACGCCTAAAAAATTCGATTTTCCCAAAAATATTTATTTTTACTTTAAAATCTGATTTTTGACTGATTTTATGTACAAAAAATTAGAAAACTTTTCTCCAAAAGGAGTACACGAAGTCGCGGTCGCTGGCCTAGGAAATCGGCGGTCGCGACTTAAATTTTCTGGTTTCAATGTTTTGGAGTGAAAAAAAAATCATTTTAAACATTAAAAAAGAAAAGTTGAGCAGTTTTTGTGCAATTAAAAAAAAACGCTGCGTTATCGGTAGAGCGTACCCATTTCCACAAACACCACGTTAACTTTTCAGTGCCGCCGCCAACGCTACGTACTGTCCGCAATGACGCCCGGTATCCGTGACTCTTGGGTGTCGGCTCTCCAACAAAACCGCCACCACCCTTCACCAACCTACACGGAAACATTCTCAAACGACGCAAACAGCCTGGCCGACAGTTCTGACATTCTCGGAATGCCGGTCAAAAAGAAGCACATTGCGTACGTGGCACCCGAATCGCACCACTCGAACTCGATGATGGACGAGCACAGTTCGACAGAGCTCGAGGAGGACGAGAGCGTGCACAATACGAATACGGCGAGACGACGTAGAAGTCGTCGCGTCGGAAGTCGTGCATCGGAGAGTGGGACGGCGGATGCACGTGGACGCGGAGGACGAGGTGAGAGTTTGTCGCCGTCGGTGCGAAGAAGTCCGGTGACGAGGGTGAAGGAGAGGCGAGGAGACATTCGACAGAGACACGTATCCAATTCGTCGGCAGCGTCGCTTCAAGAGAAACCGAGTCGAGAAGAGTTTCAGGTATGGAAATGTCGCTTAAATTGGCTCTGGGGCATTGGAAGAGTTTGCATTTTCTAGGCCACCGCACAAAAGTTTGAAACCCCCCCGTTTTCTATCGTTGTTTTATTAAATTGGCACTCGGTGTTTGCGTACTGACGGATTTACGAGGCTCCGCCCACTGCCTTGTTTTTTTTCTTATGATTTTTGCTTTCATTATTGATGATTTTTTTCCGTTTTTTTACAAAAAAAAATATTTATTTTATTTATTGGGTCATTCAGGGTCGGAAAAAAAAAGAAAGAAAAAATCCGTGGCCGCGAGAGTTTTTTTCCGTTGCTTTTCTAGGCCATCTCAAAAGTTTTTTAGGCCCTCCGCTGTGAGACCTGCGAAATATCGATTTACGGGCGAATAATTTTTGAAAAAATACAGAAATTCATTGGAAGTAAGCAATAAAATACGATCAATTCTCCAAAAAAAAATTTCAAAAATTATTCGCCCGTAAATCGATATTTCGCAGGTCTCACAGCGGAGGGCCTAAAAAACTTTTGCGATGGCCTAGAAAAGCAACGGAAAAAAAAACTCTCGCGGCCACGGATTTGTTTCTCTTTTTTTCCGTCGTTTGAATAAGGAAAAAAAAACAATTTTTTCCGACCCTGAATAACCCCATTAGATTGATAAATATCGAGTTTGAATGGGAGAGAATTGGACGAAAAATTCGAATGAAGCGAAAATCGATAATCAGTTTTAAAAAACACGGCAAACAGTTTTATCGAGTTTTTGCCTCACTCGGCATTTTTTTTGCTCTTTTTTCGAATTGTTCGCCAATTCTCAGGCCGGAACTTTGTAAATCCGTACGCAAACAAACACTGCACCTTTAAATTTCACCACCTGGCTGGTATTTGTTTTGTTTTGCAAAACGCAAAACTCACAAAAAAAATGGCTGGAAAGCCTCTAGATATCTAGACCGTGTGAAGTGTGCAACACAACACATCTGTTTCCACACGTGTTTCACATTTCATTTCTTTTCAATTCCTCTTGCCGTTTCATTTTTCATTCCGTTTCGACTTTTATCCCGAGAGTCCCAATATTCCCAGTTTTCTGGAATGAAGACGTCAACGTCATCGGAAGACCCGTTTGAGCGAGTCATTCGAAACCTCCAATTGATCGGACGACCCCCTATTGCTTTACAGAGACAAATTGGAACGGCGAGCCGAATTAGCAGCGATGAGACACGTTTGCGATCTCTGGAGCAGCAGGTGAGCCGATAAATGCTGTAATAGAAGTGCAAAACTATTACAAACGCGCCCTGTCGCATTGCCAAGTTTAGCTAATCGCGTAGAAAAAGGAGACGCAGAGATGCGACAGAAATAAATAGCCGCGAAAAGTTGCTTTTCTTTCAAAAACGTAGCAATTTCATTTTTTTTTTTTTTTGGCTTTTTTCAAGTTGTTTTTTTCCATTTTTTGAAACCATTTTATGTCACAATTTATTTTTTAATGAAATTGTTCAGAAAAAACGACCAACGCTGGAAGTTATGAAAAATCTGGAAAAAATCGACCGGGAGACGTTGAAATTAATTTAATTTAATTAACTTTTGTTTTTTCTATTTATTTTTGCAATAAACTTTTAGTTTTGAGCAATTTTAGAAATGTTGCCGTTAGAAATGACAGGGGTGCCAACCAGCTGCCGACTAGCCTCTGCATGCTATCTTTATGGTGCCAATAGCCTGAAACCAGGAAATTGCAATTTACCGAGCACAGAGGCATGAACCGAGAGTCAGCAAACGCGACCGGTGGCACAACTAAACTGCTTACAAAAGAGGCCCAAAATTGATATAAAACGTTATTGTTTTAATATTAACTTTGGGCCTACACTGTTAGACAGGGTGAGTTTGCTGACTCCCAGTTCATGCCCCTGTGACTGAGTCCGTACGGACTAAATTTACGTTAAAAATTACCTGACAGAACGGCAGAAAGTCAGCACCAGGTTGGCATAAAGTTAGCATGAATCGGCATGGTTTCCCACTTTCATCGGGTCATTTATGGCGACAAGTTGCGGAATGAGCTGGTCCGTTTCGAAACTTTAGTGCAATTTTGCGTCGCGGTGCCTAATCTTATTTGCATACATGCTCGCACTAGAGTTTCGAAACGTCCCAGAGCAGTCGCGGAAGCGCTATTTCAAAACTAATAAAAAAAATATAAAAAAAGCCACATATCACGTATTCGCTAGGAGTGACAATTTGCGGTAAATATTTTAAATCGCGTTTTTCACAACACAAAAAAAAATTAAAAATATCTGAAGAAATGCAGACTTTTTGCCTAGCTAATCATTTGCGGTGAAGAGGTATGCACTTCTATTAGAGTACAAAAATATTTACGGTATCTTGCCAATCCAACGTCCGATTCAGGTGGAAAATCTTCGCTCTGAGCTGGACAAAGAGAAAGACAAGACGGAGAGGCGAAAGCGAGAGGCGGCGAATCAGGAGATTAGAGAGTTGAGAATCACATTGAAGACGTCAGAAGAGGAGCTTCATCGGTACAGAAAAGAGGTGGACACGCTGAGAAAGCAACTCACACAGAACACTCAAACGTGGGTTATTTTTTTTGTTCTGTTTTCAAAATTTCACTTTCAATCGTTTTTTTTTTCAGAGTTACCCTGCAAAGAGCCGTACTCTCGACCCTGAACACTCAACTCTCCGCCCTCAACTCCCTACTTCGCTCCAGTCCCTTCCACGTCTCTGTGGAACTCTTCGACTCGCTAGAATCCATTCTAGACCGGATATCAATCGATCTAAATCTAGAGCAAACCGAAGAAGTGCTCAGACAAACGACGAAACTTTTCGAAAATGTCTCCTCTGCAATCACCTCTCCATATCTCTCCGACTCGTGGACAATGACGGAGCAGCCCGAAAAAGAGCCATCAGAGCGAACATCAGAGGAAGATGCCGAAGAAACGATTCGCGAGATTCGCAAAAGCCACAATTCGGAGTTGGAATCGATAAAATCGCAATGCGAACAGCGGCTTGCCGTGCTAAAAGAGCGGGCGGAACGGGAAGAAGGAAGGCGAAAAAAGCTGCAAGAGCAATTGGTGATGGCTTCCACGCGAAGCGACGAATCGATCAGCTCGGTGAAAACTTCGTTCACCCAAATGCTGACGGAGCAGAAAAAGGCGTTTGATGAAGAGTTGGAGAGTGTAAAAAGGGAGCATGAGGAGAAGTTGATGGAGGAGAAGCACGCGACCAAGTTGGCGTTGGAGGCAGTCCGACGAGCTCACCAGGAAGATTTGAGGAATCTGAAAGAGAAGAGCAAAAGTGGAGAAGGCGGTAGCAACCTGGAAAAGACTAGCGAAATGTTCGAGGATATTCGCGAGGAGCTCATCAACGTTTGTGCTCTCTACTCGGCGAAATGCATTGAGAATTCTCAGCTGGATGAGCAGCTCGCCAATTTGATTAGCGAGAAGGAGGCGTCTGTGTGAGTTTTTTAAAAAAATTATGTTGTTTTTTGATTACTCTAACATTCTCTATTGCTGACAAAAAGGCTTGCTTTTTTTTTAGCGAATTATCCATTGAAAACGACAAACTTCGATCGGAAATTGACCGAAAAACGAAAGAAATTCACGATTTGACGCGCAAAATGAACAATTATGAGAAGCTGAGCCAGTCGAGGACAGGTAATTAGCATTGTGTTAACCACCTAATTATAGTACTTAATTACCCTAAAACCAAGCGGTTCCAGGTTCATGTAGTAGCATTTCGATGCCGCGGTAAGTGAAAATGCAACAACAATAAAAAATGAGTGGGGCAGGCATTTCATTTTAATTTTCCTTTCCTTTTCCTGATTTTCCGCATGTCGTTGTAACTTTTTTAATTATTAATTTGTATATTTAAATTTTAATTTAAAATTGAATAATCAATAATTTAATCAACAATTATATTGACACTCTACTCGCTCGGTGTTTGCAGACTTTAGGCTCCGCCCACTTTTATTCTTGCCGTTTTCACGGTGATTCTTTTACTACCGGCCACGCATTTCTAGTCCCCCCGGCCCCAAGTATTTCCTCTCTCCGCCTCGCACTCTCTCACTCTCTCATCACATGAAGTGGGCGGAGTTCCCTCCCCTTTTTGCAGACTTTAGGCTCTGCCCACTTTTATTCTTGCCTTTTTATTCACGGAATGGCAAAAAAAAACACCGAAAATGCTCCGATCGACCTGAAATTTTGAGAAATAAGGGAAAAAAATAATCCCGGACATACATTCCCACAAAATTTCAGACCGAAATATCGATTTAAAAAAAATATTGCCGGCCCGCCAAAATGATCAAACGCGCTCCGCTGAACTCAACGATATGCAATTTTCATTTTGATTTCCAAATTATTTCATTTCACGTTGGATTTATACGTGAAATGAAATAATTTGGAGACCAAAATGAAAATCGCATAGCGTTGAGTTCAGCGGAGCGCGTTTGACCATTTTGGCGGGCCGACAATATTGATTTTTGGTCTGAAATTTTGTGGGAATGTATATATGTCCGGGATTATTTTTTCCCTTATTTCACAAAATTTCAGGTCAATCGGAGCATTTTTTGCCATTTCATGAATAAAATAAATGCAAAAGGACGGAGCCTTGAGACTGCAAACACCCACACACCGAGTGACTGACAATTTAATTGAACAGACAATAATAATATGTATCTTTATCCCCTCATTTATTTCCTTTTCATTTCTGTGATTGTCAGCTTTTACCCCACTATGTATGCTGTGAATGTGATAGTTGGTAGCTGGCTAGCTTTTAGTGGTTGATTTCGAAATAATTTGGGTTGCATTTTTCTTTCCTTCAAGGGCTAGAATAGATGAATAACAAGCCGCAAAATTTGCAGACCTCGAAGCGTCAGCCGGTACGACAGTCTCGCGCGCGCGTCGCGAAAAGCAGAAGAAACGAAATCGTCGCCATGGTAAGAAGAATCTCTTTTTGCTCTCTAATTTTGCGCACTCTCTCACTGTCCTATTGCAGACGTGCGCTTCCACAGTAATCCGATCGAAATGCCCGAACATCTCATCGAAGAGGCGCGTCGTTCTATTGATGTTCCCGTCTCGGAGCGTCGCAAATTCTTTGAACACATTGCCGAGTACAGTACCCCTTTCTAGATATTTTTCTTCCACTTGTTGTAGTCTGTAACTTATCTATCTGTGATATTTTGTAATATAATATGATAATAATCTTTCATTGTGTGTCTGTGTGCGCTTTGGTGCTCTTATGAAACGATCGAGTACATTCATTTTATCTGAGTAAAAAATATATTGATGATGATGACTTTCAGGAGAATTATTGGTAGCAGCAGCTTGAAAGAGAGAAGGAGAAGAGAGACTAACTGAGGTACCAAGCAGATAATTAATTATAGCGCGGCCATAAATGAAAAAAAGGTGGCCATAAATGCAGAAATTTCCTCCCTTTTTTTCTAAATCGCACGGTTGAATTTAGAAAAAAGGGGAAATGTCTGCATTTATGGCCACCTTTTTTTCATTTATGGCCGCGCCATTACTTATGAGCGGAATGCACGCCTCCCCCGTCGTCCAATGCGCCACCAAGTTCGTGGGACAATGACATTATTTTTCACTCGAAAATTTACTTTTTTGAGAAATTCGAATCATTATCTGATTATTCAGGATGACACCATCATTTTAATTCAAAAACGAGACTTTTTTGGCAGATAATGACCGAGCCTTAGGGTTTTAAAAATGCGCCAGGTAGAAACAATTTCGGAAGGACAAAATTGTCTGAATTCTAAATACAAAAAAACGGAAAGCTGAAGGAAAGCACGGAAATTGGGGTATCAGAGGAGATCGACAAATCAACATTTTAAAGAAGATGGTAAGCCTAAATATGGACTTCATTTAGAGTGTTTTTTTCAGTAGAGCGCGTTTGCATTATTCTAGGGTCCGGTTTATTGATAATTGGAGCGGGAATATAAATACTTTCAAGAAAGGATGAGTTGCTTCCATACAGGGTGGCCGATAAGTATAGGACGTTTTGAAAGTGCTCCCATTTTTTCAATTTGAGGATTTTTCGAGAACAACCTTTATTAAACAACAAAAAATAAGCAGAAAATTTGATTTCACAAGAGAATTTCGAAGTTGGATCCACGAGCTTTGACACAGGCTCTCAAACGTTTCTTCACCGAATTGACAGTGCGCCGCAGGTATCCGTCGTCGATCGAAGCCCATGCTACCTCGAGAGCGGCCTTCAAGTCATCGACAGTAGCAAAAACTTTTCCCGCGATCTTCCCTTCCAACATGCCCCAAACGCTGAAATCCATCGGATTGAGATCCGGGCTGGAAGCAGGCCACAAGTTCTTGTCCAGGAATCCAGGGAAATGCGCCTCCAAGACGGCCAATGTCGATCTCGAGCCATGGGACGGTGCCCAGTCTTGTTGAAGGATAAATGGACCACCAGCAATGTGCCGACAACGTTTCGAACCGTCGAAGACGAAATTTGAAGGCGTCGAGCGATCTCAGCACTTCCGAGGCCTCTCTTGAACAAGAGTTCAATGGAAGGACGATGAGGAGAACTTTTCATAGCTCGGCGATATGGAGAAGTGAGAACAAATGACTGAGAAGCTTACTTATATAGTCTCTGGACTTTCGAAAAGTTTCGAAATTTTTCGAAAATATCCCTTGGCACCGTGCCAGGGAACGCTGAAAGCGAGCGTCCTATACTTATCGGCCACCCTGTATAGTCAGTTTTTTCTCAATAGTTTCCCCGTAATATGTGTCCAGAGGCCGGATCCATAAAGCTGGAAAACGACATAAAACCACATGGTGATTTTCCCGAAAGTGTCGTTTTTCACAAAATGTTTCTCTGCGTCTCTCACCGTCATCAAAAGAAAATTAGACATTTTGGGGGAAAACGGTTTTCTTGCCTCTTTATCGTTGTTCAGAGAGAAAGGGACTCCTCCTATTAGTATTATTTTTCTATTTATGGGCTACTATTTTATGGCAAATTATCATTACCTACCTTTTCTGTACCTACTTTTGTTCAGTTACCTACCTTGATCATTACCTACCATGATCTTTACCTACCAAAATCGAATATGTTCCTTACCTACCTTTTCTGTTTTTTAATTTTACAACTGACAAAGACTGAAAGGAGTGATCTGGTGTGGTCTAAAATCAATCTACGTTAACATTTAATTGATAGAGTAAGAATCTGAGATAATTAAGCAATAAACGAGCATGGTAGGTAAAGAGCGTTTTTGATTTTGGTAGGTAAAGATCATGGTAGGTAATGATTAAGGTAGGTAACTGAACAAAGGTAGGTAAAGAAAAGGTAGGTAATGATAATTTGCCCTATTTTATTTGTTCATTTGTACTACGGCAATGCACGGCGTGCTAGACCCAAGACGTTGGCGTGCTAGATTTCGCATGTGCCTGTGTCTCAACAGTGGCGTTCTGCCAAGTCTAGAAAAAAGTGTGCAAAAATGGAGACACAGAGACGAGAGAATTGGCGCTCCAAAATTTGATCTCGAAAAAGTTTTCTGAAACGTAGTCCCGAACAGGCCGTACAATGCTCTACGACGATTTTTTTCCGATCAGATGAACTGACTCGAGAGACCACCAATATTACCATATTCTTCGGTTATAAAGAATTTCAACGATGAATATTGATGACCACCTTTATTATATAATGCAATAAACAAATTAAACACATAGTCCAGTAGATTTCTCGCAAGAAGTTCCAGATGGACAAGCCGAGCAAGTGCGTCCAGAGTTGTAAATGTTCCATGTGAGGACATTTCCTCTGAAATTATAGCCCCAAACTTCAATAGTTATGGATATTTAAACACTTACGGATTCTTGTAATGGCACACGACATAAGCCTTGTTCATTCCATTAGTGTCTCTACCACAGTTTGTCACTCCACATCCAATTATTCCCGAATCAGCCCAAGCCATTTGAGTGGCATGTCCAACTCCAGTACCGACAAGAGGCCCGTCAAGAGTATTGTACTTCCATCCATAGCTTTGAAACTCTTTCTCCCAGTGATCAGCGGCCAATTTTCCATAGTAGTCGAGATCGGTGATATCAGCAGTAGTCCAATACCAAAAGAGGTTCTCTCCGACACCTTCAATTCCAGAATGACCAGATGGACAGGTGTCCGAGTATTTTTGAGCGACAGCCGCGATTGAAGAATCCCATTTCTGACAAATTCTATAACATTAACTGATGAAGTTACCACCTACCATCTTCAAGATGTTCGTTCCGGAAGGTTTTTTATCTTCTTTTGCCACGTAGACCCCTCTAGCAATCTTGGATCTCATTGCATTATGAACATCAACAATTGCTTGTTGTGCAGAAGGGCTGAATTGAGCATAAGCTGCAAGACAGAGCGCGGAAAGGAAGAGAATAGATGGCATTTCGTATGTCCATGTTGAAAACGTCTCCAGCGTTCTGTTTTATACCGAACCAAGCTGTTACTTGTGTGATTTTCTCATCGATTTTGGGTCGGTTTGAATCGTCTGTTGAACTCTTGAAAACCAAAAAAAACATCAAGCTTCTAATACATGAAGACAGAGTCACTTAAATGGTGTAGCTGATTGGGGAAAAAAAAGAAACGGGACTTTGAAAATCAAATTCAGCATATGTACAGTACTGGCCATAAAGAATGTCGCATTTGATTTTTTGAGCATAACTTTTTTAGAGTGAACCGATTGACTCAAAATTTTTACTGCATACGGTAAACATTTTACGCATATTTGCAGACTTTCTGTTTGCTGAAATTTGCTATATATCACGGTGATTCTTTTACTACCGGACACGCATTTCTAGTCCCCCGGTCGCAAGTATTTCCTCTCTCCCTCTCGCACTCTCTCGCTCTCTCATCACATGAAGTGGGCGGAGTTCCAACCCCTTTTTGCAAAATGCGGCAAAAAAATTTGCGGAAATGAGTTCGGCCACCACGGAAAACCAGTTTCATTTGAAATTGTACGTATAAAAACGAGTGAATTCAGGTTTAAAATATGCGCCCTAATGAGAGCTAGTAACGTGACAGACAACTTTTTGATCAGACTTCATTTACAAAATCGCGACAGGAAAAACCTAATCGGGGGACTAGAAATGCGTGGCCGGCAGTAAAAGAATCGCCGTGCATTTGAAATTGTACGTAAAAAATCAGACCAATTCCGGTTTTAAATATGCGCCATAATGAGAGGAAGTAATGCGACAAAAAACTTCTCGATCCGAAGTCATTTAGAAAATCGCGACAGAAAAAACAAATAGGTGGACGAGAATAGTGTGCTCGGTAGTAAAAGAATCACCGTGTATATATACGGCCGCTACTTGAATATGGAACTCTTATCACTAGCCCGGTTGCAAAATCTAACATAGGTATTGAAAATTGTCAGAAAAATTTTATATTCGGAACGTTCAAAAAGTTTAACATTCCTTATCCGAAGTATTTCAAATCATTGGAATATTTTGGTCTACAATCGCTGGAAAAAAGACGTCTGCTACACGATCTCGTCCTTATATACAAAATTCTGGTTTCAAAGGAAATACGAACCCTGGACGTGTCATGAAATTGCCTCAAACTTTCTAACTTTTATAAACTTCGTCGTCATAAGTATAACTTATATCCTACTATCAAAAACTGTACTAAAACTTCATCCCAGTTTCTGTCAAATAGAGTAATTCGGTGTTGGAACAACCTCCCATCTTCTGTATTTCCCCCTAACCCCTCCACCCAGTGTTTTAAGTCTAATCTTTCTAATATTGATCTCACCAACTACTTATATCTCAATTCCACGAACTACTGATTTTTAACTGTAAATATATCTTAACGTATATTGCCAATTGTTGAGAGGTTCAATTGCCCTTCATCAATAAATCATTCAATTCACTGATTTTTGAAATTTTTTGAAACTGACGATGTTGACTTGTTAAAAACTTGGGTTTAACTGCCAAAAGTACTATACCAAATTTTCAGAGTGATCGATCCACTCTAAAAATAGTTATGCTCAAAAAACCAAATGCGACATTCTTTATGGCCAGTACTGTAGAAGTTTACTCAGGGAAAAATTGGCGAGAGAGTACCAACAAAAAAAAACAATTCAAGTGTATTTCTGGAAAAAGAAAAATGTTCGACCATGCAGCCGCTCGGAAGGCTCCGATTTGAGTTTGCTTCACTCCAGTGAGCTTTTTTTGCAGCAGAACCCAAGACAAAGAGTGTTATAGACCTTTGCAACCGTATCAGAAACCATTCCAACATAATTCGAACATATTTCTCGTGATGGGAGCCTCACTGGAGTCGAGAAAACTCAAAGCGTCCCCTTCATCGAACTCAAGGATTACACACATCTCTATTGTTCCAGAAACCTTGTCTATCAATTTGAATTATTTTTTGTACTGCACCGCCAATGTTGAGTAACTTCTATGCTAATTTTGATTTTTAAGACCCGATTTTATCCGGAGCGAGTGTCTAAACGATCAAAAAACGATTCAAAGAGACATGAAACTAAACAAAATCGATGAGAAAATCACACAAGTTACAGTTTGGTGCCGTATAAAACGGAACGCTGGAGACGTTTTCAACATGAACATACAAAATGTCATCTATTCTTTTCCTTTCCGCGCTCTGTCTCGGAGCTTATGCTCAATTCAGTCCTACTGCACAACAAGCAATTGTTGATGTTCATAATGCAATGAGATCCAAGATCGCTAGAGGGGTATACGTGGCAAAAGAAGATAAAAAACCTTCCGGAACGAACATCTTGAAGATGGTAAGTACTTTGCAGATAATTTCCTAAATTCCTTCGGTTTAGAAATGGGATCCTTCAATCGCGGCTGTCGCTCAGAAATACTCGGACACTTGTCCATCTGGTCATTCTGGAATTGAAGGGGTCGGAGAGAACCTCTTTTGGATGTGGACTTCTGCTGAAATTACCGATCTCGACCGCTATGGAAAATTGTCCGCTGATCACTGGGAGAAAGAGTTTCAAAGCTATGGATGGAAGTACAATACTCTTGACGGGCCTCTTGTCGGTACTGGAGTTGGACATGCCACTCAAATGGCTTGGGCTGATTCGGGAATAATTGGATGTGGAGTGACAAACTGTGGTAGAGACACTAATGGAATGAACAAGGCTTATGTCGTGTGCCATTACAAGAATCCGTAAGTGTTTAAATATCCATAACTATTGAAGTTTGGGGCTATAATTTCAGAGGAAATGTCCTCACATGGAACATTTACAACTCTGGACGCACTTGCTCGGCTTGTCCATCTGGAACTTCTTGCGAGAAATCTACTGGACTATGTGTTTAATTTGTTTATTGCATTATATAATAAATGTGGTCATCAATATTAATTGTTAAAATTGCTTAAAACCTAGTACCGATGAATATGGTAATATGGGAGATCTCTCGAGCCAGAATAATCTTTTTGATTTTCACGATGCTATACGCACTTTTCAAATATTGCATCTTGCGTTGGAGAACCATAAATTGCAAAAAAGACTTTCGTGATTCGAAGTTCGCTGATGTCGCGAAACTGACTTCCTTCGAATTGAAGATATAAGCGTTCCTGTCGTTTTCTCACTTCTTCTTTCCACTTCTTCACGAAATAGTCGTCCCATGAATAAGGAAGTTCTCCGGCCAGAGTGTTACCCATTTTCAGGCTTTCTGGAGAGTTTCTTTCAGCGACTTCAAATTGGTGTGGGAGGAAGTACATTCCCCTCTCCAAAACATCACACAGAATAGTCCCTCCGGTTTAGGTCAGGGCTGTAGGGTGGCCATTCCGAGGAGGTGATCAACTCAGGAAAATGATCATTGCACCACTGCTGAACAAGGGCAGGAGCGGAGTCTTGTTGGTAGGTCCAATTGGTGTTTCCGAAATGGGAAAAAGCCCAGGGCTCCACAACTTTCTTCAGAGTGTCGTCCAGGTACAGTACCGTTCAAAAGGTTGGAAACTTTTGGTTTTTCGGGCATAACTTTTGAATGGAGAGGGTTATGGTTCTGAAAATTTGCATGAATTGCCCCGTAATGTTTTTGACAAGCTCCAAAAATGGATTTAGTCATTTTTGAAAACTGCAGATTTTTCAAAAAATTTCAGATGCCAAAATTTTCGACCAAAAAAAAATTTTTTTTTCTGATTTTTCAGGACTGTTTATGTTTAAAATGAAGTTTCAAAACTGAAAGTATGATTTTAGTTTACTATGTGTCGATCGGACAATTTTCAGCGGACTTATAGCATTTTATCAAGGTCCATATGGGTAAGTCAACTAAAACTTTTATTGAGAATCACCAAAATCAAAGAAAATCAGGGCAAATTAGATAAAAACTGTTAAAAAGCAATGTTTATTTGATTTTTTTCGGTTTTGGTGATTCTCAATAAAATTTAAAGTTGCCTTACCCATGTCCGATCAACCCATAGTCAACTAAAATCATATTTTCAGTTTTGAAACTTTATTTTGAACATAAATATCGAGTCCTAAAAAATCTGAAAAAAAAATTATTTTTGGGTCGAAAATTTCGGCATCTGAAATATTTTGAAAAATCTGCAGTTTTCAAAAATGACTAAATCCATTTTTGGAGCTTGTCAAAAACATTACGGGGCAAATTCATGCAAATTTTCCAAACCAAAACCAAAAGTTTCCAACCTTTTGAACGGTACTGTAGTTGGCGGCGTTGATTTTCACTCCGAGAGGGACAAATACGAGTGGATGTTATCCCGGCCCAGTCCATGACGCTGACCGGATGACCTTGTCCTCTGGACACGTATCGATCTTTCTGGGAAGCATCTTTGACGGATGAAGCAAGAATACGGGAATTCTGCTTGCTGAAAACCTGTTTAACGGTGAACAGGATTTCCTTATGGTGCTTCCAAAAAAGAGTGACAATCGAAGAAAAGTGGATGTCCAAAAATGCTTATTTTCACCATTTTTGGTATTGTGAACATCGTGCACTGCCCCCAAAAGCGGGAAAGCGCAAAACAACATTGGCTAGCGCACTTTGCGTTTGCAGACGCAGAGACACAGAAATTAGCACAACGCCTCTGCGTCTCTGATCTCTAATGCGTGCAGATAGAGCGCAATTGCATCGTACCTCGCCGAGAATGATTGCACCTTTTGATTATAACGAAAAAACGGGAATAAAATTGGTTTTTTTGCAGAAAAAATGTATAAAGTCGACATAAAATAATTAAAGTTATTTTTTCGAAACGTTAAACACATAATAAATGTTCTCTACACTCGGTTAGATGGCAGTTTAAAAAACGCCGGATTTTACCGCTTTCTGAGGCGCTGCGGCTATATTTCTGTGAATTTCCTAATTTTTTTCGTGAAAGTTCCTTGACATAGTACAAATGTCAGGAAAATCTACAGCAGTAACCACATTTTATATCTGAAATTCTGAAATTCGGTGCCAGATGAGCAATTGACCGATATTTCAAAATCATATTTCGCCTCCAGTTTTGAACTTTTCCGACCGATTCTGCGCTTAAAATGTTTGTCTTGACCATACTTACAAAGCTATGTCTAAGACATTAGGAATAATGAGCCCATTCGGCTGAAAATTTGAAAAAATATGATTTTGCCGTTATTCCTATTTTTTATATTTTGTCCTCATTTCTCCACCGATTTCATTGCGCGACCTCGTAAATTGTCGAATATACCTGTATAAACAAACGTATCTAGAAAAATAACACAAATGTTTCAAATTTAATAAAAAAATTGAGAAAACCACATTTCCTGTTGAAAATGAGCGCTCGCCGGCAAGCGCGCCAGGGCACGCAAAGTGCGTCAAGCTTGCTGGCGCTTTCCCGCTTTTGGGGGCAGTGATCGTGTCTTCTGGGTTTCTGCATTCAGAGCATGTACGGGTTGCATCTTGATGGAACGAATCCTTCATATTGCGAGGTGTGACGGCAGTAGCAGGCGCCCCTGTTCTGGACGAATTGAATTGTCACAACTCGATTGAAAACACAGCAGTTTTCCTCGAATAATGAAAAACGAAAAAAGAAATAATAATAATTAAAATTTTACTAAATGCACATAAATAAATAAAGACAGAAACATTTTGGCATAGCTGCTTTGGTGTGAAGAGAAGAAAAAGCGATACAAGATTGTCATTATTCCTTTTTAGCCTGGAAGGCTCTAACAGCGGCGACTCGTTCGACGGCTGGCGGATGAGTGTGCGTGCACCAAGAGTACAGCGAATCGTTGATCGGCATCGAAAGATTGTCAACTCCGAGTTTTGTCAACGCGCTAATCAGGTTTTCTCCGTGTCCGAGTTTGGCGGCAAACTCATCGGCTCCGAATTCGGCGGATCGAGAGTGGAGTACCATTCCAATGCTGGCGAGTTGATTGTAAAGTGCGAGAACGAATTGGAAGACTAGCATCATTCCGATGATTGTGGGCGTGTCAGTGAATCCGAAAGCCTCAAATTTTTCACGTAAATAATTTAAATCGAAAAAATTATAAAATTATTTAAATACCTGATAGAGAGCCTCCCACTTGTAAAAATAGGCAAAGACGGCAAACGAGAAGAACAGATTGACCTCGGCTGAAATTTCCGACATATTGGGTTTTCAAACGAGTTGCAGCATGAAAAATGTGTCTGCATAATTAGAACTGTGTTTGCTTTGCGTGGTCGCGAACAAATAAGTGGGCGGAGTTTGGCGTTCTCATGTCGCAACTCGATTCAAGCAAACGCGCTCCACCGCTATTTATGGACCTATTCAGCGCAGGAAAAAAACCGATTTTCGCGGTTTTTTTCCCTATGCAGGTTGTTTTCCAGGAAAAAAATCCATCGCGTCGAGACCCGGCAGTGAAAAATGCAATGCGCCTTTAATTTTCAATGGGAATTCGAGACCCCACGAAAAGGGGGGGGGGGGGGGAAAGTGTTGAAACGCAGGAACGAAAAGGGGGGAAAATGGGCACAGTTGTCTGCAAAAGTGCCGCACGGTTTTTCTGCATTTTTGGAGAATGAGCAATAGTGTTTTTTTTCTGCTTTTTTTTTGCCTGAAATTAGTTTTTTTTGGGTATTTATTGTCCATTCGCGACAAATGCAGGTGCGCTTCATTGAACTTCGTACTTTGCGATTTTCATTTTCGTCACCAAATTATTTTTCCTCTTTTTCTTCGATTTCTTGCTAAAATTCTCCGTTTTCCTTGATATTTATTTGTTAAAATGACTAATAACAAACAAATTCGTAATATTTTGTAAAAATTTTCCTAAATATGCCCAATTTTAGTTAAAATTCGCCATTTTTCGAAATTGCCGCTGCTTTAAAAATTCCTAAATCATTTATTTGGAAAGCTTTTAGTTCAAATGATTTTATGATGATGTATTTCAATGTATTCTTTCTTTTTAGCACCTATTTTAATGCGAAATCACCGAATTTTCGCGAAAAATATTAATTTTCATTAAAATCAATAATTTTGTGGACCTCTCGCAGCTTTTCCGCTCCTTTTCTTTTTTAATCGTTTCTATTTTGTCTCCGTACTCCAAATACCCAAAAATACTAACTTCAGGCAAAAAAAAAAGCAGAAAAAAAACACTATTGCTCATTCTCAAAAAATGCAGAAAAACCGTGCGGCACTTTTGCAGTCAACTGTGCCCATTTTCCCCCCTTTTCGTTCCTGCGTTTCAACACATTCCCCCCTTTTCGTGGGGTCTCGGGAATTCGGTTGAAATTTAAAGGCGCATCCGAATATTTCATCGGCCGGTCTCGACACGACAAGTTGTTTACGTCAAAAAACCTCCGACTACTGTAGTTTTTTGTCTTTTTTTTTCTAAATTCTGCATAGGAAAAAAACCACGGAAAACGGTTTTTTTCCTCTGCTGAATAGGTCAATTATGCGAAATCCAAAATTTTTGGTTTATTTTTTCATTTTTTTGGGGGAAAATGAATAAAAAATTTATTTTTTTTCACGCCATGTAGAATTGCGGAAAAACGTCAAAAATTACCGTAACCCTTCGTGTCAAAACCTGGTAATTTTTCGACATTTTCCTCGCATCTCTGCGTCTCCATTTTTGCATTCGTTTATTTAGCTAAACTGTGCAGAGCAGAACGCCATTGCGGAGACGCAGACACATGCGATATTTGATTCTTTTTCGATTTTCAGCAAATTTATTTAAAATATATTCTTCAGATCAAATTCTTCGTTTTTATTACAAAAACACCACGATTGGTGCATAGTTGACGGAGGAGGTGCATTTTAAAGAATTTTACTAAAAACTTAATTTTCTGGAACATTATATGGAATTTCAAAATTCTGTCTAGCGCAGAAGGTTCAAATTCGGTTTTTCACATTTTTTTTAAATTTAAAATGCATTTAATCCGTCAATTCTGCACAAATCGTGATGGAAGAATACATTTTAAAAACAGATTTTCAACAAGTGGTCTAGTTTTGCTGAAAATGAAGAAAGAAACAAATTCCAGTTGAAAAGGGGCTAGAATGGTATTTTTTATTTCGCCATAAATAAATATTAGGGAAAATGAAATAAATTTATTCGATTTTCTACAATTATTAGCCAATATTCACGAAATTCGTCCGAATTTTCCAGCCTGCAAGAATTTTAGAGTTAAAAAAAAACGGAAAAGAAAAAAACAAGAATAAAAACAAAAAACCAAAACGAGCCAGCCCATTTCCATTTAGGCTCCGCCCACATTTCGTTTTCCGGAAAAGGTTTTCCTGTCGTTGCCTCTGGACATCGTGCTTTTTGCAAATACTTACTGATAACCAAGTTGATAAGAGTGTGCCAAAGAGCCCAGTGTCCCAATTCGTGACCCAGCACAGCCACCACTTCATCATTGCTCATTCCCTTCTTCTTGTCGTGCTCAGTCTCTTCAATTTTCTCGCCCGCCTCCACGTACAATTTGTGCACGCGCTCCTTCTCCTCTCCGCTGAGCAACGTGTCGTACAGCACAATTCGCTTGTTCTTCCAGAATCCGTACATGTAGGCGTTCGAGTGTGTCGACCGTTTCGAACCGTTCACCACGTATAGTTTGGTGAGCGGATAGCTGAGCGACGCCGCCAACTCTTCAATCTTTGTTTTCAGCTCTCCATCCGGCAACGGAAAGTATTTGTCAAAGAGTGGCGCGATGAACGACGGATAGATGGTCATCAAGAGTAGCACGACGACAGAGATGAAGAGCCAAATGTAGACGAAAAAGTATGGCCCGCCATTCTCGACAATCCACTCGATTCCGTACACGATTGGCATGGTGAGCACGAATCCGACGAGCATCTTTTTGAGTTTGTCAACAAAAAAGAATCCGATCGTCTGCTTGTTGAATCCGTGCGCTTCTTCGATTATAAACGTAGAGTAGAGATCGAATGGAAGTTCAATGATGGTCTCGATGATCGAGTTGATTGAGAGAAAGACGGCCACGTGGAATGGTTGAGACGCTGTCGCATACCAGAGGAATGGGTAGTATCCGCCGATGAGTTGGGCCTGAAAATTTGGAATTTGCCCGGCATGCGATTTTTTCATGACTCGATTGAAAAAAAAATTGTTTTTGATAATTATTGGTAAACAAAGTCGGCACAGGTAGATGGCCCCGCCCCTTTTCTGCAAAGCATAGCAAACGTCGGAACCCGTGAGTTGTCGGCTATAGAAAGTATGTATAGACGCCAGATATAACACGTTCTTCAAGAATTGGCAGCTGTCTGGCTCCTATTTGGCGGCTATTTGGCGGCTATTTGGCTGCTATTAGGCTGCTATTAGGCTGCTATTAGGCTGCTATTAGGCTCCTATTTGGCTGCGTTTTGGGTGCCATTTGGCTGCTGTTTGAGTGCCATTTGGCTGCTGTTTGAGTGCCATTTGGCCGCTATTTCAAGTATCTGAAAATTGGCGAGCCGGAATAGAACTTCCCGAAAATTATGGAGCAATTTTTCGAAAAAGACACGAAAAAACACACAGAGCCCGGCCAATGGACCATGACCAAAATTGAATTTTGCTGTTCAATTGAAGCCCCTAATCAGGCTTGGTCGGAATCGGAAAACGGAAATTCCGATTTTCCGAATCTTCCGACTTTTTTCGGAAAATTTTTCCAAGGGAAAATTTTCCGAATTTATTTTTCGGAAAAATTACCCGTCGGAAAATTTTCCGAAAATGATCGGGAAATTGCAGTTCTTTTAGGTGCCGCTTCTAAGTACCAAGAACTTCTCAAAACTGAATTTTTGTTGAATTTTTGTTGATTTTTTGTTGAATTTGTTGATTTTCGTATTTTTTCAAAGAAATAAAATGAGCCAATTGTTAAGAATCTTTTTCGGAAAACACAACATTAAAAAAAATCCAGTTTAGTTTCGAAAATCGGAAAAAAATCGGATAGCCGATTTTCCGAAAAATAAAATCGGAAAAAATGTCGGATATCCGATTTTCCGAAAATTGAAATCGGAAAAAATTTCGGGTATCCGATTTTCCGAAAATTTATTTCGGAAAAAAATTTCCTTTTCCGATTTTCCGAAAAGCATTTTCCGAACAAGCCTGCCCCTAATCAACGCAACATGAGGGAGGGGTCTGTTATAGAAGAGCATGGTATTTTTGAAAACAGTCTCTCAGTTTGGAATAACCCCCTATTCAACGCAAAACCCGACACTTCAGTGGGAGTTTCCCTTTTTGAATGGGCGGGGCAAGCAATAATTCAAAAATGAAAAATCGCCTTTCTTGGAAATGTCTCTTCTAAATACTGTATAGTTGGTGAATGCATGATCACCCGCGCTCCACTGGACTTTTGAATTTGCAAGTGTGCGGCACGTCTTTTCAGCGGGACACGGCGTGTTGGAGGCTACGTTTTTGAATTATTTTTCAAAAGCGAATTTTCGCGCGCTATTATACTCTCGCCTCCCTGCGTCTCCTCCGCAGAGACTTGTGTCGATTTACGAGATTTTATTGTTTTTTTCTTATTCTCAGTACGGAGCGCTGCAAACCCCCCCCCCCCCCCCCCCTCGCACAGTGGTGGACGTGGCCACGTTGGCGACGAGAGAGTGCAGAAAATTGAAAGAGACGTGGCCGATGTTTTGCTCTGATTTCTCTAAACCTCACTCCAAATTGATGCGAAATTCTTTTTTCGATTGGAGCGAGTTTTCAGCGTTTTGTACCGAGTATACTTTTCTTTGTTTTTTTTTTTTCAAAAACATATTTGGCAAGGCGCCAAAGATTTTTGGCAATACTCCAAGAGAAATATATGGAGGCGCAGAGAAAAACGCAACAGTGCGCCAGGGCGCGTTTGCACTTTCGTAGGGTCCAGCATGCCGTGGCGGGAAGATTCAAATTTGAGCTGCCATCAGTCGTTTGGCAATTTTTCTTATATTTATTTGCAATACATTGTAATTCAAGTTATTTTTTGTTAATAAATATGACATATTATGTGAACTAGGGTTGGCAATGGGTAGCTTGGGGAGGCTCCATCCTCCCCACTGCTGGGGAGGTGGAGGCTCCCCCCTCCCCACTGATGGGGAGGTGGAGGCTCCCCACCTCCCCACTGATGGGGAGGTGGAGGCTCCCCCCTCCCCACCGATGGGGAGGTGGAGGCTCCCCACCTCCCCACTGCTGGGGAGGTGGAGGCTCCCCCCTCCCCACCGATGGGGAGGTGGAGGCTCCCCACCTCCCCACTGCTGGGGAGGTGTAGCCTCCCCTCTCCCCACTGATGGGGAGGTGTAGGCTCCCCCCTCCCCACTGCTGTGTGTCTTTTAAAAAATATTAAGTTTTCTTCAATTAGCTTGCAAATATTATTATGATTATTTATCACATTTAATCAATAATTTATGAATTTAATAATGTGTCGTTGTTTAAAACCGATATTAGATATGTCAAAAAAACGTATGGCCAACTCATGAGTTTTATGACCCCACACGGTGTCCCGGACGGGAAAAGCGCCGCTAGGAAAAACTGCTGGCGCATCTCTCGTTCTCTCTCCCTCACCACCGCAGTGCAGCTATTTTTTTAACGGGAATTTGTTTCTTTTTTGATTTTCAGCAAAACGAGACCACTTTTTGAAAATTTGTCATTAAAATATATTCTTCAGGTCAAATGCTTCATTTTTATTACAAAAACCACACGATTGGTGCAGAATTGACGGAGAAGATGCATTTTAAAAAAATGAGTACCGAATTTCACTAAAAACTCAATTTTCGGCAACATAATAATGCATTTTAAATGTCTCCCTTGTGCAGAATTTTCTTGCGAACATTTTAATACCACGACCAGCTTGAAACGTGCGAATTCGGTTTTTTTCTCGATGTTTCAACATTTTAAAATGCATCTCCTCCGTCAATTCTGCACCAATCGTGGTGTTTTTGTAATAAAAATGAAGCATTTGACCTGAAGAATATATTTTAATGACAGATTTTCAAAAAGTGGTCTAGTTTTTCTGAAAATCAAAAAAAGAAACAAATTCCCGTTGAAAAAATAGCTGCGCTGCGGTGGTGAGTGAGAGAGAAGAGAGTGCAGACAGTTGAAGACATTTTTCCACTTTGGGACACCGTGCCCCAGAGATAGATTTTTACGACCACCACCGAACACAATAGAGTCATAAACACAGCAACTTCGGTTCATTTGCCCAATTCGAATAAATCTCAAATACAACCACTAATACAGCTAGTATTCTAGAGGCATCACGGTATTTTCTCCCTAATTGAAATAAAAATTAAAGAACTAAAACGATATATCGTGATTAAATTTTTTCAGATGACCGTATCTACTCTATTTTTCCGGCATTCAACTTTCTGTCCAGATGGCGGATATTTAGAGGTTGCCGGTTTATTTCTCTAATTGTAAGCAAAACTTATCCGGACAAAAATAAAAAACAAAAAAACTTTTTAAATAAATGTTTTTAAAAATATGGAGCACGTATGGAGCACGCGGCTAATTTTTCATATACAGATTCAGCGTAAAATTTGCTATAGTCGGCGAATACATCATCAACTTCGCTCTACTGCAAAACTCCTGTAAAACCGTATTGCACTTGCAAGATTAACTCGAATTCTAGTTGTATACTTCTTTTAAACAGAAAATGTCGTATCAACGACTAGTCGCAGTTAAAATTTGATTTTTCGCTTCAAAAAAGGCGCAATACACTGTTGAAAATTGAAAAGTGCCGTAGAGCGAGGCTGATGATGCATTCGCCGAGTATACAAAATCCCGTAAAAATTAATATTGTGGCTAGTTTCCGATTTTTTTTCGTGCCGATTTCTGTGCAAAAAATATCGTTTTCCCTTGAAAATCTTGATCGCGCAGGCAGCGGTGGAGGATACAGTCCCTCCCCCTCTCTCCATTTTGTGTTGTCTCTCGCTCACTCTCGCTGTCTCGGTGTCTCTTTTATCGCGTCTCGACGGTCCGCCTCATTCAAATCTGTGAGGAGAAAACAGTGCTACTTTGGGACGGTATAACTCGAGAATTACGGAACAATTTTTGATAAAAATTTGACAGCGTACTCATATTGAGCCAAAGAACACATTCCAACTAAAAATATTCGGAAATTTTGCGTTTTGGGAAACTCATTGCGGTCCCTAAGTATGAAGTAACTTTTGGCAGCCATACAATTTGATAATTGTATTATTATTTAGTTCTTTAATTTTTTATTAAAATTAGCGATAAAATACCGTAATACCTCTAGCATACTAGATGTATTAGTGGTTGTATTTTAGATTTATTCGAATTGGGCAAATGAACCGAAGTTGCTGTGTTTATGACAGTGTTGTGTTCGGTGGTCGTAAAAATCTATCTCTGGGGTCATAAAACTCATGTGTTGGCCATTCGTTTTTTTTGACACATCTAATATCGGTTTTGAACAACGACACATAATATTTTAAGAAAACTAAATATATTT
This sequence comes from Caenorhabditis japonica, assembly GCA_963572235.1. Lineage (NCBI taxonomy): Eukaryota > Metazoa > Nematoda > Chromadorea > Rhabditida > Rhabditidae > Caenorhabditis > Caenorhabditis japonica. The sequence continues at coordinate 24,903,565 of OY754342.1, read as the reverse complement.
GAAAGACACATAAAACTTGGAAAACAGTACGAAAATAAACAATTATTGAATTCAAAATAAAAAAGTTCAATTATCGGAAAAAAAACTGTGAGGAGGGGGGAGCCTACACCTCCCCATCAGTGGGGAGGGGGGAGGCTACACCTCCCCAGCAGTGGGGAGGTGGGGAGCCTCCACCTCCCCATCGATGGGGAGGGGGGAGCCTCCACCTCCCCAGCAGTGGGGAGGTGGGGAGCCTCCACCTCCCCATCGGTGGGGAGGGGGGAGCCTCCACCTCCCCATCAGTGGGGAGGGGGGAGCCTCCACCTCCCCCAAAATGGGTAGCCCCCAAAAAGTGGGGAGCCCCGCTGCCAACCCTAATGTGAACTACTTAATTTATTATTGTCCATTCGCGAAAAAAGCAAGTGCGCTCCACGAAACGTAGTACTACGTGGATTTCATTTTCGTCTCCAAATTCTTTTTTATTTCACGTTGCATTTACACGTAGTACTACGTTTCGTGGAGCGCACTTGCTTTTTTCGCGAATGTACAATAGTAAAAAATGAAATAAAAAATTTGAATTCGCGCAAATGATGAAAGTTTTTTATAAAAATGATGAAAGTTTATTCAAAAAAACAACAAAACAAACAATTATTGATGAATAGCTCAAATATAAAACTGTTGAAAAAAGCACGCGCATGAGAAATTCCAATATTTGAATGAGCAAACAATGCAATCGCGCTCCATTGCTAATTTAGTTCCAAAACGCTACAGTTTTATTCCGAACATTTTTATTCCAAAACAGTTCTATTCCAAAGCGAGTTCAATTTCGCTACAGTTCTATTACGCGTCAGTTCTATTCCGAGGTAGCACCGTGCGGCACGGTTTCGCAGAATTTTGTCAATAGAAGCGATAACCGCCCAAAAAAAAAAAAATTAATTATTGGCTTTTTAAATATCAAAAAAGGGGAAAACGCGATTTAAATAAAATCACCATACCGTAAGAACCGCCTGTGCGAACCAGCTGTGAAAGAATCCAAACTCATGATTTGCAATCTTATAATTTCTCGCCTTCGTGTAATCCTCCTCACTGATCAACTCTTTCACCTCGGCGGGCCGGTTTTCCGCATTTCGATGCACTCTGAAAGCATTTTTATAATACGTAGCGAGACAGGACAGCGTGTCAAGTTATGCGTCACCAATCGCCGCGTCTCGCCACGATTCAGCTCAAAGCAGCAACGAGAAAACATACTTGTACTGTCGATACGTAATGTATTGATCCCAAAGGAAGAGCGCCCAATTTGTGGCGAGAAGCGCCTTGAACAGGCTACTTGGATCCATCTGGAATGCTTCGAAGCTCGTTGAAAAACGTTTAATAATTGGCGGAAAATTAAAATAAATATTAAATTTCGAATCAATCAACGAGGAGAAAAAGATGAAAAACAGAATTTAATAATCAAAATCCGTTCATTTATACAATTTTAGATACATGGGGTGGAAAATCTACAGAATTTCATGGGCATAGAAAACCAAAAAATAAAAAATAAAAACTCATTCCGCATTGAGAAGCTCCTGAATTTCCGCCTCCCACGCGTCATCATCTTTTCCTCCAGTCTTTCCAACCACGTCATCATAGTCATTCAGATCGGCCAAAATCTCTCGTTCCCATTCCTCGTCTGCAACTGTTATTCGTAATGGACCTATTCACAAAACCGGAAAAAAAAAACTTTGGGAAAAATCGGAGAATGCTCCGATTGACCTGAAATTTCGGGAATTATTGAGAAAAATTTTCCTGAACGTGCTCACAAAACTTTGGACCAAAATATCGATTTTAAAAATTTTCAGAAAAAATCGATATTTTGGTCCAAAATTTTTTGAGCGTGTACAGAAGAATTTTTTCCAACATTTCCCAAAATTTCAAGTCAATCGGAGCATTCTCCGATTTTTCCCAAAGTTTTTTTTTTCCGTTTTATTCCTTTTTTCCGGTTTTGTGAATAGGTCCATAAATACAACACACGATTTAAATTTTCTTGCAAGTCCGCGGCACGGTTTTTCCTGAATTCTATTTGCAAGGGGCGGGGCTTTTTCCTCGATTAAAAAAATGCTGGTTTTACGGTGTGTTGGACGGGATGTGGGAAATAAATTAATTTTGTTCCCAAAAAAATTCTGGAGGGCGGTCGCATTTTTCTACCAAAGGGTGCATTTAGCTGCATAGCGACTCGGCTACGGTAAAACTGATACGAAGAGAAACAGAGTGCGAGGATATTGTTGCTTTTTAGCGACTCGCGGAGAAGAGACGCAGACGTTCCGCGCAGCACGACGTGATTTTCATAATTTTAAAATGTATTTTTTCTTCAATTTCTGGAAAATTTTTAATTATTTTTTCCTATTTTTTCAAAATTTTCTAAAAATTTTTGGAATTTTAAATTTAAAAACTTTTTCTGTAATTTTGTAATTTTCCTGTATTTTTTTGAAGCGATCTGAGCATGTTGTATCGGAAATCTGGTCTAATTTCAAGAAAAATGCAAATTTTTAATATCGCGGTCGGCGGTTTTCTAGGCCAGAGGCCACACACCTCGTGTACTCCTATTGGAAAAAATTCTTCTAATTTTTTGTTTTTGTAAAAATCATTAAAAATCAAAAAATTGTGTGTTTCGAGTTGCGACACCAAAACGTGAAACTCTGCCCACTTTTTTTCACGCGAACATTAAATTTTAGTGCGTTTTCAATTTTTGCGTGAAAAAAAGTGGGCGAAATTTCTACGAATATCAAAAACTCACCAACACTAGTGAGCGTCTGCTCGCCTGGCGCAGCTGGTTGCTCGAAAACTGGCTCCTCCGCCTCTTCCTCACTTTCCTCCTGTGTTACATCCAATTCGAGCTCCTTTTCCTTCTCCTCAAACTCTTCTGGCTCCGAAACCTTCTCCTGACAAACTTCTGAAGTCGATGTAGTCGTTGGCTCCTCTTCCTTCGGCTTCTCTTCACTCGTGCTGCTCATTGTCGGCGTCGTTGTTCTCTCAGCACCCTGAGCAATCATCGACTGACGGATGAGTCCAATCCGGTAGAAATAGTTCTGCCAGAATTGGTCCTCTTTCACTCTGAAACAGTCCTAATTAGCCATCTATGTAGAAAGATGAAGCAACTCACTGTTTCGGCACCAATTGAAATCGCACGTTCGCCAAGTTCGCGTCCTCTTTCAAAAGTTTCTCAGCCATTGCTTGTTGTTGCTGGTACGTGTATTCACTGCTCGCCGCCGAGTCTCTGAGAAAGTTGCGCGTGTCGGTGGAGAGCGAGAGCATGTGTTTCTTGGCGAGCACCTCGTCTGGGAGTCCTTGCCACGGCATATCAATGTTTTTGAGTTTGGCGCGTTCATCTTCCAGTTGCTTTTCGTGCTCGTCTTGATCCTTGTTCATATCGCCCAGAATTGTCTGAATTTGGCACTTTTTTCAGGAATATTGATTTCGCGTTTTTTTTTGTTGATTTTTCTCATATTTATTCATTTTTCAGAAAATTGTTAAAATCGATATTTCAATCCAAAATTTTTGGAGCATGTACGGGAGTATTTTTGAGTCATAATTTTTTGACATTTTCTCCCAAAATTTCAGACCAATCAGAGAATTCACCGGGTTTTACCCCAGTTGTTTTTCATTTTTACCTTTTTTCTACACTACATTGAATAGTTTATTTATTTATTTATTTTTATTGGTATACGCCCATTGCGGTACGTAAAAAGAAAGTTCCATAACATTGAGCCCTACTTTTGAGGCAAAAATTTGGCTCTGGGACGTTTTGAAACTTTTTTGCATTTTTTCGTAGCGTTTTTTTGCCAATTGACACCAAAACGCACGCTCATTTCGTTTTTATTTTTTGCATTTATCAATTATTTTTTTATGGAAATTTAAATACACTAGTACGCCGCGAAAATGCACAAAAGTTTTGATACGTCCCAGTTTCGAAACGTCCCAGAGCCAAACATTTTTGAGTAAAATGCGAAAATTATCAATTTTTGAATATACACACTCTGGATTCTTGCATGTAGCGCAGTTTTACGTGGCCCTGACAGACGATATCTATCAGCGAAAATTTAGTGTAAACACAGAAAAAACGAGTGCTACCGTAGTCGAGTTGTTTTGAAATTCAATCGTTGTTTTTTTTTTTAGTTTTTCGCTCAAAAGAGTTTTGAAACCTGCCATTTCGAAACTTCCCAGTTTTTTGCCGATTATTCATTCAATTTTTCGTTCAATTTTAATCTTTTTGTCTCTTATCTTATTTTATTGCTGATATTTTTGTCACCTTTTATTGTGTTTTCAATCGACTTGCGACATGAGAACGCGAGACTCCGCCCACTTTTTTGTGCGCGACCACGCGAACACAGTGATATTTGAATAGACGCAGACAGGTAGCGCACAAATAAGTGGGCGGAGTCTCGAAAAAACTCTAAATATAGTTATTTAAAAACGAGATTTCTGAAAAAACTCTAAATATAGTTATTTAAAATCGCGTTCTCATGTCGCAAGTCGATTGAAAACACAATAAATTTATAGAATTTATAGGAAATTTTAAAGCATTAAAAAAAAATTCTCTAAATATTTAGAAGATTTTCAAACACTTTTATTGTCGACTCGCCACGACGGTGAAACGCGCTCCACCGCTTGGTATCCAAATTATTTGATTTCACGTTTAAATTCAACGAGAAGTTTAAAATAATTTGGAAACCAAAATGAATGAACAAACAATCTATACCAACTTGGCACGGTCCGTGGCGGGCCGATTTGGAAATTTACCCGACCCCGGAGAAAATGCTTTCGCCAACCATTGCCAACCCTACCCTGGCGCATTTTTGATACTATTTTCCACGATTTAGACCCAGTTTTTCTAATTTTTAAAACCAAAACTCACATTCTCAATGACCGCATTCTTCACTTCTCCAAGTCGTTTGCCCGCATCTTTCGCATATTCAAAGAGTTTCGTTGATGCCACTTCACTTCCCGATCTGAGGCCTCCAAACAGAGCTACCATTGATTTTTTGGCCGTTTCAGTGGCCGATTCTTCCAAAATTGTTTCCTTGTTCTCTTCTTTTTGTTCTTCAGGCTGTTCTTCCGCCTTTTTATGCTCTTCTTGCTGGTCGTTCTCCGTCTTAAAGGGGAAGAATGTCATAAATTTGTGCATATCATAAAAAAAAACGTACCAACTCAGCGACTTGTTTGAAACTTTGCTCGAGCGTCGATTTCGCCTCGTTCATCTTCTTTTTCATGTCCGCCAGGAGCCACGACATGACGATGGAGCTCTGGAAAAAAATTAAAGTACACGTAGAGATCAAATAAATTCTGAGAAAAAAAGGCATCAAACCGAAATCGGAATGAAAAAAAAAAAAGAAAAGTCACAAATATGATGCAAATATGCAAAAATCAACAATTTATGCAATACATTTCAGAAAATTCAAATTGGTCGGTGTTATGGCTTGAACTTTGTTAGGTGGGTGCATCAGAGAACTTATATCACAAGAATTTAAAAAAAGTATATGGCAAATATAAAAAAGGAGATAATGTGCTCAAAAAGTGAACAAATAATGGCCGTAAAAGGATTCGTCAACATGGAAAGGCACATAAATTTGCTCTGGGACGTATCGAAACTTTTGTAGATTTTTGCGGCATATTGTGAAAACAAAAAAATTGCAACGCGGTGTTTGCGTACTTTTGAAAATTCAAACGGCAATGAAAAAAATAGCATGGGAAATGAAGAGATTTGTTCCCATTTTCGTTTGAATTTTAAAATTACGCAAACACCGCGTTGCAACTTTTTTGTTTTCACAATACTATTATCAATTCAATGATCTTGTCGGCTACAGTAAGCAGTGGCGCGAAAAATCGAGGCTCCGCCCTATCAGGGTTTTTCAACTGAACGTAGATCAAAAAATGTGAGCGGATGTGTCGGGGGTACGACAGAATAGAAATAGGCGAAATAGAAATGCTACAAAATAGAAATGCTACAAAAAAGAACTGGAAAAAATAGAACTGAGCGAAATAGAAATGCTACGAAATAGAACGGCTACAAAATAGAAATGAGCGAAATAGAAATGCTACAAAATAGAAAAAATTTTGGCGATGGAGCGCGTTTGCATTATTTTTTCAATTGCTCAGTTTTTCGCCGATTTTCCATTTTTTTTTCTGAAACTGCATTGATTTTATACCTTTCTTCATTTTCGATGTTGTTAAGTGCGTAAAATATCTGAAAATTACTGAAAAATCCTATAATAATCGGAAAATTCGAAGAATAATGCAAACGCGCTCCATCGCACCGATTTCTATTTCGCCCATTTCTATTTTGTCACATTTCTATTTCGCGCTGTTCTATTCCGCTCATTTCTATTTTGTAGCCGTTCTATTTTTTCCAGTTCTTTTTTGTAGCAATTCTATTTTGTAGCATTTCTATTTCGCCTATTTCTATTCTGTCGTACCCCCGATGTGTCGTCTCGTTATGTCTGCGTCTATTATAAAACTTTCGCGGGTGCATGTGATAGCCGGCAAGAATATTGAAACTATAAAAGTGGATTTAAATTCCCAAAAAAATTGATAAAAACTAAAAATCAAATGCTCGTATTTTTTCGTGTCAATTGGCAAAAACGCTACTCAAAAATGAAAGTTTCGAAACATCCCAGAGGCCATAAATTAAGCAAAAAAAAAAACAAACTGATCAAAAAATAACCACCCGTTCGATAGTACATTTTCAAATTCCCGCTCCATTCATCATCCAAGAGCCACATCAGGACCATACTCGCACATTGTTGCCAGAGCGGTGCCAAACATTCCATGCAACTTCTCTTCCGTCACATCGTATCGGAAAAGTACTGTAGACCACAGGGACAGTTGATCTGGAGCTTGATAAGCGGTTAGAGAAAAAGAAAAGAAAAAATGTGCGGCACTTGCAAAATTTATATTGCACGGCGTGTTCGGTAATATATACGTTTTTGAAAATTTTCTCGAGTCTTCATTTTTGCACGCGTTTATTATTGTTTTATTCAAGTTGTCGCGCAGTGTTTGCGTACTCACGCTGCAGCCCGATTTACGAGGCTCCGCCCACTGCCCTGATTTTTTATGGACCTATTCACAAAACCGGAAAAAAACGGAAAAAAAGGGGAGAATGCTCCGATTGACCTGAAATTTTGGTGAATATTGGAAAAAATTCTCCTATACAAGCTCAAAAAATTTTGGACCAAAATATCATCCTTATATATAAAATTCCGTTTGGGTTTGTAACTGAGGATCTTTGTGTGTCTGTGTCAAAGGCGCATGGCGGGGTCGAACTCAGCACCCGCGGCCAAATAAAAACTTGACGAACAAGCGTGCTACCGCCTGCGCCACACGGGACACGCGGAATGAACGCTCTCGAGGAGTAGATTTGTTCGCGGCTGGCAACATGACGTTCCGTTCGCCTCCGGGTAGAGGATAAGGTCAAATAAAAAACAGTTTAGAGATGAGAAAAGATCAAAAATAGTTTTTGATTCAGCCAGGCTTGTCGATTTTAAAAATTATCGACTCTTTTTTCGGAAAATTTTAAAAATCGATATTTTGGTCCAATTTTTTTGAGCAGGTACAGGATAATTTTTTACCAATATTTCCCAAAATTTCAGGTCAATCGGAGCATTCTCCCATTTTTCGCGCAATTTTTTTCCGTTGTTTTCTTTTTTTCCGGTTTTGTGAATAGGTCCATTATATTCCCGTTTTTTTGCTACATTTTGTTGCTTTTTGATGATTTATTTTTTTTTAATCAATTTTTTATTTCAGGTTTATGAATGTCGTGTTTGAACGAAAATTCACGGCGTGCTGGAGACTACGTTTTAAAATTATTTTTGAAAATGAAATTTCGGAGGTCATCTCTCTCAAAGCTCTGCGTCTCTAGTTTTACACGCACTTATCAAAACTTGGCAGAATGTGACTATCGAGACGCAGATAAATGCGACAGGGCGCGTTTGCCGTTACGTAGGTTCTAGCACGCCGTGAAATTGAACGCGAGAAATTGAAGAAAAAGAAGAAAAATGGCAAAAAAAAATATTATTTAGATTTTTTCATCCGGTATTTTTCTTCAACTTCAAATTTTGTTGTCCAATATTCGTTCAAACACAACATTTATCGAACTAAAATAAAAAAAATTGATTAAAAAACAGAAATAAAAGCATCAAAAAGAGACAAAAATGTAACAAAAAAACGGGAAAATCGCAAAAATAAAAAGCAGGGCAATGGGCGGAGTCTCGTAAATCGGTCCGCAACGCGAGTACGCAAACACCGCGCGAAAACTTAAAAAAAAAATATATATATATTGTCGACCCGCCAAAATGGTCAAACGCGCTCCGCTGAACTCAACGCTATGCGATTTTCATTTTGGTTTCCAAATTATTTCATTTCACGTTGAATTTACACGTAAAATGAAATAATTTGGAAACCAAAATGAAAATCGCATAGCGTTGAGTTCAGCGGAGCGCGTTTGACCATTTTGGCGGAGACGCAGACATTCGATAGGGCGCGTTTGCATTCGCGTAGGGTCTAGAATACTGTCGAGCGGGCACGAAAATTTGTGGCAAGAAAATGACGTGCAACAGGGAAAACGAGTGAAGAAAGACTCTTATTCTTGGATTCTATTGGTGCTGTATTGTGGTTTCAATAAACCGTTATTGAACGCCTCGTCTTCCCGCCATTGAGTCGTGAGCTGCTGGCAGCCACGCACCGTCCGTCGCTTCAACAACTTCGTCACACGTGCAGCTAGCTTGGGAGGGAGCCCCCCACCAAGATAGTTCGCGCACTTGGGGGCCGAGCCAAACCGCCGAAAAGTGAGCTTTCCACGGAGACCCCGGGAAACTCAACTTTTCACTCCGACTTCATTCGCACCGCTCAATTGGGAGGGAGACCCCCACCAAGAGAGTCCCGCGACATCGACTAGGATTGCGACCATCCAATTTTCGCGAGAGAAGCCAAACGTTTTCAGTGTTCTGGGACAGAGACCCTGCCAGACACTTGAAAATCTCGATTGTTGGTGTTTCTGGAAAACATCCAATCAATCAGCTAATTTCGGATATAAACCGATAACGTTGGACTTTTCTCGGGAAAATTGAAGATTTCGAGTATTGTGATAAATTTTGCAAGACCTGCATTTCTCACATACTCTTTTACACCGTCATTCAAAATCTTGACAAAAATCAAGAACAGATGACGTCAACAACAAAAATTGTGATCGAACACGAACTGGAGGACGAAAACGAACAAGACGGTGGACACAAAAACGGATTCATCGACGAGGCTGTTCTCGATGAGGACATGGATACCGACCACTTCGAAAAAGAGCACGAGGCGAGAAAAAGAGAAGATGAAGTTCGCTTAAAAAGGATCGAGCAAGAATTCAGAACATATGGAAAAGTTTCCCTGAACGCGGTTAAAATAATGATCGAGCCAATCAGAGAAGGATTCTCGCAGAAGGAACAACTGATTGTGGAACAAGAAAACAAAATTGTCGAACTTCACCGTAAAATTGAGGTCCTGACGGCAAATTTGAGTGATCTTCAGGGAAATGCGCTCTTCGACAGCACTTCCGATAACGAAGACGTCAGGGCCATCCAAGAGTTCATGATGATGAACGGAATTGGAACCGTGAAGGATATTGAAGACATTTTGGATGAATGCAGTAAAAACCGACAAAATCTCATGGAAACAAAGGAATTGTTGCAGATGACTATGAGTGAGGAGAATAAGCTCAGTGGCCGACTTCTTGAGTTACGAGCTCAAAACACTGAGCTTCGTCGTAAAATCGATATCAAGGATAAAGAGATGGAGTCAATGAAAAGGTGTCTCGAGCAAGTCGACATGAAGCTCAACGCAGAAAGGCTGAAGAAAGAAAGTGAAGACAGAAAAGTCGTGGCGTACGAGGAAAATTGTTACCAGGACACGGACGATTGCCCACCACACAGACTCTCACAGAATGGCTCGCGAGGAATTCGCAGCCTTCGAGATGAACAAATTGATCGAATTGAAAATCCAAGGGGAGAAAATCAGGACACGGATCAAGCCCTTCAAGAAGTGTTTAACAGAGAGGGCACGCAAGATAGTGGACGGTACAGAGAGAGGAGTTCTCCATTCCAGTCTGAACTGTCACTGCTCAGCCAACTTTACCTTGAGCAGAACTTGCCAGAGCCGCCAAAATATACCGCAGAGAAGGACTCTGTGAGCATAGGAGCATTCGAAAAAACGTTTGCAATGAAGTTTGGCCGATTATCCGCAGAGCAACAAGTCACACTGCTCGAAACGAAATACCTTTCGGGGAAAGCGTTAAAAGCGTTCCGGGGGCTGAGGGAAGCGGAAAAGCAAAGCGTGGGGAGCATTCTAATGGCCCTTGCCAATAGATTGAGAATCTCAGTTGAAGATGAAACGAGAAGAGCGAAGACACGTTGGGAGACGCTGAGAATTGCGGAAAGCCAGTCAGTTGAAGACTACTGTTTGCTTCTTGACGAAGTTGCAAGAATTGCTTACCGACGTCTGCCGCCAGAGGAACTCTCCTCTTTGAAAACAGCGAAGCTCCTCGGAGCCATTGCTGGAAACGAGGCATTACGATGTATGATCGATGCCAAACTGTTGGAATATCCGGAGAAAGAGCACTATGACATCTGCCGGTTGTTAGCAATCAGAAATGAGATGAGTTTAAAAGATTTTAGAGATAAAAGGGAAGTAAGGAACGAGCGAGATGGAAAAATGGTTACACTTGATAGAGAAGTCCGAAACTTTTCAAACGTGTTGCCAAATCGTCAAATCTTTCCGAAGGTCGCATTGCAGTGTTTTAGATGTGGTGTATACGGTCACACGTCCAGAGTTTGCCCGGCAATGGCTGAGGCACCAGTTCAGAGAAACGCTCTGAAGGAACCCAGCCTAAAAGTGGAAAGCATCGACATAAAAGGTTTAGACGTGCAACAGGGAAAACGAGTGAAGAAAGACGTCGTTCGAGGAAGTAAAATGATCGAGAAAGGAAAAATTGGAGCTGCTGATGTTGACTTAGTTATTGATAGCGGGGCGTGCATATCGCTGATGTCTACAAAAACGTGGAGATGGATTTGCAAAATCAATGGCGTGGAATGGGAAAAGAAAGTCAAAAAGGAGAAAACTGATCTTAGGACAGTATTCACAGCCACTAATGGACCCATTAAGCTGATTGAGAAAGTCTCGGTCGAAACTTCCATGCGGACAAGGACCCGAAAATTGACTTTCTACGTTGCCGCAGTGGACCGAGAAACGATCATTCTGGGAACTGGAGGATTCAAAGCCATGGGAATTCAACTAAAGATCGATGAACCGTCGAGAGATGTTCGAATAGTCGATGAAGTTAAACTGGACAAGCATGGACAGAAGATTGTTGAAATTGTTGTCGAAGGTATCATCCACAAAGAAAGAAGACTCTGTCTCATTACTCCAATGTCAAGATGTGTGACTGCAAGAGCTTGCCAAGTGAACAGTGAAGGAAAAGCACGGATCAAAATTGCCAACCATATGAGCGAAAGTATTTTTCTTCGAAAGGGGCAAAAGATTGCAACTGGAGAGCTAAATGGATTCGAAATCTTGAATAAAAAACCTGAACTGCTAAAAAAGTTGAACAGCTGGTTTCGGGATATAGATGATACCAAAACGTACAAGCCGACAGTGTGCGAGGTCAGACAAGAAGTCCAAGTCGTTGGAAGTCACTCGAATGGCCCACTCGAAAAGGACGGGGAGGATGCCGCTGGCAATGTTCATTCAGATGCGGATTCCAGATTCGGACTTGCTCATGGACGAAAGAATGGTCGAAAAGTTGTGAAGAAAAATGTCAGCACAGGACAGAAAGAGCACAAGAGACGCTCAAAGGAAGAGCTGAATGGAACTAGACGTGAACAGCATGTCCAGCCTGCGAACCGAACGTTCATGCGCCCGCGTAGTTGTTTGGTGAGGAACACCTTTGGCGAGAAGTACACCAACCAACCCGTCGACACGCTGCTTGTCATGGCACCAGGTGTTTCGGAGAATGCAGTCCCTCTAGCTTTCACGGAAAAGCTGATTTTGAAGAGATCGCAGTCCGCTGAAGAGATGCTGCTGAAGCAACTCAAGAAGAAGCGCTACTCACGGATGATTATGATCATCCCATTTGCGACTGATGATGGTTACGTGGACCAATGGTCAAGACTGATCAACGTGGTGCCGGGATCAACAAAGATCTTGCTGATTCCCGCGCCCACCTCGATTAACGATTTTTCACTGGCTGGAGCATTTATCTCTCTTGTGGCGAGCGTGAAGAGGTCGAGAGGTGAACTCGACGTGATTTCTCCAGGAGATCGGGTGATTGCACACAAGAATCAGAGGCTTGTGGATCTGGGCGATCAGATGAATTCGTTCGACTACTGGCATGTCGTCAATAACGTGATCCGCGGACGGAATCTGGTATGGCAACCGCTGAAAGTGATTGTGGTGGATAGGGGTCAGACACGGAGGAGATCGGAACCACGCCAGAGACGGCAGTACCCGCATCGTGAGAAGTGATAATTAATTTTAACATTGTATCGTTCCTTCCTTATTATTGTGTGTCAATTATTATAATTGTTCTGTTGTTGTAAGACTTGTTCTGATCGTTTTGTCCGGTTAGTCCACAGTTCATGCCGGTTTCGTTCCATTGTTTGCCGTTGTCATGCACAGCACGATCACGAGTTTTCTTTTGTGGGCGGACTCGAAAAGGACCGGGATGTCGAGCGGGCACTCGATTTTCCTGATATTTTTCCTCTAAAGTCACAGTGCGCATTGCGCGCCGCCAGATGCAAAAGATAAACTATTTTCACGTGACCTCTGGCGTGCGCGGAAACGTGGGCGGCGAGCTTGCTGGATTCAGACAGGCGGTTAGATGATTCCTTATTCCTTATTCCTAATTCTGAATTATTATTCTTTGTTTTTGTGTTCTGATTGGTGTTCGTCAGTGTCAATAAATTGTTTATTGACCACTTTCGTTTGTCCGTGAAGTCGTGAGCTACTGGTAGCCACGCACCGTTCTCGTCAGTCGTTTCGTCACACGTGCAGCTAGCTTGGGAGGGAGCCCCCCACCAAGATAGTTCGCGCACTATACCTTGTATTGCGGCGACCTACCGTAACCCAAATAAGGATCGCATTAGAGCTAGGCGCATTCACAATTCCCTCACCTTTAAGCTCATATTTCTGGCTGAAAAATTCGCGGAGCATCTGGCAAATTAGTTCGAGAACTGCTTGATTTGGAGGTGGCAAACTCGAACGGACTATTGTCCAGAGCCTAGAAAGCAAAACAATTATAATTTTTGGGGCTCTTTCGGAAAAGAAATTCAACAAAATAGAAATCCACGAAATAGAAATGTAATAAATTAGAAACGTAACAAAATGAAAACACGTGAAAACAGAAACGTAGGTGGGCAGAAATGTGTCGAATTGGAAGTAAAATGGCAATGGAGCGCGTTTGCGAGATTTATTTTTCAAAACGAATTTTTCGATATTTTTCACGATTTTTTCTCGTTTTTTTTGTCGATTAGAAAAAAAATTTCCACGTATCGAAATGGAAAAGAACCGACAAAAAAACGTTAAAAAAATCTAAAAATACGTGAAAAATATCGAAAAATTCGTTTTGAAAAATAAATCTCGCAAACGCGCTCCATTGCCATTTTATTTCCAACTCGACACATTTCTGCCCTGCTACGTTTCTGTTTTCACGCGTTTCCATTTTGTTACGTTTCTGATTTATTACATTTCTATTTCGTGGATTTCTATTTTCACGCAATTTTCAAAACGTGACATTTCAATTTTGTCGAATTTCTTTTTCTCTCTCCCCCTCAAACCACTTACTGCCTAGCATCTGTCCTGTACTTGACAAACTCTTTGTCCAAAATGATCGGCTCATCCAGCGAGTCAAGCAGTCGAATCAACGCACTGTAGAGCATGAAAGATGAGGCAAAATTGCTCAAATCGTCCGGGTTTCCCGTCTCCAGGGCGGTTCGAATTGAGTTGAACACCAAATTGTTCTGATCCTCGTTCGGATCCAATTGTTTGGCGCCTCTGGTTCGGAGCGCACGGACGAGGCGATAAATGACACGGGGCACGTCACGTGGACAATCATCTGATGCGGATACAGAGTATTCGTCGTCCTGAAAATAAATATGTATTGATAATTAGGAAGTAAGATGAAAGAAATTGTTTTTTTTTTCCAATATTGGACTTTCGGTAATTTACCAGTGTAGCCCCCCTTTTCCAGCGCTGAATATCATGAGATTAGGGAAATTTCCAACATTTCCGAGCATTATTCTTATGGGGTTATTCAGGGTCGAAAAAAAAAAGAAAAAAATCCGTGGCCGCGAGAGTTTTTTTCCGTTGCTTTTCTAGGCCATCGCAAAAGTTTTTTAGGCGCTCCGCTGTGAGACCTGCGAAATATCGATTTACGGGCGAATATATTTTATTGCTTACTTCCAATGAATTTCTGTATTTTTTCAAAAAAAAAAAAAAATTCAAAAATTATTCGCCCGTAAATCGATATTTCGCAGGTCTCACAGCGGAGGGCCTAAAAAACTTTTGCGATAGTCTAGAAAAGCAACGGAAAAGAACTCTCGCGGCCAAGGATTTTTTTCTTCTTTTTCCGTCATTTGAATAAGGAAAAAAAGGAAAAAACTATTTTTTTTTTCCGACCCTGAATAACCCCCATTAATTTGACGCAATTTTTTCCCATTTAAAGGGGGTGCCAACTTTCTGGGGAAAGTGGCTTAAAATATACTCTTGGGCACTGCCTCCAAAAGCGGGAAAGCGCAAAACAACATTGACAGGCGCACTTTGCGTTTGCAGACGCAGAGACACAGAATTTAGCACAACGCCTCTGCGTCTCTAATCTCTAATGCGTGCAGGTAGAGCGCAATTGCATCGTACCTCGCCGAGAATTATTGCACCTTTTGAATATAATGAAAAAACGTGAAGAAAATTGGTTTTTTGAAGAAAAAAATGTATAACATCGACATAAAATAATAAAAGCTATTTTTTTGAAATGTTAAACACATATTAAATGTTCTCTACACACAGTTAGATGGAAATTTAAAAAACGCCGGATTTTACTGCTTTCTGAGGCGCTGCAGCTATATTTCTGTGAAATTTTTAAATTTTTAATTGAATTTACTTTCACAAAGTACAAAAGAAACAAAAAAAACCACATATTATATCAGAAATTCAGAAATTCTATGCCGGAAGAGGAATTTTCTGATATTTCAAATTCATATTTCGCCGCCAATTTTGAACTTTTCTGGCCGGTTCTGCGCTTAAAATGTTTGTCTCGGTCATGTCTACAAAACTTGAATCGAAAAATAAGGAAATATTCAGGCATTCGGCAAAAATTTTGAAAAAATATGATTTTCCTTCAGATATTACAACTTTTTGTATTTCGTTCTCATTTCTCCACCGATTTTATTGAGCGAGCTCGTAAATTATCGAAAATACCTATTTCGACAAAAGTTGAATCTAAAAACAACCAAAAATTTTATGTTTGAAGGAAAAATTTAAGGAAACCACATTTTCAGTTGAAAATGAGCGCTCATCGGCGCACGCAAAGTGCGCCAACCTTCTGCACTTTCCCACCTTTGGAGGCAGTGTTGGGTGGGGGATTTACGAATATCACATTGAAATCGCACGAAAAAAATTCTCTGATTTTTTATGATTTTTACAAAAAAAATAGAAGACCACGAGGAGTAAACGAAAATCGTGGCCTTGGACTAGGAAACCCGCGGCCGCGGCTTCTAGAAAGATCCATTTTCACCAGAAATATTCATTTTCCGTGCAATTTTCCTCGTTTTTATTATCGATTTTCGATAAACATGCTCTAATCGCTTATTATAATTTTAGATAATCGCGAAAATACAGTTTAGTCATGAAAATCGAAAAATCGTTATTTGCCTTTCGTTCGATTCATCGTTTTAAATAATTTCTTGTGAACATTTATTGTTCAAATATAAACGTTACAGATAAAAGAGTGAACTTAATGCGGAATTGAGCAGGAAAAGGGACAAAAAGGGAAGGTATGAGAATTTTTGTTCCGAATTCGTTTTATCGTTACTTTTGTGATCAACACGCGTTAATTTGATATTTTAAAACACGAAATGATGTTTGTAATATATTTCCCAAAGATTAATTCAAAAATATTGGAAAAACACGGGAGAAAAATGACGAAAAAGAAAAACTACGTTTGAATTTCGCGCCAAATCGTGTACTCCCCGTGGTCTTCTATTTTTTTTTGTAAAATTCGCCAAAAATCAGGAAAATTTTTTCTTTCGATTTCGATTTGATATTCGTAAATCCCCCATCCAAGAGTATATTATAAGCCACTTTCCCCAGAAAGTTGGCACCCCCTTTAATAAGATAAAAAACTCACAAAATCAATAAGATTTATCTCCGTTTTCGGTCGTATCGCCAGCAGTTTCTCCAACGTCGTTCCGAAACAAGAGCTGTTATACGTGGCCGAGACCGGTATGAAATAGTCTCGTCCATTTTCCAGGTGCAAGACTAGAATCTCCTGAAGCTGTCCGTTCTTGCTCAAATCGTGGATTCGTCGAAGAATGTCAGTGGTGATGGAGACGGTGAGACTGATCTGAAACAAGTTGTTGTAACTCTGGGGTTGGAGGGATTCAGGGAAAAGAAGAAGACGTTACCTCCATAGAACTTCCTTGTGGAATCTGATAGTGCATCGGCGTGACCTGAACAGAGAAACAGACATTGAGAACTCAAATTTGAAGAAAAATGAGAAAAGATGGGTAGAAGCCTCGAGATTTTTATCTTCCAACAAGAATTTATCTCATTCCACTTTTCTTTTCGCTTTTTTTTTTGTGTTGTCTTGAAACCGAAAGAAAGGACAAAAAAGTAGTTGTAGTAAATAGATAAGCATCTTTTCACTCTTTCACCCACACACTTACTAACCATAAGCCATTTATCGCAAATCTCCTGATTGTTGCGCGCATTCGGTCGGACTTTGAACGAGAAGCGCACCTGGAAAATGAAAAAAAGGCTATATTTACACAATAGCAGGTATAGTTTTTGATGCGATTTGTATATACATGTATGATTTTTTTGAGGATGGAGGAGAGAAAGAGAGAGTGACATAAATTTGTTTTTGGTATCGATTGACCTGGTAGCTTGTATGCCCACATTTTAAAGTTCACGGTGGTGATTGAACAAAATATTTTGATGTTCTTGGTTCCCGTAAATAGCACAAATTCAAAATTTTTTAATTTGTTGTCACGGTGTCCAGGATTTGAAAAGTGGGCGGAGGCGAGCAAACGTGCCCACTGGATTTTTCGCGCGAAATTCAAATTTTGAGGCATTTTTTTTAATGTTTTTCGGGAAAAAAAGCATAAATTCCTAATTTTTTCCCACATGTGCTTCAACGGAATTATAGCTGAGGTCTTTAGAAATTTTTTAAGTTTAAAAACGTCGAATTTGGTTCAGCCACCATTCGAAAAAATCGTTTTGAGTTTTTTGGTGTTTTTGCAGGATAAATCTTTACGAAAATTCAAGTTTGGGCAATTTTATGGTATTAAAAGATACAATACATACATTTTACAAAGAAAAACAGGTTTTACTGAAAGAAAAATAATAAAATCAATTTTAAAAAAATGCACCGAAAGTGCGCCAGCAAATTAGGCTCCGCCCACATTTCCAATCCTGGACACCGTGGGGGTCAAATAATTTCAAAAAGCGCCCAAAGATGTGGCTTCCTGGCGAAAAATGGGGAGACAGTAACTTTTGTTCTTCCTCAGTCGATTTTTTTGCGGTAAATTTCGAAAATTTTTTAAAATTTACCGCATGGTGTCCAGGATTGGAAATGTGGGCGGAGCCTAATTTGCTGGCGCGCCAGCAAACCTGCATGGCGAACTTTCGGTGCTTGCGCATTTTTCGACTCTCGCATTTTTTTTATTGATTTTATTATTTTTCTTTCAATAAAACCTGTTTTTCTTTGTAAAATGTATGTATTGTATCTTTTAATACCATTAAATTGCCCAAACTTCCATTTTCGTAAAGATTTATCCTGCAAAAACACCAAAAAACTCAAAACGATTATTCCGAAACGGTGGCTGAACCAAATTCAACTTCCTTAGGCTTACAAAATTTCTAAAGACCTCAGCTATAATTCCGTTGGAGCACATTTGGAAAAAAAATAAGAATTTATGCTTTTTTTTCCCACAAAATGCCTCAAAATTTGAATTTCGCGCGAAAAAATTCAGTGAAGCGCGTTTGCTCGGCTACGCCCACTTTTCAAGTCCTGGACACTGTGAATTGGCATTTAAGAAAAATGAAAATAGAAACGCGCCGAGTTCAATAGAGCGCGCTTGGTCATCACCGCGAGCCAATGAAACCCCCTCCCCCACACATTCCCAATTGTTTTTCTTACAAACAAAAAACTCAGCTTACTTTAGACTTTCCAACATTTTGCACAATAACACTCCTGTTCTTCGGCTCCAAATAGTTGACAACTCCGAAATCCACTTCATTCAGGCTCAGCTGAACTTGTGGTAACTCCTCGTTCGCTCTTCGATCCGCTTCTCGAATCGCATCGTCATAGACCACATTTGCATCACTTTCGTTGATTTTTTTCGTCTTCAAATTGAAGACGGCACGGACTGGCTTGTGATCCGAGATGGTGATCGTTTCCACACTTTCCATAGGTCGTCTAGAATCGCCACAGTGAGAAAACTTTTAGAAATTCCAAAAAAAAAAAACTTACACAACTTCCAATCCAACTTGCGCATACTTTTTGTACGTCAAAATTCGATCCGTCCACGCCGGAACTCTTCCCTTTTCACTCGTATCCCACGTGTTCGTGCCACAATCGTACTTGTACGTGGGACGGAATCCAAATCTCGCTGGTTCCTCAAAATCTTGGAAAACGATTCCACGTTTCATTTGTTCTCGAAGTTGGCAGTATTGTAGTAGCTCTCCAAATTTGTCACTTGACGCTATCCGTCTAACTTCGTCATTTGATATTCCGTACAAATCAGTGTTCAATCGATAGTTGAGATCACCAAACCAAAAGACAACATCATGATCGTAAAGGCACATTACAGGCACATCGAGTGGACGGTCCCGCTGTAAAAGTAATGGGGTTATTCTCGGAACCAGCAAAAAATTCAGCGACAATTCGGGTAATGCTTTGATTGATCTGAAACTTTGGGAAATCATTTAAAAGATACTTTCGGTCGTTCCCTGAAAATTTCAGACAAAAATATCGATTTTGAAAATTTTTAGAAATAAAAATCGATATTTTGGTATGAAATTTTCAGGGAATAACCGGAAGTATCTTTTAAATGATCTCTCAAAGTTTCAGACCGATCGAAGCATTACCCGAATTTTCGCTGAATTTTTTGCTGGTTTTTTCTATTTTTTGCTTTTTTTGCTGGTTCCGAGAATATTTCTCAGAAATTGAGTTGCTGGTTTTATGCATGGAATATTGTAAAATTGCAGAGCCTTGGCAGTGGAAGGTCGGGCAAAGGGATTGGCAAAGCCGACAAACCCCTTTGTCCGACAAACGAGGTTCATCCATACGGCCTCTTTTTTCTTTTTCAGGAAAAAAAAGAAACATCGAAAATCTACTGTGAAAACCAACAAGGCAACTCACGCAACTTTTTAAATTTTTAGTTTCCTTGGAACCATCTCTGAAACGTATTTAATTGCCACGCAATTTGGGTCAATGACGCTGCTCACGTTTTTTAAATACTTGTAATTTTTTCAAGTGTAAAATGAATTTTAATGGGGTTATTCACGAAATGGAAAAAAATGGCAAAAAACTGCGCGAAAACTCGTGAAAACAGAAACGTAGCAGAGCAGAAATGTATCGAGTTGGAAGTAAAATGGCAATGGAGCGCGTTTGCGAGATTTATTTTTCAAAACGACTTTTTCAATATTTTTCACGTATTTTTAGATTTTTTTCACGTTTTTTTGGATTTTTTTCAATTTCGATACGTGAATTATTAAAAAATACGTGAAAAATATCGAAAAAGTCGTTTTGAAAAATAAATCTCGCAAACGCGCTCCATTGCCATTTTACTTCCAATTCGATACATTTCTGCTCTGCTACTATTCTGTTTTCACGCGTTTCCATTTTTTTACGTTTCTGATTTATTATTTTCCATTCGCGAAGGAAGCAAGTGCGCTCCACAAAACTTAGTACTACGTGGATTTCATTTTCGTCGCCAAATTATTTCAATTCACGTGTAAATTCAACGTGAAATTAAATAATTTGGCGACGAAAATGAAATCCACGAAGTACTAAGTTTCGTGGAGTGCACTTGCTTTCTTGGCGAATGGACAATACATTTCTATTTCGTTGGTTTCTATTTTCACGCAATTTCCAAAACGTGACATTTCAATTTTGTCGAATTTCCAATCCGAAAGAGCCCAAAAAACCTAGGCATCACCATTGCCGGAAAACAAAATTTTTTGGGGCTCTTTCGAAATAGAAATTGTCGAATTTCCAACACGAGGATTGAAATCTCCCAAAAGGTCAAATACCTCGGAAGAACGTTTGCGGACGACGGATCTCTCACTGAAGAAGTCGCTAGAAGGATTCGCGCGGGATGGGCTGCTTTCAACGCCATTCGGCGGGAGCTCTTGCAGTCTCCTCAGAAGACAAGAATAAGACTTCTCACAACAACTGTCATCCCAGCGATGACTTATGGATGCGAGACATGGACTTCCAAGGAGGCAGACACGAAGAGACTACAGAGAGCGGTTAGCAACATGTTCGAAATTGCCGGATGTGACCCACCAGACATGGAAAAGCAAGTCTTACGAAGAAAACTGAAGTGGGCAGGACACGTATCACGCATGAAATACGACAGATGGGCGAAGATAGTATCAGAATGGGATCCTAGGGGATCAGCACGACCACGCGGTCGTCCTCCGAAAAGATGGGCCGACGACATCAAGGATTCGATCAAAATCTTCATCCACAATGAGGCCCTCAGGGGCAACCTCGGGCACGGCCGCCGAAGAATTGGCATACTCGAGGCAAGACGAGCATGGTCCACTGTCGGAAGGGATCGTGTAACTTGGCGCAGCTTGGTTCGCAGTATCCAGGATGGAAACTGAGGTCGAACCTCACAAGTATCACAAGTAAGACATTTCAATTTTGTCGAATTTCCAATCCGAAAGAGCCCAAAAAACCTAGGCATCACCATTGCCGGAAAACAAAATTTTTTGGGGCTCTTTCGAAATAGAAATGTCACGTTATGGAAATTGTGTCGAAATGGAAGTAAAGTGGCCATGGAGCCCGTTTGCATCACCCCTAGCGAGATTTATTTTTTTCAACGTTTATCTCGATTTTCATTGCAATTTTGTCCAGTTTTTAGGGGGTTTCATTGGTTCTCGGAAAAGTTGAAAAAAAGTGAAACAAATTCAAAAATACATGGAAAAATTTGGAAAAAAAAACGTGCAAAAATATGGAAAATATTTATTTTTCACAAAATCAATCTCACAAACGCGCTCCATGGCGAGATTGATTTTTTCCACTATTCCAAGAACCAAAGAATAACCTAAAAACTGGACAACATTTCAATGAAATCGAAAAAAACGTAGAAAAAAATCGTTCGCTTCTCGATTTATTTAAAAAAAAATAGTTCGTCCCGTAGAGCATTGGAATTATACCGGTCATTATTTATGGACCTATTCATTTGAATTAAAATGAATTTTTATGTCACATTTATTCAATGCAAAACAACATATTAATGAATTAATCTGAATTTTCCTGAACCATTGAGTTTGAGCCTTCCTGCAAATCGCGCCTAGTCATCCTGGTCAAATAAAGTAATTTATTAACAAATAAATGTATGCCTTTAAACAGTGGACAAGATTACACAAAAATGATGGCAATATATGCATTTTTTGACCAGGATGGATAGGCGCGATTTTCAGAAAAACTCAAACTCAATGGTTCAGAAAAATTCAGATTAATTAATTAATATGTTGTAATGCATTGAATAAATGTGACATAAAAATTCATTTTAATTCAAATGAATAGGTCCATTAGATTTAGAAATAAATTCAGATGTTTCTTCTGGAAATTTGTTGAATTTCTCCATCAGATATGCTAAGTTTCCCAGTTTCCGCGCCCACAATAAAAACTCACATTTCCATCCTGCTGACTTCTCGGATAAAACACAACGTCATTGTAAATGTCTCGAAAATCCTGATTCCTCCTATCCAACTCATTGTTTCCGGCGGCGAAATGAGCATTGACAAAACACACCCACGTGTCGTTCATCTTCATCGAAATCGCCGTTCCACCCTTGTTGCCGAGTTTGTTCACAAGAACCGATATGCCAGTGGCCACGTATTTCACGTTTATATCGCTCACGCGAACTCTGCTGTGAACTGATTGGAAGACGATGACGAATATGCCAACGAGACGCATCGAGCGAACCTGCAAGGTTTTTCACGAGTGACGAAATAAAAAGCAATAGAGCAGTGTCGACCAGAGGTGAGACAAAAAAAAAAGCGTACTTCTACAATGTAAATGGAAATTTTCCAAGTTTTCGTTAAAAATTAGAGTTTTTGTTCAAAAACCTGCATTATTTTTTTGCGTCCCACCCAGGCCGACTTTTTTCGGAAATTTTTCCGAAAATGATCGGGAAATTGCAGTTATTTTAGGTGCCGCTTCTAAGTACCAAGAACTTCTTAAAACTGAATTGTTTGTTAATTTGTTGATTTTCGTATTTTTCAAATAAATAAGATAAGCCAATTCACGGTGTGCCAAAATCCGAAAATGTTTGAACTGTTCGCAATGGAGCGCGCTTGCATTTTCAGTGCTAAAATGAACGGTGATTTTCAACATTTTTCAGGTTTTTCGTAAAATGAAGGAATTTTAACAAATTTTGCAACAAAATATTGCTTCAAAAAAGGATTTCGATTATTTTGAGCCAAAGATGAGGCAAAAATATTCACAAACAACGTCCCCATAAGCACTTGAACAAAATAACGTTAAACTGAGTGTCTTCAAGGCGATTTGCTGTTTCAATTTGATCGGAAATTCTGCAATTCATTGATATAACTGTTCAGCTCTCGGCTAAATTCGTATTTCCTTTAATTTTCGCCTGGTATTTGTAATATTGAATGTTCCGTTCTAATTTAAGTTGCATGTTTGGTACTTTTGCATCAATCAGAACCAATTACTCGTTTAAATGCCCATAGGAAACTAATGAGTATATGACTGAATCGCAAACACGGAAAAAAAGTAAAAAAAAAAAAAGAAAAAAAAATTGTTCGAATTTCGCGAAAAATTGCTTTTTCTGATGATTTCCAGCCGAGAGCAGCGTCGAAGCAGTTAAATTATTTTTTTCAGGTAGTTTTGAGCATTCCATGAACCGAATATATGAATTTTCCAATCAAATTGGAGCAGCAAATCGGCTTGAACACACTCGATCCCACGCAATTTTTGTTCAAACGATTATAGGCACGTTGTCCGTGATTATTTTTACCTCATCTTTGCATGAAAATGATCCCAATCTACTTTTGAATCAATCGGATGTTGTAAAATTTGATGAAATTCCTCCATTTTACAAAAAATCTGAAAAATATTGAAAATCCCGTTGAAAAAGTGCAGACTTTAATGACGAGCTTCCCTGTCAATGAATTTTTACGTTTTTTAGCTTATTTTGCAGATAAAAATTTTCTTAACAATAAACATGTTGCAAAATATTGAAAAAATCAATAAAAATGACATATTCTGCAGTTGAAAATCACCGTTCATTTTAGCACTGAAAATGCAAGCGCGCTCCATTGCGAACAGTTCAAACATTTTCGGATTTTGGCACACCGTGCAATTGTTAAGAATCTTATTCGGAAAATACAAAATTAAAAAGAAATGCAGTTTTAGTTTCGAAAATCAGAAAAAATCGGCAAATCGATTTTCCGAAAAATTATTTCGGAAAAAAATATATTTTTCCTTTTTTTCCGAAAAGCATTTTCCGAACAAGCCTGGTCCCAACCCTGATGTCGACTCAAAGATAACGAAGATAACGATTTCTTTTCATAAAATACAAGCTTGCAGCTTGTGGCGACTAAGTCGCCTTCGTCAAATGTTGATTTTTACTGATTTTTGTTTTTTTTTTAAATAGAAATGGCAATCATTTCTTTTCCCTATTTCTTTTAAGTTCTCGTGACCCTTGTGGTATAGTGGTTACCACGTTTGAACGTCAATCGACAGGTCGCGGGATCGAGTTTTGTCGACTGCAAACTCGCGTGTGAGATACACAAACAAACACACAGCCTAATCTAAAATTTTCTATATACAGTACTGGCCATAAAGAATGCGACAACTAGTTTTTTGACGATAACCTCTTGGAATGTTAACTTTTTGACCCAAATTTTTTGTGAAATTTTTTCAGCACTATCAGAAACCTTTGTGTCAAGTTGATTTTAAAATTCTGCTGAAAATTATTTTTTTATTCAATTTTTTCGAAAATTCATGAAAATTGACATTTTTTGAGATCTATACAAATAAGCTCTAGAATCACCGGAGGTCAAAAACAAAAAGAAGGTAACTATAAAAAGTTATTTAATACTTGGTTGGGTATCTTTGGCATCAATCACAGCCTGGCATCTACGTGGCATCGAATCCAGGAGCGTCTGAACCACCGTCATCGGGATACTCTTCAAAGCAGCTTCGAGTTGAGCGAATTTCTGGTTGGCATTGGAGGCTCGGATTCCATTGAGACGTCGTTCTAGCTTCTTCCACATATGTTCGATGGGATTGAAGTCCGGAGACTGACTTGGTCATTCCAGGAGATCCACACGGCGACATCGAAACCAATTGGCGACATGACCCGAAGTATGCTTCGGGTCATTATCCTGCTGAAACACCCACGATCGGCCCAAATTTGCTCTTGCCCATGGTCGCATTGTGTTTTCCAGGATGTCTTCGTACACATATCGGTCCATGGTTTCAACAATTCTCTTCAATGGACCCATGGAAGTGTCGGAGAAGCATCCCCAAACCATCACAGATCCACCTCCATGTTTTACCGTCGGACATTGGTACTGAGGAGCATATCTGGAGCCAATAGGACGTCGAATCCATTGAATACCATTCGTACCGAACAGCTTGAACTTCGATTCGTCGCTCCAGATGTGATTAGCCCACTCTCGAGGTCCCCAGGACAAGTGCTGTTTAGCCCATTCAACGCGAGCTTTCCGGTTTTTAGACTAACGAGTGGTTTTTTGACTGGTCTTCATCCGTGCAGTCCAGCAACTTGCAGACGTCTTCTAATAGTCCTTCTCGATGGCCCCGGATCATTTGGGGACGTCACGGAAACGTGAATATCCGTAGATGTGCGTCTAGGATCTTCTCGGCACGCGCGCAAGATATTTCGATCCATATCTCTGGAAGTGGTTCGGGGTCTTCCTGGAGATTGACGATGAACTACACCATCCTGAATAGTCGAAATTAGTTTAGAAAGCTACTGGAAACCTTACATCATCACGATTATTCTTCAAAATACGGTAAATTTGGCTGGAAGAACAATCAAACTGAGTTGCGAGTATCTTCGGATGCGCGCCTGGTTCATGTCCACGTACGATGCTTTTTCGAACGTCCACAGTGAAAGTTTTTTTCCCAAATGGTCTGACCATGGCTGAAAAACAATAAAAAACTAATTAGAACTACTCCCAATTAATTTTCATTCAAATTTATACAAAAAACTGAAATATATGAAAAAAGTGCAAAAATGAGAAAAACTTTAAAAATTAAAAAAAAAACAATTTTTTTGCAGAATGATGCAATTCGCGAGTACGCAAGTTTTCGTGAGGTTCCATTGCAGATACAGTAAAAAATTCGGGTCAAAAAGTTAACTTTCCAAGAAGTTATCGTCAAAAAACCAGTTGTCGCATTCTTTATGGCCAGTACTGTAAGAAAGATACTCGGCGAATGCATCATCAGCCTCGCTCTACGGCACTTTTCAATTTTCAACAGTGTAGTGCGCCTGTTTTGAAGCGAAAAATCAAATTTTACCTGCAATTCGTCGTGGATACGTCATTTTCCGTTAAAAGTAAGTATACAAACTAGAATTCGAGTTAATCTTGCAAGTGCAATACTGTTTTACTAGAATTTTGCAGTAGAGCGAGGTTGATGATGTATTCGCCGATTATAGTTGGGACTTTTTTCAGGAGACATTGTTAAATAATCAAATAGCAGACATTTTAAAAGCTCACGCGGTCAAATCGGCTATTAGCGTTTTGCTGAAAGTAACTGAAATGTCCAGTTTTTCAGACATGTTGGGCCAAACATCTAAATTTCTTCCATTTTCTTTATATTAATATATAAACAAGATTAAAACGAATATTTTGAGCGGCTGAGATATAGGAATTCGAAAATTTAGGCCTTAATTCTTCATTCTGGTATTTAGCAGTATATTAATTGTAAAATGTGTGACATAAAAAATATCTGATAAATTTATCGAATTTCTACCGCGGTTTTGGAAAGTTTTGTTGCCTTTTTTCTAAAATATCCTCAGAAACTGTAAATTGACGTACCACATTATAATGCGTCCGTCCGCCTGGAAGAGAACAATGTATCGAATCCACCCATTCGTCCATTTTCTTCGTGCTATCGATGACGTACGTGCTGACAGACAGGTCCATTTCTTGAAGACTGTAACGAGGATTTTGTTGATTCTTTTTTGTTTTGTTTGAATTTTACCTATTTATCTGTGATCATTATCATCACTAAATACTAAATATCAGGGAATCGAGATTAAAAATTCAAGGAAAAATGAATTTTCGTGGCTCCACCAATATTTTGTGGGGGAAAAACAATTATTATCACCATGTGCTCGTCTTTTCTTGTTATCTTTTTTATTTTAATTTCCATGACTTTTGCTCTTTTTTGTGTTGAAAAAACGGGGGAAAACAAAAGATAATGGGGGAAATTCAGAGAATCACCCAACTAGACTGAAATTTCGAAAAAAAAATGTCAAAAAGTTGAGACTGAAATATTGAATTTCAAAGGTGGAACTTTCTGGGATTGATAATACTGAGCAGTGAAAGTCAAAATTTACGGGTTTTACGGAATCCGTAAATATTAAATATCCCGCCCAGCCCTGTGTTCAATGCTGAAAATGTCAAAAAATGTCCAAAAATTGGGGGAAATTTTAAAGAATTGGTTTGGAACTTTAGAAAAAAAGTCAAAAACTGTTCCGATCCTCCCCAAAGCTTATTTTAAAGTAAGTAAAACATAAAAATTAGTTTTTTGCCAAAAAAACAAGCCTGTGGCGCAGTCTTGCACGACCTTTTTTCATTATTTTCAATTTTCTTTGTTTGTTGTTTGTGTTGTAGCGTGACTTTTGTGGCTCGAGATTTAGAAAAGAAAAGAAAAAATTCGTAGAAAAAACAAAAAATAGGGGAAAAACTCGGAAAATGCCCCGATTGACCTGAAACTTTGGGAAATAATGTCAAAATACTAAATCGAAATATCGGTTTAGAAATTTTAGGAAAAATCGATATGCAGATCCAAAATTTTCTGAACATGTCCGGTAGAATTTTTGCCATTATTTCGCAAAATTTCAGGTCAATTGGAGAATTTTCCGAGTTTTCGCGCAGTTTTTTTGTTGCTATTTTTCGTGAATAATCTCCATTAAAAAAACTCACCCAATCGCATAAAACTCGGCAACATCTTCTTTTTTCTGCGAGAACCACGTCGGAAACACTGATTGTGGGCTTTTTCCGTTGACGTTGAACGTCGACACGCAAATTTTGACATCTTGAAACGAGCAAAATCTGTAGGAAAAAAAATTATAAGCAAATGTTTGCAGTTTCTCACTTGTGCATCCATTCTCGCATCACTTCGTCAACCTTCGCATCCCGGCCTTCTATCCAGTTGCACTTTCTGGTGTAAAACATTGACGACGTCATCTTTCGCGACGATCTACTTCTCCGTCTTCTCCTTCGTTGGAAGAGACTAGCAACGTCGGCGACGACGTTTCTCTTCCAGTTTTCTCTGAAACATGGGCACATTTTTAAGTGAAGGCAAACGCGCCATATCGCATTCTCTGCGTCTCCACAGTGGCGTTCTGTCAAGTTTAGCGAAAAGCGCGCAAAATTGGAAACGCAGAGAAATACCACGCGAAGATTCTCAAAAACGTAAATAGTCTGGAACACACCGGCAGCGTGCAAAGTTAAACAAATCAATTACGGAAATCGTTGATCTTTTCAAAATTTCGAAATTCGACAAAAAAATCCAGCGAAAAGCAGGTGAAGAGTGACACAGGGTAAATTGTGAAACACTTTTTTTTCCTCAAATAAAAACGTGAATTCGAACTCAAGTGTCACTCTTTGCGAATAAATGTGTGATATAAATATATTGTCGTTTTATTTCAATTGGCACGCGGTGTTTGCATACAGATTTACCAAGCTCCGCCCACTGCCCTGTTTTTTTCGTATGATTTTTGCTATTATGGGGTTATTCACGAAAAAAGCAAAAAATACAGCGGAAATTCGGAGAATTCTCCGATTGACCTGAAACTTTTCGAAAAAGGGAAAAAATATGGAGTGAAATATCGATTTTGAAAAATTTCAGAAAAATCGATATTTCGGTTCAAAATTTTCTGTGCATATTCGGGCATTTTCCGAATTTTCGCTGAATTTTTTGCTGGTTTCAGTTTTTTTAAAGCTATTTCGTGAATGATCCCATTACATTTCTGCAGATTTTTTTTTATGTTTTTTAAATGAATTATTTATTGATAAAAAAGATATCGCATTCGAATGGAAGAGAATTGGAAGATAAATTCGATAAAATATGTAAAAATCGATAAAAATCTTCTTCCTCGATTGATTCTTGATTTTAGATAGCTATTGTTGGCCCGCGAAAATGGTCAAACGCGCTCCGCTGAACTGAACGCTATGCGATTTTCATTTTGGCCTCCAAATTATTTCATTTCACGTCTAAATTCAACGTGAAATTAAATTATTTGGAGACCAATATGAAAATCGCATAACGTTGAGTTCAGCGGAGCGCGTTTGACAATTTTCGCGAGCCAACAATATTTAGATTTACCACGAATCGGAAGATTTTTATCCATTTTTGTTTCCTTCATCCGCCATTTTCTTTTCACTTTTCTTGAATTTTTTGTCCACTTTCCGAGCGACTTTAATAAATCTAAATAGTATTGTCGGCCCGCCAACATGGTCAAACGCGCTCCACTGAACTCAACGCTATGCGATTTTCATTTTGTTTTCCAAATTATTTGACTTCACGTGTAAATTCAACGTGAAATGAAATAATTTGGAGACCAAAATGAAAATCCCATAGCGTTGAGTTCAGCGGAGCGCGTTTGACCATTTTGGCGGGCCGACAATATATCATTAAGAAACAAAAGAAAACATCAAAAATTGGCAGAAATGTAATAATTGAAGCAAAAATCATACAAAAAACAGGACAGTGGGCGGAGCTTCGTAAATAAATCCGTACGCAACGTCAGTACGCAAACACCGAGTGCCAATTTAAAAGGAAAACGACGATATTTTTCTGGGACTTTTTGTGGAACTTTGGACGGTTAAATAGCATGGTTTCCCATTTTTTTATAGTTTAGTTTTTCTTCGCTTTGCTTTGAAAAATAAACAAAACGGAAAGCTGAACAGACCAGATATGCCACTTAAATAGAGGAAATAAAGCAAATGACTTTTGATTTAAAAAAAAAGTTCCCAGACGGAAAAAAATTGCCGAAAAAGGCAACGAAACGTGATGAACAAACATTACAAATACACAAAATGTCGTCGTTGTCTGCTTCTCTGCGCCTACTTCTCCGCATTCTCTCATCAGTGAGTGCGCCAGCGAGAATTATTCTTGTGTGTGAGTGAGTATGTGTGTGTATGAGTGTGCAAACACCGGAATGAACACCGTACTCCCATTTTATCACAGTTTATGGATTGTGTCTATTTATCAAGTGCTCCTGCCCTCTTCCCTGCCCTTCTCTTTTCCGATTCCCCGAAATTTTCTGATGACGTCAAAAGGAGGAGAGGAAGCGTCGAATTTCATTGCAACGAACGCCGTATAAATTCGCAAACTGAGTCGAGTTCGAGTATTTTATGCCTCTGAAATTATCGCTGATTCATGCCCAATATCTCTCACAGGGAAAGTATACGACCACAACCTTCTAGGATGTTCTAAAAATTGGAGCGATTTACAGTTAAAAAAAACGAGTGCTACCGTAGTTGAGTCGTGTTTGAAAATTAAATATTGTCCATTCGCGAGGAAAGCAAGTGCGCTCCACAAAACTTACAAGGGAAGTGTTTGATTCCTCCTAATCTAGAATTTCCCAAAATTTCAGCATAGGTGCTTTCGACTATGCTGATTCCATTTCTGCAATAAAAACCAGCTAAATGCTCACGTGAGCCAAGTTATGAGCTCCTGAAAATTTCCTATGGTTAAGCATTTTTTGCGTGAACCGAATAGTGTACTAGAACCGATACTGCAGAAAACATCGGTTGGTTGGTTCAGTGGTTCGGTTGCAGGGTTCAAGTTGGTAGGTCACGGGTTCAATTCCTGATCATGCCAATCTTTTTTGCATTTTTTTGGTGTGATTTTTTCAGCCAGTAAAAGTCAGAAAAAATCGGTTACATTTACTTTTTTTCAGATTTTGAGTGAGTATTCCGGCTGCAAACAGCTTCGAGAATGCATTTATGACAAAAAATTAAACACTTCTTTTTTTGATTTGGCCACATTTTGAGCCATTGAGCACATGCAAAATTTTTTTTTCAAATTTTTTGAATTATAGTTTTTGATCTGGATGACGACTGGGAGCCGACGGAGAAGTTGGAAGAGGATGAAAAGGTGTTTCAAGGTATCGGTTCGCCCCAAATGGTGCTTTTCGGGAAAACTCCTGTTCCAATTTCAATGGTTTGGGAAGCTGTTAAGCATTATCGCCTTGATTCGACTCATCCAAATAGTATACCAAAAAGAAGAGTTTACGTGGATACAGCTCAAAAACAGATCAAAAAACTATAATTCAAAAAATTTGAAAAAAAATTTTTTTGCATGTGTTCAATGGCTCAAAATGTCGCCAAATCAAAAAAAAAAGTTTTTAATTTTTTGTCATAAATGCACTCTCGAAGCTGTTTGCAGACGGAATATTCACTCAAAATCTGAAAAAAAGTAAATTTAACCGATTTTTTCTGACTTTTGTTGGCTGAAAAAATTACAAAAAAAATTGCAAAAAAAGATTGACATGAGCAGGAATTGAACCTGTGACCTCCACACTTGAACCCTGCAACCGAACCACTGAACCAACCAACCGATGTTTTCTTCAGTATCGGTTCTAATACACTATTCGGTTGACGCAAAAAATGCTTAACCATAGGAAAAGTTTATGAGCTCATAACTTGGCTCACGTGAGCATTTAGCCGGTTTTTATTGCAGAAATGAAATCAGCATAGTCGAAAGCACCTATGCTGAAATTTTGGGAAATTCTAGATTAGGAGGAATCAAACACTTCCCTTGTTAGTACTTCGTGGAGCGCACTTGCTTTCTTCGCTAATGGACAATATTTTTTTTATCAGTTTTATTGCCGATTATTGACCTATTCAGTGCAGGAAAACCCCATTTTTTGTGTTTATTAATCCTGTGAAGAATTGCAAAAAAAAAAAACGTTGAAAAATCTATCGTACCCAGAGGATATCTAGAAAAACAACCCTTCAGGTCAAGACCTAACATTGGAATAATGTAATGCACCTTTAAAATTGGCAAAAAATGTCGAATTTCCCTGATGGACACGGCGTGTTGAGGACTACGTTTCAGATAAATTTTTTGAGATCAAATTTTCGAGCGCCAATTCTCGCATCTCTGTGTCTCCATTTTTGCGCACTTTTTGCTAGGCTTGGCAGAATGCCACTGTCGAGACACAGACACATGCGAAAAGGCGCGAATTTCTTTACGTAGGGTCTAGCACGCCGTGATGGACCTATTCACAAAACCGGAAAAAAAGAAAAAAACGGAAAAAAATGCGGGAAAAATCGGAGAATGCTCCGATTGACCTGAAATTTTGGGAAATATTGAAAAAAAAAAATCTCCTGTACACGCTCAAAAAATTTTGCACCAAAATATAGATTTTTTCTGAAAATTTTTAAAATCGATATTTTGGTCCAAAATTTTTGAGCGTGTACAGGAGTTTTTTTCTAATATTTCCCAAAATTTCAAATCAATCGGAGCATTCTCCGATTTTTCCCGCAATTTTTTCCGTTTTTTTTCTTTTTTTCCGGTTTTGTGAATAGTTCCATCAGGGAAATTAGACATTTTTTGCCAATTTTAAAGGTGCATTACATTATTCCAGTGTTAGGTCTCGTAGTGAAGATATGTTTTCCTAGTTGAAAAAAAAACTTTGGGTACGGTAGCTTTTTCAGCATTTTTTGGCAATTCTGCATATGGTTAAAACACAAAATACGGTTTTTTTTTTCGTTCACTGAATATGGTTCATTATGACGAGTTCAATGTATCACTTTTTGTCGTGGGTTTGCAGAGTTTTTCTGGTTTTCTCTTCCAGATTATCTATTTTTGCAAAACACACTTTACAACAAAAAAAGTGAAAATGAAAAAGAGCTATTATGTATTCCTGGAATGATGACACCGAGTCATATGGTGTACATTGTGGTCTCGCCACGAACGGTGTTTGCAGACTTGTGGATTTACGCGCAGGTTAGAATTTTTAAACGAATTTTGCCGTTATTAATATTTTTTTTACTCCATCGAATTTGAACATTTTTCAGACTAGTGTTTAGCATTTTAAAACAGAAAAATTCAAATTTGCGCGTAAAATCATCCAAAAGTCTGCAAACACCGTCCGTGGCGAGGCCGCAATTTACACCACTTGACGCGGTATCGCCATTCCAGGAACACGTATATAATACATCGATCACCTCTTTTCATCTTTTTATACACCACATAAGTGGGCGTGGCCATTTATTTTCCACGTTGAATTTTACTGTAAAACTTCCAGTCCGTGGCCAAGAAAATGTAGCACACAGCTGAAATAGGTGTGACCGTAATCATCCATTCAAAATATTTTAACAAGAGAGTTTTGCTCACTCTCTCGTTAAAATATTTGGAATAGATGATTACGGCCACACTCATTTCAGCTGTGTGCTACATTTACTTGTGGAAGAGCTTGCAATTTCTAGGCCACCGGCGTGTTCGGAACTACGTTTTTGAACATTTTTTTTTGAAAGCAAATTTTTGCTTATCTATTTTTGCACTCATTTAACTCAACAAGAGAAATGGCCGTGCGATAGTAATATTACAATCCGGAAGCGATTTTACGCTGAAAATCAATAGACACGCCCACTTTTTGTGTCAAATTGAAAACACAATATTTATTATGTGTTGACGAGCCCAATTCTGCTTTTGGACGGTTTGAAAGTGAACGTTTCGAAAGTTTTTTTGCATTTTGTGATCGCGTGTTTGCCCACAATCAGTTTATTCAAAGCTTTGTTTGGAATATTCCTTGAAAAGCTTTGAAAAAAATTGTGTGCAAACACCGCAACGGCAAGATTCAGAAAAATTTCGAAATGTCCGAAAGCAGAACTTGCTCGTGGAGACATAATAAAAATTGTACTTTCAATTTTACGAGAAAAGGTGGGCGTGGCTATTGATTTTCCGCGTAAAATCGCTTCCCGATTGTAAAATTAGTCTCGCACGTCGCCCTGTCGCATTTCTCTGCGTCTCCACAGCAAGACCTTGTTTTTCAAGTGGACTAGTCTCGACTCGACAGTCAGTCTTCGTTATTTTTTTTCGCCATAAATAAAGCATTGTTTCTTCTTCTTTTTTTCACAGATTCATTCTTGACAGAATCGGTAGCAGATTCAGCTCAACTGGTGCCCATCTTTCATCTCTTCTGTCCATTTTTTGTGTCCTCCTTCGCTTTTTTACCACCAAAACTGGTGGGAAGGGAGAGAGAGAAAGAGTAGAAGCAGGGAAAAAAAGGAGAAGAAGTAGTAGTAGTATCCTTCGTCCTACCAGCACCAAAAAGCAACACACACCCTTTCCAAGAGAGAGGGAGGGAGAGAGAGGCTCGTCGTCGTCCTCGCCGCCGCACATCAAAATTGAATAAAAGGGGACTGGAGAAGCCGAAGAAGTAGAAGACGTGACGAGGCGCATAGTTCGCACAGCATGTCGAGACGCAGACTGAGAAACGAGAAGCCTGCAGTTTTGCTGCTGCTGCTGCTGCTTCTGCTCCGACTGTTTGTGACAACGCTCCGTCAATGACCGAGAGCCGGAGAGGGGCGAGTAGAAGCAGACGGAGCACACACACACACACACACCCAACGCACCAAGAGCTCTCAGAGCCAAGGGCGCGAGCAAGCCGAGCGAGCAAACCGAGTGAGAAGAGACGTCAGACGGTTCGATTATCGGAAATCATTGGGACTGCGCTTGCTGCTGTTGACTTTGCACGTCTGCGCTTCTATATTCAGGAAGAGAAGAGAAGACGCACTCTTCTGGCGCTCACTCGCTCACTACTCGCTCACTCACTGACACACACACACACACATAAGCACCCCCTCTCCGCCCACCCCAACCAACAGCCAGCACAACCCCCGGATGAGAAACAGAGAGAGAGAGAGAGAGAGAGAGGCAGACAAACAAGATGATCGGATATTGGTTTTTTTTTGTTCTTACTATTTTATTTTATTCTTTTCTATTCATCTTACAATTTTCTATTTAAAAAAAAAAACGTCCCCACTTTCAGATTCCACCCATTCGCATAATCAAAACCCAAAAAAAAAAAAAACGAAATCGAGCTGATTGAGACACGCAGCGCTCACACCTCGCATTTTGTATGATGCCACCGTTGACCAAGGTAAGACAGCAACCGCGCCCTATCGCATCATTCTCTGCGTCTCCACAGTGCAGAGCGTGCTTTCAGATTGAGGTGCTAGCGAAGCGGGTGATGGAAGGTGCGCAGCTGAAAACGCACAAATACTTCCGGATCGCCGTGCCGCACGCCATCACCGGTCAACAGTTGATAGCGCTCGTCTTGGAAAGAGTGAGTTTCTTATCAATTCAATCTAATTTCTTCCTGATTTGATACAGGGCGGTCCGGAAGACGAGGCAGAAGCGAGTCACTTGGCAAGTCTTCTC
This sequence comes from Caenorhabditis japonica, assembly GCA_963572235.1. Classification (NCBI taxonomy): domain Eukaryota; kingdom Metazoa; phylum Nematoda; class Chromadorea; order Rhabditida; family Rhabditidae; genus Caenorhabditis; species Caenorhabditis japonica. Next base: position 24,868,440 of record OY754342.1, on the reverse strand, counting down.
CTCCATCACGGTTACCTATTTCCGGTCATTGAACATGTGAGTTCACCATTTTGGGTCCATACACGGTTTTGCCTTGGCGAAAGTGCGCTCCGTTGAAAAAATCTTGCCAATTCTCGTTTTTTGAAATGAATTTTGAAGCAGAAAGCGTGTAATCGACGAGACGCAGAGGGCGTTGGATTCGCCAATCCCGTGGCCATAGATATCGACACGATTTTTGACACAGTTGAATGAGTGTGACCGTAATCGATTCAATGAGACAGTGAGATAATTAATAATGGACCTATTCAAAGTACTGTAGAAAAACGGAAAAAATGACAAAAAACTGGGAGAAAACTCGGAAAATGCTCCGATTTGTCTGAAATTTTGGGAGAAACTGTCAAAAATGCTTCCGGAAATATCGATTTTTAAAAATATTGATTTTTTCTGAAAATTTTCTAAAATCGATATTTCCGGAAGCATTTTTGACAGTTTCTCCCAAAATTTCAGATCAATCGGAGCATTTTCCGAGCACGTTTTCTCCCAGTTTTTTGTAATTTTTTCCGTTTTTCTACAGTAATTTGAATAGGTCCATAAGATGAGTAACAAAAAAACAAAATAAAAAAAATTGTCTTTTATTGGGTCTCGGAAGTAAGTTCGAAAAATGTTCTGCATTAATTTTTTTTCAAACATTTGAAAGGAAAATCCCATTAAAAAAAATTTGAAAAAAAAAGATTGTGTGCAAACACCGCGACGACAAAATGCAGAAAATTTTTCGAACTTACTTCCGAGACCCAATAAAAGACAATTGTTTTCATCTTGTTTTTTTTTGTTGCTCCTCCTATTAATCACTCTCCCGTTGAATGGATTACGATCACACTCATTCAACTGTGTCGAAATTCGTGCCCATTTTAAAGTATGATGGACGTTCGTTAATTTTCGAGCCATTTCAGGGCCAACCATTTCGTGACGACGGAACGCTTTACAGGCTTCAAAGGCCCTATTTCTGGCCTTCTCAAGCGGAATTAGTGCCGGACGTTGAATATGGTATAGTCAAAGAATTACAACACCTTCAGTTTTTCCGAGTTTTCGAAACCCATAATTTTCCCGAAGAACATGAGATTTTAGAAATAGATTTAACGAGACCGTGACAAAACCGGGGAAGTTTTTCCCCAATTTTTTGCTAATTTTCCTTCGCAGACATTTTAACAATTTCCATAATTATTGCAGCTATCTACTTGAATAAACGGCTTCTTAGAAACGAGCAAAAACACGGGTTAGAAGAAGATGAGGTGGAGTCTTTTAACAGGTGAGAATTCTCATTTTTGTCTATATCTTTATCCACGACTAATTTTCAGACTAGCTGATGTTCTGGCTCATATGTGGGCCTTCATTGTACAACAATCCGAGCTTCAACTGAAGCAACAAAAGGAGAAGAAAAAAGTGGACAAAGTAGTGTTCGATTCGGAGGAGAGAGCGTTTTGGAAGATTCGAAAACCGAGTCGCGGCGGAGCCAATTTTTTGGAGGATCCCTATATGAAATTGGAGAGGAAGATACGAAGGCAAAACGCGCAGGGTTATAGATGTTTGATGGATCGATTGCGGTTCGCTATCAAAACGAAGCCGTGGTTGAAGGCGTTGAAAGCGTCTGACACGTGAGTATCGTCGCCCTGGGAAGCCGTCAAAAGGGGCTCGAATTATTTTTTAACTTCTGATAATGGTTTTTTTTGAAAGATATCATCGTAAATATTATGACGTATTTGCCAGAAGTGACGCTTCACGGTAAATTGTGAGACAGAAAGTGGAAAGTTAATTTCTTATTTTATGGATTTTATTTATCGAGAAAAAAACTGGATTTTGTTTATCGATAAGTGTCACTCCTTGCGAATACGTGATAGCTCAATTGGGCTCTGGGACGTTTCGAAACCTACCATTTCGAAACTTGGACGTTTCGAAACTTTAGTGCATTTTAGAAGTAAATTTTCCGGTAAATTTCGAAAAGTTATTGGAATTTACCGTTAAGAGATTGGACAACTATTTTATCGTTGACCGATTTTGCCAATAGTGCAAACACGGCGACGAAAAATAGGTATCTGGGACGTTTCAAAACTTTTGCATTTTTGCGTAGCGTTTTTCAGCAATTTTCCCCAAAATACTCCCGCATTTGGTTTTTATTTTTCGTTTTTATCAATTATTTTCATTTTTTGGGAATTTCAATCCACTATTATGCCGAAAAAATTCATAAAAATTTCGAAACGTCCTAGTTTTGAAATGGCAGGTTTCGAAATGACCCAGAGCCAAAAATAGCACTAAAGTTTCGAATCGTCCCAGTTTAGAAACGTCCCAGAGCCTTCAATTAGGATAATATCAGAAATCATTTATTTCGCAACCTAACAAAACATTTTATAAAGGAAAAATTTCGACGTTCACGAGGAGTCGTAGCTTCAATCTTATTTCGTTCTGCAAAAATTTTAAAAATTTCATAGAAAGCTGGCTCCAAATTAATTTTTATATAAAACTTTCCGCAGTCGAGTGGTTTTCCAATTCTGCAACTGCTTCCAAACAATTTTTTAAGTTCTGTAAATTTGAAAAATTAAAAAGTAAAAGTTCCATTTTTCCGGAAGATGGGTTTGTCTGTTTCTCTGCGTCTCTCAATTTCCAAATTTCGTTTTCCAGTTTCATGGATTCGGCATCTGCTTTAGTAGTCCCAGCAACCTGGAAAATTTCAAAATGTTCAGCTGACAATGAGGTTCAAAAATTATTCGAAAACGGAAAAAAATTGTGAATAATAAAAATTATTTAAAAAAAAGAGCAAAATGCGTCAATCTTTGCTTTAAAAATTTGTCACTGTGTGACATCGATCAAATCAGGGAATTGCTGAAAATGACTGCAATTTCAAAATTTTCTGAATTTTCAGGACAATGAGTATATTTTAAGCGCCAGACCGCCCGAAAAAGTTGAAAAATGGATAAGGGGGATAGCAATTCGATAATTTTAATACTCCAAATACTCTTTATTGACCCAAAAAAAGATAATCATACTGTTATCTTGCAGGATGGTGACGTGGGTTGACCAGCGCGCCGAATTCGACCCATTTCTGCAGGCACCTCAACCTTCTAACCCGTGGATTACCGACGATCCTTCCTACTGGAGCCAGAATACTGACACGTACGTCCAAAATTAAAAAAAAAAACTAACGGCTCTCGGACGTTTCGAAAGTTTTTCTGAATTTTGTCGTCGCGGTGTTTGCACAAAATCATTTGAAAAAGCTTTGAAAAAAATGATTGTGTGCAAACACCGCGACGACAAAATGCAGAAAAACATTCGAAACGTCCGAGAGCCAAATTAACGACACCAACTCTCCTCGTTTTCAGAACAAGCGTAGAGATTCCCACCGAGAAACGGGTAAAACGATGGGGTCTTTCGGTACAAGAGTTGGTGAAGGATCAGATTGGTCGACAAGTGCTCGAGACGTTTTTGGAGTCTGAATTCTCGTCCGAAAATATCCGATTCTGGATAGCAATCCAGGATTTAAAATATGCGCCGAACGAACAAATCTACCACAAAGCCGAACGAATACGAGAAGAATTTCTGGCTCAGGGAGCTCCAGCACAAGTGAACGTCGATTCGCGAACTTTGGATCAGACATTGGACTGCATTGCGAAAGCAAAAGACGCCTCGCAGATGAGATTCGCTTTTTATCATTCAGAAGAGCATGTTTTCACGCTAATGGCCAAGGATTCCTACCCGAGATTTGTCCGGTCTCAAATCTACAAGGCTGTTTTGACGGCCGCGTTGCAGCATGGAACGAGACGATTAGGGTGGAGGAATTTCGTGTTTAATATGGGTGCCACCAAGAAACCAGCTTCCAGTAAACCTGCCAAGGTATTGCAAATTTCTTAAATTATGTAGTACTCATGATACTTTTTCAGCCGCAAGACTCTTTTGGAGCCGGTCAAAATCTTCCCAAACAACTTTCTTCGGACTCGTTGCCAGTTCGGCAGGTGCATGGTGTGAAGTGAGTTTTTATGGGGATATTATCGAAATGGGGAAAACTCGGAACTTGAAATTTTGGGAAATACGGAAAAAAAATTCACCCGGACATGATATATTGATTTTAAACATTTTCAGAACTAAATCAATATTTTCAATGTCGGGCCGCCAAATTAGTCAAACGCGCTCCGCTGGGTTCCCGCGTAATGAAATAATTAATTTGGAGAACAAAATGATAATGCGCGTTTGACTATTTTGGCGGGCCGAAATTAAAAATATTGATTTTTTCTGAAAATATTTAAAATCAATATCTTTTTTCCTTATTCCCCAAAATTTCAGGTCGATCGGAACGTTTTCGCGCAGTTTTTCGCTATTTATTGTCGGCCCGCCCAAGTGGTCAAACGCGCTCCGCTGAACTCAACGCTATGCGATTTTCATTTTGGTCTTCAAATTATTTAATTTCACGTATAATTTGGAAACCATAAATGAAAATCGCAGAGCGTGGAGTTCAGCGGAGCGCGTTTGACCATTTCGGCGGGCCGACAATATTCATTGTCGACACAATTCAAACTAGAGTAGAGTAAGCTAAACTATAAACCATAAACCCGGAAGCGTGTTGAAAATTAACCCAATCCAACTCGGCTCGTGACCTACTCGACCCGAAAGCTTTTCTCATTGCAGACCGGACCCCGAATGACGTCATTCAACGAGCTTCTCCTCTCCTACTCTTCTTTTTCTTGAGCGTGTGCGTACGAGTTTCTGCGTCTCTCACTCTCTCTCCTGTACATTCATCTTCTTTCTTTCTTCCCTGCGCCTCTTTCTCCTCAACCAAATCAAATAACGACCATCAAAAAAGGGGGTTCTCCTTTTTTTTTTGCCATCAATCACAATCCCTAATCAATCAATATCTTTGCTCTGCTGTGCAACAGAACAGAACACCCGAAACAGGGATTGTGCGTTGTTAAATATTTAGATTCGGTGAATTTTGAAAGAAAAAAACGAATTCGGTTCAAAGGAGTTGCCAACCTTATTCAAACTGAATTTTAATTCAATGCAAAACAACATATTAAGTAATTAACCTGAATTTTCCTGCACCATGGAGTTTGAGCCTTTCTGAAAATCGTGTCGAGACATTCTGGCAAAATAAGTGCATGCGCCTTTAAAGCGTATTTTTATATTTTCGAACTGAACTCATTTGTCCCCTCGGAGTACATTCGCCTTTCGGCTCATGCATTTATTTGGACAGAAGGTCTCGACACGATTTGCAGAAATTCTCAAATTCCATGGTGTAAGAGAATTCAGGTTAATTAATTAATATTTTTCTTTGCATTGAAATAAAATTACATAATAATTCATTTTAATTCCATTTCCCCGAAAAGTTGGCACCTCCTTTAAATTTTTGTTAATTTTTTGACGCATAACCCTGGTTCGAATCTTATCATAATATCAAGAACAACCCATATTTTGAAACTCCCGCGCCCACATTCACTCTCCACCCAAATCGATCGATAGTACATGTAACAAAAGTGTCTCTCCCGAATCACTAGTCTCTGCCAGCTTGACGTTTTTTCTTATTTTTCTCCTTGAAGCGTGTACAAAATTGTTTAGCCTATTCTTTTCTCAACTCCCTCATGAAAAAATCAGTTGTACTCTCTTTTCTTTTTGTTTTTTTTTGTCTCCCACCCACCGCTTTTATGGCAGTTTTTTTTTGTTCTCTAAAGTATCTGTAAGGTACCGCTAGCGTATTTAGGTGTTTCAGCCTAACCCTTCAATATATATTTCCCTGTTTTTTATATCCCTCCCCATCCCCGTTCTACTTGCATACGAAATGGTTTTCGCACCAAAAAAACACACACACACAACCACGATATCAGTCGCGTCTCAAAATCAGTTTCATTATCATTACAGCAAAATTCTTCTTTTCTGTGTCCCCCACCTCTCCATTTTTATCTGTCTCTCATTCTACCTGGTGTGGTTGTTTCAAAAAGCAAAAAGAATCCGTCAGAGCCAATTTATGGATTGTTACATAATATATGTATGTGTCAGTAGATCATTATTTTCAGCTTTTTGTAGGCGTTGATGAATAATAAACTTATTTATTTGATAAATTTGTTTTTTTTTTTTAATGTTGATATTCATAGAAAAGTGAAAAAGTAGAGTGGAAACTCGTAAAATGGTCAGATTTGCCTGAAATTTTTGGACCCAAATATCGATTTCAACTTTTGACCCAAATATCGATTTCAACAAAGGTTCAAAATTTTCTGAGCATTTCATGGCCGGGGCTATTTTTTACATTATTTCCCAAAGTTTCAGGCCAATTGGAGCATTTTGCAAATGTTTCAACCTAATTTTTTGCTATTTTTTGTCTTTTATATGAATTAGGTATGGTATAGTCTTGCCGGTCACAGTACTCGCCTAAGCGCTAATCTGAAGGAGATCAAAACATTTTTCGATAATGGGTTACGCACGAAATGGTAAAAAACAGCGCGAAAACTCGGAAAATGCTCTGATTGACCTGAATATTCGGGAAATATAGGCAAAAATTCTCCCGGACATGATATTCTCAGAAAATTTTGGACCGAAATATCGATTTTAAAAATCTTCAGAAAAAATTCAATATTTTTTTGATCGATATTTCGGCCCAACATTTTCTGAACATATCAAGTTGTATTTTCGCCCATACTTCCCAAAATTTCTGGTCAAGCGGAGAATTTTCCGAGTTTTGGCGCAGTTTTTTGCCATTTCGTGCATAACCCCAATTATTATCGATAAATTGCTCGAACCTTTATGGTACGTCCAAAGTAAAAAAAGCGAAAAAAAGACAAAAAGAGGCGTCCAAAGTAACTTTGTTTTTGCGTTTATTTTTCTTTGTTATTTACCGCCAAACCTGCACATCTTGGTAACGCGCGAATGAAATAATTTGAATTTCACATGTTTCAGTTGTTCTTTTTTGTTTGATCTGCAGTTTAGGCGGTATACTGTAGAAAAAACGACGGAAAGACAAACTTACTTTGGACGCCTCTTTTCGTCTCTTTTTTTAAACTTTGGACATACCATTATCGATAAGGCACACTGCTTCACGTGAAATATTAATTTCCTCGAAAAGCTTGATGCGTGAAGACGTGAAATCATACTGTAACCGGCAAGAAAACTGAGACGATAATATAATGGAACAGTTTATAGATTAAAATTACAATGCAAAAAAATCATGCTAAATGTATAATTATCATCTAGGTTTTCTTCATGCCATCCAATAACAATTTTTCCAGATCCAGTGATAAATTCTCGCCACGTCTAAATATTTAAAAACAAAATTCGGCATATAAATTATTTTTAAGCAACGAAAATACATCGAATTGTAAATACAAAAATAGTAAAAACTATAAGAATTAGATGTAAATAGTACAGAAATAAAACTGAGAAATCTAGCAAGTATGCGAAAACTGTAAGTTTGCTGTGTAAGTCAGCACTTTTTATATCTAAAGAATTCGACACAAAGGTTAGAATTTTCAAACTTATAAGTGTCAAGTATAATTAATTAACCTCAACTCAGTGGCTCAAATATCTGCTCCGATCAACAACTGAATGATGAGCCAATACTCGCCCAGATTGCATTGTTTCTTTCCATTCAATGTTGGCTCTTCCCATCAGTTTACATTGAATAGAAACCAGACAATACTGCGTCAGAAGATTGCACTGCAATTACTAGTTGACAGCCGGAGAGTTGAGTTCCCACCCACTTTTCAAGTAGGTCCAACCATATGTTGTGAGCTACAACAGTGGCTTCACAGACCTCATTCTCCAGTTTTACACTCTTTGATTCTAATTCTATCCGAAATGCCTTCTGAAGCCGATTTTGTTAGAGTTATTCGCATTAAAAGTGCGAATGGCTCAGAGAAAATGCTTGAAATCCCGGCAAAACTCGACTTGGAGAGACCTAAGCGACCAAGGACGGTTTTCACTGATGAGCAATTGGAGGTGAGCGCTTTGTTTTTCTAATACAAATATCAAGTTTTAGAAGCTAGAGCACGCGTTTAACAATTCGGGATACCTGAGTGGAGCAACTCGTGCCAAATTGGCTGAATCGTTGGGATTAAGTGACAACCAGGTTAAAGTATGGTTCCAAAATCGGAGAACCAAGCAAAAGAAAAGTGAATTAAAGTATGAAATGTCCTAAGTTTTTTTTTTTTACGAAATCAACTTGTTTCCAGAGAACCGGAAAAGTCGACAGGAGGTGCAGCGAAAACTGTTTCCCCGAGTTTGGCGGAATTTCAAATCCAAAACTACTATCAAACTTTCTGGAACACTGCGTTCCGTAAAATTCCGTCGTAATGTGTATGAAAAGAACAAAGAGAGCTCACCTTTCACTGATAATTGTGTTTGTTCGTCGTGCCACGTTTTGATTCAGTTTTACGCTGCTTTTGTATAAATATCGTGTCCTTTCTGTAGAATTCTTAATTTTTAATGTTTTTTTTGCGAATAAATGGGATTTTTGCATTAAAATGGTTTTGGATCAAAGAAAAAATGAAAGAAAATTGGACAAAATTGAAAAAAAAAAGATAAAATGTCTACAAAAATTTGCCGTTATTAAAGGCGCATACCCAAATTTGTTCGTTCGGGTCTCGAACGGATTTGGAAATTTTTTTATTTTTTCTTTTTTTTTCGAAAAAAAAAACAAACTATTTTTCTCAGTTTTCTTCAAAGTTTTCGCAATTTTCCATCCAAATTTTCCCTTTTTTCTTCCCTTCTTTCATCAAAATTCATTGCAAAAATCTATTCAATTCTCCTCTCCCAGCAACAAAAAATCATGTTATTTATATTGTCGTTTGCTTGTTGGATACCTCCTCGCGGTGCAAACTGGGCAATGCTGTGCTCCTACGACAGGGGAAATTGGACACCACTGTTAGGCACAGTAGCCAAAATCCACTCTTTGCCACGGTAGTGTCCGATACTCGTGAAGAAGGGGCTTCACGCCGGCCTAGTAAGCCTGCTGAAGTACAAACCTAAACTTACTAAAAAGCTGAATCAAAAGAATGTAAAGGACCCGTCCAGGAATTCACCAGCTCGGCCACGGTGCTCGCCGAGTTGTCTTGGTCGGAAGAAAATGTTTGGAAGGAGCACCACGGATACGGAAATTACTGAAGCGTCATACGGCCCCAAGAACAGAAGGAAAGGCAACGACTTCCACATCGGCTCTCTCAACGTCAGATCGATATCCGATCAATCCAAGGCCGAGGCATTCGACTTGCTAGCTGTCAATAGCGGCTGCAAGGTGATTGCCCTACAAGAGACGAAGAGAAAAGAAGGGGAATGGGTCTTGTCCAGTGGAGCCGAACTGATCTGCACAAGACGCGAAGCTCGCGAAGGAGGACTGGCTTTTTGGATTCACAAAGACTGGCTCGATAGTCTGGTGGAAACGAAGAGAGAGTCGGACCGTATTAGTACGGCGTCGTTCGATTTTCATGGATCTCATCTCCACGTCATCAACGTCTATGCACCCACCTCGGCCGCTAATGAGACCCAGTCGGATAAGTTCTACAAGGATCTGAAGAAAGTATACACACGGCTATCGAAGTGGGACTCGTCGATCATCATCTGCGGAGACTTCAACGCCGTCGTCGGATGCTCTTCAGACGATCTTCCATTTGTGGGTGGACACGGAACTGGTCAAAGAAGTGATAATGGTGATCGGCTGGTGAACTTCGCGTTCTCCAGCAGAGTTTCAATACTTAACACGATCTACCCCAAACGACCCAACCGGAAGTGGACATGGATCAGTCCGAACGGCAAAACGAAGAACGAAATCGACTTCATTCTCACGAACAGGCGAGAAATTGCAGTAGACTGCGAAGTATACTGTGATTATCTCAACTGCAGTGACCACCGTCTTTTGCGCGCGAGATTCCGCTCAACCGCGAAGAAGGAAAAGTCGAGGAAGTTCGCAAAGGCCAAGCGGGCTGGAGGCGAAAGATCATGGGACCCCGTCAGATTCAAGAACACCATCACCGAAATGCTCACGGAAAATCCACCAACATGCTATGAAGAACTCACGGAGTCGATAAGGAGCGCTGCCAGCACAGCTACGCATGCAACTCATCAACTCAGCAGGATTTCCGAAGCAACGAAGAAAATGATGATGTCCCGCTTCCAGATGATACACGCCGGACAGACGAAGAACGCGGATCTAGCGAAAATCAACAACGAAGTTCGAAGATCTTTGGAAAATGATTTGGACAAATGGCGAGAAGTTAAAAGTCTCGAAGCCGCGGTGAAAGGAAGAAGCTTGAAGAAAACGAAGCGAGCACTGACACTCAAATCCTCCCCGTTCACGAATTTAGAACGGCCGGATGGATCAACGACATACAATCGTCCCGAGATCAGGAAGCTAGTTCTCACTCACTTCTCCAATCTGTACGCAGCGACGACGCGAGAGCCACAATCCAGATACAACCATCCAGATGAGCCGGAAATTCTCCAACATGAGGTCGAACACGCAATAGTCACCTCAAAGACGAACATTTCGCCAGGACCTGATCAGATTACAATGCTACAATTAAAGCTGGGAATTGAGAGCATAGCTCCTCATCTCACAGCCGCACTGAATCAAGTCCTCACGAACGGGAGAACACCGGAAGACTGGAAGACGGTGAAGATTTCTCTCCTTCCCAAGACCACGAAACCGAAGAAAGTGAAAGATTATCGTCCGGTTGCGTTGTCCTCAATCGTCTCAAAACTCTTCACAAAAATCCTTACGAGAAGGATCACCGCCAAAAGCGAGGATTACCTGGAAGAGTCACAAGCAGGATTCAGACGTGGAAGAGGATGCGCAGACAACATTCAAGTCGTCGCGCAGATGTGGGAAAAGTGCACCGAATTCAAGATTCCGCTCGTAGCGGTCTTCCTGGATTTCACTTGTGCCTTCGACAACGTTAATTGGACGAAGATATCCCAAGTCCTGAACAATCTTCAAATCGGAAGAAACGTGATTCGGGCCTTAAACAACTCAAACTCTTCGGCGATTGGAGAGCTGAACGTTCTGAACAAGAAGATGAGGTTCAAGATCAAAAGAGGAGTACGTCAAGGTGATTCGTCGTCTCCACTACTCTTCGCGCTGGCTCTTCAGGCGATCTTGGATGAGCTAGACCCAGCACCTTGTGAGGATGATAAGACCGGAATTGACATCAATGGAGAATCAATTCACCGTTTGGAATTCGCAGACGACGTTGTTTTATTCGCGAGCTCTGTGAAAGAGGCAGAAGATAGAGCAAATCGGATTGCAATGGGATGTCCCAAGTACGGCCTCAATATAAACCCGTCCAAGACGCAAATATTGATGAATAAGTACGTCACAAGATCAGATATCGATATTCTGAACACGAGGATTGAAATCTCCCAAAAGGTCAAATACCTCGGAAGAACGTTTGCGGACGACGGATCTCTCACTGAAGAAGTCGCTAGAAGGATTCGCGCGGGATGGGCTGCTTTCAACGCCATTCGGCGGGAGCTCTTGCAGTCTCCTCAGAAGACAAGAATAAGACTTCTCACAACAACTGTCATCCCAGCGATGACTTATGGATGCGAGACATGGACTTCCAAGGAGGCAGACACGAAGAGACTACAGAGAGCGGTTAGCAACATGTTCGAAATTGCCGGATGTGACCCACCAGACATGGAAAAGCAAGTCTTACGAAGAAAACTGAAGTGGGCAGGACACGTATCACGCATGAAATACGACAGATGGGCGAAGATAGTATCAGAATGGGATCCTAGGGGATCAGCACGACCACGCGGTCGTCCTCCGAAAAGATGGGCCGACGACATCAAGGATTCGATCAAAATCTTCATCCACAATGAGGCCCTCAGGGGCAACCTCGGGCACGGCCGCCGAAGAATTGGCATACTCGAGGCAAGACGAGCATGGTCCACTGTCGGAAGGGATCGTGTAACTTGGCGCAGCTTGGTTCGCAGTATCCAGGATGGAAACTGAGGTCGAACCTCACAAGTATCACAAGTAAGTTTCTTTTTTTTTCGAAAAAAAAAACAAACTATTTTTCTCAGTTTTCTTCAAAGTTTTCGCAATTTTCCATCCAAATTTTCCCTTTTTTCTTCCCTTCTTTCATCAAAATTCATTGCAAAAATCTATTCAATTCTCCTCTCCCAGCAACAAAAAATCATGTTATTTATATTGTCCATTCCATAAAAAAAGGCAACTGTACGATTGATGGTAGGGTGGTTCTTTCAATTGTGTGCCATAGGGCTGAACAACGTTATTATTCATATTTTTGTCCTGTTGGATTTTTTTTTTTGGAATTTTGGACGTACGGAAAACCAAAAATTTCAAACAATTTGAAATAATTAGCTTCTAATAATTGGTGTTAACTACTTATTTACGGCATGCAACGATCGCGACCGATGTAAATGGCTATTAGCCATATCCGACGGCTAGCAGCCATTATCGCCCGATACTAGCGATTTTCAATGGCTATTAACCACATGTCTGCCTACATCCGCAATATACGCGCAAAAAATTAGCTTAATATGACGTCATTCTGAAGCGTTTGGCGCTTTATTATTTTTATGCTATTTTTTAACTGTTTTCTACTTTTTTTAATCGACTGTTTTATATTTAATTAGAATCGATAAAGTGTCACGAAATGGCAACACTAAAGATTTAATCTTCCCGATTTACAGAATCATAATGCGCTCAAGTTTGGCAACTCTAAAAAATCCGTTTTTATTTATTCAGAAACAGAGCAATTTGTACATATACTACCTTCATATTCGCAGCGGCCAGACAAACGACGCAGTGGAGCAATATTCCTGATAATTGATTTTTCGGATAGCTATAATAAATTTTCTTGCTGTCACCCTCGTAGGAAATGTCGAAAAGGACAAAAAATTGGGCTCAAGTTTGGAGAGTGCTCCGATTGGTCTGAAACTTTGGGAAATAATGTCAAAACTACTTTTGAGCATGTTCAAAAAGTTCTTGGCTGAAAAACGGTGATGGCCCGAATCCGAACTGGTACGAATCAGAACCACTTAACCTAGTAGTAATGCCAGAGTTTAATATCTCTGGTAAAGAGCTTTTAAAAATTTGAATTTTGAGTGCCGAATTTTAAAATACAACAAAAGCTGATACCGTAACCTCGCGTAGGTTTGTTGTTCGGTTTTTCGTACCAGTTCAGATTCGTACCAGTTCGGACTCGGATCGGCACCTGAGCTGAGATCCCTGAAACAGAAAAATGGTGTCGTCTGTTGCTCTGCGTCTCTCATCAACAGAAAACAGGTCATCAATTTCCAAATTTCGTTTTTCGAAAAACGGTTTTCCTGTCGTTTTCCAGTTTCATGGATCCGGCCTCTGAAACACTAAATTGTCGATGAAATTTCAGTCCAAAATTTTTTGAGCATGCCCGGGAGAATTTTTTGTTTTTATTTCCCAAAGTTTCAAACAGTTCTGATTCGGGGTAGCCTCGTAAATAAACCTGAAATTTTGAACATTTCCTATACACTTGTGTCAATTCGTCGTCAGTCGTTCGAATAGGTGTTCCCACCACTTGATCGGTCCTTGAAAACACTGCCTCACAAAGGGATTTGACGGGTTAGAGAGGGTGGGAGGGAGAGAGAGAGAGAGAGAGGGTAAACGCCATTGTTGCCTAGTTTGACAGTACGCGCCCTCTCATCTCATGTACATACTTTCCGCATCGCATGGCAGCCCAGAAGTGAGTGCGTGTTTATCGATGGTTTACCTTTACCGTTCGCTGTTCATTCTGAATGGAACTCAAATGAAGTTCGTTTCCAATCCCGTGCCCCTCTATTGGAGTGTGACGGGGCGAACTTGCTATTATCTGTTCACGAACGAGTGCGACTTACGACGCTCCGATGTTTTGCAGTACTCTTTCTGTTCTTGTCTATCATGCTCTTTAGTGGGGTTATTCATTCCTAGAACACACTGATTTTCTCGATTGAAAGTTCCGAATAAAGTCTTAGGCCAGGGTCTAGAATTCTCCAAATCCAGAATCTGAAAAAGTGGTCGATTTTTCGAGCCGTATTTGCAAGAATTTTCAGTTTTGCTTCCGGGCGCGCTCTGGTAATCATGTTCACTCTCCTCGCATTTTCATTTTTATGTGGTAAAACTGACGCAAAAGACCAGTTTCTGCCATTTTGAGATCTAATAATATTTTATTGGATACGATATCAGGCGTAACACGTAACGAAATAATAGTCTTATTATTATCGTTTAAATTGTTCACGCGGAAAATCTAAGGCCACACCACACCTCTTCAGATTTTTCAACTGATGTGAGCGAAAAAATATATAGGAGTGGGCGTGGCTTATGTACTTAAGTTTTTCGGGCAAGAACATACTGTAACTTACTGACAAGTAGGGTCACCAATTTGAAAATTTCTGAAATTTTAACCACATTCATATTAGAGCTGGTTTCAAAAGTATTTACTCCACAATTTTTTTTCAGAAAAGGGCCGCCACTCACTCCGAACCCAGATATGACGCTTTAAAGTTCTAGGGCTAGTTTCTGTCTTGTTAGAAATTTAAATAACACAAGAACATGTGATTTAATAGTGAAATATGAGAAAAATATCATATTTCACTATAAAACCACTTTTTCTGTGTTATTTATTTTTTTTTTTTTAACGGGCGGCGCGGAATCTAGAGCTAGAACTTTGAAGCGTCATATCTCGGTTCGGAGTGAGTAAAGGCTCTTTTTTTTATTGGTGAGTAAATGTTAATGAAACCAGCTCTAAATTATGCGTGGTTAAATTTTCAGGAATTTCTAAATGCATGACTCTACTTGTCAGTAAGTTACAGTATATTCTTGCCCGAAATTTTAAGTACATAAGCCACGCCCACTCATAATTATTTTTTCGCTCACATCAGTTGAAAAATCTGAAGGGGTGTGGTGTGGCCTTAGATTTTCCCCGTGAACAATTTAAACGATAATAATAAGCCTATTGTTTCGTTACGTGTTAAGCCTGGTACCGTATCTAATAAAATATTATTATATCTCAAAATAGCAAAAACTGGTCTTTTGCGTCAGTTTTTACCACATAAAAAATAAAAATGTGAGGAGAGTGAACATGATAACCAGAGCTAGCGGAGGGTCATTACCCGGGCCTCAGCAAACGCGCCCGGTCGCACAAACTGAAAATTCTTACAAATACAACCTGAAAGGTCAACCACTTTTTCAGATTCTGGATTTGCAAAATTCTAGACCCTGGCCTATGACTTTATTCAGAACATTCAATCGAGAAAATCAGTGTGTTCTAGGAATCAATAACCCCACTAAAGAGCATGATTGACAAGAACAGAAAGAGTAGTGCGGAACATCGGAGCGTCGTAAGTCGCACTCGTTCATGAACAGATAATAGCAAGTTCGCCCCGTCACACTCCAATTGAGGGACACGGGATTGGAAATGAACTTCATTTGAGTTCCATTCAGAATGAAACAGCGTACGGTTAACCAACGATCAATTTATTTTTGAATTTTAGTACGCAAAAGTACGCAAACACCGTGTCGCAATTTTTTTTCTTTCAACCACAAAATATTGAAAAATTGCTGAAATTGAACATTTATTCGTTTTGGCACCAAAATACAACTTTTGCTATTTAAATACAAATGTATCATCCTTCCAACAACTTTTTCCCGCAACTGCGTCTCCTTCCTCTCTCTCTCTCTCCGACCACCTTGGAAGAGGCCGCGCGTCTTAAGATTGTGAAAGTATTGTGGAACGGTGAGAGGGGGCAAGAAGACAGGACAGTCTCCCCTCACACGGTGCCAGGTCGACTACTCACTTTTTCGTACCAGAGGACTGTCTTCTCTTTGCGTCTCTTGTTTTGCTACGGTGTCTAGATTCTCTGCATTGACGAGTCAAACCAAATAGCCATGAGCGATGCGATGCGATGCGATTCGATTCGATTTGCGCAATTTTCGCCTATACCTGTCTCAACTTCTAGTTTTCTTGTTTTTCTTTGTTTTTTTTTTTCGTTTTGCGACATCGACATCGACATCGATCAACATGAGCGGCGCACTACTTACCTATTGCTACAGCGAAGTTAGCGCAGTTACAGTACTTTTTATTTTAGTTTCAGTTAAAAAAAAAGATGTTTTTCTTATTTATTTACTTACAGAAAACACGAGACCCTGAGAAAAACCGAGGAATAAGCAAGCCCCTCCCATTGCAAGTGTGCTGCACGTGTTTTGTACAGGAATTGTTAAAAAATGTAGGAAAAACTGTGCCGCAGACTTGCAAAATTTTCCCCGGTCTTTTATTGTCGACCCGCTGCTAAACCAAGTGCGCTCCGCTGAACTCAGCACTTTGTGAATTTCATTTTCGCCGCCAGGTCAATTTTTTTTCTATTTTTTCTTTGTTGAAATTGTTAATTACAAGAAAATCGTAATATTTTGTAAACGATTACCGAATTACGTTCAATTTTAATCAAAATTCGTTAATTTTCGAAATTGCTGCACTTTAAAAAACCCAAAACCCCTTTTATTTGAATTTAAAATTTATTATGCTCAAGTTTAAATTCAAATAAAAGGGGTTTGGAATTTTTTAAAGTGCGGCGATTTCGAAAATTAACGAATTTGGATTAAAATTGGGCATAATTTGGAAATCGTTCACAAAATATTGCTTGTAATTAATCATTTCAGCAAAGAAAAAACGGAAAAAAATGGCTTGGCGACGAAAATGATATTCACAAAGTACTGAGTTCAGTGGAGCGCACTTGCTTTTGCGGCGACTCGACAATATTCCGTGTAACCGAAAATCCATGATTTTTTTTCAGAAATATCAGCGACTTGAAAATTTTTCTGCATTTTGCCGTCGCGGTGTTTGCACACAATAGTTTTGAAAGCTTTTTTATGAAGTTTTCCTTTTTAAGCTTTTAAAAATTTATTGTGTGCAAACACCGCGACGACAAAATGCAGAAAAATTTTCGAAACGTCCGAGTGCCGAAATAATTGATATTTTGTCGTGAATTTTTGCAGAAAAATTAATTAAAATGCAGATTTTCATTGGATTAATTTAAAATGACAGAAAAATTCACGTGAATAGGTCCATAAAAAATAGAGTTATCAGCACTTAGACACCTATTTTCTGAACTTTAGAAAAAAAAATAAATTATGCGATATTCTATAAAAATTTTCATCTTCTGGGAAATAATGTTAAAAATGCTCCCGTTCTGAAAAATGTTGGACTGAAATAGGGTGTTTTCAAAATTTTTTCCCAAAGGTCTTGCCATTTCTATGACACTGCAAAATGTGATTTCCATGACTGTCAATTTCCTAGGCATTAATTGTAGTAAAATTCGATGAACATTTGCTTTGAATATCCTATCCCATAATTTATTTTCCTCCTCTAAAGTCCAGAAATAGGTGTCTAATTTCTGATCCTTTCTTTTTCATCTTTTCCCGTCTCCTTTTATCCGTGCTGCTCCATTTTGACGAATGGTAAACAAGTGAGGCGTGCCGTGCCATGCCATGCCAATTATGGGATGACGGAGAGCGAGAAGAAGAGAATAGATATGTATCTGTTTGGATTCGAGGCGCCCCTGTTTTATTACCAGTTTGTGATAATTTATTATTATCACCTGACCCTTATTCGTTTGTTTTCATGCCATGGGGTGTGAAAATGAAAATGAAAATGAAAATGAAAAAACAATCACATCATTTAATTAGCAAATGTGTTGAATTTTCATTTCTTTGGCGCCGCCCCTAAAACATGGGGTTATTCACAAAATAGAAAAAAAAAATTCGGAAAATTCTCCGAATGGCCTGAAAATTTGGGAATTAATCGCAAAAATTCTCCCGGACGTTCCCAGAAAAGTATTTCGCCATGATTTCCCAATTTTTCAGGCCAATCGGAGCATTTTTGGATTTTTTTTTTTGCCGGTTTCGTGAAACGCTCGCAGCTCCGTTGCCAAAAAAACTGTGTGACGATTGCAGAGGCGGAGCCAGGGAAATTAAAATTTGAAAACAAAAAAAAATCGCGTGACACTACAGTCTTCGGTTTCTTTCTGCATTCTGCATTCTCGTTCGACGTGGAAGGTGTTCTCACGATGTCTGCGTCTCTCTGCCAGCTTCTTCTCTTCATCTCGAAAAAGGGACACAATTCATTCATTCACTCACACGCATACACACACACACAACAAACCTAACCTCTTCGTTTTCTCGCCTGACGCCTTCTTTTTTTTTCGCCACGCCGTATTTCGGCCTGCGTCTCGTTTCTTCCAGACAAGGCGCGGGGGAAGTGTGTCAACAATTATGAAGATGATTTTTTCATTCTTTCTTTCTTTCTGTTCCGAGTGGATAGATGAATTTCCCGTCTTTCTTCGTTTTTTTCTCCTTTTTTTACGGAAGAAGAACAAATTATGGGGTGCAGGAGACAGAAGACGCACCCGATACTTTTGTTCTAAACACTACACGTTTCACACGAAGTGCTAGACCAGGCAAACGCGCCCTATCGCATTCTCTGCGTCTCCACAGTGGAGACACAAGCAGAGACGCAAGAAATGCACTCCGTCGGCAAATGATTTTTCGCTCTGATTTCTCTGAATCTCACTCACTCCAAATGCATGCGCAGCACTGTGCGTTGGAGCGAATTTGTTTCAAGATGAACTCTCACTTTCTCTTCGGTTCGGTTCGTAATCGAAGAGGCCACCGTTGATGATGACGATGATGATGATGATGACGATGGCACCGTAAGAAAGAAAATCGATTAGCGAAAAGAAAGAGAGTGGCAGAGACGGAGACACCGACCACAAAACAGTTGTACAGATAAAACAGTCACCCTCTCTAGCCCATTCTTTCCTCCCACTTTATTGCCACCTTGTTCAAAATATAAATAGCATATTGTCTTTTATTTTCAATCGACTTGCCACACAAGTCCCGCCCACTTTTTTCACGCTTTTTTGCGTCTATCTTTAGTATTATACTCGGTACAAAACTCTGCAAATTCGCTCCAATCGCAAAGTGGACGAGGCGGCCACGTTGGCGACAAGAGAGTGTGGAAAATTGAGAGAGCGCGTGGCCGATTTTTTGCTCTTTTTTCTCTGAATCTCACTCCAAATGAATTTTGCAAAATTCAAACGAATTTTCGCGCAGTTTTTTTGCCGGCAAGAAAATTGAAAAGAGCTAAATTCAATTACGACGCTCCGATTTTCCGCACTGCATGGTGTTTATCGTAAATAAATTCTAATTTTTTTCCATCAAATTTTCTCTTTTTTCTAATGGACCTATTCAGCGCAGGAAAAAAACCGATTTTCGCGGTTTTTTTCCCTATGCAGGTTGTTTTCCAGGAAAAAAAAAACCCATCGCGTCGAGACCCGGCAGTGAAAAATGCAATGCGCCTTTAATTTTCAATGGGAATTCGGTTGAAATTTAAAGGCGCATAGAGTTATTTCATCGGCCGGTTTCGACACGATAAGTTGTTTACGTCAAAAAACCTCCGACTACTGTAGTTTTTTGTCTTTTTTCCTCAATTTTGCATAGGGAAAAAAACCACGAAAATCGGTTTTTTTCCTCTGCTGAATAGGTCCATAAACGCTTTCTCCTCAAAAACCACCATTTTTCATAGTTTTTTATCCGAAAAAAGCATAAAATCAATAAAAATATCACTTTCTGCGAAAAATCCCATTTGAGTCATTTTTGTCTGTATTTCGAGAAATGGTGAATTTTTCGAGGAAAAAAGTCGTAGAAAGTGATATTTTTTGAAGTTTTCAACAAAAACTGCTTTTTTCGGGGAAAAAAAAAACGATTAAAAATGGTAGTTTTGGAGGAAAAATCGTTACAAAAAGAGAACATTTGATGTAAAAATTACAATTTATTTACGATACACACCGTGCAGTGCGGAACATCGGAGCGTCGTAACTGAATTTTGGGCTATCGGACGTTTCGAACACCCGGGAAGACAATTGATGCATCACAATACACGGAGTAATGGCGAGTGACCTGGTGCAAACGTGCTCCATTGATAACACGCGCACGCCGCACGCGCCGCATTCGACGGCAAAAATTTTGGGCACTGTGCCAATGCAAACATTTAGAAAAGAGACGAGACGGAGAAGACACGCTGACGTATATCGACAGCACTAAGCGAGAGGTGAGTAAATGCGCTCCATTGAATGGCGCGAATTTGAAATCTTCCACTGTCGTGCACCGTTATTTTTCTCTCTGCGCATCGATTTCTTCCTTGTCTCCCCGGAATTATTAATTTTTTTCGTAAAAATAATTTTTTTTTTTGCTTTTTTTGTCATAAACGCTTTGAATATGAGTTTCTACTATCAGCCCGCCAAAATGGTCAAACGCGCTCCGCTGAACTCAACGATATGCAACTTTCATTTTGGTTTCCAAATTATTTGATTTCACGTTGAATTTATACGTGAAATAAAATAATTTGGAGACCAAAATGAAAATCGCATAGCGTCGAGTTCAGCGGAGCGCGTTTGACCATTTTGACGGGCCGACAATAAGCATTTATCGATTCACGGAAAGTTCAGCGGCAACGCTCCGGAAGAATGTGTGACACTTTTCAATTTGGCGACCGGAGGGAGCTGGGTGAAAGCATGCTTGGGG
The DNA here is from genome assembly GCA_963572235.1 of Caenorhabditis japonica. Lineage (NCBI taxonomy): Eukaryota > Metazoa > Nematoda > Chromadorea > Rhabditida > Rhabditidae > Caenorhabditis > Caenorhabditis japonica. The sequence continues at coordinate 24,847,883 of OY754342.1, read as the reverse complement.
ACGGGATTTTTTGGGATTTAAAGTCTAAAGGTGAGAAAATGCTACCGTGAGCCGATTAAACACTCACAAGGATCAAAGCTAGCTTCCGCCCAGCTCCCTCCGGTCGCATATTTGAAAATTATCACACATGCTTCCGGCGTTTGCCGCTGAACTTTCCGGACGAAAATACATTCTGAATGAGATAAATATATCAAACAAATCAAAAGCAATGCAAAATCGTCAATAAAAACGAAACAAAAAAATGTTTTCGAGAGGCCCCCAACTCCATCTGCCCCAAATTAAAATTATTTTGTTAATTTTTGAACGGAAGTGGTGAAAACAGAGAGGGGAAAGAAGAAATTCAATGCGCAGAGAGAAAAATAACGGTGCACGACAGTGGGAGATTTCAAATTCGCGCCATTCGGTGGAGCGCATTTACTCACCTCTCGCTTAGTGCTGTCGATATACGTCAGCGTGGAGAAGACGAGCGAAAAAAGAGACGAGACGGAGAAGACGAGAGCGTCGCGCGTGTTCCCGCGCCAAAAAAAGTCGTTTGAAAAAAAGGCAGTCGCCATTACTCCGTGCAATATGGTTAATCTCAATTAAATTTCCTAATTAGTTCTTCCCAGCGTCGATTAATATTGACATTATTCATTCGAAACAACATTCCTGAATCTCTCTGTATGCTTTTCCATTTTGCGGTTGGCAAGCAAGTTGGTAGATCATGACCACTCTCACTTTCCCCACCGTTTCACTCACATTTCGGTTTCGAACGCTTTCCGCTTCTCCTACACTCTCTCTCTCTGTCTCTCGGAAGCCGCCCGCGCAGAACAGCACGGGCGGTACTAAACCCATCGAGAGACCTCACGAAATAGCATGTCAAAATAAGAGAGCACACGACGGATTTGATTGTTTGTTTGTATTGGCGTCGGGTGGTAGTAGTTGGCTTGTATTGGAGGCGAGGTGGTGATTTTGGGTGGGTGCACAATTATATTGACCTCGTTTGGCACAAAAGTAACCCAATAGTTGGCTCGTTTAGGGTGTTGGTAGTAGTATTCGGCACGAAACTTTAAACTTTGGTAGGGTAGAGTCTGTCCGGGTTGTTTGGCAATTCTTGGTTCGGCTCTCGGACGTTTCGAAAAATTTTCTGCATTTTCTCGTCGCGGTGTTTGCACGGAAAAGGAAAATTCGCTTGAAAAAATTCAGAAACATTTTCATGGACCCTTGCTGAGACAAGAATAATAGTCTAGACTCGAGTCGTTTTGCCACCCGCCTCTTGCTCTTGTAGCCTGTTTGTGAAGTGTTGATATTGGAAGAATTTTGCTCCTGGCCTGGCTCTGCGCACCGCCGCCGCCGCCACTCTGCTTTTCTCGTTTCGTCATCGCGAAAGGTCGTTAAGATGAAGAGACGGACAGAGACAAATCAATGTGGCCGCAACCTCTTGGCTATACACCTGCTAATTATTATGCTTCCGGTATCTGTTGACTGTTGGTCTCCCTCCGCTCCGTTACTGCCATGTTTAGAAACATATGGAACCAGTTTTACATACATTTGAAATCGGATCACACTTGCTGGCGACTGCCCTTCCTCGCAAAAGTGCGCTCTGTTGAACACGCGGAAAAAATCTTGGCAGAGTGCCAATTCACATTTTTCAAAAGAGACGGTGTTGCCACGCGACGCAACCGCTTTTGAAAAATGCGAATTGGCACACTGCCAACGCGTGTCCAACGGGGCGCACTTTTGCGAAGGAAATGGCCAACAGACTTGTTCCACCTGTCCTTTCGTCATATTCGACTCTATTTTGATTGCTCAGCTTTTTTTGGTCAAACGTTGCTCTTTCATTTTCATCCATATGAACTACGTTTTTTTTTCTTGCTTTCTCGGTATAAAGCGCTGCAAATACGCTCCAATCGCACAGTTTGCAGTGAGTGAGATTCAGAGAAAAAAATCGCGAACCATTGGTCACGCTCTCGTCGCCAACGTGTCCGCCACTGTGTAGACGCAGACAAGTGCGATAAGCCGGCATAGATTGTATCTACGGAGCACGCCCTTCTTCTCTTCTCTTTTTTTTTTTTTTTTTTTTTGGCTACTACGAAAATGTTGCTGCTCGCCAAAAGGACGACGGTTTTAATTTAACTTGAACTCGTTCTTTTTTTTTTGCTCCCCGTTTTCCCCTTCCACCCTCCGCCTCTTATCGAATAGAATATCTGTTGGCCTCTGGAGCACACAAGTGGCCTCAATTGCGTTTTTTCCTCGATTTGAGATAGCTCGTAAAATGGTGCACATTCGGGTCTCGCCACGACGGTGTATGCACACTTGTGGATTTACGCGCAAAATTGATTTTTTTTTTTTCGTTTTGAATTTTCGTAAAACCATGCACACTTGTCTATTTACGCGCAAAATTCAAAACGAAAAAATTACACCGTCATGACGAGACCCGAATACTCGGCAAATTGCCGAAAACTCCCCGTTTCGTGAGTCATGTGGATTGAAATTCAAAAAAAAAACGAGAAGAGGAAAGAGAAAACGAAACGAATTTGATGAGAAATTTTAATGAGCACTCTTTCTCTTGGCCACCCCGCCGCCGCCCCGAAAGTGACATGAATAGAAGCATGTTTTGCATGAGCAGTAGCAGCAGCAACGACCGAAATACGGATCGAAAACAACAAGAGTGTCGAATTTCCATACAGAGAAATTTCAACGTTTTTAAAAATTTGAGACGAGAGGGGAATGAGCAAAGGAAATGTTTGCAAATTCACGAAATTGCAAAAAAAATTGTGGAAAAACTCGGAAAATGGCCTAAAACTTTGGAAAATAACGGCGAAAATAGTGCCATGCTCAGAAAATTTTGGAAGGACGAAATATCGATTTTAAAATAGATATTTCGTCCTTCCAAAATATTCAGAGCATGAGACTATTTTCGCCATTATTTCCCAAAGTTTCATTCTCCGAGTTTATCCACAATTTTTTGCTATTTCGCGGATTCGCAAACATTTCCAGTTGTGCGTCCGGGCGGGCGCGTTTCCGGCTCATAACCCTCTGGTCTCAATTTTCTAAAAACGTTGAAATTTTTCCGTATGGTAATTCGACACTCTTGTTGTTTTCGATCCGTATTTCGGTCGCTGCTGCTGGGGCGCATTTGCAACATTTTCAGTTGTGTGGCCGGGAAAAAATTATGTCTTACTCATCAATCGTTTGCTCATTCTTTTCCCCCTCTCTCTTCTATTTTTGCTCCCTCCCTCCCTCCCACCCATTCGAGCGCGCCGCGCTTTTTCTTTGAGTCAACCGTACCTCGTTCCTTCCTGGGTCTTTACTCTTTTCTACGTGATAAGCTCTATTTTGCTGATTGGTTGTGCAAAAATAGAATTTACTAACTAGGGGATGAAAGATTGTTCATGAAGATGCAAAGAGTACTAGATGATTAGTATGCTTATGAGATCCCTCTTTGTTTTCAAGGAGAGAGTGTCAGGACCTCTTTTTATGTTTAAATATTTCGAAAGGCCCTACTTAAAAGGAAACGCGCCCTGTCGCATGTCTGCGTCTCCACAGTGACGTTCTGCCGAGTCTAGCAAAAATGTAGACGCAGAGAAACGAAAATTCGCGTTCAAAAAGTATTCAGAAACGTAGTTCTAATTCGAAAATGTTCATTGAAAAAACAAGAACAAATATTTTTTTTCAAGGAAAAATATTTCTATAGTAGTTCATCGTAGTTCAAATTCGAAAGTTTGCCGCCTGCGTAGCGACCCAAGATCAAAAAAAATTTCATTGAAAAAATAAGAAAAATTATTTCTAATTGATGCATTGTTTTTTCTTGCCGTATTCGGCACCTATTCGGCACCTATTACGTATTCGTCGATTTACGATACCTCGTAAAATGGTGCGCATTCGGGCCTCGCCACGATGGTGTATGCACACTTGTCGATCTACGGGCAAATTGATTTCAAAGTTTAAAATTTGAAAACGTTTTGAATTTTCGTATATAAATCCAAAATTATGCATTGATTTACGAAAATTCAAAACGAAAAAAAAAAATAATATTTGCCCGTAAATCGACAAATGTGCATACACCGTCGTGGCGAGACCCGAATGCGCACCATTTTACGAGGTATCTCAGATCGAGGAATGCGTAATATTATTGATTCGATAATAGTGCGCTGGGGCGCGTTTGCAGCGGCGCATTGTTCAACACCCCTTGCTTAAACAAACTTTGGAGCAAAAACAATTAATTGCATCGTCGTTTCCCCCCCCCCCCCCCCCCCCTCTCACTTCCGCCGACTCAATCTGTCTTCTTATCACACACTCTTTTTCTCTCGGTTCTCTCGTCTAGATCAGTCTTAACCTTCCTTTTTTATGTTTTTTTTTGTTCGACTGCTTCTTGATCAAAACTTCACGTGACCTCTTTTTTTCTTCTTTTTGGCTTTATCTTATCACTAAATACTTTGATTTCACATATTTAACAAAGGTCAATATGGTTGAGCCCCGTCCCGTCTCGTCCCGTCCCGTCTTTCCTTTCTTCCCGTTCCGATTGTTTTTGCAAACGACGCGTGTTCGTCTCAAGAGCCGCTGGGGAGCTCCCATCAGCAACAACTTGCTCAGAACGGACACCGGTTTACGTTTTTTTTTTCTTCTTCTAATTTTTGAACTGGCTGGCTGTCTATTGCTGTGTTGACCACGTTAAAAACGAAACGCGAAAACATTTGGCGACATTCATAATTTTCGAACCCCCATGGGGTGTGGGACGCGACGCTGATGCAAAATGAGTAAGAACATTTAATGGTTTCTGAATTTCATACGTATTCCTGGAATGGTGATACTTCGTAAAATGATGTGCATTGCGGTCTCGCCACGAAAGGTGTTTGCAGACTTGTGGATTTACGTTCAAATTTGAATTTTTCCGTTTCGAAATTTTTCAACGAATAAATTCCGTTTTTTGTTGTTATTTTTGTGCCATTTTAATTTTTTTAAAACTCTTTTAAAGGATTAAAAAGGGCACAAAAGTAACCACAAAAAACGGAATTTATTTGTCGAAAAATTTCGAAACGGAGAAATTAACATTTGCGCGTAAATCCACAAGTCTGCAAACACCGTTCGTGGCGAGACCGCAATGCACATCATTTGACACGGTTTCATCATTCCAGGAATACGTAATATAACATTAGGCGTTTTTGTGCAAGCGTCGATACTTACGACAAATCAAACTCAATTTTCTTTGAAAAATCTGTCATTTAAACGATGATTTGCGAAAATAAATTCTTGACCACAGACAGAGTTTAAAAAAAAAAAAAAATTCTGCTTCAAGGTACTTCAAATTTCGAACTTTGAACCACTGGGTTACCGATTCAAAACGCGATCCTATTTATTTATTTATTTACCAAAGAAAAGAAAATCAAGACTTTTAATAAATCATCATCGCCCTCTCCAGACACCTTAATCTCTCCTGGGAGTCGTTTCCGCCCGCCCACCCGCCTGCCTTCCTTTTCTTCTTCTTCTTCTTCTTCTTCTTCTTCTTTTCATGAGCATGCACTTTGTTCCAAATGAGAAATGTCTGTTTTTGTTGCTTTTTTTTCTCAAAATTTCCCTATTTCTCGTCCCAGCCGTTCAAAAAATTGGATTGCGGAAGAAATCTTTTGATCATTAGGAGATTACGGTGCTACCTCGGAATAGAACTGAAGTGTAATAGAACTGCAGCGATATAGAACTTGCTTCGCAATAGAACCGTTCGGAACAGAACTGTTCGGTAAAGAACTGTAGCAAAATAAAACTGTTTTGAAATTAAACTGTTCGGAATAAAACTGTAGCGTTTTGGAACTAAATTAGCAATGGAGCGCGATTGCATTGCTTGGCCGTCAAGGCGGGCCGAGAAAAAAATGCCAAAGTTTATCCAAAGCTTGCACACACTTTTTCGTAGAAAATGCAAAAAAATTCAAAATAATTGGGAGAAAACTCGGAAAATGATTCAATTGACCTTAAAATTTGAGGAATAATGTCTAAAATAGTCCCGGACATGAAATGAAATGCTCAAAAAATTTTGGACTGAAATATCTCTTAAATTGAGATTTTGGTCCAAAATTGATATGTTCGGGATCATTTTTGACATTATTTCCCAAAGTTTTAGGCCAATCGTTGAATTTTCTGAGTTTTTCCTCAATTTTTCTCGTTTTAGGGGAATATCGGGCGAAAATGCTGATATTTTCAACAAAAAATCTAAGACTTTCCTCCAAAAGGAGTACACGAGGTGTTGCCGGTGGCCTAGAAAAACGATGGCCGGCAATTCAAACACATTTGGCGCCGATCCAATTTTTTTTAAATTTTTCTTGCAATTTTCTTTATTTCTTCACTAATTTGATTGATAAATCATGTACAGATCGCTATACCGGTTTATGTCCGTTTAAGATAAGATAATTTTTGAAAAATAAATAAATTTTTTTCATATAATTTTTGAATTTTTAACAATGAATTCACCATTTTCTGCATAAATTTGCTAAAATTTATGAGAAAAATGGCAAGAAAAACGAAAAACTGCATGATTTTGAATTGCCGGTCGCCGGTATTCTACTCTAGCGGCCACACCTCGTGTACTCCTTTTGGAATAAATAGTTTCTTCGTTTCATTTTTTTTGTGCCATTTCAATATGATGTTCGCAAATTCCCCACTCAACTCTACATTTTAAACCAATTTTCCCAGGTTTCTCTGCGAGGCCTGAACTGCGGAACATTGGAGCGTCGTTACTAACTTTTGCTCGTAAACACATAGGCACCAAAATGTTTGATTCCGTCTCTTGCATGAAAATTGATCTTTTGAGAGCCAGCCCAAAAAATTATTGTCGTCGTTTTTCCCCCCATCGTTTTCTTATTCTTTTTCTTCCGAGCCGAAGACGACGTCCGTCTTCTCAAATTTCCGGAGTGCACCTTTTTGATATGAAATCTCTTGCTCTTTTGCTCCGCAATTTTTCTCTCTATTTTTGATAGATTGTGAAAAGATCTCATGAAAAATTGACCGCTTCCCACGCCGTTTACGTATTCTGAACCTTTTTTATTTTATTTTTTACGTTTATAGAATCAGCCTCGGTGAGATATCGGCGACACAGAGGAAATTGGAACTACGGCTGGAGTATTACTGTGAGTTTTTATTGATTTAAATACCGTGTTTTTGAGAAAACAAAAAAAATTGGAGCTCATTTTTTGACACAGTTGAAAGGAGTGCGACCGTAACCCAGTAAAAAATGTAAAAAAGTAATAAAAAAAAAGATCAAAACAAACGAAAATAATTTTTTTTAAATATAATTTTAAATGGGTTACGGTCACACTCATTTCAACTGTGTCAAAACGCGCTCCGAGATATTTTGTGGGAAAATTGGTCATTTTTTCATATATTCTTTTTTTTTCTGAACGAGCAGAATCTGTGCGCGCCTGTTTTTTTCACTTTGGACGCCGCATTAAAGATCCCCCTTTTTATCGATTTTTACATTTGTTACGCCGTCTTTTCTTCTCTTCTTTTCTTCACAATTGGGCACTGGAATGAGAGAAATGCGGTTTTCACCAAATATCATTGATATAATGAATATGGGGGGAGGAGACTGATAAGGCACACGGAATGATAGTGTTGATGGCTGACTGATGGAGAAGGCAGAGAGAGAGACAGTAAGGTGAATCACACGCCCTCTTCTTTCTTCCCACTGAATTGATTAACCGGGAAGAAACACATTGACCATCTTGACAAAGATGGGGTTTCCTGGTTATTTTGCGCTTTTTTCCAATATTTTTTTCCACTGTAAACGAAAACTTTGAGATAAATGCTCAAAAATGGCCCCGGGCGTTTCAAAAAAATGTTCTGTATTTTGTCGTCGCGGTTTTTGCACACAATATATTTTTTTAATTATTGTGTGCAAACACCGCGACGACTGAATGCAGACAATGTTTCGAAACGGCCAAGAGCCAACAAATTTTGGAGCGAAAAATCGATATTTCGGTTCAAAGTATTTTGACATTATTTCCCAAAGTTTCAGGCCAATTTTGGAATTTTCCAATTTTCACCAAATTATTGTTCGAAAAATGCAAAAAAAAAAAAATTGGAAGATAATCCAATTAATGTAAAAAAAAATACTCCTGGCCAGGGGTGGGACAAAAAAATTGTTTTTGTCCCCAAAAAAAAAATTAACAAAAAACAAAAAAAAAATTTACCAAAAAAATACGTATTTCTGCCAGTTAAAAAGAAAATTTCCAAGTTTTTGTTGAAAATTAGAAGTTTTTGTCGATTGGGGGCATATACAGAATAAGTTTTTGCCCAAAAAACATAACTTTTTTTAAGCCTCCGTGGCTCTAAAAAAAATTTTTTGCCTACGGCGCATCGTCAAAAAAAATGTTTGTCTCATCCAAAAAAAAAAACAACAAAAAATCGAAAAAGTATATTTTTTTTGGTCCCACCCCTGCTCCTGGCCATGAAATACTTAACAAATTTTGGATTTAAATAAACAATTTTTGACTGAAATATCACGTATTTCTCGATTTGAGAAACCTCGTAAAATGGTGCGCATTCGGGTCTCGCCACGATGGTGTATGCACACTTGTTGATTTACGCGCAAAGTTGAATTTTTCCGTTTTGAATTTTCGAAAATCCACATGTTTGCATGGATTTACGAAGATTCAAAACGAAAATATACGATTTTGCGTTTAAATCAACAAATGTGCATACACCGTCGTAGCGAGACCCGAATGCGCATCATTTTTAGAAGGAATCTCAAATCGAGGACGGCTAATAACCGAAAATTTGCTGAGTAATCTTTGATTTTTTTTTACTTTTCTAAATTGCCAATTATCTTCTTTTTTTTCCTCTGATCCTTTGATCTGGATCCGTAACATTTCTTCACAATCTTCACGTTTTTGCAAAGATTTTAAAAGTCATTTCCCCCTCCTACCCCATCCAATTGCTCTTTTTCACTTCCTCATTTCTCTCATTTACTCTATCAATTCGGCAGATGATATGAAACTTTCCGGACACTTAGAATGAGCAAAACACAAACCGAAACAAAGTTGTTAATTTTCACGTCTTGCTCCACGCATTTCATCTCTGATCGCAGCTGGATGGACGGTGGCTCTATCCGTGAGCTCTGATCGCCACGTAGACACTCTGCCACTGAGCGGACCAATGGCAGGTGTATAGACAAAGAGAGGGAGAGAGAGAGAGAGAGAAATGTGCCAATGGGGATACATACCTAGAAAAATTGGGCTCCGCTGAAATGATATATAATCAAGGAAGGGGGAATAAAGTTACTCAAAAACATATTTCAAATTTTTCTGCATTAAAATGACAGGAAAATTCATCTGCATATTGTGGACACACCACGATGGTCAAACGCGCTCCGCTGAACTTGGTACTTTGTGATTTTACATTTTGGTTTCCTTCTATTTATTGTCGGCCCGCCAAAATGGTCAATCGCGCTCCGCTGAACTCAACGCTATTTGATTTTCATTTTGGTTTCCAAATTATTTCATTTCACGTTTAATTTGAATTTACACGTGAAATGAAATAAGTTGGAGACCAAAATGAAAATCGCCTAGCGTTGAGATCAGCGGAGCACGTTTGACTAGTTTGGCGGGCCGACAATAATTAGAAGGAAACCAAAATGAAAATCACAAAGTACCAAGTTGAGCGGAGCGCGTTTGACCGTCGTGCGGGTCGACAATGTGCAGAAGAATTTTCCTGTCATTTTAATGCAGAAATATTGAAAATACGTTTTTGTGTAACTTTCTTCCCCTCCCTCCCTTGATTATAGATCGAATTTCAATATACACCAGATTGTGAAATTATGACTAACTCTTGCTGCTCTTTCTCTTCTCCTGCTCCTCCACGTGTTTCTTCTTCTTCTTCCTCTCCATTTCTTTGGTTTCCGCTCCTCTCCGACCACTATAGCGTACTTCCGGTCATTTTCATCGAAACAAAGAAAAAAGAGCTCTTCTTGCCGAATGTGTGCGTTTGGGATTGAAATGTAGCCTTTTTCGCCGATTTTCTCCGATTGATGATTTTTTCCTTGACATTTGGCTCTCTGCTCTTCATTTTGCATTTTACTGGGCTCTTTTTCTGGGAATGGGACGTTTTGAAACTTTTTTGAATTTTTGCGTAGCGGTTTTCGGGCTCTCGGACGTGTCGAAAATGTGAAGTTTCGAAAGTTATTCTGCATTTTTTCGTCGCGATGTTTGCACACTATCATTTATTTTTCAAAGCTTTTTATGGAATTTTCCTTATGGGGTTATTCAGGGTCGGAAAAAAAAAATAGTTTTTTTCCTTATTCAAATGACGGAAAAAAAGGAAAAAAACTATTTTTTTCCTACCCTGAATAACCCCATTAAAAAGCTTTTGTGTGCAAACACCGCTACGACAAAATGCAGAAAAATTTTCGAAACGTCCGAGAGTTTCTTTTTCTGGTTCTGGGACGTTTAGAAAGTTTGCCGCAAAAATGCACAAAAGTTTCGAATTGTCCCAGAGCTGTTCGGAATTTTTTTTTTTTTTTCATTTTCTTTTGTTTGAAAATAGCGAGATTCCCTTCATGCCGTGTCCAAAAATATATTTTTAAAAAAAGCGAAATATTTTCGAAATTCCCGCGAAAAACCGACGGGCACAGTTGAAGCTCGCTTCGAGACCTTCTGGGTTTAAATGTTACATGCGCCTTTAATTTTTTTTTTCAAGAATAAGGAAATACGGTTTTTTTGGCTCTAGGACGTTTCCAAACTAGGACTATTAAAAGAAAATCGATATTTTGGTCCAACATTTTTTGAGCGTGTACAGGAGAATTTTTTCAAATATTTCCCAAAATTTAAGGTCAATCGGAGCATTCTCCGATTTTTACCGCAATTTTTTTCCGGTTTTGTGAATAGGTCCGTTACTGTAAATTTGAATAAATTGCCAAAAGTTTGCCTGCAAATTTATCGCTAAAAACAGCACTAAAGTTTCGTAATGTCCCAGTTTCGCAACGTCTTGTTAAAATAAAATTTTTTGTACACATTTTGCCAAATTTTTCTTCTGAAAATGTGAAAATAATTTTATTCCTGGATATGCTCAGAAAATTTTGGCCGAAATATCAATTTTAAAAAATTAATATTTTTGTTTCTATTGTTATTTTTAATAGTTTATAATTTAGAAGTAAGCTTTGTACCATTTCGGTTTGAAAATTATAGCTTTGTACCATTTCGGTTTGAAAATTATATGCGAACACCTCAAATTGAAGCGTCTTTGCAATTAAATAGCATCAAAAAGGGAGGGTTGAAAATAGAGGCGCATGCGCCTATATTACAGGTTTTACGGTATATTCATTTTTTTTTGTAGAACGGGGATTTAACATGGATCACTCGGAGCTGATCGCCGAGTTGCCGGAGATCGAGCGGATGACGGCGCAGGAGAGAATCGCTCTTGCCAGAGATCGCCGACGATTACAGCTCCGAAAAAACGATGAACGGGAACGAGCGCTTCCACCGCCTCGACCGCGCCGCCAACGCCTCCACTTTGCCGCCGAAGTGGAACTTCTTGAGGCGACGTGTCGAGCCGACTACGCAGAAGTCGAGCGGTTACTCAACGAAAACGCGAATCCGAATCTTCACAATGACGACGGACTGACACCCCTCCATCAGTGTGCCATCGATGATAATCAGCAGATTATGTTGCTGCTATTGGAGCGAGGAGCCAATGTGAATGCGCAGGATACGGAACAATGGACGCCGCTTCATGCGGCCGCATGTTGTGCGCATATCAATATTGTCAAAATTTTGATTTCTGCGTGAGTTTTTGAACATTATTTGCGTATTTTTTGTGCTTTTCTTAAAATCACCGTCATTCGGCCACCAAAAATTTTTTTAATTTTCAATACCGTAATATTTTTGGGCGAAAAAAATGACACGGTGATTGCGTACTTTTGAAATTTCGGCTCTCGAACGTTTCAAAAAATGTTCTGAATTTTGTCGTCGCGGTGTTTGCACACAATCAGTTTTTTTCCAAAGATTTTTATGGAATTTTCCTTGAAAAGCTTTTTAAATGACGACAAATGCAGACAATTTAACGAAACATCTCACTTTCGAAATGTCCAAGAACCGAAAAGGAAAAAAAATAAATTTTTACATTTTCGTTTCAATAAAAAGTACGCAAACATCGTGTCGCAATTTTTTTTTATTGTTCCTGCATAAAAATTGCTGTAAAAAGAAATAAATACCGTATTGACTCTATTAGACTGGCATGCCCTCCTATTTTTCAAAGCTGCCGATCCAAAAGTTTTTCAAATACCCGAAAAAAATATTTTTAAAAAATATCTCTTCCATGTTTTTTTCTGATTGTGAGAAGTGAAAAATCAAATAAAACCACAAAAAATGCGAGAATTTTGGAGAAAATTAATTAATTTCAAGCTGATAAAATGCTCTATGTACTGCCCTTCTATTGGAGGCGCCTTTCTAATAGAGTAAATACGGTAATTTAAATTTTAAATTTCAAAAACAATTGCTCTAGTTTTTAAACCAGCCATAAAACAAACAAAATTGTTTGAAAAACAAAAAAATCATTTTTTGCCAAAAAAATAATAATAAATAAAAACAAAAGCGACACAAATATTTTCATGACAAGAAAAGACAATTATAAACTTTTTCAGGCTCGAAGAAATTTTAAATTTCGGAAGCTCTTGAAAAATTCGCAGAAAAGTTGAATTATTTACTTGGTATGGGAAGAATGATCGAGAACAGGGGTGGAACAAAAAATTTCAACTAAAAATGCATATTTCTGGCAGTAAAATGGAAGTTGCGTTTTCATTTCGGAGCATATTCCGATTAAATTTTTATTCAAAACATGAATTTTTTGCGCCTCTGCGGATCTACAAAAAAACTCAAGTGCATTATCAACAAAAAATACAAACCGAAAAGGCAACCAAAAAAAAATACCGAAAAAAAAACATGTTTTTTTTTGGTCTCACCCTTGATTTTAAAAAATGTCAAAAATGCTCCTTTTTTTCTTTTTTCCGCATGTTTCAACATTTCCATTACCCATTTTTTCAGCGGTGCCAACTTGCTAGCTGTGAACGCCGAGGGAAATATGCCATACGATATCTGTGATCACGAGGAGACTTTGGATGTGATTGAAAGTGAAATGGCGGCACGAGGAATCACCCAGGCGTACATTGACGAGATGCGCGGAGCACCGGAGAAGGCGATGCTCGACGATATGAAAATGTTGCATCAGCAGGGAAGAGAGCTGGACGTGAGGGCGCCTGACGGGTCTACTTATGTGAGTTTTTTTGTGTCGGAAATATGAAAAATTTTGGTCTGGATCGGTTTTAAAAACATCATGACGAAATTGAGGGAACAAGCTCCGCCCCTTTGCAAATCTGCGGCATGAGTTCTCTTATATGAAGCTGTAGAGATTTCAGAAAAACCGTGCCGCAGAATTGCAAAGGGGTGGGGCTTCTAGGGGGAAAAAAAAAGTCAAAATCCGAGGAACAAGCCCCGCCCCTTTTGCAAGTCGTTTAAAAAAATATGGTCAACAAGTTTTTATTGACGGTGAGGAGACGCAGACATGAAAGACGGTAATCTCAAAATTAGGTAATCTTTGACGTCTGCGTCTCTTTAATATCAATTATATATAATGGGTGCCACAAAAAATTTTTTGTGCGAAAAACAACAAAAAAAACAAGAAATGTTTTTCATTTTCACCGCCCATTCTTGTCGTTTTTTATCAAAATACTATTAAATTTACCAATTTTATTCAGGCAGAAAGGTGGAAAATTGAGTAAAATGTGCGAAAACCGTTTGCGAGACATCTTTAACACTCGTACTCTTGTCTTTAATCCAATTTTTTTTTTCCAATTTTTGATTTTTTTTTTCAAAAAAATGCGAAAATTTTTTGAAACAAGAAATCTATGCGAAAAAAAATTAAAAATTTTTCGCACTATTGTGTTTTCAATCGAGTTGCAGCATGAGAACGAGAGAAAAAAAAAAGACATTTTCTGTCTGCGTCTCTTCAAATATCACTGTGTTTACGTGGTCGCGCGAGAAAAAGTGGGCGGAGTCACGCGTTCTCATGTCGCAAGTCGATTGAAAAAACAATAGGTGCGAAAAATACGAAAAACAAAAAAAAAACCAAAAAAAAAACAACGGCACCCCTGATCATGGCAAAAAACACTTGTTTTGGCATCTATGAACATTTGAGATAACTCATAAAATTCTTTTTTCCAGCTCCACGTTGCCTCTGCCAATGGCTATTACGACGTCGCCGCCTTCCTTCTCACGTGTTCCGTCTCACCGCTCATCCGTGACAACGACTTTTGGCAACCCGTCCACGCGGCCGCCTGTTGGGCACAACCCGATCTCATCGAACTGCTCTGCCAATACGGAGGAGACATTCACGCCAAGACCAAGAATGGCGAGTCGCCAATGGAGCTGTGCGAAGACTTGACGACGAAACAAGTGATACAAACGCTAGTGCAGACGGAGGCTCGCCGCAGACGTCTCGCGTTCGGCGTACGCGACTCTCGCCGCCAGAGTAAAAAGAGGAAGAAGTTTGAATCGCCGCAACAGGGCTCCACGACGGGCGACAATCCGTTTTCGGCGCGCGGAGCCATTCGGCGGCAGTCGTTGCGCGATAGAAGTGGTCTCACGCCCGCCAGAATTGAAGCACAAAAGGAGGGAGCGGACATTTTGCGAACGTGGTCGAAAGAGGACGTTTCGGCGGATGTGCATGCCTCTCAATCTGGCGGGACTCATCAGAGGGAATCGCCTAGCAAGCGAGTGCTCAAGGTACGTTTTTTTTTTTTTTTTTTTTTTCTGCATTTTGTCGTCGTGGTGTTTGCACAAAAGCGTTTCCATTTTCCATTTTCAGAGTTCACAACACAAACAGGCAAAGCCAATGTCGCCGGATGAGTGGCTACGAAAATTGGAAACGAACGGGGCCGCCGATGACGATTTTGAAACGACGCCGAAGAGGGCGGGAAGTACGAGGAGGCGGCAGAAGAAGGGTGAGTTTTTTTTTTTTTTTTCACGAGGCACGGGGAGCGATCCATTGAAAAATCTTGGCAACCGCTGCAAAAAAATCATTTGAAAAAAAGAGTCACAACAAAAAATTGCGACCCTACGAAAATGCAAACGCGCCCTATCGCATTTCTCTGCGTCTCTATGATGGCCAAGTTTAGCTAAACGCGCTGCAAAAATTCGTTTTCGAAAAAAATTATTTTTAGCCGTATAATTCGGGGAAATGCTTTGGCATCCTTTGTTCGACGGCTAATAGCCAACAAAACAGCGCCGCAGTATACCAAAATGCAACTTTGCCGCACATTGGATTTTAAAAATTTTGAAAAAGAAAATTTAATGAAAATACTGTGCGCCGTGGTTTTATTGCTCCGCCCCCTTTTCGGGGCGGGGTCTCCATTTTTTTTAAACGAACTTGATGCAAAATCCCGAGTGGGCGTGGCCTAATGTAAGTGCGTCAAGCATACTGTAAGTGGAAGAAGTTGCAGAAAATGTTTAAAATTCTGACGCTGAAAAAATTGTGGCTTTTTGAAAAAAAGTTGTATAAAATGCTGAAAAACAGTGCCGCAGACTTGCAAAAGGGGCGGAGCTTGTTCCCCGGTTTTTGGACATTTTTTTCTCTTGATTTTGGTGGTACTCGCTTTTAGAAGGTAGCGCAATACAACTCTTGTGCAATAGGGCGCGTTTGCATTTTTCAAAAAAAAAACATGAAAAATGATTAAAACGACAGGAAAAGCTTGGGGAAAATGATTTTCTTGCCGTTTACAATAAGCAATGGCCCTAAAATTTGAAACCCCGCCCCCTAAGGGTTTTCAACTGACTGAGCGCAATGCAAAAATCTGGGTGTCTGCGTCTCTCACAAAATTTTGCGTGGGAGCATTTACGATCCATATCTCAGTTCCAGGAGACTCGTCGTCGGACCATCGGAACGGTGATACGCGACATCAAAAATCGACGTGTTGCTGTGTGATTAGCTGATTTCTGATTGATTGATTGATTGATTGTATATCCTGGCCCCGATTACTGACCAATTTGTTCCCAATGATTAAGTGCTGCGTACGTACCATTTTTTTTCTATAGATTATATCTCACCAAATTTAAGAGCAAAAAAAAACAAGGAACTAACCCCCAGAAAATTCGCGAATAGAATTCAATTACGGTTATTTTTTTTTATTTAATATTTTTACATCTTGTTATTCTTTTATCCCCTGGAAAGTTTTCTGGAAATTCTGTCATCATTTTTTTATACGCATTTTCAGCCCTCCGAATCATTTCTCTTCTGTGATTTCTTCCTTCCCCAAAATAGTCTAAATTAACTTTTATATGAGAAAAATATAAATATAAAAAGGAATAGGATATGCCTCTCCCTGATAATTCTGAAACGGTTGTGAACTGAACTGACTGCTTCTCTAAACCTCTTCTCTTTTCCCTTTTTAACCCATATTCTGTTATATGTGTAACGTGATAGACACGTAAATATATTTTAATTTTATATTTATCTATTTATATTTAAGTTCACGTAAATTCTGGGCGTAATTTGAATTCGCGCCAAGAATGAGAAGCATTATTTCTCATTTTTCTACTTTTCGAAAGTTTGATTTCTTTCAAAAATGGAAGACTTCTTGCAACTCATTGCGAAATGTTTTCCAGTAGCAACGTTCATCCTAGTCGCTTCATTATGTGTGAGTTGGGAAAAAAATGGCTGTGGGACGTTTCGAAACGTCCCGGATGATGCTCAAGTTTTCTCCATTGAAAGCAACTGAGAAAAACAATTCAAACGGCGCGCGCATTGCGCTGTGTGCAAGCAGTCGCGGTGAGACCCGCTTGTCTACCGTAGCGCCGCACCTCCCTTTAATCCTAAAATAGTTTCCAGAGTTTGTTGGACTTTTGCTCGTCTATTCTGTAATTTTGAAGCACCTTTTCATTATTTTTTTATAATTCTTGTTCTTCGTTTTATTATTTTGTGCGAGAGCAGATCGCTGATCGACGAACCGAGGTCGGCAGCTTCGCTGACCCAGTCAAAGTATCCACTGAACTGAGCACTCAACGCGACTCATTCCAGATAAGTAATGGGGTTATTCACGAAATGGCAAAAATAACAAAAAACGGCGCGAAAACTGCTCCGATTGACCTGAAATTTTTTTCGGGATTTTCGGGATATGAGGCGGAAAACTCTCGCGGACATTCCCACAAAATTTCAGACCAAAATAACGATTTTTAAGAAATATTGATTTTTTCTGAAAATGCTTAAAATCGATATTTTTGTCTGAAATTTTGGGGTAATGTCCGGGAGAATTTTTCCCCTTATTTCGCAAAATTTCGGATCAATCGGAGCATTTTCGCGCAGTTTTTTTGCCATTTCGTGAATAACCCCATTAAAGGGGGTGCCAACTTTCTGGGCAAAGTGGCTTAAAATATACTCTTGGGTGGGGGATTTACGTATATCACATCGAAATCGCACGAAAAAAATTTTCTGATTTTTTATGAATTTTACAAAAAAAATAGAAGACCACGGGGAGTACACGATTTGGCGCGAAATTCAAACGCCATTTTTCTTTTTCATCATTTTTCTCCCGTCTTTTTCCAATATTTTTGCATTAATCTTTGGGAAATATATTACAAACATCATTTCGTGATTTCAGATAGCAAATTAATGCGTGTTGATCACAAAATTAATGATAAAACAAATTCGAAACAAAATTCTCATACCTTTAATTTTTTCCCGTTTTCCTGCTCACTTCCGCATTAAAATCACTCTTTTATCTGTAACTTTTATATTCGAGCAAAAATTTTCACCGGAATATATTCAGAACGTTGAATCGAACAACAGGCAAATATCGATTTTTCGATATTCATGACTAAAATGTGTTTTCGCGATTATCTAAAATTTTAATAAGCGATTAGAGCATGATTTATCGAAAATCGATGATTAAAACAAGGAAAATTACAAGAAAAATAAATATTTCTCGTGAAAATGGAAGTTTCTAGAAGCCGCGGGTTTCCTAGGCCACGGCCACCATTTTTTCGTGTACTCCTCGTGGTCTTCTATTTTTTTTTGTAAAAATCATAAAAAATCAGAGAAATTTTTTTTGCGATTTCAATGTGATATTCGTAAATCCCCCACCCAAGATTATATTTTAAGCAACTTTCCCCAAAAAGTTGGCACCCCCTTTAAGGTTTTTCCTGCAGTAGAAACGGGTTTTCCTTAATAAATATTTAAAACCACATCTTCTTGTTGTTTCACCACTGTCTGCTGGCTACAAAATAGAATTCTAAAATACTAATATAGCCCCCACGCCGCCATTACTTTTGGCGCATCATTCTGGTAATGTAGGTAATTTACCACTATAGTGCCCCATCCGATACCATTAAAATCCCCCTCATACCAAAATAGTCCCCCGTCATATCAGTGCGACGGTCTTATTGTACGTATCCCAAAAAATGGCACGAAGTGGCAAGTTGCGAAACAATTTACATATTACAGACGAAGAAAAACAGGTTGTCTCAAAGTGAGCCATTACCTCCTGAAAGGCTAACTCTGACGACGTCATCAACGACAGAAGACGAACCCGAACAAGTTCGAAATATCACAGATGTTCCCGAGAAATTCGAAGACGAGGACAATCGGCAGAAGAGTGGAAATGACGAGTTGACGGACAGCAAAAAGGAGAAAGAGGAGAAGAAGGACGAGAAGAAGGACGATGTGCAGTTGAATATGGACAACTTGCACTTTCGAAAAGTTGTCGAATTTCAAAAGGGACAAGACCTGAATCAGTTTGTGCTGCACGCCAAAACCGTCTTCGAGCAGACTGCGGCGTTTCAGTGGACGATGAAAAAGAAGATTTCGTTTGATGAGGGATGCTGGAAACACTTGAATCGGCGCGTTTCTGCATTGCAGAGAGAGGTTAGATTTTGCCAACTTTTTGGGGAAAAGTGGCTTGAAATGTAGTCGAAATAGCACTAAAAAATTATTTTACAAAAAAAAAGCGGCCTAGGAAACCGGCGGCTAGCGTAAACAAGTAAACAAGGCGCAGGGCGTTATTTTGGAGCGTCGTTAAACGACACTCCAATATTACGCACTGCGCATAGTTTAATCGGTTGCCATTGCCGGATACAGTGAGCAGTGGCGAAACTCCGCCCCCTCAGGTTTTTTCAAAAATTGATAATTATCGAGAAATTTTACGAAATTTTTTCGAAAAATTTTAAAATTTTAAACAAAAATGGCGATTTGAAAAAGGAAAAACGACACTCCAAAATTACGCACTGCGCAGTGTTTAGTCAGTTGCAATTTTATCGAAAATTTTGAGATTTTTATCGAAATTTCGATATTTTTCTTCAAAAATTTGGTCGAAAAAACCGATTATTTACCGTTTTTTGGAAACAATTTTTCAGTTTTCGCTGCGAGATATCGGCCAGGTAAATCTGCCATCAAGCAAAATTTAATTTTTGTTTTTTGGGTTAATTTTAGGCAGTTTTTAATTGATTTTAATGTTTTTGCCTTAAAAACTAGAAAATCGCCTCAAAAACTTGCTTTAAAACTTTTATTCCAGGGATTTGAAGTGCGTGTCAACACTCAGAAGGCTCGTGATAATAAGAGAACGTAATTTAATTTTTTTTTTTTTTTTTCAAATTTTTCACGATTTTTGCCAACTTTAATTTTTCAGCCAATGCGGCAAAACGTATATGGACGAAGTGTTTGCCGGACTAATGAAACAAAAGCCAAAAAAGAAGGGACAACACGATTGAAATTGACTAACAATCAATAAAATGTTTTTTTTATGGCAAAAATGAAAAATAAAATCAATTGGCACATACATTTGGTCAATATCTGTTTTGCGCGCGACACTGATCGGTGATTCGGCCGGCTGTCGGGTAGATGCTTCCGATATAGACCTGGAAAGAAAAATGATAGTGATGTAAATGCGCTCTACCGGACTTGCCTTGTTTTGCTGCGTAATCTCGAAGCTGGTGATTTGTAACGGGCAACCGTCCAATTCGACCTGAAAGTTGGGTGTTTTTCATGATTTTAGCCAAGTTGGAAATTTCAGATTTTTCGAAAAATTTTTTTTTTCAAAATTCCATAATCATTCTCAAAAGAAAGTATTCGCTCTAAAAGTATGATTTCCGTTAAGTTTGACTTGATCCGACCATTTTCCGCAGAGTTACAGCACTTTGAAAGTTGCATGGTCCTCGAAATGTGAACTTTCTCAGGCATTTCATTTCTTTAATTATTAGAAAAATTAGAAAATATCAGAAAAAATGGGAATTATATTAGGAGACCCGAGTAAAATTAGAAAATATCAGGAAATTTAGGAATCTTAAACAGATCTTGTAAGATTCGTATCGATTTTGCAATAAGCGCATATTATCAGGAAATTTGCGGATCTGATCTTATTTTACTCCGATCGCAGCGCGTTCGGCTGCGTCGCGTGTCGCCAAACGAGAGTTTGAAAAAGCATTTTTCAGTATTCTGGCCTAAATTATTTTTTCGTTTGTTTTAATTTAAATTTTTTATCAACTAAATAATTAATATTCCTTTATTATTCATTTAAAAAATGTGCCACTTTACAGTCCGCGATAACTTCAAATTAAGGCTTCGCCTCTTTGCTCAATTTTCAGGTGATTTCACTTTTACTTTATTTTGCCCGCGGAAATTTTGCAACAATGTTGAAATTTGAGGAAAGAAGCGGGGCTGAATTTCATGGGCTTGTCAAAAAAGTATCCAAAAGGGAAAAATGACAAACAATTGGAATAAAACTCTGTTCAAAATTTTTAACATTTTTCCCGTTCCAGGCTTATCGAAGCATTCTCCGGGTTTTCTCCCAATTGTTTGTAATTGTTTTCTTATTGTTGACATCGCTGAATAGGCTCACGAAAGTTCACGCCGCTTGTGAGGTGACGAAGTTTTAAAAACAATAACATTTTTCCAGAAGTCATGTGCATCTTTGTTTGTTTGTTGTTTGTTGTTGGTTAGCGCTTCTTCATTTAATTGTGAAAATGTTTGCATTTTTAGGCCTTAATCGTTGTTTCGTGCCACGAGCGGAATTTCATTTCACTCGAAGATTTTTTGGCGAACTCCGTCAAAACTGTGGTTCGCTTTGACGTGTGGATTTCTCGTCGAGGTCTCTTTGGAAAATTTGATGTAATGAATTGTTTTTTATTTCTGAATCATAAGCATTATTTTCAGCGCGACCGCGAGATGGAGACAAGCTGACAGCGACAACAGGATGGAATGGAATGGCATACGAAATGGAATACGCGGAAAGATCGAAAACGACGCGTGCAATTTCTGCATAGAGTTCCCAATAATTTGTATTTTTCT
This sequence comes from Caenorhabditis japonica, assembly GCA_963572235.1. Taxonomy (NCBI): domain Eukaryota; kingdom Metazoa; phylum Nematoda; class Chromadorea; order Rhabditida; family Rhabditidae; genus Caenorhabditis; species Caenorhabditis japonica. Next base: position 24,826,592 of record OY754342.1, on the reverse strand, counting down.
ATTCTATTTATATTTTATAATAATTTTCGATAAATAAAACGCATTTGTATGGTAATTTATCTGCATTGTTACGTTGTTTCGAAAAATCAATAATTGTTGACACGGTATTCGACAAAATCTTGCCAGGAAAATTATGAATAAATTTAGAAAATTTACGGATCTTATCAGAAAATTCACGAATTATTTTAGTAAATTTACGGATATTATCAGAAATTTTAAGGATAATATTAGGCGATGCGAATCTGATCAGAAATTTTACGGATCTTTTCAGGTATTTTATGAATCTTATCAAGCCACAATATAGTCTTGAATCTTTCGTTTAAAATCCGTAAATTTTCTAATAATTCAAGAAATGAAATGCCTGAGTTGTCGTGCGTAAGATCTGATGTCTGCGTACTTGCTGCGGCGTTACAAAAATAATTTTTATATTATTTTTCCTTATTTTCAGTCCATTATTATTGTGCAATTTCATTTTTTTTTCAAAAATTTGGAAATTGTCCAAACTATTCCAAAGTATTTTTAAAGCAAAGTGTCCGCTTTAAAAGTATGATTTAATTTAAATTTGGATTGATCGGAGCATTTTCAGCAGAGTTACAGCATTTTGAATGTCAGTGACTTGGGGACCATGATACTCAAAGTGCTGTAACTCTGCTGAAAATGGTCCGACCTGTCCAAACTTAACGGGAATTGTACTTTTAGGACCGATAATTTATTTTAAAATAAATGTGGAGTTTTGGCATTTTGAAATTTTTGAAAAAAAAAATTTTTTTTTATTTTTTTGAAAATCTGAAATTCTCAAAATTAACCAAAATGCGTATGTACATGCAAATTTTCAAACTCCTAACCCTCCCCGTCCAAAATTTATTTGAAAAAAGTGACCACCTACCGTAACCCAGAGCAAGCCCATTTTTTTTTCAAACTTACATCACACGTCTCTCTGCCACGTCTCGACAAGAAGCACATTGTGTAGAGAGCCATATCGAATTCCGGAGAAGTCCCGATCAGAATCGATCCGGCGCGCTTTAAAAGTCCGTCCCACGTGAATTTCAGAGCCGCCATTATGTTCTGAAAACCTTCTTTCTCTCATTTAATTGTGGTTCTCACTAAATTCTCACAAATCGCTTCACGGTGAATCCTTTGTAGTCGAAATTTTCGGTTCGATTGTTTTCCAGAGCGTAGAAGCGCAGCCAATTGTGCATTCCGGAAATTTCTCCGTTTTTAGCCTGAAATTTGTATGTTTTTTTCGGCTAGTAGCCATTTTTAGGCAAACGCGCCATATCACTCACCTCTCCAATAAAAACATGCTCAAATCCGGAAGTATCTGGGCGCCCAAGAGCTCGAGAATAGTGTGAAAACCACAGCTGGCCGATCCAAAAGCGAAAAACACCAGGATTGGTGGATATTGGGTGACCTTTAAAACCAAAAGTATGTATCTATCTCTTATTTCTAAGCTCACCAACCTTTAACCTTCAACCAATTGTACAACTCTTTCATCGGATTCGTCGCCAAAACATGGTCCAAAAACTTGCCCACCTCACTCTTCTCCTCCGTCTGACTGACACGTGGCTCGATGACACCGGTTTGACGATTAAAGTTGTCCATCAAGTTCAAATAGAGCTCATACGACGGTTTTCTCAACAGAGAAGTGTCCAGGCGGTAGAAGAGTTTATCGGCAGCCGCGTCCGAATCGTCACGGGTCACCGTGTGCTTTTGATAGTTGAGTTTGATTTGGTCGGGACGTGCGCGATTTGAATCCACTTGACGCAGCTTTTTGGCCATCGCGAGCAGCTCGCCGTTGGTTACATCGAATTCTGAATTGGAATCACGATGACGAGCGCATTTGCATCATATTTAAATTCTAAATTTTTATCGATAAATCTAAACTCACTTGGAATTTTTTGGCACCATGCCAACGCGAATCCCGCGGCGACGAGAAGAGCCGCAGAGCACCGCATGAAGCGATCTGGAGTGACCGATCAGAAGGAAAAATGTTTTTTTTTCCTCTTCTCTCAGAAAAATAGAGAAAACAAGGGGAGACGACGAGAAAAAGAAGGGGGAAGCAAAACATGTGTATATTGATTGATTGAGGGGAAGATTCCGGAATCAAAAATTGAGGGTGGATTGATTGAAGGTTTAAAAATAAATAAATGCATAAATAGTGTATAAAGCGTTTTTTTATTATGGGGTTATTCACGAAATGGCAAAAAATGGCAAAAAACTGCGCGAAAACTGGGAAAATGCTCCGATTGATCTGAAATTTTGGGAAATGAAGGAAAAAACTCTCCCGGACATTCCCACAAAATTTCAGACCAAAATATCGATTTTTAAGAATTATTGCTTTTTTGTCTGAAAATGCTTAAAATCGATATTTTGGTCTGAAATTTTGTGGGAATGCCCGGGAGAGTTTTTTCCCTCATTTCCCAAAATTTCAGATCAATCGGAGCATTTTCCGAGTTTTCGCGCAGTTTTTTGCCGTTTTTCGCCATTTTTTGCCATTTCGTGAATAACCCCATTAAAGAAAAACAAGGAAAAAAAATAAAAAGGAGACATGACATGAGAAACGAAACGTTTTTTTTTTGTTAAAATGTCAAATGTGTAACAAAAGAGGCAAGTGAAGAATATTGAAAACATGTGGTGTGATTTCCAAGTGCCCATTGTGTTGTTTACGACACTCCAAAATAACTCAATGGAAGTTGTTTACCGTAAATCGACACCGAAATGAATTTTTATTGTCGACCCGCCAAATGATCAAACGCGCTCCGCTGAACTCAGTACTACGTGGAATTCATTTTGGTTTCCAAATAATTTCATTTAACGTTGAATTTACACGTGAAATGAAATAATTTGGAGACCAAAATGAAATCCACGTAGTACTGAGTTCAGCGGAGCGCGTTTGACCATTTTGGCGGGCCAAAAATAGCGAAAATCTTCATAAAAAATGCGTTTTTTTTCTGTAATTTTTTATGGGTCTATTCACGGAAACGAGCAAAAAATTCAGCGAGAATTCGGAGAATGCTTCGATCAGTCTGTATTTTTGAAATTTTTTTTCAAAATTTCAGACTTATCGGAGCATTTCCTGAATTTTTTTCATTAAAACAGAGAGAAACAGAGTCAGCAAGTGCGCTCCACCACAAGTGAGCGATTCGGCTTGTATAAATAACGCAGAGTACGTTTTAATCAAATCCCCATTCGAACAACACATTTAGCGACCTGAAATTGGTTATTTCCAAAAAAAAAGACGAAAAACATTTTTTATCGATTTTTGCTTCATTCGCCATTTTTTCTCTTTTTCTCGAATTTTCTTGTTCAATATTCATTCGCATACACCATTTATCGATCTGAAACAAAAATGTATTGAACAAAAACACGGCGTGTTGGGGACTACGTTTCAGAAAACTTTTTTTAGATCAAACTTTCGAGCGCCAATTCTCGTGTCTGTGTCTCCATTTTTGCACACTTTTTGCTAGACTTGGCAGAACGCCACTGTCGAGACACAGACACATGCGAAAAGGCGCGAATTCCTTTACGTAGGGTCTAGCACGCCGTGAAAAACAGAAGAAAAACCGGAAAAAAATTAGAAAAAAGAAAAAATCACAGCAAAAAATTCTAGAAAATTGAATGGTTTTGTAGCCACCCGTCGGGCTGCTGCCCGGTGGCTAGCGGACAATGGTGAACATAACACAAAGATGTTACAATTTATTAAGGAAAACCCGTTGCTACGGGAGGAAAACCCTTAATATTGAAAAGTGACGGGAGTTGCTTTACCCGTCATGGAAAATCATTTCCTGAACACGCACTCGCCGCCTTGTGCAACCCTGAAATGTCCGTAGTCCGAAGTCCAACGAACTCTAACGTAAATCGCCGACACGAATTGGGAGCCGCTGCAAGTGCGCCCTATTGCACACCTCAAATACGCGCGAGATTCAAATTTAAAACATTTTCGGCACTGAAAATGAGAATCAGAGTCGAAAAAAAAAGAGAAAAACCGCAGGAAACTTTATTATTTCTTTATTTATGTGAATTTTATGAATTAATTAAATTTTTTGGCGTTATGCGGGTTGAGAGTCGCTGAATTTTTTTGCCTTTCTCCTTGATGATTGGGATTTGCGTTTCCAAGCTTTCACTCAGCTAAAATATGTCGGCAAGTTATTAAATATTTTTTCGCGAAAAATTGAGCGATGAATTTTCAAAATAAAACGACAAAACAAGACATGGAGCTCATTTTTTAATGTCCCGATTGTCATATTAATGGCTCATATACATATCATTTTGGAAAAAAAGGTTTTTTGACAAATTTCTGAACTAATTTATCGCAAATTTTGTCGAAAATCTTTCTTTTTCCTTCGGTACACATTTCGTTCTGTGCATTGATTTCACATCTGCAAAGCCGATAACATTCAAAGTTTGAATCTCGCGCGCATTTCAGGTGTGCAATAGGGCGCACTTGCAACGGCTCCCAATTCGTGTCGGCGATTTACGTTAGAGTGTCCAACGAACACTGACTAGGGAACCATTTATCTAATGCATGGACTCTGCCTTAACCGTTGACACAGTTCGAAAGAGGGACTTTTAAAATGTATATTCCAGTTTTCAAAACCTGCTTACGAGACTTCTGAATATATGAAATTTCAGTCCAAAGTTTGACCATTTTTAGCATTGGTTTTAGCAAAAATAGCTTTTCACGAGCTATTTTTCTCGCCGCGACCACCCCATTTCATAGGTGCCCTCATTGTTCACTTCAAAACATGCGATGGTGGCGCAGGTGGGAGTACTTTCGTTTCTGAATATTGAGATGCTGGTTCGACCCCCACGAAGTTATTGTTTTTTTTTTCTTTTTAAATTTTCTTTCATACAATTTTTTTTAAAGTTTTTTGGAAACAATTTTTTTAGTTTGCGTTTAATATTTCCCTTTCTACTTTGGATATGGTAATATTCATATTCAATTTTGAAACTTTTCGTGTTATCATATCATGGATTATTTCAAGTTTTCTGAAATTTCTGTAATCAAGGTTATGGCCAGTTTGGCAGATGCTTTCGCGCTCCTTCTCCCATCTGAAAATTCCAATCAGTTCATATTTGGAAAAAAAAAGTATCGATTTGTTCATGTACCTGTGCTGAATAGGTCCATAGCCAAGTTCCAAAGAAAAAGAAAAAAAATCAATTACTTCGTGGGGGGGGTCGAACCAGCATTTCAATGTTCAGAAACGAAAGTACTCCCACCTGCGCCACCCTCGCATGTTTTGAAGTGAACAATGAGGGAACCTATGAAATGGGCTGGTCGTGGCTAGAAAAATAGCTCGTGAAAGTCTATTTCTGCTAAAACCTATGCTAAAAATGTGAAACTTTGGACTGAATTTTCATATATTCAGAAGTCTCGTAAGCAGGTTTTGAAAACTGGAATATACCTTTTAAAAGTCCCTCTTTCAAACTGTGTCAACGGTTAAGGCAGAGTCCATGCATTAGATAAATGGTTCCCTAGTGAGCGAGATGACGCAAGCGCGGAGGAAAACTCTGGAAATTATTTTAGGATTAAAGGGAGGTACGGTAGACAAGCGGGTCTCACCGCGACCGCGCCGTGCTTGCACACAGCGCAATGCGCGCACTGTTTGAATTATATTTTGAGGATTTTCTTTTCTTCAATTGTTTTCAATGGAGAAAACTATAATTTTGCTTCCCAAAATATGGTTTTTGGGGAAAGCAAGTCGATAATTGATGCTCTTGGGCATCATTTATCGACAAATGGAATATTGCAACAAAAAAAAACCGGGCGACGCTGGCAAATAATTCAAACGCGCTCCACTGCGAATGGCGCATTGGAGGCGACGACGGGCGAGGCGGGAGCTCAACCAGACGTGGCAACGTGTCAAAACAGCCATATTAAAGTGAAGCTCTCTTTTCATTCCGTTTCATTCCGCTCTCTATTTATTTAACAACAAAACTTCTCATTTTGACAAATCCGATAAGAGGACGTGTTATTCTGAAGCTGTGGAAGGATATCGGCCGCGTCCTGGTCCACAATACGATGACACTCTTGATCGGTGAATCCGTTGAAATTCAGATCGCATTGTCTGTAAAAAAAAAATTACAGTTTGATGGTGTCAAAAACAGAAGAAACTCACTCGTACAAAGAGTGACGGAGCTGGGTGACTGTCACGTCTTTGAAATTGTTATGATACTCGTAGCGCACGTTGTTTAGCATTATCTGAAAAACAAAATTTTTTCCGATGCCCCACCCGCCGCAAACATGCAGATCAAATTCCCACCTCACACATGTGACAATTGGGTCCTGTGAGCACTTTTATCGTCGGCAGAACGGGTATTGATGCAGCAAAAGTGGCGGTAAAAATTAGAATCGCCAGTGTAAAAGCACAAAAATAGCTCATTTCGGGGTAGTTTGGCGAGAAATGAGCCGGAATATAAATGGAGCAGTAGTCACGTTTGTGACGTCATCGCTTATCAGTCCGTTGGTAGCGATGGTAGGGGAAAATGTGGTAATTAAAAAATTAAAAAAAGATTAGTCATTGCGAGTGCAATAGATAAACAATTTCTTCTTTTTTTAATGGTTGTCAAACGTCAAGAATTCTGAAGAACAGAAGAGAATTTTACACCAGAAACCACAAAAAATGAGATTAGATCGAAAATGACTTTTAAACTATTTATTTGGCAGAAATTTTCAACTTTATTTCAGAAAAATGTCAAACTCCCAGCCGGATACGGTCTGCAACCGGCTCATCGCAAAAGTCCGCAAACACCGCCACGCGCAATTGCACACAGTGACGTTTGAATTGGATTCCAGATTTTGATTTTGAGTTTCGCGCGCGTTTATTTATTTATTTTTATTTTTTGCGCATTTTTCTTCTTTTTATTAATTTAAATACTAAATAGCTATATTTATATGTATTTATCCTGCTCGGCATAAAAATATATGTTTTAATCTCACTGCCAGCGAGAGCAAAAATTTGAACCTTGCTCCAGTTTTGAGCGCGAACGAACGAGGGCGGTAATGGGAGGGAGAGAGCACTTGAGGTACATAATCTCAAGTGGCGATCGATTTTAAATAGGTGTGCTCGAAAATTTTACCTCCCTTCGTCCTGTTATTCGATCCCGGTGCGTTTTTTTTTGTTGTTGCTAATATCGGTTTATTTATGCACGTTTTTCTTTGTTTTTTGGCCCTGGGACGTTTCGAAGCTTTTGTGCATTTTTGCGGCATACTAGTGGATTTAAATTCTCAAAAATGCAAAGAGTCCCAGTTTCGAAATGGCAGTTTTCGAAACGTCCCAGAGCCTTTTTTCCCAGCCACGACTGTCAAACGCGCTCCGCTTCCGCTGAAGTTTGTACTTGCTTCATTTTGGGTTTCAAATTATTAATTTAGTCGGTTTTCCTCTATTTTTTGTATAAAATCTTTGTTTTCTTGTTTTGAAAACAATCAGGAAGAGGGACGGCCTTATACACATGAGATTCGGGAAAATCTTCGTATTTCTTTGTAAAAATAGTTATTTGAAATCAAGTTCGTAAATGTTTGTGAAAATTTTCCGCAAAATGCATAATTTTAGACAAAAATCGATATTTTTCCATTTGCCACACTTTAAAAATTCCAAACTTTTTTTGTAAGAATTTTTGATTAAATGCCATCATGGTCTTACTTTTTACCCAAAAATTACTGATTTAAAAAAAATTATACAGGTTTTCCACCAAAACGGCTAATTTTCATTAAAATCAGTAATTTCCGGCTGAAAAAGTAACACCATGATGGCATTTGGGCAAAAATTGTTCCAAAAAAATGAGTTTGGAATTTTTAAAGTGTGGTGTATAGGAAAAATATTGATTTTTGACTGAAACTATGCATTTTGCGGAAAATTTTCACGAACCTGTACGAATTTGATATCAAATAATTATTTTTACAAAGAAACACGAAGTTTTTCCCGAATCTTATGTGTATCTGAACACTTCTCAGAACATTTTTTGGCACGTATATGGCGAGAAGAGGCATCTAGGTGGCTAATAGCCACTGGAATAATGACATCTAACCGACTTTTAATGGCTATTAGCTAAAAAATTTTTAGACATATCCTAGAGTATTTTTGACATTATTTTCCAAAATTTTTGACCAATCTCCTCATTCCTTACTTATTCAGCGATTTTATGCGGCGTCCAAAAAAAAAAAACCCCGAAATCAAGAATTTTTTGCACACCAAAGTTTCTAGAAAAAAAGAAAAATCACAGGAAAACAGTCCCACACATCTGAAAATTACTGAATGGTAGTCTGTTTTCGCTGTGAGACCTCCTATGTTTAAATTCGATTTTTTCCACTCGTTCAAGAAAAAAACCAAAAATAGAGACCGTGACAAAATCGAGGAGCAAGCTCCGCCCCCATTGCAATTTTTCTGCACGATTTTTGTAGAAAAAGTGCCGCAGATTTGCAAAAGGGGCGGGGCTTGTCCTAGGTTCTGTCAGTGCCTCTATTTTTGGCATTTTTTGAACGCGCGGAAAAATTAAAATTGAAACATAGGCGGTCTCGCAGCGAAATCAGACTACGGTTCAGTCGTTTTCAGATTGGGAAAACAGAAAAATTACCGCATGGTGTTTGCGTACTATTGAAAATGTATTTAAAATTGTTGTTTTCATTAAATAGAGGAGAAAAAAATGGGAAAAAATATTGTTTTTTTCAAACGCTGAAAATTTGTAAGAAATGCTCGCTTCTCGGTTTTCTGTGCTCAATGAAATAGACAAACTTTCCATTTTTAGTGACCCCCCTAACCGCACACAGTCTGTTTCTTTGTGTGTTCCATTTGTCAGCATCTCTTCACCTAAAACACTGTCTCGTCGCACTCTGCGCCCTCCCTCCGTCCGCTCTGGTCGTCGCCGGCGCCATAGCCAATCGATTATTTGGTTCTTGCCGCTCGTTGCCCCTCAGGCAGTAGTAGTCGGTCCATCCATCCATCCGTCCGTCCGTCTCGTCATCTCCTTCTCGTTGCCACTCGGTAGAAGAAGAGGAAGAACACTGATATTTTTCTCCCTACTCTTCGTCTTCCACCACCAACGTCTTCTACATCTACTTTTGCTACCCTGTCGTGTTCTGTCGTCGCCTCGTTGACACTCGTCGCATCCTTTTTTTGTCTGCTTCTTCGCGCCCAACGTGCTTTCCTTTTTCGCGCCTGGTTGGTTGATGGACGAGTATTTTCTTCTTTTCTTTTTTTGAATATTGCTCACTCCTAATTTTTCCGGAACTTTACCGTAGAAAATTCATCTCCTAATTGGTGTCTCGAAAAGTACCGAATTCGACGGTTATGGGGTTATTCTCGGAACCCGCCAAAAATTCAGCGAAAATTCGGAGAATGCTCTGAAACTTTGAGAGATCATTTAAAAATACTCTCGGACATTCCCAGAAAATTTCAGACCGAAATATTGGTTTTAAAAATATCGATTTTCGGTCTGAAAATTTCAGGAAATGTCCGAGAGTATTATTTAAATGATCTCTCAAAGTTTCAGAGCATTCTCCAAATTTTCGCTGAATTTTTTGATTTTTTTTGCTTCTTCCGAGAATTTGAAAACTTTTCAATTTGATTTTCAAACTCAATATTTCAGTCCAAAATTCTTTGAGCACAACATTTTTTTTTTTATTTTTGTCATTATTTTATGGATTCGAAACTTTGACGGAGCGACATTTCGTGGTGAATTGTGGGGCAAAAGTTGGCTGGTCTTGCCACGATTTCGACAGACTATTTATTATTCGTGCGAAAAAATATTTGTTTCTCGACATCACGAAAACTGTAGGAAAACAATGAAAACGCGTTAAAAACTAACGAAAAATTATTTTTCGATCTAATAATATATAGTCTGTCAAAATCGTGGCGAGACCAGCTAACTTTTGCCTAACAATTTACCGCAAAGTGTCGCTACGTCATGGATCCATAAATGGCAAAAATAGTGTCAAAAATTCAAAACATGCCGTGCTCAAAGAATTTTGAACTGAAATATTGAGTTTGTTAGTTGTTTTGACAAGTTTTTGTTAATTTTCTATATATCCGGGGCTGTTCGACGGCCAATAGCCGCTTTCCGTGTGAAAATATTGTTGGCGCGCCAATTACCGCGCCAAACTTGTGCCCATTATCGTCGATTAGGTGCCAACTCTCCGGTAAAGTTCCGGAAAATTCCTAGAGAAACTGTTTGCGATTACCTTTTTGGCCCGACCAAATTCTGGCGATTTTGCAATATGGCACTCTAAAAAACCTGAAGTTAATTGGAATCTGCTTTGATAAATATTTATTGTCGACCCGCCACGCCGGTCATACGCGCTTAGATCAAAAATTGAAAATGTCGATGAGCAAAGGAGGCACAAAAATAATGTAATTTGTGATTAATTATATATATTGTCGACCTGCCATGACGGTCAAACGCGCTCTACCGAATCAAATACTTGGTTATTTTCATTTTGCTTTCCAAATTATTTAATTTCACCTTGAATTTATAAATTTATATGTGAAATGAAATAATTTGGGAACCAAAATAAAAATCACGAAGTATTTTATTCGGTGTAGCGCGTTTGACCGTCCTGGCGGGTCGACAATATATAATTAATCACAAATTACATTATTTTTGTGCCTCCTTTGCTCATCGACATTCTCAATTTTTGATCTCTTGTCCATCCATCCATTAGGTGCTCTGGTTTGTTATCTTCTAAAAAAAAACAACAACGTCAACATTTCTGTAACGTCACATTGTCTAAAACGTCATGTGGTCAGAAATAGGCTGGTCGAGGTGAATGTGTTAATGAGCGTGCAACTGTTGGGTTCTTCCTGGTCATTGGTAGTCATTGATTTTTTTTTTCTGTTCTTCCTCTTTTCCCTCTGTCGTCTTTTTATCTCACATTTTCAGTTCTTCCTTTTTCACCCTCTGACTCATTGATCGATTGGTTGGCCGGCGGTTTTTAATCTGATTTCGCGCCTTCTTCCGCACTTTGCCCCCTCTCATTATTATTCTGTTCACCGTTTTTTTTTCGCGTCGATTCTCTGTCTCTTGGCTCCTTTTTGCGCCTCGTCCCGTCCCGCATCTGACTAGTATCACAAACACAAGTGTGAGCGAGAGAGGAAGAATCTGCGGATTAGCGGAAAACTTGAATAGGCAACGAAAGGGGTGAAAAATGAATGAAGGGGAAGGAGAGCGGTGAGCAACAACTCTGAGCTGTGTGTATGTGTGTGTATCTCTTCTCATGAGCAGCACACGCGCGCCAATATGGATGGTATTAGCATAATGAGATAGAAGACGGATAGAGAAGAGGGGGAAGAAGCTCGAATTAATCTCGCACGCCGCGTCGTCGTCGTCGTCGCTGGATTAGGAGCCCCCTGACTTGAGAGAAAACTAGTCGTTTTTGTTGTCACTTTTGGCTTGTCATCGTCGTTTGAATCTGAAAATTTGATTAAGAATGTCAGCGCCCGGCCGCACAAATTCAAAAGTTCAAAATGAGGACCAAAATTAATTTAAGCAAAGTATGCAAAAAATTCAGCGAAAATTCGGAGAATGCTCCGATTAGTCTGAAATTTTGACAAAAAAAATGCCAAAAAATACTCCCGGACATGTGCAGAAAAAAAACAGACGAAAATATCGAAAAAATCAATATTTTGGTCTGAAATTTTCTGCAAATTCCCGGGAGTATTTTTTTTACATTTTTTGTCAAAATTTTAGATTAATCGGAGCGTTCTCAGAATTTTCGCTGAATTTTTTTGCATATTTTGCTGTGAAATAGCCCCATAAGAAAAACATTTCTATTACGTATTCCTGAAATGGTGATACCGCGTAAAATGGTGTAAATGGTGGTCTCGCCACGCACCGTGTTTGCAGACTTGTGGATTTACGCGTTGATACAAGTTTGAACTTTGCGACTCGAAAACATGCTCAGATTGGCCGGAAAATGGGGAATAATGTCAAAAATGGCCCCGTCCATGAGATGCATGATATGCTCAGAAAATTTTGGATCGAAATATCTTTTTATTTTCGTCCCGCCAAAATGATCAAACGCGCTCCGCTGAACTCAACGCTCTGCGATTTTCATTTTGGTCTCTGAATTATTTCATTTCACGTATAAATTAATAATTTTTTTTTAAGTGAAATAAAATAATTTGGAAACCAAAATGAAAATCGCATAGCGTTGGGTTCAGTGGAGCGCGTTTGATCATTTTGGCGGGCCGACAATAAAAATTATTTTGATCCCAAAATTTCTGAGAATATCATGCATCTCATGGCCGGGACCATTTTTGACATTATCCCCCAGTTTTCCGGCCAATCTGAACATGTTTTCGAGACGAAAAATTCAAATTTGTATCAACGCGTAAATCCACAAGTCTGCAAACACCTTTCGGGCCGAGACCACAATTTACACCATTTCAGGAATACGTAATAAAAATGTAAAAGTTATTTTGATCCCAAAATTTTTGAGATTATCATGCATCTCCTGGCCGGCACCACTTTTGACATTATCCCCCAATTTTCAGGTCAATCGGAGCATTCTCTGAGTTTTTTTATTTTTACCTACTCATCGCAATCGCGCTCTATCGCACACCTCTTTCCCCGGCTCGATTTCCTTTCCGCCTTGTTCGCCACTATGTTTAGTCATGTCATGCAAATAGCGAGAGATGGCTGACGGGTGTAAACTGCTCTGCATATTGGCAACATCAGCAGCCACAACTGTCAATTCTCTCGATTTGGCAACTTTTTGCCTACTTTTTTCCTTTTCCTTTTCGATGCGACGAACAATGTTCTTTGTCTTTTCGTCTCTGCACCCTCTGTTTGCTCTTCCTTTTTTTCTTTGTAGAAATGTTGAAAACATTTTAATTTTAATTTTTTAGTTGAAAATGCACTTATAGGGTTTAAAAATGGCAAAAAAAAAGTTGGCCTGAAACTGAGAAATAATGTCAAAAATACTGACCGTCATGGCGGGCCGGGCCGGCAGTATTTTTTAATCCTTTTTTCTGAATTACCCCACCTGGATCTTTGTATTTTCAAGCCAAGAAAAAGAAAAAAGAATGCATGCGGTTGCAAAAATTTCGCAGATTTGCTGCCTAGCAACCCTTTTCCTCTCTGCTCTCTTCATTTTTTACTTTAACACTGTCATTCTCAAAGTATCTGCGAAATTTCCAGACGCAATCTTCTCTACTCTCTACGATCCACTGTATCTTGAATCATCATCTTCAATAATTGAGAGAGGGAGCGCCAAAAATTGCACAAAACAAAATTGGAGATGGTGATGGAAGTGGACGAACCAGCGGTGGCGGCGACGACGTCGCAAAACGAGAGTGGTCAGGACTATGAGATGGACACGTCGGAGGGCCCAATCGAGACTGACGAGCAGTTTGAGCCGGAGGAGCAAATTCAGTGGAAATTCAACCAGGTTAAGGGAAATATAGATGCCGATGTTCATACCGAAGGTTGGTTGAATTTTCAATTGGGCTAAATTTAATGTTTTGCGAAAAAAATAAAACAAATTACAGCTGACGTCATCTCGTGCGTCGAATTTTCACACGATGGCGAGTACCTCGCGACTGGTGACAAGGGGGGACGTGTTGTCATTTTCCAGAGAGATCAAAGTGTGAGTATTTTTGGATTTTTGTACTTGCATGTAAAATTGCTCAAAGGTCACGAAAAAAAAAATTCGGTGCATTGTTTTTTTTCAAAATTTTTGGTATTGTCGGCCCGCCAAAATGGTCAAACGCGCTCCGCTGAACTCAACGCTATGCGATTTTCATTTTGGTTTCCAAATTATTTCATTTCACGTTGAATTTACACGTGAAATGAAATAATTTGGAGACCAAAATGAAAATCGCATAGCGTTGAGTTCAGCGGAGCGCGTTTGACCATTTTGGCGGTTATGGGGTTATTCAGGGTAGGAAAAAAAGATAGTTTTTTCCTTTTTTTCCTTATTCAAATGACGGAAAAAGAAGAAAAAAATCCTTGGCCGCGAGAGTTCTTTTCCGTTGCTTTTCTAGACTATCGCAAAAGTTTTTAGGCCCTCCGCTGTGAGACCTGCGAAATATCGATTTACGGGCGAATAATTTTTAATTTTTTTTGGAGAAATGATCGAAAGCTCTCGCGGCCACGGATTTTTTTTCTTTTTTTTCCGTCGTTTGAATAAGCAAAAAAAAAAAAAGGAAAAAACTATTTTTTTTCCGACCATGAATAACCCCATTAGACAATATGTTTTCATTTTCCGCAGCTTTTCACTGCGGAATATCGGAGCGTCGTCAGTATCGTTCGTTCGATTTTTAATTAAATTTCACGCGGTAACCTCACAGAATAGAACTGTAGCAAAATGGAATCGCCCGAAATAGAACTGCACTTACACAGAACAACTCGAAAATTCGACAAAATTGAAATGTCATGTTTTGGAAATTGCGTGAAAATGGAAATCCACGAAATAGAAATGTAATAAATCAGAAACGTAACAAAATGAAAATGCGTGAAAAAAGAAGTAAAATGGCAATGGAGCGCGCTTGCGAGTTATTTTTCACGTTTTTTCGATTTTTTTCGATTTCGATACGTGGAAAATTAAATTTAAAAAAATCGAAAAAACGTGAAAAACATCGAAAAAGTCATTTTAAAAAATAAATCTCGCAAGCGCGCTCCATTGTCGTTTCACTTCAAATTCGACACATTTCACGCGTTTCCATTTTGTTATGGGGTTATTCACGAAATGGCAAAAAACTGCGCGAAAACTCGGAACATGCTCCGATTGATCTGAAAATTTGGGAAATGAGGGAAAAAACTCTCCCGGACGTGCATTTTCAGAAAAAATAGCAATATTTCTTAAAAATCGATATTTTTGTCTGAAATTTTGGGGTAATGTCCGGGAGAGTTTTTTCCCTCATTTCCCAAATTTTCAGATCAATCGGAGCATTTTCCGAGTTTTCGCGCAGTTTTTTGCCATTTCGTGAATAACCTCATTACGATTTTGGTTTATTACATTTCTATTTCGTGGATTTCTATTTTCACGCAATTTTCAAAACGTGACATTTCAATTTTGTCGAATTTCTTACTTCTATTTTGAAAGAGTTCTATTCCGCAGTAGCACCAGAAATTCCCACGAGAAAAATCATTAAATGCGTCAATTTGCAGGGAAAGTACGTGAAAGGAGTACGATCAAGGGAGTACAATGTGTACTCGACGTTCCAATCGCACGAGCCCGAGTTTGACTATCTAAAATCGCTGGAGATTGACGAGAAGATTAATCAGATACGTTGGCTGAAAAAGAAGAACGCGGCCAACTTCATTCTGTCCACCAACGACAAGACGATAAAATTGTGGAAGATTAGTGAACGAGAGCGTAAAATTGCGGATGACGCGTGGAATTTGCCAAGAACCAATCGAATCAAGTAAGAATTGGATTGTTAGCTGTTTTCCATTGACTCGCTAATCCAGTCGCCAATTTTCAGCACATCCTCATTCCGTGGTCGCCTGCAAATCCCGTCGATTGTGCCAATGGAGTTGATAGTGGAAGCGAGTCCGCGGCGAGTATACGGAAACGCGCACACGTATCACGTTAATAGCATTTCTGTGAACTCGGATCAAGTAAGAAAATTGGCTTTCGGACGTTTCGAAACGTTTTTCTGCATTTTGCCGTCGCAGTGTTTGCACAAAATCATTTGTAAAAGCTTATGGTGCGTCCAAAAAAGTGGAAATGTAAGAAAAATGGGTGTCCAATAATGCTTATTTTCTCACCAATTTCGCTAATTGGCCTTGCCTCGATCTCGGTGCTACGGCCGCACTGATTTCCAGTGTTCACAATACCAAAAATGGTGAAAATAAGCATTTTTGGACATTCGCTTTTCTTCGATTTTCACCCTTTTTTTTTGCTTTTTTGGACGCACCATTAAAAAAAAGGATTGTAGCTTTTGCGAATAAAAAAACCAAAAAAAAATGTTTCATTTTCATCGCGTATTTTTATCGTTTTTTATCAAAATAATATCAAATTTACCTATTTTATTCATGCAGAAAGGTGGCAAATTGCTTAAAATGTGCGAAAACCGTTTTCGAGACATCGCTAACACTCGTACTCTAGTCTTTAATCCAATTTTTTTTCCAATCTTTTATTTTTCCAAAAAAATGCGAAAATTGTTTAAAACAAAAAATCTATGCGAAAAAAATAAAGCCAAAAAAAACGGCTCCCCTGATTGTATGCAAACACCGCGACGACAAAATTCAGAAAAAGTTTCGAAACGCCCGAGAGCCCAAAAAATTGGCTGAAAATTAGTTTCTTCTATTATCTTTCAGGAAACATTCCTCTCTGCCGATGACCTACGAGTAAACCTTTGGAATTTGGAAATTACCAACGAGTCTTTCAGTGAGTATTTTCATTTTGATTTTTATTAAATCCGTTTTTTTTAACAGATATTGTCGACATCAAGCCAGCAAACATGGAAGAGTTGACGGAAGTCATCACTGCCGCCGAATTCCACCCGACTCAATGCAACTGGTTCGTCTACTCGTCTTCAAAAGGTTCCATTCGGCTATGCGATATGAGAGATCGCGCGCTTTGTGATGCCTATGCTAAAAGTTGGTTTTTCGTGGATTTTTATTTTAAGTTTAAACTTCCCGCGTTTACAGTATTCGAAGAGCCCGAAGACCCACAATCACGCTCGTTCTTCTCGGAGATAATTGCGTCTGTGAGCGATGTGAAATTCTCGCACAATGGACGATACTTGCTCACCAGAGACTATTTGACTGTAAAGGTTTGGGATCTGAACATGGAATCACAGCCAGTGGAAACGTATCCGGTGCACAATTACTTGCGGACAAAACTGTGTGCGTTGTACGAAAATGATTCGATTTTTGACAAGTTTGAGTGTGATTGGAGTGGAGATGACAAGTGAGTCGTAGTTTATCCCCCGTTTTTTTCATTTTCCCACTTTAGACACATTCTCACCGGCTCTTATCACAACCTGTTCCGCTCGTATGCGCGTGGAAATCAGCAAGGAGCCGATGCGAAGACGTGGGAGGCGAGACCACAAGAGCCACATTCGAATCTGCGGTCTCGATTCGTTGTGCCGTCTGCCAAGCGAAGAAGGAACAATTTGTCGTCGAGTGGGGAAGCGGTGAGCTTTTTTTTGAAATTTGCGGAGCGTAAAAGTTGGCAAAAAAATTTCCTGCCGATCAAAGTAGTAATGGACCTATTCACAAAACCGGAAAAAGAAAAATTGGAGAATGGTCCGATTGACCTGACATTTTTGGAAATATTGGAGTAAATTCTCCTGTACACGCTCAAAAAATTTTGGACCAAAATATCGATTTTAAAAATTTTCAGAAAAATCGATATTTTGGTCCCAAATTTTTTGAGCGTGTACAAGAGAACTTTTTCCAATATTGCCCAAAATTTCAGTTCAATCGGAGCATTCTTCGATTTTTTTTTTCCTGAATAGGTCTCGGACATTTCGAAACCTGTCACTTTGAAACTGGGACGTTTCGAAACTTTACTGTATTTTTAAAGGTAAATTTCGAAAAATTCCCGGAATTTACCGGTAAAATATGCGTCAACTACTTTATCCTTGGCCGAAATTGGTCAATAGTGCGAACACGGCACCGAAAAATAGCACTAAAGTTTCGAAACGTCCCAGAGTCAAATATGTATTCAACTGGAAAAATGTTTGCAAGTCTGCCGCACTTTTTTTCCTGCATTTAATTTTCTTTCCCTTTAATCTAATGCAATCTTGCATTTTAAATATTGTAATGAATGCAGAAAAATTAATACGAAAATTCCATGATCCCACCATTTTCCATTTTTGAACTGAACGAAATTAACAAAAAGAATGGGCCGGAGCATACTGTAATGGGCGAGGAAATAAAAAAAAACAATGCAAATTGTCTAATTGTTTTCAAATTAAAATCTAATTGAGTAACGCGATTGTTTGAGACCCCATCAATATGGTGGAAAGCGTCGAAATTAACGAACGTAGAGGGGAAAATGGGCGGGGCGAACTGAACTGCAATTGTGGGCTCAAAAAATTGATGAAAACTAAAAATAAAAACCAAATGCGCTGTGTTTTCCTGTCAATTGGCGCAAAACATTTTTGTGGGCCCTCGATTGTTTTCAGCTGAGCCCGTTGTAAAATAAATTCAAAAAATTACGTAATAAATGCGTAGCAGTCGTGTTGAGCTCTTTGTAAAAAATGGAGAAAAAAACAACTAAAAACTAGAAAAATATAGCATTCCAAAAATGTATTTTTGACACGGAAAAACCGGGGAGAAAATGTAAAATTTTTTCAAAAACCGGACAACAAGCTCCGCCCATTTTACAATTTTGCGGCACGAGAAAAAAGCAAAATAACTTGTTTTCATTATTTTTTCCAGGCCGAAGAGGACTTGTCGTCTGACCAACTGCAATTTGACCGAAAAATTTTGCACACGGCGTGGCATCCAAAGGACAATATCATTGCTCTGGCCGCCACGAACAATCTCTACATCTTTTCGGATGTCTAAGTTTTTTTTCCTTTTTTTTCCACATTCTCTCAAAATTTCCATCTTACTTTTCGTTTCTTAGAATATCACAATCATACAACTCTAAAAATATTATATTTTTCAATATTGTGAAAACAAAAAAATTGCAACGCGGTGTTTGCGTACTTTTGAAATTCAAATGGCAATGAGAGAAATAGCATGGGAAATGAAGAGATTTGTTCCCATTTTCATTTGAATTTTAAAAGTACGCAAACACCGCGTTGCAATTTTTTTGTTTTCACAATATTTTTGTTTTTTTTTTCGTAGTTTTCTTGTCTCTACTTATTCGGCGTTGTGTGTGCGTGTGCCACGTGGCAGTGGCAGGACGGCAACAACAAAAATTCAAATCATTCGCTAAATTGTGTTCGGTTCTTCTTGTTTTCATTTTCCCCCCTCTTTTTTTTTCACAGAAAAACTCGGCAACGACAGAATTTCATTATTATTTTTTCCCGGAAGTAAAACACTTTCTTTCTTGTCTTTTTTTTTTTTTGTTTTTTAATTTTATTTTTATGGACCTATTCATAGAATTCGTTTTTTGACGTTTTCTAACGTTTTTTAACGTTTTTTAACATTGTTTGACATTTTTTGACATCTATGAATAGGAAAAAAAAACAAAAACAAACAAAAAAAAACATTTTTTTTGTTTTTTTTCTTCCTATGAATAGGTCCATTAAAGGTTGGGCGGCCCGGTTCGAATCGATTTCTGTATCCTCTCTATCTCTGCGTCTCTCTCTCTCTCATATCAAACTCCTCGACGACAATTTTTTTTCTATTACTACCGTAGTAAATATAAATACCTCTCCCACACAAGTCCCGCCCCCTTTTTTGTCCGGGTTTTTTTCGCCCCATTTTTTTCTTCCAGAATCCCTCCTCCCAGTCCAGTCACAAAAACAAAGTTTGAAAATTTGAAATTCCCGCTCTCTCTCTCTCTCTCTCCCTCTCTCTTTCTCTCTGAGCACATAAATTTGTAAGCAATGTTCATTTATCGATTGAACGGAAAAAGTCGACAGACGTAGAGAAAGAGCGAAAACAAGATGACGTTTGTGGCGATGAGGATTGGTGTCGCGTGGCGGCGATATGTCTGACGGACGAGCAGTTGGGTGTCGTACGACACGTTGTAGACTGAAAAAAGGCAATTTTTCGAGCAAAAATTCAAATTTTCGAAAAAAACATTTCTTACTGTAGGTTTAAAGGCGCATACCATGCCCAAAAATTTTTGGAAAAAGCAATTTTTCAAATATTTCAATGCAATCAGGGTCTATTTGAGCTTGAAAATACGAGAAAATGGTACTTTTCTCAATTTTAAACACCTGCAAAAAGATATCGGTTACTGTAGTTTTAAAGGCGCATACCATGCCCAAAAATTTTTGGAAAAAAAATTTTTTTTTTTGGAAAAAGCAATTTTTCAAATATTTCAATGCAATCAGGGTCTATCTGAGCTTGAAAATACCAGAAAATGGTACTTTTCTCAATTTTAAACACCTGCAAAAAGATATCGGTTACTGTAGTTTTAAAGGCGCATACCATGCCCAAAAATGTTTGGAAAAAAAAATTTTTTTTTTTGGAAAAAGCAATTTTTCAAATATTTTGAATGAAATTAGGGTCTATCTGAGCTTGAAAATACCAGAAAATGGTACTTTTCTCAATTTTAAACACCTGCAAAAAGATAGAGACCCCACGAAAAGGGGGGAAAGTGTTGAAATGTGGGAACGAAAATGGGGGAAAATTGGGCGGAGCCAACCGCAAAAGTACCGCAAACTCTTGCGACATTTTTTCTAATACTAGTTTTATGTTCAAATTGGGCTTCTTTAATTTTTTTGAAACTAAAATGATCGATTCCTTCGAAAAAAAATCCAAAAAAATTAGGCCCCGCCCATTTTCGCCCCTTTTCGTTCCCACATTTCAACACCTTCCCCCCTTTTCGTGAGGTCTCAAAAATTCAATTTTACCCATTTAAAAAAATACGGGTTACTGTAGTTTTAAAGGCGCATGACTAAAAAAATTTTAAAAAATTGGAAAAAAATTTTTTTTTTGAAATTTTTTATGGATTTTTTATTGAATTCAATGAAATATTGTCGGCCCGCCAAAATGGTCGAACGCGCTCCGCTGAACTCAACGCTATGCAATTTTCATTTTGGTCTCCAAATTATTTCATTTCACGTATAAATTCAACGTGAAATGAAATAATTTGGAGACCAAAATGAAAATTGCATAGCGTTGAGTTCAGCGGAGCGCGTTTGACCATTTTGGCGGGCCGACAATAGCGTTTCCCTGGATGAGGAGTTTCGAAAAAAAATTATTTTAAAGCTTACTGTAGGTTTAAAGGCGCATAACACTATTTTTTTTTCAAATTTTCGATAAAAATTTTTTTTAATTCAAAAACAACAACAATACTCACTGTATTTTCTCGCCTTTTGAAGACGTGTTCCCGTCGCCTCCTCACGCCACTCATTCGCCACGCCTCTCGAGATTGTTGTGGTCCACAACGAGTTTGAGCCCTGTTGATTCTCAACTACCCCATCCACTACCTGCAGGAAAAAAACGATAAATTGGAAAAAAAGGGGAGGAAAAACTCACTCGTCTTCCATCTTCCTTGTACGTCACTTGTGGCTTTCGCTTTTTCTGGGGGGGTACGACAGAATAGAAATAGGCGAAATAGAAATGCTACAAAAAAGAACTGGAAAAAATAGAACGGCTACAAAATAGAAATGAGCGGAATAGAACAGCGCGAAATAGAAATGTGACAAAATAGAAATGGGCGAAATAGAAATCGGTGCGATGGAGCGCGTTTGCATTATTCTTCGAATTTTCCGATTATTATAGGATTTTTCAGTAATTTTCAGATATTTTACGCACTTAACAACATCGAAAATGAAGAAAGGTATAAAATCAATGCAGTTTCAGAAAAAAAAAATGGAAAATCGGCGAAAAACTGAGCAATTGAAAAAATAATGCAAACGCGCTCCATCGCCAAAATTTTTTCTATTTTGTAGCATTTCTATTTCGCTCATTTCTATTTTGTAGCCGTTCTATTTCGTAGCATTTCTATTTCGCTCAGTTCTATTTTTTCCAGTTCTTTTTTGTAGCATTTCTATTTTGTAGCATTTCTATTTCGCCTATTTCTATTCTGTCGTACCCCCTTTTCTGGAAATTTGAAAAATAAAATAAATGTTTTTTTTGCGATTTTTTTGACGTTTTTCCGACTTTTTAAATATAAAATTGTAACATTTTAATTAAAAATCATTGTAAAAATAGCTTTAAAAAAGTTTTTGAAACGAGAAAAAAATTTTTTTTTTCGGAAAATTTCAAATTAAGCGAGCGCGTGAACAGTTCAAGAATTGAACTTATCAAGCTGATTTGTAAAAAAAAAACGCTTAAAAATCGAATTTTAATCCGTTTTATCATAAAAATGTCTTATGGTAGGTTTAAAGGCGCATAACGAATTTTTTAAAAATTTTCGAAAAAAAATTTTTTTTTGGAATATCACAGAAATTTTGTTTTTTTTCCTTGCTGCTGAATGTTTAATTTCTGCTTTTAAAATGAAATTTAGCGCAAAAAAGCGAAAAACCGACAAAATAAACCAATTTCCGCGCAAGACCCTTTAAAAAATTTCTGACATGCGCCTTTAAAACTACAGTAACCCAATTTTGAGCAAAAGCCCTCAAAATTGACGATTTTTGGCGTAAAAAAAACAGAAAAAAGGATAAAAAATTGATTATACCTACCACATCAAAAATAGTTTCCTTTCCATCCTCTTGCCTTCCCTCTGCGAATTCGTCGAGCTGGGTGGCATCGATTGGTGAGTTGAAGATGTTGATCATGGCAGGTGTAGTTAGTTAAAAACTTGTGTGTATGTGTGTTCGAAAACAATTTTAGAAGGCAAAAAAGGACGGAGAATGAGAGAATCGGATCAATACACGCTCCGCCCACCACCTTATCAGGGAAGATGAGAAGAAGGAGGACGTGGTCATATCAAATTAACTTCTTCGTCTTATTCTATTTCATTTTCTCAGCGCAATTTATCATTTCTTGACAGCGATTACGAGATATGCGGTTTGAAGAGAAATGAGTCATCACTTGCAAGTTTGAATAGCATGTGATGGATGGATCAACCTGCGCTCCGCTCCATAAAAAAATTTCAAAAATCCTATGACATGCGCGGGGCCAGCAGCTTTATCAATGCCCTTGCGCTTGCCTTTAAAAGTGGCTTGGTGGCCGAGTGGTTAGCAGAGATGTTCACTGCGCGAGAGGTGCGGGTTCGGGTTTTGCAGTGGTTAATTTTTTTTTGCTGCTTTTTTTTACTATTGCACGTCCACTTCTCACAGATCAGTCATCAGATCACCTTTTAATCAACATGTTTAGTGAAAACGAAAACGTCATTGGCCTGACAGTTTGACCTGACCGTTTGTTTTTTGTGGCAGCGATTGTGTACTTTTACGCCCATTTTTTCTCTATATTATTACTGCAAGAATAAAAACAGAGATCTATTTAATAGGCTGCTAAAGAATTAAATATTAACTGTTTTTGCAACAAAAAAAATTTTTTTTGTAAATTTTTTGAAAAAATTGTTTTTTTTTTCTTGGATAGTCATTATCATAGCAATAAAATGCTGTCGTTTTGTAGGAAATTAGCCCTTGCAACCTCTTCCACGGCCATGTATTTTTGAAAATTTCAATTCTTTTTTGAAAAAACATTTTTTTCCATTTTTCAAATTTTTTTTCCAGTTGTTTTGTTAATTTTTTGCTGGTTTTTCAGCAAATTAATAGGGAAAAAAATACCGTTGAAATTAGAGAAAAAATTAGGAAATATCGCTTTAAAATTTGGGGAAAAAAATTTTTTTTTTTCAAAAAATTTAAAATTTTAAAATATGGCCGTGGAAGAAGTTTTGCAGGGAATTTGGAGCCTTTAAACTGCAGTGTTTCACGAAATTTCAACGCAATTTTCGTCGAAAAAGACAAAAAAATTAAAAAAAAAATTTTTGTTTTTATTTTTTTTTTGCCAATTTTTGTGTTTTTCTTCAAAATTTAAACGTTTTTTCACCAAACATTTGGCAAACTTTAGGTTAATTCAGATAAAAAGCCAAAATTTTTTAAAATGTTTTTTTTAAAGCAATTTCCGTTTAAAAAACGTAAATCCACAAGCTCCGCCCCTTTCGCTGTGAGACCCAGGTCAAAAATTGAACTTTTGGCATCTTCACGCCTAAAACTGAGTCATTTTCGATATTTTTTTTTGATTTTCGGCCGGACTGGGTGTGGCCGATTAGGCGTTTTGTTTTTCCGACACACACTCTCACAAAAAGGTGCGAATCGGTTCGAAAAAAAAAGTGTAATAATTGGATAGTTTTATTAAAATTGGACGGTGCGGGAGACCCTGCGATGGCAGTGAGATTATTACGAAAGAAAGAAAAAGAAAAAAGGAAAAAAAATTACGTGAAAATTTGTTTCTAGAACATTTTTCTGAACCGGCGAAGTTTGCGCATCTTGAAACGCCTTCTTCGCTTCGATCCTTTGCCCCAGGCTCCTGAAAGAAATGATATAATGCATATGTGCTCCACCGGACTCACCAATCACAAAACTCTCAATTTCGCAATGATTCTCGCCTCGTAAAATTCGGAAATATCCACTTTCGCCCCATTGGGTTCCCCACGAGTTGGCACACAGCCAATATTTTAGTGGACGTCCTGTCGAATGATCGACTCCCCAGCTGTAACGAAAAACAAATGAGAAATTAAAAAAAAAACATTTTTTTTTTGTTTTGTTTCAACTTTGAAATGACTGCGCCACAGGCTTGCCTTCTTTTTGTAAAAAAAATTATTGAATTTTTAACTGAAAAAAATGGCGAAAAATGGAGAAAAAGGCCCATTTAAAAGGAGGAAAAAGTTTAAAATGAAATTTAATTTTAAATTTAAATCTCAAGGAAAACTGTGCACTTGTGCGTCATGGTGTTTGCACAAAAATCAGAATTTCGAAAATTTTTTTCGAAATTTAAATTTCCATTCATTTTCGTGACTTTTTATTGCTATTTTTTGTGATTTTAACCCATTTTTTAATGATTATTTATTGCGCAATTAAATTTTGAATTTTTGAGTTAAAAAAGACGGCGAGCCGGGCTGGTATTTTTTTTTATTTACGGATTTTTAGGGCATCGGGAAATTTTCAGAGCGTTTTTTTCCTGGTAATTAAAAATTCATGCTAAAACTAAACGAAAATAGCGCAATTTTTCATTTTTTTTTTCATTATTAGATTTTTTCAGCCGTATTCATAAACGTTTACCATACGATAAATTAAAATTTCAGAACGTGTACTGGCTTGATGGCACTTTAAACGGTCCAAAGCTGTTCTGTGCAGTTCTATTTCGTTGTACTCTCAGTACGGAGCGCTGCAAACTCGTTCCATTCTCAAATTGGAGGACGCTGCCACGTTGGCTTTCAATGTGCGATTGGAGCGAATTTGCAGAGCTTTATACCGAGTATATTGGCGGCGTCTCGTCACGAGAATTTAAGTGGAAAATAGAGGAATTGCTAATTTGCGTCCAAAACACATACAAACTCACCCAAGAACTCGAACCGAATGATAGCCCTCTGCGACAGAGGCTCCGCCCTTTTGAGCCGCCAAGTCAGAGTGTTGATAGACACCGCCAGCGTACATGAAAAAATCCTCGTGGACTACAAAAGTGGCCTGAACCGGTCCGTTTGTCATCAGCTCGGTCTGAATGTCCTCCTCTCGACTCGACACTTTGTACGGTGGCGTCATTTTGTAGGCGGTGCTGTCGGCAGAGCCACTTGGACACCGGAGTCCTTGACGGTTTCTGAAAAAAAAGGTTACTTTGGGTGGGTGGGTGTGGCCTAGCTAGGGGGTGCAAACCCTTACGTATAATCTCTCTTCGGGATCAAGCAATGTCCTGGCTCACGACTTTGTCCCGACACGTAGGTATAGCAATGATCGCCGACGACTCTGAATAATCAATATGAGGAAAATCGGAAAAAAAAAAAGAAAATAGCAAACCCCAATTTGCGAATGTACCACCACGCTCGATCCAAATACCCTCCTTCGCA
Organism: Caenorhabditis japonica; assembly: GCA_963572235.1. NCBI lineage: Eukaryota > Metazoa > Nematoda > Chromadorea > Rhabditida > Rhabditidae > Caenorhabditis > Caenorhabditis japonica. The sequence goes on along the minus strand of OY754342.1, from coordinate 24,801,058 downwards.
TCCTTTTTGTCTGTGCTGATTACACGAAAGTAATTGTTGAGATGATAGTGTTGCGTTGATACGTCCTTCGGAAATAATTGCGAGACTGGAAGAGAATAAATCGATAATTTTTGCAGAAAATTCAGTCTAATCGATTTAGCCAGTTTCCAGGCCAGTGCGCAAAAGCTAGGCCACACCTCGTGTACTCCTTTTGGACAACTCAAAGTTTTTTTTTTTTTAATTCGCCAAAAATTGCTTTAAAATTACCCAAAATGTCAAAATTTGTCACAATAAAAAAAAAAAAAATTTTTCTGAACTTGTCCAAAAGGAGTACACGAGGTGTGGCCTAGCTTTTGCGTGATGGCCTAGAAATTAGAATTTTCGATTTTTGCTCAAAATTTCGGGATTTTTTTGCATTTGCGTTTATTTTTAAACCTAAATTTTTGATAAATTACGGTAGACGACAAGGAAAATCTCAAAAATGTCAAAATTTTGGAAAAAACATTTTTCTTGTTGGTTTTTTATGCGATTTTCTACATTTTTTGGAAAACTGCTTTAAAATTCCCCAAAATAACTGATTTTTGTCAAAACTTTTCAAAAAAAAATTTTTTTTGAACTTGTCCAAAAGGAGTACACGAAGTGTGGCCTAGCTTTTGCGAGATGGCCTAGAAATTAGAAGTTCGATTTTTGCTCAAAATTTCGTGGATTTCTTGCATTTTCCTTCATTTTTAAACCTAATTTTTCGATGAATTACGATAGACGGCAAGGAAAATCTCAAAAAATGTCAAAATTTTGGGAAAAAAATTTTTTTTTTGGTTTTTGAATGCGATTTTTAAAATTTTTTAGAAAAACTGCTTTAAAATTACCCAAAATGTCAAAATTTGTCACAATTTTCAAAAAAAAAAATTTTTTTTTTAGAACTTGTTCAAAAGGAGTACACGAGGTGTGACCTAGCTTTCGCGTGATGGCCTAGAAATTAGAATTTTTGATTTTTCTTCAAAATTTCGTGGTTTTCTTGCAATTTTCTTCATTTTTAAAATCCAAATTTTCGATAAATCACAGTAGACGGCAAGAAAATTTTCAAAAAAAATTTTTTTTTTGGTTTTTTTAAGTGCAATTTATTCTGTTTTTAACGCGAAAAATTGCGGCCGCGGACTAGAATTTTCTCTACAAACTAGGCTATCATGATCAGGCTTTCTCGGAAATGAAAATTTCTCTTCCGAGTTCCGTCGGAAATTTCCGATTTTGTAATTTTCTCTTCCGATGTTCCGACGGAATTCCGAGTTTTTCATTTTCATTTCCGAATTTCCGTCGGAATTCCGAAATTTCAAATTCTCGTTCCGATTTCCGTCGGAATTCCGACTTCCGACGGAATTCCGATTTCCGATCGGAAAAATCGGAAAATGAACCTGAATAGACCCATAAAATCTTAAATTATCCACAAAAAGTTTAAAGAAGGGGCTCTTTTGGTCGGAAATTCGACAAAATTGAAATGTAACGTTTTGGATATTGCTTGAAAATAGAAACCCACGAAATGGAAATGTAATAAATCAGAAACGTAACAAAATGAAAATGCGTGAGAACAGAAACGTGGTAGAGCAGAAATGTGTCGAATTTGAAGTAAAATGGCAATGGAGCGCGTTTGCGAGATTTATTTTTCATAACGACTTTTTCGATATTTTTCACGTTTTTCTCGATATCTTCCACGTATGTTTTAATTTTTTTTCACGTTTTTTCAATTTTTTTGATACGTGGAAATTTTTTTTTAATCGACAAAAAAACGTGAAAAAAACCGAAAAAAAGACGTGAAAAAATCTAAAAATACGTGGAATATATCGAGAAAAACGTAAAAAATATCGTAAAAGTCGTTTAAAAAAATGATCTTGCAGACGCGCTCCATTGCCATTTTACTTCAAATTCGACACATTTCTTCTCTGCTACGTTTCTGTTTACACACATTTTCATTTTGTTACATTTCTATTTCGAGGGTTTCTATTTTCACGCAATTTCCAAAACGTGACATTTTAATTTTTTCTAATTTCCAATCCGAAAGAGCCCCAAAAAAAATTGAGGAAAGATACGTAGATTCGTGTTTTAAATAGGAAATTTGTGTCACGGACATTTTTTCCAAAAAAAAAAAAACCATTTCTAGTACCAAATTTCGACAGAAAAAAATGTTTTTTCCGACGTCGGAAAAATATTATTTCCGACGGAAACGGAAATATTTTCGGAAATCATTTTGTCTCGGAACGGAATCGGAAATTTTTTCGGAAGTGAAACTGCCTCGGAACCGGAATCGGAAATTTCCGACATCGGAATTCCGACGGAATTCCGACTTTTCGGAAATTTCCGAGAAAGCCTGATCATGATGCAAGTTCGATCTATCGGCAAATTGACATTTTTTAGTTTTTTTTTTTTCAATTTTCAATTTTTCACATTTTTTATTCGAAAAATTAACATTTTTTGGAAAAGCTGCGTTAAAATTACCCAAAATGTCAAAATTTGTCACAATTTTCAAAAAAAAAAAAATTTTTTTTCTGAACTTGTCCAAAAGGAGTACACGAGGTGTGGCCTAGCTTTTGCGTGATGGCCTAGAAATTAGAATTTTCGATTTTTGCTCAAAATTTCGGGATTTTTTTGCATTTGCGTTTATTTTTAAACCTAAATTTTTGATAAATTACGGAGACGGCAAAGAAAATCACAAAAATGTCAAAATTTTGGAAAAACATTTTTTTTTTCGGTTTTTTATGCGATTTTCTACATTTTTTGGAAAACTGCTTTGAAATCGCCTAAAATATCTATTTTTGTCAAATTTTTCAAAAAAAAAATTGTCCAAAAGGAGTACACGAGGTGTGGCCTAGCTTTTGCGTCGCGCGCTGGCCTAGAAATCGGCAAAAACCATTTTCGCTCATTCATTTTTCGCTAATTTTCGGTGTCTTTGTTGCAGTTTCCAACATTCTTTGCAGCTACGACACTCCGAAATAACGCAAAATGCTTTGTTTACCGCAAATTGATACCAATTTTGAATTTTTGACGAAATTTTCGTTTTTGAACCATTATTTTTATTTTTTTATAGCTGTTATCACTGCTGTTATGTGTTTAACGATGTTCCGATGTTCCACAGGGAAGTTTTTCGCTGCGAGACCTGACCTGACCTGATATGCGGAACATCGGAGCGTCGTAACTGAATAAAAAAAGTACCGATCAGAAGAGATTCCAGTCGTCGAGACGGCCCAACTGCTTCCACAATCTCCTTGGTCGGCAATCGGATGAATAAGAGGACCCCATCTGGAAGAAAGAGATTGTTTTCGTGTGCTACACGTGGAGGATTTTGGCTTTTAAAAAATTTCCTTGAAAAATGGCCAAAATTTGTCTAAAAAGGCTTGATAAACAGACAAAAAAGACTCAAAAAATCCCCATTTTTGCTCACTTTTGTCTCGCATCAAACTCTTCCGGCAAATCTCGTGGTTTTATCAAAATCTCGTTCATATTCTGAACACTGCGCTCCGGAAAAAGTGTGCCCAGACGATATTTGATTCCGTCGGCCAGACTTCGTCCCCAGAATGTCGAATAGTTTCGCGCAGTCCATCTGAAATGTGACAAGTGATAAGGGAAAGATTGTTGCGTAATTGAGATCCGTCAGAGACGCACGCGTATTTTGACGCAAGAAGTGTGTCAAAATCAAGAGTGATAACGGTTTTGTCGGATTTATTATTTATTACTTCCAAATTCAAGCAATCAACAAATTCGGCTGATTATTGGTGTTTATGCTTCGCTTTGAAACTTTTCGTCGTGGACATGGCTATTAGCCATCCATTTAATCGTCTAATCGAGTTGCTACTTGAATTTCGTATGCAACTCGTTTGAAAACACAGTAGCCAAAAACTTACGAATATCGGCCAGTGTGAATTTTTTCCACAATATCCGGCTGGATCAGGCAGGCCGTTCCATCGCACTTCCACATTCCGTTTTGGCAAGTGCTGAAATTTCGGGAACTTAACGGCTAATAGCCGGGCCGGGCGCATTGTCCGCATAAAACGCGATATTTTAGGCCACCTATGAAACGTACCACTTTTCGCAATTCCTCTCCATTTGATCACCATTCACCGAGCAGCCTGAAAGAAAAAAAAACAAATGATAACTGTCAGTATTTCATGCCCCCTCTCACTTACTCTCGCCATCCATCCGCTGGTCATTTTGAATGTCTTTTCCGCGACAGGTGGCCTCAAAGTCGGGACAACAGTCATTTCCTGCATAAAACCACAGTTGAATTGGTTTTATGAAATTAAAAAACGACATTACCTCCGTCGGGTCCTCGATCGCAGAACATGTCACAGTAGCAAAGGTGATCGCCGAGAATTGGCGCCGTGCAGTCGTCGTCTCGACTCTCGCAACACGTTGGTGTACGTACGGAACAGTAGTCGCCTGTGCGGAAAATTATTATTTGAAGAAAAATTTGAAAAAATTGGAAAAAAAAAAATTTTTTTTGGAAAATTTTTTGTTCGAGCTCAATAAAATTTGCAGTTGTTTTTTTTAATGAAAAAAATTTTCAACTTCAAACTTTTTGTCAAACTCATTTTTTTTTTAATTAGAAATGCAACAAAAATACGGCAAAAATTGAAATTTATTCCCGGAAGTTACAATTTTTGGCGGGAATTCAAAAAAAAAATCATGCAAAAAATTTTTTTTTCGAAAATTTTTTTAAATTTGAAATTTTCGTGGCTAATTTTTAATTTAAAAATTGGATAAACAACATTTATTTTTCGCCAGTAGGGCTCTGTATATGGAAAGAAAAAATGGATTAAAAAAAAAAATTTTTTTCAAAAATTTCAAATTTCCCCGCATTTTCTTCCATGAAAATTCGGAAAAAACTTGAAAGAATAAATGAATTTTTTGCATTAATTACCTGTATTTTTAGTTCAAAAGTCGATTTTTTAAAAAATTTGAAAAAAAATTTTTTTGGAATTTTTTTTCTTCGAAAAATTTCAAATTTCCGCGCATTTTTCTAAATAAAAACTGTGCAAATTTCGGAAAAACGGTGTTTTTTTTGCAGTTTTGTCCTGCATTTTTAATTGAAAAAAAAATCGATTTTTCATAAGTTGTGAAAAAAAAATTTTTTTTTTCGAAATTTTAAAATTAAATTTTTTTTTTTGAAAAATGCATTTTTAACCTTGAAAATATAACAAAAAACGCCAGAAAATACCGATTTTTTCCTAAATGTACAACTTTTGACAAGAACTCGAAAAAATAATTTTTTTCAAAAAAAAAATAAAACATTTCTGAAAATTTTTTTCTTCCTAATTTCGCCACTAACAATGAATTAAAATTTAATAAACATTCAAAATACATCAAAACAATCTCAAAATCATGCGAAACGCTAACTTTTTCAATTAAAATTTCAAATTCCCGCCACCCACGGTGTTTGCAGACCCACACAACCCTTTCTAAAAAACCCCGAGGGGCCGGAGTTTCGATTTTGTGTTTGCGACACTGATTACTGTAGTTTTGATGAAAATGCCTGCTTTTCCCCTTTCTACACTATTGAAAAGGTTGGAATGCAATTTCTTGTTCTCCCCTGCAAACTTATCAATTTATCATCCGCCTCCCTCAAGGTTATTACTCATTTTCATTTCTCTTTCACTTTAATACAAAGAATGTGGTCTAAGAGGGAAAACCTAGGCCAAAAAACGTCAAAAATTGTTCCGCGCGGGGGGGCTCAAAAATGGAAGAGAGGTCCCACTGGGTCAACTTTTTTGATGGATGTGCCTGATTTAGGTGCTTTGTTCTGTTTATCTGACCAAAAGGAATTGGTTTTGAGTTTTGCGACGTTTTGAGATTCAAAATTTCGATAAATGTGAAATGGAGTTTTTTGTACGTTTTGGGCTTGGAATTTTAAAATATACAGTGGCTAAAAATTACTAAAAAATTGTTGTTGAACGTTTTTAAATTTGAAAACTGCAGTTTTTAAACAATTTTTGAAAAAAAAAATTTCTTTTTTTGAAAATTTGAAAATTTTTTTCAATTGTTTTGTCTGAAAAATAGATTTCTAGACCCCTAAATACACAAAACAATTTTTAAAAAAATCTAGTAAAAACATAATTTAGCAGTATTTTTCAACAAAAAAAATCCACTTGTCCACGTGTAGTACACGAGAGCAGAAATTTAAAAAAAAATTTAATTTACTGTCATTTTTTAATTTTTTAAACTTTTTTGCAAAATTTTCGGAACTGAAAACGTATTCTAGAGCCCTAAATGCAATTCGAATTCTAGAGCCCTAAATGCAATTAAAAAAAAAAAATTTTTTAACAATTTTTTTTTAAAATTTTAATTTGTCTTGTCCACGTGTAGTACACGGGGGGATTTCAAAATAATATTTTTCTTATTTTTTTAGGCCCAAAAAATTCCGAAAACAGCTAAAAAATTTTGAAAAAAAAAAATTTTTTTGCCGATTTTTAAAATTTTAAAATTTGCCTTGTCCACGTGTAGTACACGAGATCGGGGGAAATTTTAAAATTGGTTTTTTATTAATTTTTTACATTTTTAAAATTTTTACAGCAGGAAATGTGTTCTAGAGCCCTAAATTGAAGCAAAAATTCCCCGAAAATTCAGAAAATTTTTTTTTAAATTTTTTAAAATTTGCCTTGTCCCCGTGTAGTACACGGGGGATTTCAGAATATAAATTTTTCTTTTTTTTTAAGCCCAAAACGTTCCGAAAACCGCTAAAAAAAATTTGAAACAAATTTTGTTGGCGATTTTTAAAAATTTCAAATTTGCCTTGTCCACGTGTAGTACACGAGGTCGGGGAAATTTAAAATGTCCGTTTTTACTGTTTTTTTTTCACATTTTTGTGAAATTTTGACGGTTTTAGAACCAAATAAACAAGGTTAAAGACCTTTCGAAAAAAAAAATTTTTTTTTTTAATTTTGAAAAACAAAAATCCAAATTTTTAATTTTTTTTCTGCCTAAAAAGTGCGATTTTGGGCTCTTAAATTTAAAAATTCATATTTTTTAGACAGTAACCATAGCAAAAAAAGTCCCACCTGGAATTCCATGAAATCCTCTGGCAGCCACGTGCACTACTAGGAGAGCGGTGAATAGTAAACTTTTGAAACGTGGCATTTTCTTGGTTTTCACAAGAGAGGAACGACCACACAGCCACGCAAAAGAGCGAAGTCTTCTTCTTCTTCTTCGTCATCGCTCGCCTTCATCTTCCTCCCCAAAAGTGGCTCCGCCCACTATTTCTCTGCGTCTCTCCGCTGCGCCCACTCTCTCGGCATGGGTTTGGTCTCCATATCATCATCATAATCATATCAGTGTTGTTCTCGCGCGCGCCTCGAAATGTGGAAACAAAGCGAGCGGAAAAGAAACAAATTGAATTTTAGGTCGTCGTCGTCGTTGTCGCCAACACAGAAATTTGCAATTTCCGTCAATTTGGTGCGCTTCGCTTTTGTTTCCGGTGTCAAAATCCTGCTCCAAAAATAGCAATGGTCCAGTTTTCTGTTTCAATAAAATGATAGCCAGTTTCTGGTCTCAATTCATGTGTAAACGATGGCAACAAAAAAAAGAGAAAGAAAGATTTAGTTTTACACCTGACTTCATCAATTTTCGGCCACCCAGAATGATACAGACAGCCAATGATTTACGACGGCGCCACAGGAAAGCGGGAGGAGGGCGATGATGCAAGTGCGCTCTATTGAGGCGCGCTGGAGTTTGAGGGCAGGATGGCTTTTTACAACAACAACAACAACAACAGCAACAACAAACGTGAATTTTCCAATTTTTAACGTTAAAACGCGTTATTTAAAAACACGAAAAAAACGCGAAAAAAAGTGAAAAAAAAAACCTTAAAAAAAACTGCCGTACCCAAAAATTTAAAGGCGCATGCCTTCTTTTTTTGACAGGATAGCATTTAGCGGCCAATATTATGCAAAATTTTAATAAAAAACTTGGTATTTCATTACGAAAAATGCAAAAAAAAATCAAAAATTTGCAAAAATTATGACATTCGCGACCAGGCTTGTTCGGAAAATGCTTTTCGGAAAATCGGAAAAGGACATTTTTTCCGAAATAATTTTTCGGAGAATCGGATACCCGAAATTTTTTCCGACTTCAATTTTCGGAAAATCGGATATCCGACATTTTTTCCTATTTTATTTTTCGGAAAATCGGATTATCCGATTTTTTCCGATTTTCGAAACTAAAACTGGATTTTTTTTTTTATTTTGTATTTTCCAAAAAAGATTCTTAACAATTGGCTCATCTTATTTCTTTGAGAAAAAACGAAAATCAACAAATTAACCAAAAATTCAACAAAAAATAAACAAATTTAAAAAAAATTCAGATTTGAGAAGTTCTTGGTACTTTGAAGCGGCACCTAAAAGAACTGCACTTTCCCGATCATTTTCGGAAATTTTTCCGACGGGAAAATTTTCCGGATAATTAATTCGGAAAACTTTCCGACGGGTAATTTTTCCGAAAAATAAATTCGGAAAATTTTCCGTCGGAAAAACTTTCCGAAAAAAGTCGGAAAATTCGGAAAATCGGAATTTCCGTTTTCCGACTCCGACCAAGCCTGTTCGCGACGAGACCAACCGAAAAAGAGGTATGCGCCTTTAAGTTTGAGATACGGTATTCAATTTTTTTTTTGATTTTTTCTGTTTTTTCTTGCGTTTAATTGTTTTTTCAAAGCATTTTTTCGACATTTTTCCGAACAAACTCATCGTAAAATTGTAAAAAAATAAAAAATAAAAATTTTTTTTTCAGATTTATTTATCATCTTTTCAATCAATTCCAAAATTTTATGAGAAGAGCATTTTTTCACATTTTTTCGAATTTTTCCCCAATTTATTTTTGATTTTTTTTTTGTTGCTTTTGCACGATATTTTTCCAATTTTTAACGTAAAAAAGCGTAGAGTAGCGAAACAATGTTAAAAATATTTACTGTATCAAAATTTAAAGGCGCATGCCTTCTTTTTTTTTTGACAGGATAGCATTTAGCGGACATTATTATGCACAATTTTAATAAAAAACTTGGTATTTCGTTACGAAAAATGCAAAAAAAAAAATCAAAAATTTCAAAAATTATAACATTCGCGACGAGACCAACCGAAAAAGAGGTATGCGCCTTTAAGTTTGAGATACGGTATTCCATTTTTTGTCTTTTTTTCTTTTTTTTTTCTGTTTTTTCTTGCGTTTAATTGTGTTTTTTCAACGAATTTTTTGGCAAAATTTCGAATTTTTATCTCCAAAACCGATTTCCAATGTAAATACTTTGTAATTTTATAAAAATTACAGCAAAAAAACCTTTCAAAATTTCTGTTGCAAACATGTTTCCCAATTTTTTGCGCGCGCGTTTGTTAATTTTAGATCCTTTCAAATTCAATTTTCTCAAATTGTGAACCACAATTTAGTCTTGGTGTTGATTGTTTCGCACTATGAAAATCAAATTTATTTTTTTTGTTCTCAATTATTCGTTTCCTTTTGCCTAGTTATCCGAGCCCATGGAAATCAGTCGATGCAATAAGCCCATTCCGATTGTTAGTTCTCGATATCTGCAACAAAAAATGGTGTTTTCAGGGTGCCGACGACTGCCGTAGCGAAAACGCGCTTTATTGAAGTCGACGAGGCGCAACCGCAGTGCGTTTGAAAAAGCAAGTCGCCAGCACCCCGTTTTGCGCTCATAAAGTCTTAAAAAAAAGAGTACTTGGCGCAAATCTCTGCAAAACTTGGTCGTTTATCGATCGGCTCAAAGCACATCTTCATCACTTTTCGATCTTCTGACGCCATTTCAGGCGGTCCTTCCAGGCGGAGATTCTCCTGAGTCACTCGGCGACGCACCTCTTTTAGGACCTGTAATTCAGCCAGATTTATGGTTATTAGCCGCGCATATTTGGCACATTATCAGCAGAAGTTTGGAGATATTAAAGTCTTATTTCGGTTTTTTTTCTCGATATTTTTTTTCTGTCAGATATATACCGTAAAAACTGTATTAGAAGGGACCCTCCGAAGACCCTACGAAAAATAGAAGGGCTGACCCTTCTAAAACTTTTTTTACGGAAATTTATTTTGTTTTATTAAATTTTATAGACGTTATAGCTAGCTCACATCCGTATTTATTTCAGATTCAACATGGGAAAAATCGATCGATGATCGGATTTTTAAGCGCCGACAATTTCAAATCTTTATATTGGTTGATAACTTTCATTCTTATGATATTATGAAAAATGTTGACAAAATTGTTCTAAAAATGCAATCTGTTCCGTGAAATACTCGCCAATTTTTGACGTTTCTATGAATAACGCCATAATGCCGCGTCCAAAGTTCAAAAAATTCCTGAAATCAGGATTTTTTTGCAGTCCAAAGTTCCGAAAAATCTCTCAGACATATTATCAATTCAATATTCTTGCCGGCTACAGTAAGCAGTGGCGCGAAACATCGAGGCTCCGCCCCATCAGGTCTTTTCAACTGAATTCAACTGAACGTAGATCAAAAAATGTGAGCGGGTGTGTCGCCGCAGACATGTGTCGTTATGTCTGCGTCTATTATAAAACTTTCGCGGGCGCCTATGGTAGCCGGCAAGAATATTGAATTGATAATAACAGGCGCGCACAGTTGAAACCGGCTTTACCGTAGTTCCTTCGCTGCGAGACCTTCTATGTTTAAACTTCAATTTTCCCACAGTTGCTCTATTTTTTCTTTTATACGGGAAAATTCACTTCTAAACATAGAAGGTCTCGCAGCGAAGGAGCAACGGTAACGTCTGTTTCAACTGTGACCGCCTGTTATTTCAGGAATTTTTCGAACTTTGGACGTGGCATAATAAAGCGCATTTTGCGCCAAAAATCACCTTAATATCAGCGTACGGATACTCTCCACTAAACACCTCAAACATGACGACTCCAAAACTCCACACATCGGATTTTGACGAGTAAATGCCCTTGGAGAGTGTCTCTGGCGCCAGCCATCTCACCGGCACTTTCATCAACTTGTGCTCTTTGTGCAATTTGCCGAATAGGGATAGTCCGAAATCGCTAATTTTGCAATTGTCCGATTTGTCGAGCAGACAGTTTCGGGCTGCCAAATCGCGATGGATTACCTGGAAAATGCCATCTGCAATGGACCTATTCACAAAACCGGAAAAAAACGGAAAAAAATTGCGGGAAAAATCAGAGAATGCTCCGATTGACCTGAAATTTTGGGAAATATTCTCCTGTACATGCTCAAAAAATTTTGGACCAAAATATCGATTTTAAAAATATCGTTTTTTTTCTGAAAATTTTAAAAATCGATATTTTGGTCCAAAATTTTTTGACCATGTACAGGAGAATTTTTCCCAAAATTTCAGGTCAATCGGAGCATTCTCTGATTTTTCCCGCAATTTTTTTCCGTTTTCTTCCTTTTTTCCGGGTTTGTGAATAGGTCCACAATATTTTCGAGCCCTTGACAAACCCGAGGAATAAGCTCCGCCTCTTTTAAAACTGCGGCACGAGTTCTGTAGAGGAAGTGCTATAAAATGCAAAAATACGGTGCCACAGGCTTGCAAAAGGGGCGGAGTTTATTCCCCAGGTTTGTCTGGGTCTCGGAAATCAAGCATTGAAACTTGGTAATCCAAAAGAAGTACACGAGGTGGCGGCAAATCAAATTCGAACGCATTTCACAATTTTTCTTGCAATTTCTCTCTTATGTTGCGTAAATTTTGGCCTAAAATTTTTATTTTTATCGAAAAATTATTGATTTTTTCGAGTTTCAAGTGCAAAACACCGTAAATTGCATATTTTACGGTATTTTTTTGCGCTTGAAACTCAAAAAATCGATAATTTTTCGATAAAAATAATAATTTTGGGCAAAAGAATGGTGAAATGCATTTGAATTTGCCGCCACCTCGTGTACTCCTTTTGAAAGTTTTCAATTTTCTTTTCTTTTTGCAAATTTCGATGCATTTTACGTTTCTAGCCTTTTTCTTTAGAGGTTTTGACAAAATTGGGAACAAGCCCCGCCCATTTTGCAAGTCTGCGGCACAGATTTTTTTTTTTGCATTTTTCAAATTTCTCGGCGTCTCCACGGTGGCGATCTGCCAAGTTCAGCTAAATGCGTGCAAAAATGGAGACGCAGAGATGCGAATTAAAATTCAAAATAAAAATTCAAAACATGGTCCCGTCCAATGTGCTCAACCGATTTCCAACAACCGGTTTTCACCGGTTTTTATTCAAAAAACCGGTGGAAAAAAACCGGTTGTTCGAATAACCGGTTATTCGAAACAACCGGTTTCTATTCTGATAAAAACCGGTGTTTTGTGTGCAAACACAGCGACGCGCAATTGCAGATACATTGAATAGTACGCGCAAAGTTGATTTTTTTGCGGCTTGCCAAGTTCTTATGAACCTATTCATAGGATTCGTTTTTTTCACATTTTTTAACGTTTTTTAACATTGTTTGACGTTTTTTTTAACCCTATGAATTATTAGCGATTCAATATTATTGCCGGTTTCACGCGAAAAACCATATGCTACACCTCTTCAGCTTTTTTCAACTGAACGCAATAAAAAAGCCGAGTGGATGTGGCCACTCGTGGCTTTTTTATTTTTAAAAAATAACTGTGGTGTTTGCACAGTTTTCGCGTAAGACCGGCAAGAAAATTGAATCGCAATAATAATTTATTCCTTGCTTATTTTAAAATGTATCTTTTTTCTTTTTTATTGTGTTTTTAATCGAGTTGCATCATAAAGAAATAAAATCCGGTCCAAGTATTTTATGTAAAAATTGAAAATGCACAAAAATTTAAAGTTTGCGTGAAAAACGAGGGCGACGCAACTCGACTGAGAACACAATAAATTTTCAATTTCTTTTGGTAATTAAAAAATTTCATTTTCTTTCAACACTTGTGAACAACAAAACAACGAATAAATTAACAAAACATGTGTAAGTAATTGGACCAGTTAATCAATGGAACGAAAATCATCTTCCTCGTTATCCGAATTTTCAGCTTCTTCTCTAATTGTTTCTGGCTCTTCAATGTCATCCGTATCCATGTAGTCGTACTCGATATCGTCGTCGCTCTCTTCATTTTCGTCCCATATATCAAACCTGCAATAAAAATATCATAAAATAATGTAAAGTTTTATTGTGGGAAAAATATTGATTCTCGCGAGGAGTTTCGAATTTTTTTTGGATGGCTATATTTGTTTTTCTCAGTGTCTTATTTCTAATTCCATGGTTTTTGTGGCTATTTTCTGATTGGAAAAACGCAGCACCTCTCCTGTCATGGCTTGCGAAATCAATATTTTTATGAAATTTAGAAAACAAAAAAATTGCAACGCGGTGTTTGCGTACTTTTGAAATTCAAACGAAAAAAGGGAGAGCGTGACAAAACCGGGGAAAAACGAGAAACCGGGGAACACAAAACCGGAGAAAAATGTCAAAAACCGGGGAATTCGACACTGTCACGCAAAATTGCGGACAACGCTGAATTTCAAAATTTGTCTAAACATTTTCCGCAATTTGCGCGGAAAATCAGAGTCATCCGCAATATTACGTGACAGTGTCGAATTCCCCGGTTTTTGACATTTTTTCCCGGTTTTGTGTTCCCCGGTTTCTCGTTTTTCCCCGGTTTTGTCACGCTCTCAAAAAAGGAACGTTTATCTTCATTTGCTATGCTATTTTTTTCATTTTTGAATTTTAAAAGTACGCAAACACCGCGTAGCAATTGTTTTGTTTTCACAATACCAGTAAGGTACTTACTGTTTTCGTTGCCGAGCCTTTGCTGTAGTTGTGAGCATCATATTAATGGTTTCAGATTTCAGACCGTTCCTTTTTGCATTTCGAACGTAGTTTGAGCATTTGCTGAAAAAATTAATAATGAAGAAAATCTTTATGATAGTACCTAAATAAACGCTCGGAAACGGATGACGAGGCGGGTGCTGCGAGAATTTTTTTAGCACATTTCGACAGCATCGGGAGATTGCAATGTTGTTCTTTCCAGTAATTTAGAGGAGTACTGGAGTAGCTTGGCCGATGACTTGTCAACATTGCTCTGTAGTTGATCAGCTCATTCTAAAAAAAATATTTTTATTTCTCCAGTAGTTCACTATGTGTTGGAGAATACGTTGTTCTAAACGCGAAAACAACGCCGAATACGCAGATAAACTATAATTTTCCGTTACGTTGGTGTAATTTATTCGTTTGAAAAAACGTACTCTTCAACACACCGTGAGGTCAACTAACTTCGAGCGTCGTGGCGTGGTCGCAGCTATTTCCCAATTGTTTCCTCAAAAAGTTTTCCACTCCCAGCTCTTTCGATTGAATAACTGTATTCGAACTCGGAGTCGTCGGAATATCAGTTGAGAAAAACTCAGAAACGGATATTTCTGCGTCTTTCCATGACTTATTTCCAGTCAAGTTGGGGACGTAGGCGAATCTCGGATCTAACAAAAGCTGCATCAGAATGAAATCATTTTCAAGATACACGTCAATCCTATAAAACATTAAAATTTGTTTAATTTGAAAAAAAAAAAAAATATTGCCTTTTTTTCAAATACTTCGCGAGTTTTCTGGCCAACGGCGATTGGGTTTGCTGGATTTCGTCCAAATTTGACAACATACATGGGATGATTTCGGAGCCAAACGATTCGTCCTTTTCAAGCTGAATTGTTCACTGATAAAATTGAGTTTTGAAGCATTTGGTTTATACCCTTCGCATTGTAATATACAAGGGTCGAAGAATAGTCAGAGACTCTTGAGTAATGTTCAGTTCGGGAGGAGTTAACAGATAAGATTGTAATCCTGAAAAGCTCCCGAAAGCGGTAATCTGTAATCGAGACTTAAAATTATGCGAAAATAACGGTTTCTTACGTTGGCGTAATAGTTCTTGAATAACAAGAAGATGCTCGCCCAGCGAGTTGGACTGAGTGGCAATGGCAACGGTTCCGTCGTCTTCAGAAGAGATGCTGTTCTGAAAATATCAAATTCTAAGCCACTAAACAGCAAGTTTTTGTTAAAAAATTTTTTTAATTCGTGATTTTAAAAATTTTCCACTTAAAATTACGTTAGTTGAGAATTTTTTGTTTTGTTTTGCTTTGAACACAAATTAAAATATACTTTTTCATCTCGTCCCGTTCTGATTTATGAGAACGAATGTATGCCGCAACTTTCTTAGTTTTATCAAGAATTCTCTTGATACACGGGATTTGGCCATACTCTTCAAACACCAAATTTATCACGTGGCACGAGCAATGTAAACTGCAAAAATTTGTAAGAAAAATTAGACAATGCAGCAAATTGTTAGCATACTTCAGCAGATTGTGAGTCTGCGATAGACATTGCAAAACTCGTGCGCCATCGGAGATCACTGCCATACAGTCGCTTAACTTTAAATTCACACGTTCGAGAAGAGCTATAAGAGCATTTGAAATGTTAATTGACGTGCCTGGTCCCGAAACTGTTTCTACACCAATCAACTGAAAATGAAGCCATTTTCCCCTTTTTTTCATTTCTACTTCTGACTTACGTGCATTTCGCGTTCGTAATTCTCATTAACGAAAAGAAGGTGCACGGAATAGAACGAGTGATCGTGTTTTCTATCCGAAAATCCATCAGTGACAAGAACAAAGCTCTGAAAAAATGTTGCAAATGATAAAAAAAATGTAATTCAAAAACGAACTTTAAAATTTTTAAAATGTTTCTTCATGTCGTTTGTGTATTTTTCATTTTCCGTATCAATGTACCTGCGGAGTGTGTTGGCTGATGGTAAGGCATATTGACTTGAAAGTGTGCGAACAAATGATTGAAACTCAAGATTTTCGACGATTCGAAACGAGCTGGCTGAAGTGCAGATGAAATTTGCTAAGCATTCATCAGTTGATTGGTTCGTCGGCTCGTTTTCATTTTCTTGATGAATTCTTTTCAAATTCGGTTTTTCTTCAAATAAAGACGATCTCCTAGCAGCCTTAAAAAAAATCATTTTTTAACCAAGATTAATTTCCTAGCATACCTTAGTTTTTTTTGCGTATTCATCTGGGTGCATATTTTTTAAGTGCGCTATTATATTTGATGTTGAATTGTTGTACCTTAGTTGTCTTCGGTACAGTGGACATCCTACAACTTTTTGACTCGAGTCGATCGGCTTATCAAATACTTTCCAAACGGGAGACGTCATCCTGCTGAAACAATTAAATATCACGGAATATTTAAGGAAAAAATATAGAAAAACGGAAAATAGAACTAGAAAAACAAGAAAGATTTGAATTTTCAAGAGAGAAACAACAAAACAACATAGATTTGCGCGCCGTCCGCGATTGCGCGTCGTGGTGTTTGCACACAAAACGCCGGTTTTCGCCGGTGGAAACCGGTAGAAATCGGCGAAAACCGGTTTTTTCACACCGGTGAAACCGGTTTTTTTTTTGTAGCCGGTGGAAACCGGTTTTTACCGGTTTCCACCGGTATCAAAAAACACCGGTTTTTATCGGTTTTTGCCACCGGTGGAGCACATTGGTCCCGTCCCAAAATTGACTTGCAAAAAGGGGCGTGGCTTGTTCCCCGATCTCCAAAAAGGCGACGCGTACCTGCTTCCTCTCCAAATATCGCATTCCCTTGGCAATCTGTTTGCAATATTTACGCATATTCGGACCGCTCAACGGGCTATCCTTTTTGTCGATTCGCTCGCGAAGACTTCCGCCCGGACACAGCTCCATCGCAATCATTATTGGCTCTTGTTGTGTCGCAACGCCGTACAAACGGACCACGTACTTGTGATTGAGCTTCAGCATCAAGTTGGCCTCGCGTAGGAATGTGATTCTGCAAGCAAGCCCGTTATTTTTCCCCAATTTGTACTGAACAACTGTTTTTCCTCTTATTTTTAACCTTTTTGGAGAAAAATGAGACAATATTGATTTTTAGCCACCCCGCAATTCATTATTCTTGCTCAAAAATCAGAAAATACGATAAAAATTGAATTGAACAAAAATATTTTTTGAACGTCGCGCTAAATTTCCGAGTCTAATGGAGCGCGTTTGCTGCGTGTCTATCGGTGTCGGATATTAATTTTTGCGGCCAAAAAAATCTATTTTTACACACTTTTTTTGCACTTCTCTGTCATTATTTTTGTCTTTTTTCGTGGCAAAAAATTGCCCCAATCTCAGGTAATGATTAGCGCCCGGACAGTGTGCAGGGTTTCGCTGGGAAACTGCACGCAGGCAATGCGTGGAATGAAAAAGTACCCACTTCCCGTCACCTTTGAGAGTAAGTAATTAATTATGGACCTATTCATTTGAATTAAAATGAATTTTTATGTCACATTTATTCAATGCATTACAACATATTAATTAATTAATCTGAATTTTCCTGAACCATTGAGTTTGAGTTTTTCTGCAAATCGCGCCTATTCATCCTGGTCAAAAAATGCATCTTTTGTCATCATTTTTGCGTACTCGGAGTACATTTTTAAAGGCGCATACATTTATTTGTTAATAGATCAACTTATTTGACCAGGATGACTAGGCGCGATTTGCAGGAAAACTCAAACTCTATGGTTCAGGAAAATTCAGATTAATTAATTAATATGATGTAATGCATTGAATAAATGTGACATAAAAATTCATTTTAATTCAAATGAATAGGTCCATTATTGTTTAAAAAAACATTTTTTTTTTAGACGTGCGATTTCCACAAAATGGCGCGCTCAAACTGCCCGCCATGGTCGCCGAGCCAATTTACGACACTGAGAAAGGAGAGAAAAAGTGAGTTTTTTTTTATTGGCTCCACGACAAATATGGTCCGAGCGGTCTGAAACTTTGAGAACTGAAAATCGCATAGCAACGAATCATCCATTCCAGATACAAATCCACAAAACGCATGATTGAGACGCGAGGAGTGGAAGAAGTGCACACTGAACTAATCCACGAACAGTACGGCCTGGCCGCCGTCTCCGGAGGCTTCATCGGCAGCGACGACTTCAAGTTCCTCCAGGACCGTATCAACAAGAATTTGATCGCCAATCAATTCGCCGTGTGGCGAGTCGACGCACCATGGCTTCCGCGAACAAAAAAGGCGCAAGGAACGCGATTGGGTGGCGGAAAAGGATCGATTCAAAAGTACGTGACGCCGGTCAGAGCGAATCGAATCATCCTGGAAGTTGGCGGCTACATCACAGAAGTGGAGGCAAAAGCGTTCCTGTTGTATCTGTGCGAACGCTTCTCGTTTCCCGTCGAGTTTGTCAGCGAGTTGATGCTCGCCGAGCGACGAAAGAGGCAAATTGAAGAGATGGCGATGAACAAGAATCGGTTCAATTGGGATACGGTCATCAAGTATAATATGCAAAATTGTCAAAGTTGGCTGTCGAGTTATGATGTTGCGTGGAAGGGAAAGTATCGATGAGAGGGGAAGAAAAATATTCGTTCGTTAGTTGTTTTATAGTGTGTTTTTTTTTTGCTCTTTCAATATAATTTTATGGACGTTTTTTTCTTTTGCGACCTTAATAATGTCAGGCTCAGAACGGATCCGCAGTACCTTTACATTTCTGAATTCAGTTTTTTTTTAATTTTCCTTGACAAAAATGACTTTATTGCTGCAAAATGGGTCTAAAATTGAAAATTAACGAATTTTTTCTACCAAAAATAGGAAATTTATAAATGTTTTGCTTCTAGAGTAGCAAAAATCAATCGCCACTTTTGGAGCAAAAAAATCATCATTTTGGCACAAAAATGTTACAGCGATTATTCATTAAAAAATGACGAATAATGCTAAAAAATTGGTCTCAAAATTTGGGAAATAATGTCAAAAATACTCCTGGGATTGCTCAAAAATTTTTGGACGAAAATATTGAATTTTAATTTTTTTTTTTGTTTTTTTTTTGCAGACATTTTAAAATCAATATTTCAGTCCAGAAAATTTCGAGCATGCCCGAGAAATTTTTTGCATTTTTCGACATTTTTTTTTTGCTTTGAATTACACTATCTCGGTGTTTGCAGATACAGGCTCCGCCCTCTTTTGTTCATTTTTTTGAAGATTTTGCGCAAAAATTGCCAAAACCGCGGAAAAAACGGGAATGGGCGGGGCTTACAATTCAAAAAAAAAAAGTTTTGAGGTTTTGACAAAACTGAGAACAAGCCAAACCCCGCCCATTTTGCAAGTTTGCGGCACTGTTTTTCTGCATTCTTCGAATTTCTCTGCGTGGCGATCTGCCAATTTTAGCTAAATGTGTGCAAAAATGAAAATGCACACGCAGAGGCGCGAGAAATAGCGTGCCGCAGACTTGACTTGCAAAAATGGGCGGAGTTTTTTGGCAACACCCTTCAAAATTAAAAAAAAAAAAAAGAAAGAAAGAACCACAAACTTCTCATCCCCGCTGACATTCTTTCCCTTCATCGTCTTCACCGCCACCTCGACATCATTGGTGAACACGCCGAGTGACAGTGTGCCCAGAAACACTTCTCCAAACTCGCCGTTGCCCAATTTCCGTCCCAAATTGATTTGCTCGTGGTACAATTGCCATTCCTCGCGCACCACCCAACTAAACAGTTTGATGCCCGTCTTGTAGACTTCTGCGCGCGATTGTTGGTGATAGCGTATCAAATCGCTAATGTTCTGCAACAAAAACATGCGTGGCTCAAGCTATTGGCTGGCCGGCTCACTTCAAAACAAAACTCTTTCAGATAAAACAGGCCGTTGCTGGCCTTCTCGACGACCAAATGGTGCGGTGTGCCGTCCCAGCGCACCGACAGCACCACAACCTCACTTCCGCGCGTCAATTGCGTCTTGCGGAGCAGAAATTCGCCCTGTGTTCGAACGAGTCGTTCCGACTCTTCGCGTGACATGTAGCCGTGATAGAACGGTTCGTCTTCGAGCAGAGCGCCACTGCATCCACTCCAGTTTGTGATCTGTGGGAGCAGAATTAGATTCCAGGAATTTCATGTCTCTCTCTCTCTCTCTCAGCGGCTTTATACGCCAATAATTTTCTGTCGTTTTCCGCCATTTTTTATTGATTTTTCCACAATGGACCTATGCAGAGTACTGCAGAAAAACGGAAAAAATGACAAACAACCAGGGGAAATCTCGGAAAATACTCCGATTGGTTTGAAATTTTGGGAGAAACTGTTATGGACCGAAATATCGATTTCAAAAAATATTGATTTTTTTTTCTGAAAATTTTTAAAATCGATAATTCGGTCCAACATTTTCTGAGAATTTCATGTCCGGGAGCATTTTTGACATTTTCCCCCAAAATTTCAGACTAATCGGAGAATTTTCCGAGTTTTTTCCCAGTTTTTTGTCATTGTTTCAGTTTTTCTACAGTGCTTTGAATAGGTCCATATTGGGAAAACAAAAAAATTGCAGCGCGGTGTTTGCGTACTTTTGAAATTCAAATGAAAATGGGAACAAACCTCCTCAGGTATCGAGTCAAACTTTTTTTTAAACTTTTTTGAGTAACAATAAAGCCATTATTAAACTTTTTCAAGACACGTTTAAACTTTTTCAAGACGTTCTATTGTGTTTTCAATCGACTTGCGACATGAGAACGCGAGACTCCGCCCACTTATTTATGCGCGACCACGCGAACACAGTGATATTTGAAGAGACGCAGACAGGTAGCGCACAAATAAGTGGGCGGAGTCTCGCGTTCTCATGTCGCAAGTCGATTGAAAACACAATAATACTTTTCAAACCTTTTCATGCTAACATCAAACTTTTTCAAGATGCTCTCAAACATTTCAAAGCCATTTTCAAACTATTCTAACCCTTTTTGAAACTTTTTGAAGCAATGCATGCTTATTTGTTACATGAAAAGGATTGAAAAAGTTTGACTCGCGATACCTGAGTCTTCATTTGCCATGCTATTTCTTTCATTGCCCTTTGAATTTCAAAAGTATGCAAACACCGCGTCGCAACTTTTTTGTTTTCACAATAATATTGGACACTTATTGATCCAAAAATACAGAAAAGTACAATATTTATCGCGCAAATGGCCCCAAAAACTTTATTGCGGAGCTTCAACCGAGGGTCAAAAATCTTTACAGCTCACTTTTTTCAATTTAATCTTCAGAATCCGATGACTTCGACTTTTCGCCTGCACACTCCCACTCTTGTTCTCCTCCACCGATTTGAGCAACGAATTCGAGCCCGAACCATCGCTGGCTGTCTGAAATGTGATATGGACGCCAAACTGTTTTGTTCCGCCTCACTTCTTCGTTCGCCTTCAGCAACAAATCCGGTCCTCCCCCCTTGGACACCGCTTCAGACTCTGACCGGTTGCGATGTTTTGAGTGGTGTACGCTCATGGAGGAGTGGAAAAATTGTGCAACGAAAAAAAAAAGAAATAAATGAATTGAAATGGATAAATAGAAAAGAAAAAAAACGTGATAAACCTTGAATTTTTCGAACAATTTTGGCTTTGTGAGCAGGCGCAGAGTCTTGTTGTTATGGGGTTATTCACGAAATGGCAAAAAACTGCGCAAAAACTCGAAAAATGCTCCGATTGACCTGAAATTTTTGGAAATGATGGGGAAAACTCTCCCGAACATTCCCACAAAATTTCAGACCAAAATACCGATTTTTAAGAAATAGATTTTTTTTCTGAAAATGTTTAAAATCGATATTCTTGTTTGAAATTTTGGGGTAATGTCCGTGAGAATTTTTTCCTTTATTTCCCAAAATTTCAGATCAATCGGAGCATTTTCCGAGTTTTCACCCAGTTTTTTGCCATTTCGTGAATAATGGCGATTGCCCTGACGAAAGTGCGCTCCGTTGAAAAAATATTGACATTTCTTGAGTTGAATCTTGAAGCAGAAAGTGTGTAATCGACGAGACGCAGAGGAGCCAGCTTTGCCACGTGGCACGACCTCAGCGCGTTGGATTTTGACGTGAAAAAAAGCAATCACAAGCACCCCGTGGGTCCAATTGGTGTTCTTCAGAATGTCGTCCAGGTAGTTGGCGATCCTGAATCCTGCTCTCAAAACGTGATAAATATTTATGAATTTAAAATTGAATATGACGATCAAGGTGGAGAAAAAAGAAAGCAAAAAGTTGAATATCTAACAATGAAAAAAACTGGCAACAAAAAAAAAGCAACAACAACAACAACAAGGATGTTGTGGTTATTTACGAAATGGCAAAAAAAAATTGGTCTGCTCCTGGACATGCTCAGTCCAGTTCACTTATTGAAGATTTTGCGCAAAAATTGGGCGGGGCTTGCGAGTCCGCAAACACTGTTTTTTTTCTGCTATTCCACGAATAACCAATCCCATAAAGAATTACGTGTCTATAAAAAAAAGTGGTTACTGTAATCGAAATAGTTTCAGGTGAAAAGTCCTTTTGCCCATTTGTCGGCCAATTGCGCCCAATCGTGTTGCACCTTTTGCAACTCTTCCACACGTTCACCACCATCCAAAGTGATTTCCATTTGGTTATTTGCAGTCTTTTCAGCCTCCTCCTCCTCCTCCTTCTTCTTATTCTTCTCCTCATTCAACTCTCCCCACGTCATCGAGCCGACCAAGTTATGTCTCACATTACCCAAGTGGTAGAGCGCATTTTCGAATGGAACCTGACCGCCGAGTGAGAATCCTGGATTTTGAATAGAGTCTTCTTCACTTGGATCCACTTCCAGTAAAACTGTTCCTTGTTGTTTTCCAGACGTCGGCTTGTTAGTAATATCAATAGAATGACCTCCAATTTGAAGCAGAAGTCGTCCCTTCCGAGTCACCTGAAGTTTTCCGATGCGATGACTCTGTGGTAAACCGAGTACTGGCGCGGATGGAATCTGCCCGGCAGATGTATCTTGATCGTCGGTTTCCATTGGAACGTCTTCTGGCGTTCTAATATCGTTGCATAGCGATAGGACCACAGAGGGAAGTTGGAGGTGGAGAAGTTCGCTGGTAGACGCTTCGAGCATGGCCACAATTTGCTCCGAACTTTGCTTTTCCGGTTTTTCAGCAGATTTTTCTGTGGATCCCAGTTTTTTCTCGTCGACTTGATCGTCCTCTTCCAGGGAGAGCCAAGCACTTTTGTTGAGCACGTTCTTGAACTGCGGCTGATCTTCCAGCGGCAGAACCACCGGCATCACAGTTCCTCGTCGGTAGTCACTCAGGAACTGAAATAGGATTTTGAATGGCATTGTTTTATGACACATACAAAGCAGAGTCGGAATTTCCGATGGAAAATTTTCCGAAAAATGTCAGGTCTCGCACGGAAAATAAAAAATTGAAAAAAAATCAATTTTTTAGGTGATTTTATTGAATTTTTTCACTGTTCATCAAGAAATCAATAATTTTAAAACAATTTTTTCGAGTTTTCCATGCGAAATCCGGCCAAATACCGGCTTTCGTGTGAAATTTTCTGGAATTCTACATGAAAATTTAACCTTTTCTTTGATTTTTACGGAAAACAGCTTTTTTTAACTGGATGCTGTATTAAACATGTTCCGAGACAAATATAACGCTCACCCCATCCGGACGCAATGACTTCATCTCCGTTTGATCGCCTTCCTCGTCACTACACCAAAGAGCATCCCATCCTTCGAATGACGCCTTTCCCTCGTTGTTAATTGATAATTTTCCATCTTTATTCGCCCTGTCGTCGGCCGCCGAAGATGAAGGACCTCCGCTTCCTTTTTCTCTTTTCGAGTATGCAAATTCTGAACCAATCTAGTTTTTTTTTGCTTGAATTTTTTTTTAAATTACTCACGAGCAGAATCAACGTCTTTATCCTTCTTCCTCGACGGAAAATCGCCGCCAAGACCTTCAGAGAACACTCCTCCAGTCTGAATCAGCTCTTGCCTGGGACGAGGGCCTGCTCCACGTCCTCTACCACCTCTTCTATAATTTTAAATTGCAAACTCATCACTTAACAATTAAATAAATAATTACCCTCTCGAGCCTCTATTCGATGTGGACGCCCCGCGAGTTGGTTTTTGCTGCGTCGGAGCTTCCCTTTTGCCGGCGAGCGACAAATTTGGACGTCCTGCTTTCGACATTACGCCTAAAAATTTTTTTTTAAACTGTAGAAAACCAAAGTTATAAGTGAAAAAAAAACTGAAAATTGAAGAAAAATGAAAAATAAAATGAGAAAAAATGCAAAATTTCCCAACTTCGGGAGTCAGTAAATGCGCTCTATTGATAAAATAAGCACGCAACGCGTCGCCGCGTCGCTCCCAACGACATTTATTTCCCCGGACTGCCCAACATTTTTTAAAGATTTTTCCTTTATTTTAATTGTTTTTTCGCTTATTTTTTTAACTTTTGTGTGTTAAATTTGCTGTAGAAAATTTGTTTATTGCTGATTTTGTAGGTTTTATGCTGTCCGTTTGTCCTTTTACCGCTGGAAAAACTCGTGAGAAAGAATTTTTTTCGTATTTAATTTAATTTTAAAACGGCCTGAATTGTACTGGAGGAATTTTTATGGACGTGACGGTTATTTAGAGAAGCAGAGAAACGAAAAAATTCGGAGAATGCTCCAATTTGTGTGAAACTTTGGGAAAAACGTCAAAACTACATTTTAAAATCAATATTTTAGTGCAAATTTTTTTGACATTATTTCCCAAAGTTTCAGATCAATTCGTGCATTTCTGAGAGTAATACCACCGCGTATGAAAGAGGGAAACGGTCTTCGTGCTTACTCAGTGCTTTTGCGACTTTTTCCAGCCACAAGATGTCCGAAACTTGAAATGGAAACATTTTGAAAATGATAACCGAGGGAAACGGCTAATAGCCATCGAATATGGGGCGTGTGCCAAATACATATGGGACACGTCCCGAATCGGTGGCTATTAGCCGTTTTCAATGGCAATTAGCCAAAAATTTCCTGAGTTGATGTTCCTGTCGTTTTCCAGTTTTATGGATCCAGCCTCTGAGCTAGGATCCATGAAACAGGAAAACGTCATTTTCCGGAAAATTGAGTTTTCTGTTTCTCTGCGTCTCTCATCCTTATCACACGAAAATTGACGTTTTTCGAAAAAAATTTCCCGGAAAACGATCTTCTTGTTGTTTTACAGTTCAATAGATCCGGCCTCAGCTGGTTGGATTAGTAAAAATGCTCATTTTGGCCGTCTTTTTGACATTTTTGTCAAAGTTTGACAGCTATTTTGAAATTTCTATGAATAACTTCATTAAAAAAATGTTCGGTGTCACGTACAACACTAATTTGGACGATTTTATATACAACAAAACATGCGATTCCCACGTTTTTCCACGCGGACTCGTCGTCTAACTTTCCATTGCCCGTATTTAATAATTATTGCCCAATCTTCCATCCCACCCCCAACGTCTCCTTTTCCAGGACCATGTTGAGCCGTCAAGTTATCCGTCCAATTGTCCAGGCCGTCAGAAAGGGCCACAGCAGCCATTCGCAATCGCCAGTGACTTTCACCGGACAAGGACCAAACACCTTTGTCCACGATGGATGGGCGTCTGCGGTATGATTTTTTTTGTTTTGTCTCTTGGAACATCCTGATTTCAGCGTCTCCCATTCAACCTCAACAACAAGTGGGGATTCGCCACCAAGGCCGTCACCTTCCTCGCCATCGGCTTCTGGGCTCCGTTCATCGTCGTCGAGTACCAGCTGAGAAAGGCCAACCAATAAATGAATGCACGTGTGCTGAAGCTCGATATTCCGCGATAAATTTTGTATAGTGTGTTGTTGTGGCTACGACCCTGAGGACCTGAAACGGTCGTTCCATGGGTTTAAAGAATAAATAGACGACATGTTCGGATGTTTCTCTATTCGGGGGCAGCGAGCTTGTAAGCTGAGAAGTAACCGACCAGCCGCTCGTCCGTTCGCCCAATATTTGTATCCTTCGCGACCCATATGCTAATGAAGCAGGCGAACCCAGGTAATCTGCAGTCTCCGCTCTGCTCCGCGCTATTTCATTTGATCAAACAAACCGTCGCCGCCCATGTTCTTGCCTCCCACGGGCTGGCCGAGTCACTTGCATATCGATTCGTTCTTTCGCTATTTACTATTTAATATTTTCTTATTTTTTTTGCATGTAATTATTCAATCAATAATTCGACAAAATGCTAATATTTTATTTCGCACTTTTATTCTCACTATTTTCTTCACCTTGTAATGCAGACTTATGGGCGGAAACCGAACGAATGTCAGATCTTCAGCAAGTACGGCAAAGTTATGGGTAAGATGTAAATACTTAAATTATTTTTATTTCAGTGGCGAGCACTTTGCGGCTATTACACGGTCGCCACCGCCTATATGAAGGACAGTAATGCTCGAATTACGGTATTTGCGCCGGTCGATGACGTGTTCACTTATAATCCGGATATTCGAGCGTTGGATCAAAAAGAGACACTTTCTCATATTGGTATGTCGATTTTTGACTAAAATTGAGCATAATCCGGAAAAATCAACAATTTTTACGAAGAAAAAACGAAAAAAAAGTGCCAAGTTCAGTGGAGCTTTTTTCAGT
The DNA here is from genome assembly GCA_963572235.1 of Caenorhabditis japonica. Lineage (NCBI taxonomy): Eukaryota > Metazoa > Nematoda > Chromadorea > Rhabditida > Rhabditidae > Caenorhabditis > Caenorhabditis japonica. Next base: position 24,774,678 of record OY754342.1, on the reverse strand, counting down.
CGACTCGCAGGTCGTCGATTTGACAATGAACAAACTTTGGGACAAACAGACTTTAATTAGATCGACAATCAATTCCGGCTACACTTATATCACGCAATTTGAGAACAATCCTGGTAATTTTGTAAGTTTTTTTTTGTTTTCGCTCTGGGACGTTTCGAAACGTCGCAAAGCCACAAATTCCCATTTAGTCATACTTTGCAAACGCCGGAATGCTCTGCAACCATGCGTCCAATCAGTGGGGTATCATTTCCGGAGAGCAGTATTTGTTCAAGGTGAGTCAGCGTAAAACTATAAAAATTCTTAAAAACAACAAAATAAAAATAAAATGCAGATCTGCACACCAATGGGACATCGACCGTACCCGGGCACCGCGCTTTCGTTCATTCGAGAACACGACGTGACCGTTTTCGAGGAGAGACAGTACAGTAACCGGGATTTGTCGTAAGTTTTGGTGTATTGTCCATAGAGCTCGGTTTCTCGAGACCCTGCAAAGTCCCTCCCCTTTTGCAAATCAGGTCTGCGGCTGGAAAAACCATGCCGCAAATTTGCAAAATAGGCGGAGCTAGTGTTTTGTCAGGGTCTCGATTTCTCCATTCTCCATTCGTGACTGCAAAAAAAAAAATTAATTTTAAAACACGCCTCGGTGACGGTTTTTTTGTATCCTGGTGGCAAAAAATTGTCGGAAATTGAGGAACAAGCTCCGCCCCTTTTGCAAATCAGGTCTGCGGCACGGTTTTTCATAGCACTTCCTGTACAAAACTCGTGCCGAAAGCTTGCAAAGAGTGTCAGGGCCTCGAAAAACTAGCAACCCAGGCCAGGACCGCAAACACCGAGAGCCAACATAATTTTTTTTCAGTCAAATTCGTGACATTCTCGATCGCACGCCGGACATTGCCCTGGTGATTTACGGATCGTCGGCCTGGAACGGATTCCACACATTCTTCATTCCAAACGATGCCGCTTTTGCTAGGGTTTATCCTTTTTTTTTGTCGGAAATATTGTGTTTTCAATCGAGTTGCGACATCAAAACGTGAAACTCAGCCCACTTTTAAGCAAAATTTGCGTGAAAAAAGTGGACGGAGTTTCACGTTTGCAATCCTATTAAATTATGGGAGACCCTGGCAAGTCGAGTCTTGCAAAAGGGGCGGAGCTTGTTCCCCGGCTTTATTAATTTTACCTTGCTCTTTCAGGTAATTGATCGTAACCGAGTCGACCGTGAAGTCCTTTTGGCCCACGTCACCAGCACAAATCGCGTGCTCTTCACGTGGCCATGGCTCTACGACGGCGGACAACACTACTATCCGTCGGTGCGATTCTCGGCCAACATCATCGAGGACAACTTCAAATTGAAGCTTGTCATGCGGAATATCACAGACCGACGCACCGGCAAATGGGATTGTAAGCGCCCTTTTGCACAGTAAAAGTAAAACATAATTTTGCAGTGTACGCGGTATCAGAGGTGTACGAACGGTACTCGCAATTCCGGCGCGGAGCAGTCTGGGCAAAGATTCTGGTGCCGAACATTCCGACACAAAACGGAGTGGTTCACATTGTGGACAATGTGCTTGGAATTGTGTCGGAGACGATTGATATGATGATTTATCGAAATGATAAGACGACAACTCTTATGAGATATATCAACACTATTGGTGAGTTTTTTTGAATATGTGCTTGACGTGGCCTAGAAAATGCAAATAAACTCTTCCACGAGAAGAAAATTTCAGCAGGATCAGAAACACATATTTAGAAATCTGAAATCAATAAAAACTGCTAAAATTTACCATGAAAATACGATTTTTGGCAACTGTTCTTCTTTTTTCCAAATTTTCTTGTTCAATATTCGTTCAAATACAACATTTATCGACCTAAAATTGAAACAATTGATTAAAAACAGGAAGAAAATCATCAAAATCGACAAAATGTTACAATAAATGCGAAACAGGGCAGTGGGCGGAGCCTCGTAAATCAGTCCGCTCGGCGTGGGGGTGCGAGTGTGCGTGGATGAGGTGTCGAACTGGCGAATAAGAGTTCTCGGGAGAAGCGTCGAATATACGCAGACAGCGAATCATGACACGCCTCGCATCATCAGTAGAGCGCCAAATCAACATATTTGTACCGACACTATTTGTTAATGACTTGCAGGCCAGATCGTGCGCAACTACTTTTCTGCCACCGGCGGCCTAGTCACATTCTTCGCTCCATGGAACGAGGCATTCGATCGTATCCCTGAGCAAATCGAGCGTCGCCTGCTGCGCGACCGCATATGGCTCGAGCAAATTCTCAAGCTGCACATTGTGCCAGCAAAAGAGTTGACGTCAGACGAGATTACAAATGAGACGATTGTAAACACGGTGGATAACATGAGACAATTGTATTTCGTCAAAGGAGAGTGGCCTGCGAATAACATTAGTGAGTTTTCCATTTCTATAGTCTCCAACAGGCTTTCTCGGAAATAAAAATTTGTCTTCCGAGTTCCGTCGGAAATTTCTGATTTTGTAATTTTCTCTTCCGATGTTCCGACGGAATTCTGAAATTTCAAATTTTCGTTCCGAGTTCCGTCGGAATTCCGATTTCCGATCGGAAAAATCGTTATCCACAAAAAGTTTTTAAAAAATTGAGGAAAGATACGTAGACTCGTGTTTTAAATAGGAAATTTGTGTCACGGATAAGCTTTCCACGGCGGGCGTTTTTCGCCCGCCCGACCCGTCCGGGTAAAGGGCCGTCCGATGCCCGGGCAAAAAAAAACGCCCGCGAGAAAAATGGTAAATAGAAAAATGTTTATTAGTGAATCAAATTCGGAGTCAACAATTCGATTGAAACTTGTTGTCCACTCGATCTTAAAAAGAATCTTGAATTATTATTTTTTTTTCCGCAAACTTTTTTATATTCTTGACATTCTAATTTTTTTTTTGAATCCTCGCAACTTTTTCATTCCGCGAAACGCTGGAAAATGGTGATATTGATTTTCCTTTTTTTCCAATGGTTCCTCAATATTATTATCCTTTTCCAATGGTTCCTCAATATTATTATTATGCTACTTGACAAACAGCTTCTCTCCATTTTAATCATTTTCGACTTCCTAAAAATATTTTTGATAGTCGAAATTACGAAAAAAAAAAACAATGAAAATCATGTTTAATACCATTGGGAGTTCATAAAAAAAATTGAAAATTGAAATACGTGCAATGTACCGTGACGGTGTGTCGAAACACCGTCACGTAAAATTGCAGACCGGGCAATGCGGGTCGAATTTTTTCGAAAAAAAAAAAACGATTTTTCGTACCAAATTTCGACAAAAAACATGTTTTTTTCCGACGTCGGAAAAATATTATTTCCGACGGAAACGGAAATCATTTTGTCTCGGAACGGAATCGGAAATTTCCGACTTTTCGGAAATTTCCGAGAAAGCCTGGTCTCCATGTCTTCCTCTTGCCTTTCAGCATATTATGTGATTGGTGGTGGTATAAAAACTGCAATTATGATGGAGAACGTGGCAGCCACAAATGGAATTGTTCACTACATCGAACGAGTTCTCGGAGTACCTTATCAATCTCTTTGGAATGTTATGAGGAATGAAAGTCGTTTACAGTAAGCGTGTGGAGCCTAATTGGCAAGCTGTCTCAAATTTCAGAGCCTCATTCCACATGATGAGCCACTTGCAACTGCAATACTCGATGGATCCATGGCAAGTGCTCACTCCGGAGCAAAACTTTACGTTCTTCGTGCCAGTGAATGAAGCGTGGCACAAGGTAAGTGCAGTGAAATTTGAAATTGAGAACGTGAAATTTACAGCAAGCGCCATCACTTGTCGCCCGAATGAACGATGGAAACCATTGGCAAGCTCTACAATACGTGTACAAAAGGCATATTCTGCAGGGACAGGTACGGTGGAAGAAAGGAAAATTGAGCATGTTTATTATTTATTATTCACAGGCGCTTATGTACACTGACTTGCGAGAACGAACATATGTGATGATGAACGATGAGAAAGTAGTGATAAGGAGAAGAGACAGATGTGAGTGTTTTCTTAGGGTCTCGGACGTTTCGAAGGAGGCGTTGGCACACAATCTGTTTTTTTTTCAAAGCTTTTTATGGAATTTTCCTTAAAAAGCTATTAAGAATTATTTTGAGCAAACGCCGCGACGAAAAAAATGCAGGAAAACTTTCGAAACGTCCGAGAGCCTTTTTTACGGGGTGATCTGATGTTCTTGCCGGCCACAGTAAGACCTCATGCAGAAAACTCATGGCCAAACTTGACTCTACTGGGCTTATTCATGAAATGACAAAAAACTGTGCGGAAAGTCGGAAAATTCTCTGATTGACCTGAAATTTTGCGAAATGAAGGCAAAAATACTCATGATATGCCCAGAAAAATTTGAACCGAAATATAAATTTGAAAAACTTTCAGAAAAATCGATATTTCAATACTTTTGCCTTTATTTCCCGAAATTTCAAGTCAATTGGAGCAATTTTCGAGTTTACGCCCAGTTTTTTGCATGAATAACCCCATAGGGCTTCATGGGACCTCTCCATTTTCTCTAAAAACGTGCAGTTTCAAGTGAGATCATACTGTAACCGGGAAGAAATTTGAAAACACGTTTGGTGGTTTCCATCGAGTTGCTAAATACATGAAAACCTCAAACCCCGCCGACCTTTTCCAGCGAATTAAAAAAAAACACTAGAATTGCACTTTAGCGCGCCGAAAAGTGGGCGGGTTTTCATTTTCCCCTGTAGCAACTCGATTGAAAAACGATATTGTCGGGGCGCAGAAATCTAAAACGCAGCATTTTGTTGCCTGCATATCTCTATTTCTTTAACTTTTAAAACACATTTTTTCCCTCCAAAACAACAGGCCGCGTTATAGATTTCTGCGCTCCGACAATTAATGATGAAACAAGAATATAGATTTTTCGTGTTTTTAAAATTTTATTTAAATGAGTAATTTTTCGACTATCAACATGAAAATTCAATTCAATGGTGACGAAATTTGATAAAAATGAAAACACCATGATGCGAAATTCCATATCCGATTCGAACCTGAAAAACGGTCGGAAATTTACTTACATCTCGGAAAACTGATATTATTTTGTCGTTCTAAATCGGTTGGTACACGGTGTTTGCGGACTCGCGTCGCCAATCATAATCCTGAAGCTCCGCCCATTTTCGTTGCATTTTTTTTTGAAGCTTCTTGATGGATTTTTCATGTTTCTTATTAATTGTAGTGTTGATGATCCGTGCGACGAAACATTTTCTAGAATCAATAATTAATTAGGGGCATTTAAAGTAAATATACCGTAAAAACTCTAATAGAACGGCATGTTCTTTTATTGTTTCATTTCATCACAACTGCCGGGTATTTAGAGGTATGCACACCAAACTTCGGTCGTCACATGCCTGCTTGGCTAAAAAGTGTTTTGCTGAGTTTGGTGTTCACACCTCTAAATACCCGGCAGTTGTGATGAAATGAAACAAAAGAAGGGCATGCCGTTCTATTAGAGTTTTTACGGTATACAACAAAAAAACCAGAAAAACTCGAAAAAAAGAACAGAGAAGGGGCGGAGCTACAGAATCGACAAAATTGTGCACAAACACCAAGTGTCGCTTTAATTAAAACGATCATAAACAAAAATTAAACTATTACCAGTCTTCGAACTCTACTGGCCACGTGGCAACCGTCGCGCGCGAGTGATTGAAGGCGGCGAAATTGCGGGAATCAACGGCTACATTCACATGATTGACGACGTGCTGATCTACGAACCGGATCTACGCGCCCACGCGTGCACCACAGAGCCCGTCTTCTTCCAATTGCTCATCGCCTCAATTTTGCTGGTTTGGAGGCCAGCCTGGCTTGGCCAGGTTTACACGGCGTTTTCTTATCGATAGATTATGTTTAATTTTTGAAAATTTGACAATTTTTCGGGTTGATTCAATACGCATTTTCTATGGATTTTTAAAAACATTTTCTTTTACAGAAAAAAAACTAACTAACTCAGAAAACATTCATATCTCGGTTTCCTAATGATCTAAATTTTTTATGTCTTTTAATATTGTCAGGAATTATTATTTTTATTGAATAAATGTAGTTTCTACGCATTTTTTTAACAACTTTTCTGCCCTGCAGAGCAACTATTTGAAAAAAATGTGAAAAAAACGGGAGAAAATTGCGAAAAAATAGGAGAAAAATGAAGAAAAATTAAAAAAAATTTCAGACTCCGCCCATTTTGCAGCTGCCGCATGGTTTTTTGCAGCTGCCGCACACTTTTTCTTTATCAAAAAGTTAATTTCTGCTCCAATTTTGTGATTTATTCGTAGAATTTATTGATTTTGTTCAAAATTTAATTATTTTAGGGAAAATTGGTAGAAGTTTGATGAAAAAAATTAAAATTTGTTCAGAATTCATGAAAATATAAAAAAACAATTTTAAAAAGAAAAGAAAAAGACATGCGCCTTTAATGATTGTATTTGCTTTGCTCGCGCGCGCGCGAAATTCCAGAATTTGCAGTTTTTCGTTGTTTTTCTTTAATTTTTTTTTTTAATTCAATTATTTACTCACCCTTTTTTTGCACCATGCGTTTCGCATGGTTACTCACAATTTTTCTTCAACTACTAATCAAGGTAATCCTGCATTTATTCATTCATTCAAAAAACCGTTTTCTAGAACTCATCCCAAGCAAACTCCACGTCTTGCGATCCAAAGAACCATCTTCGATGCGAATCTGGAAAGTGTATACCAGCGGAATGGCAATGTGACAATATAGCGGATTGTGAGACGGGCGAGGACGAATCGGCTTGCACGTACGCTCACTTCTGTCCCAACACGTTCATGTTGTGCAAAAATGGCCTTTGTATTGCCGGCGAATTCAAGTGTGACGGCGAAGACGATTGTGGGGATGCGAGTGATGAGATGCATTGCGAACAGAAGAATGGGAACGGGACTGAAAGAGGCGATTGTCCATATCCGCAAATGCGTTGTCGATCCGGTCAGTGTATTCAATCTGATTTGATCTGTGATGGGTATGCGGATTGCTCAGCAGGCGAGGATGAAGTCAATTGCAACAATTTACGGAACCTTTTGGATGGAGAAGTTAAGGAGTGTCATCGAGGAAATTCGAAATGCTCAAACGGAATGTGCATTCCCAATGCGTTCTTTTGTGACGGTGAGCCCGATTGCGAAGATGAGTCGGATGAGGAGAACTGTGAAAAGAATGCTCCAAGCGAAGAAGACTTCCTTTCCGGCCAAGCAGCCCATCTACACTCTTGCTCAGCAGCTGGTCAGTTTTCTTGTGAGTCCTCGCAACGAGGAGAATTGGCAGTGTGCATCCCAATGAACGCCACGTGTAACGGATTCAAAGACTGTCCGGCTGGAGATGATGAGTCGGGACGGTGCTCGGAATGCCTCAAGACTCGATGTGATCACTCTTGCATGAATACCCCATTTGGAGCTCGCTGTATTTGTGAGGACGGCTACAAACTGGCCGAAGACGGACTTTCCTGTGAGGATGAAGATGAGTGCGCCGCTCATGGACACGTTTGTCAGCATTTTTGCGAAGATCGTATCGGCTCATTCGTGTGCAAATGTGCTTTTGGATACGAGCTGGATACGGATGGACATTCTTGCAAATACGAAAAACCAATTAGTTCAGAAGGATACCTGTTCGTCAGTCTTGGAGGAGAAATCCGTCAAATGCCACTCGCCGACTATCACGAGGGTCTCAATTATGCGCCCATTCAGAAATACAATGGTCATGGGCTCATTCGATCGATTGATTTTATGCGAAAGAGTCAAAAAATGTTCGTGGCGATTTCTGAAAACGGTGATCATGGAGAACTCGCAGTTTCGGATAACGGAGTCATCCGTGTCCTACGTGAGAACGTCATCGGAATTCAAAACATTGCTGTCGATTGGATTGGAGAAAATATCTTCTTCACTCAAAAGTCACCGGCTCCACACCCTGGAATTACAGTGTGCTCTATGAACGGCATGTTCTGCCGGTGGATTATCCAGGGAAAGCCGAAAGGACAGTTTTATCGAGGACTAGCTGTTCATCCGATGCGAGGAATGCTGGTCTGGATCGACATTTTCCAAGCATCCAAGCGTATTTTAACTTCGAATATGGACGGCGATAACGTATGAATTAAGGTATTTTTCATCTAATTTTGCCGGCTTTTAGGTTCGCGTTCTCGTGGACAATAAACTGGAAGTTCCGTCAGCGTTGGCTATTGACTACATTCGACACGATGTCTATTTTGGAGACGTTGATCGTCAGCTCATCGAAAGAATCAACATTGACACCAAAGATCGTAAAGTTGTGGTGTCAAATGGCGTCCATCATCCGTTCGATATGGCGTACTTTAACGGATTTCTTTATTGGTCCGATTGGTACGTCTTTTTTTTATACAGTAATAAATATTATAGGCATATCGAGGGCAGGAATAAAACGTTTTTTTTTTATTATGGACCTATTCAGCGCAGGAAAAAAAACCCATCGCGTCGAGACCCGGCAGTGAAAAATGCAATGCGCCTTTAATTTTCAATGGGAATTCAATTAAAATTTAAAGGCGCATCCGATTATTTCATCGGCCGGTCTCGACACGATAAGTTGTTTACGTCAAAAATTTTTTTTCCTGTATTGAATAGGTCCAGTATGAGGCGGTATTCATGAACGTTTACCGTACGGTAAATTAAAAAGATGAATGATTTTCCGAGAGTTACACTAAATTTTCGAAGTGTTTACTGGATAAATGACATTATAAATAGTCCGTATGTGCCTCTATGGCTATTATCAATTCAATCTTCTTGCCGGCTACCACAAGAGTTCACGCGAAAAATCTGAGGCCACACCCCCTCAGTTTTTTTTTAATTTCCAACTGAATGCAATGAAAAAAGTTGAGTGCGTGTGGCGACACGTGGCGTTCTCATTTCTCAAAATAACTGTGGTTTTTGCACAATTTTCACGTAAAATCCTATTGTAACCGGCAAGAATATTGAATTGATAATATTTCAAATGTTATTTACGACGAGTGGAATCATTTACCGTTCTCATTTACCGCGTGGTAAACGTTCATGAATACGGCCTATGGATTCGTGACGTAGCGACACGTTGCTGCAAGTTGTGCGCCAGCAAAAGGAAAAAAAAAATGTTTCCTCTCTCGGCGCCAAGAGCTAACATGATACGCTGTCTCGCTACGTCACGAATCCATAATATAGTCCTATGCACTTTTTTAAATTAGGAAAAAAAAAGTCCCTTCGCGTCGAGACCCGGCGTTGAATTAAAGCCAGACAGAATAGAACTGAGCGAAATAGAACTGTTACAAAATTGAACTCGTAATGCGATGGAGCGCGGTTGCATTATTTTTCGAATTTTCCGATTTTCGCTGATAAATTAATGTTGGGAAATTGCATTACTACTGGCTGTTGACAAGTGCGTAAAACATCTGAAAATTATTGAAAACCCAATAAAAATCGGAGAATTGGAAAAATAATGCAAACGCGCTCCATCGCACCACGAGTTCTATTCTGTCGTACCTTCGGAAAACGGAATTTACCGGAAAATGGATTTATCTGTTTCTCCGTCTTACAAAATTCATCAATTTCCAAATTTCGTTTTCCAGTTTCATGGATCCTAGCTCAGGTCTCGACACGAATGACGATTTTCCTAGTTAAAAACTGGGTACCGTAGTTGTTTGAAGGGTTTTTCGCAATTCTGCGTAGCAGGCTTGGTTGGAAAAAGCGTTTCGGTAAATCGGATATCGAGCTTTTTTCCGTTTTATCGTGTTTTCAATCGACTTGCGACATGAGAACGCGAAACGAAACTCCGCCCCCTTTTTTGTGCGCGACCACGCGAACACAGTGATATTTGAAGAGACGCAGACAGAACGGTGATTGCAGACTTGAAACACGTTTTCATGCCGCAAGTTGAAAACACAATATGCGATTTTCCTTTTCAAAAAACACAAAACAAATGACAAGAAATTGAGAGAAAATGTATAAAAATAGACCGGAAACTTTGGGAAATACTGTGCTCAAAATATTCTAAAAATGGTTTCCCAAAGTTTCAGACCAATTTGAGCATCTTCTCCGAATTGGCTGAATTTTCATGGACAGGTTCAACTAGACATTCAAATTCCAGGGGCAGTGAAACGCTGAAAGTACAAGAAATGACGCATCATCACTCGACACCCCACACTATTCACTCGTTCAATCGTTTCCCATACGGTGTCTCTGTCAATCACTCGCTCTATCAGTCTGACACCCTATCAAATCCATGTTTGGAAGAAGAGGACTTCAAGTGCCCGTGGCTCTGCGTAATCGTTCCCAGCCCGAATACCTATCGCTCGATTGCCGCCAAATGTATTTGTCCCGACGGTTACACCCACTCAATCTTTGAAAACAATTGCATTCCACCGACAACTATCGAAGAGATGCAGCAAGTGGAGAAGCTCTCGCACATTGGCTCCGCCCTGATGACCGAATACTGTGAAGCTGGAATTGCCTGTTGGAACGGGGGATCGTGTCGAGAAGTGGCAAATGAGCATGGACGGACTGAAAGAATTGCATGTGATTGCCAGGAACCGTATGACGGACAGTTTTGCGAACGGCTAAACGCCGAAAAGATGCTATCGATGGAAGAGCAAAGTGCCAGAGGGCTTTTTATTCTCCTCTTCTTCTCGTTTTTAATCCTTCTTGTCGTCGGATGCATTGCCTACGTCTGGATTGCCGATCAGGAGCTGGCCAACGAAGTTATCACGACAGCGCGCGTCCACGTGGACGATATGGCCAGAAAGGCGGGACCGATTGTCGAAAAACTGCGTTCAGCGAGAAAAGGTTCGCCGTCCGTCGCCAATGTGAACTTTTTGGCGGATGAGACAGTGGTGGAGAGCAGACTTCGGTTTGATGCGCCACCGGTAAGTGTGGACAGGTGATTAGGAGTGAGCAATCTTTTTTTTTTCAGGATTCATATCAAAATCCAGTTTTCTACGACTCTGCCCAATTCGCTGGTGTCGTTCGCTTTGAGGATGGCAGTGAACTGTAAATTTTAATTTATTCATTTTTTTTCCTTTTTATGGACCTATTTATTCAGATGAATTTTTCTGCATTAAAATGACAGGAAAATTCATTATGGGATTGTTCACGAAATAGGAAAAACTAGCAAAAAATTCTCCGATTGACCTGAAAATTTGAGAGATAATGGCAAAAATACTCCCGTAAATATGTACATTCCCTGAAAATTTCAGACGAAAATATCGATTTTTCTGAAAATTTTTAGAAAAATCGATATTTTGGTCTGAAAATTTCGGGGAATGTACATATTTACGAAAGCATTTTTGTCATTATTTCCGAAATTTCACTGAATTTTCTGCTAAATATTTCGTAAATAACCCCAGTAGGTCCATTATTGCATGCGTTTTTTCCCCTCTACAGAATTATGTGAATAAAAAAGCTTTAGTCAATTCACAAGTTTTTTACTTTCAGGAAAGAGAAAAAAATTAGGTTTTAAAAAAATAGTCTGGGATATTGTGTTTTCAATAGAATTGCGACATGAGAAAGCGAGACTCCGCCCACTTTTTTGTGCGCCTCCACGCTAACACAGTGATATTTGAAGAGACGCAGACAGAACGGTGAATGCGGACTTGTGTTTTCATGTCGCAAGTCGATTGAAAACGCAATAAAGATGATTAATTGAAAAAATATTGACCTGGACGTGGTTGGAGGGACCGGGAAGAGATTTTAGAGGAAAACAGAGACAGATTGACAGACTAAGAGGGTACAGATTCGGAGGGGCGTGTTGTTGTTTTTTTTTTCGTTTTATACCCATACGTGGCGACAAAGAGTCATGAAAAAAGGAGAGAAACATACAAGATGGGCGGAGTCAGTCCACCACCCATCGGCAGACAAAATATACAACAAATATATACTAGTGCTACGAGGTAGCCAAGACAAAAAAAAGAGGTACAAAATGTATATAAGAAAACTTATTCGGTGATTCCCATGGCACGCAAATCGGCCGCCTTGTCCGACGCCAAATACTTTTTCCGGTACGTCTCAATCATTTTGGCTCTCTGCGTTTCGTAGTACGACAGTCCCTCGTCTTCTTCCGAACTCAGTTTCGTCCACGTTCGCTGACGACCGTTTTCTTGTTCTTGCGAGCTCATCAGCGGCTCTTCGAACTCGATCTCGTTTTCGCTCTTGAATTTTCGATTATAGGGGGTTTCGTGTGGTCATCAACTTCTGGGGAATAAGCTCCGCCCCTTCTTGCAAGTCTGCGGCACGCGCCACATGATTGCAAAAAGGGGCGGAGCTTGTTCCCCGATTTTGTCAGGGTCTCATCTACCCAATAAAATTGATATTTTGCTGCATTTCTGCATTTAATACGTCCATTATGGCCATAAAAAACCTACCGTACCCCAAAGAGATTTGGTAATTTTCCAAAAAAGCGCATTTACTCGAACGTTTTTTTCCAACTTTAAAAACCTCTGGATACGGTAGGTACTGTATATTAAAAGTTCACCTTTAATTGAAGGACAGTACGCAACATTTTGAACTTTTTTTCGCGATTTTTTTGCTTTTAAATGATATTTTCGAAAAATGTTTTAAAATAATTTTTTCGTGTTGTTCTTGCCTATTATCGGTTCAATTTCTCGAGACAACACACCCGCTCGGGGCGGCGCTTCGATTTTTCGGGCCACTGATTACTGTAGACGGCAAGAAGATAATTACCCAGTATAGTCCCCCACCCGTCAGTTGATCTTTCCCCGATTTACTCGGTGGGGGGGGGGGCTATACTGGTATACGTATATGCGGTGGACGCATATAGTGTCCGTATTTTAATCATGGCGTGCATTTATGTAAATTAGGCTCTAGATATTTAATAAATCCGCGTCGTTTGATTAAAGTTTATGGACCTATTCATAGGAGGAAAAAAAACAAAAAAAAATGTTTTTTTTTTTGTTTTTTTTTCCTATTCATAGATGTTAAAAAAATGTCAAACAATGTCAAAAAACGAATCCTATGAATAGGTCCATTACACATTTTACTAATTCAGCCACAAAAATCCGTGCCGTTACAAGAAAAAAGCATGTAAGAAAAGTGAAAAAAGCAGGGGTAAAGTCGCCAAATCTCGCAGGCTTGTGTATATACATTCAATTTAGTTATTTTAATGGAAAGACCAAAAGGACGACATTATTAAAATACGGACACTATATGCATCCACCGCATTTCACCTGTGAATATCGCCCCGGTCAGTTTTCCATATCAATATCGCCCCGTCATATCAAAATAGCAACACACTTGCTTCAAAAAGGCTAATAAAAAATAAAATATCCTCGAAAACGACAGAAAATATGAGCGCGTTTGCACCAAACACACACCCAACCAGGGGTGGGACAAAAAAAATTTTCCACAAAAAAAAAACTTTTTTTGTCTCCAAAAAAAGTTACCAAAAAAAAAAAAAATTTTTTTTTGCTCTCAAAAAAATTAACAAAAAAACAAAAAAAAAATTTTTTTCCTCAAAAAACTTACCAAAAAACAAAAAAAAATTCCAAAAAAAAAGTACGTATTTCTGCCATTTAAAAATAAATTTTCCAAGTTTTTGTTGAAAATTAGAGGTTTTTGTCAATTCGGAGCATATACTGAATAAGTTTTTGCCCAAAAACCGGAACTTTTTTTCGCCTCCGTGGCTCTAAAAAAAATTTTTTTACCTGCGGCGCATCATCAAAAAAAAAAAAATTTTTTGTTCTCATTTTCAACATCGAAAAAAAAAATCAAAAAATTTTTTGTGTCATCCAAAAAAAAACCCGAAAAAAAATTTTTTTTTTTGGTCCCATCCCTGCACCCAACATACCTCTTCAGAGCTCTCATCATCAAGCCCAGCTGCGGCGATAAACTGCGACGTGTTCATTCCGATTCGGCCCTCGAGAATATTCTCGATTGTCGACTGAGCGGATCCAGAAAGTCGCAGGTCGGCGAGTATCACGTCAATCGCCATCTGCGGGAACATTTCTCGCACTTGTTCCACCATCGCCTGCAACTGCTCCTCAGTCGGCTCGGCGGCTCTACCAAAAAACGGTCCCAGTCCGGTGGATATTTCGATGGTGAACGACGGAAGACGTACAAAGGCGAACGAGCCGCCGTTGAATCGATACGTCGTGTTACTGTTGGCAGCGGTCGCCGCCGCAGCAGCAGCAGCAGCAGCGGCAGCATTCCCCTCAGCAGTCGCCTGTTGAATTTGTGTCTGTGGCGACGGAATAGTGCATCTGCACGTCGGACAGGAAGAGTCCTGCGCCAGCCACCACATGAGACACCAATCATGGAAGTGGTGGGTGCATGGAAGGCGACGCGACGTTCCCAACAGTTCCCAGCAGACCACGCAACGATCGTCCGATTGCGCGCACTTCACACTCGGGTACGCGGTTTCAATGTGCTCAAAGATGAGCTTGTGGTTGCGGTGGCGGATGAGTTGTTCCATCATGCAATTGTAGGTGAGCTTGATGTGATAGATGAAGAAAATGCTCGTCAGATTGAGGCCGGGCGAGATGATGAGCAGTTGGGCGTAGCTGAGCATTTGAATGAGCTCACAGATGAGGTTGGTGGCGAGTTCGAGCCAGTAGTTGAAGTGGCGGACAGAGTCGGGATTGAAGGAGAAGACGCGAGAGAATGAGATGCATCGGAACATGATGTATGTGGAACGGAACACGGCGAGCAGACACTGAAGGGTGGGGAATTTAAAAAAAAATGCTACATGCTAAAAAATAAAACTCGTGGTGCGATGGAGCGCGTTTGCATTTTTTTCAGTAATTTTCACAAATTTTAGGCACTTATGGACCTATTAAAAGTACTGTAGAAAAGCTCGGAAAATGCTCCGATTGGTCTGAAATTTCGGGAGAAACTGTCAAAAATGCTCCCGGACATGAAATGCTCCAGGGTCGGAAAAAAAAGAAAAAAAAATCCGTGGCCGCGAGAGTTTTTTTTTCCGTTGCTTTTCTAGGCCCTCCGCTGTGAGACCTGCGAAATATCGATTTACGGGCGAATAAATTTTGAATTTTTTATTGGAGAATTGACCAATGAATTTCTGTATTTTTTCCAAAATTATTCGCCCGTAAATCGATATTTCGCAGGTCTCACAGCGGAGGGCCTAGAAAAACAACGGAAAAATACTCTCGCGGCCACGGATTTTTTTCTTTTTTTCCGTCGTTTGAATAAGGAAAAAAAGGAAAAAAACTATTTTTTCCGACCCTGAATAACCCCCATCAGAAAATTTTGAACCGAAATATCGATTTTAGAAAAAAAAAATACTGATTTTTTTTCTGAAAAATTTTTAAATCGATATTTCGGTTCAAAATTTTCTCCGGGACCATTTTTGACAGTTTCTCCCTATATTTCAGACCAATCGGAGCATTTTCCGAGCTTTTCTACAGTACTTTGAATAGGTCCATAAGTGCCTAAAATTTGTGAAAATTACCGAAAAAAAAAACCAATAAAAATCGGAGAATTGGAAAATAATGCAACCGCGCTCCATCGCACCACGAGTTCTAGCAGTTCTATTCTGTCGTAACCTCAAATTTTTGATGAATTTTATGTCCAACTGTCTTCCAAAAGGAGTTCACGGGGTGTGGCCGGTGGCCTTTTTTCCCGTATTAAATACTTTATCAAAAAAAAAAGTGATCACGGGATACTGGCGACTGTCTTTTTTTTCAAACGACTTTTCTGGCGCGAAAACACGCGCGATGCGTGTCGAATCTCTCGTCTTCTCCGTCTCGTCTTTTTTTCTAAATGTTTGCATTGGCACAGTGCCCAAAACCAGGACACTCGTCAGTACCCCGTGAGTGAAGAAATGAAGGAAAAAGCACTTTCTAGAAGCCGCGGTCGCCAGTTTTCTAGGCCAGCGGCCACACCTCGTGTACTCCTTTTGGACATGTTGGCGGTTTTTTTTTCAGCGATTTTAAATATTCTACGATTCATTTTCAGACATTTCTATAAATAAAATAAAAAACATACGTCAAAATAGAGCAGCATCGCTGGTTGCCACGTCAAATGATGCTGGAATCTGGAGACGAGAAATGACATGGCGATGGAGACGAAAAAGAGAAAAAGCGAGAGGAACGACATTTTCTGACTTCCACGATCACACGACGGGGAGATCTGGAAAGAGGGCCGACTCCACCAATTCAGAAACACCAACAAAAAAAAAAACTCACATATTTCAGTCGTTGACACGCCACAAACTGTAAATGCGACAGAAATCCGCATATACCCGCCCAGATCATCCATGGCATAACACGATGACCTTTTTGCGGACCGGTCACCACCGATAAATACACGATTCTGAAGTATAGAAGAATAATGAGAACATCTAGAAAATTGGCGAACTCACGTTAACAAGAAAAATGAGCAAAACGCTTGTCGGGCGACATTATCCTCCTGGCGTGTGAGCTCTTTGAAAGTTAATTTGATTATTAGTTTTGTGCACACGGCCAGAATGGCAAAGTAGGAATTGATGGCCACCCAGATGAGTGTAGAGTCGGATAAAATGTAGTGAGCGATTTGGAAGAACGTCTGGCCGGACAGCGCCTCAATGTTCAGTCCATAGGCCGTCGAGAGTCTAGTGTTGTTGCGCAGCTCCTCTTCGAGCACTTTCTGCAGCTCTGGTTGTGATCGGAATGTGGTGAACACTGTGACTGCGGAGATGATGGCGACGAGAAGGGATAACGCCAGATAGGACTCGAGGGTGGGGAACGAGGAGCGAGAGATGAAATTGACGATGCCTAGCGGGAACGGCTGCTGTCGACGGTTTTCCGTGTTCCCCGTGTTCATCGTTTCTGGAAGTAAACAACAAAAAAATTGATTTCAAACGAGTGGCGACATGAAAACGCGAAACGAAACTCCGCCCACTTATTTGTGACAAAAAAGGGATAGGCGAATCATTTTTCATGTAGCAAGTGGATTGAAAACACAATAAACCGGTAAAGAAAATTTTTAAAAACTGGGGAACAAGCCACACCCCTTTAAATTCAAAGAATTGTCAAAAATTGCTCTGAAAATTCGGGAAAAATGCCAAAAATAGTCCCGGCCATGATATGCTCAGAAAATTTTGGGCTAAAAATCAATATTTCAGTCCAAAATTTTTGAGCGGATCATTTCCGTGACTATTTTTGACATTGTTTCTCGAAATTTCAGAGCAATCGGAGCATTTTTCGAAAAATCTCATGATTTTTCGGAATCAAAAATTAATTTGAAGCGTTTTTTTCCTTCATTTTTCCATAAAATCTTCGTTTCTCTTGTCTTTATCTCTGTAAAAATAACTATTTGAGACCAAATTCGTAAAGTTCTATTTATGAAAATTTTCCGCAAAATTCATAATTTTTGTCAAAAATCGATATTTTTCCAATTTGCCACACTTTAACAAATTCCAAACTCTAATTTTTTTTGGAAGCGTTTTTGTTCAAATGTCATTATGGACATATTTTCTAGCCCTGAAAATTACTGATTTTAACGAAACGAATTTCCATTAAAATCAGTAATTTTCAGGGCTAAAAAGTAATTCCATGATGAAATTTGAACAAAATTCCTTCTAAAAAAATGAGTTTAGAATTTTTAAAGTGCGGAGAATTGGAAAAATATCGATTTTTGACTAAAATCATGAATTTTTCGGAAATTTTTCACAAAGCTTTACAAAGTTGGTCTCGAATAATTATTTTAACAGGGATGAAAATTTTGAACTGAGGTCGAACCTCACAAGCACACAAGTAAGGGATGAAAATTAGAAAAATGAAGAATTTATAAAAAAAATAAAGGAAAAAACGACGAAATAAATAATTTGGAAACCAAAAGTGAAAATTACGAAGTACTGAGTTCAGCGGAGCGCGTTTGACCGTCGCGGCGGGCCGATAATAAGATAATTTTTAATTTACATGAAAACTGGACAGTAATAAACTACAAAAAGGTGTAAAATGCATTTTGACCGAAAATATATATTTGTTTTCTTTGAAAACATCATTTTTTAAGTTAAAAAGAGGTGTTAGACAGCTCAGGCAACTCATTTCTTGCTATAATAGGAAATTTTGGAATTATAAACTAGTGATTTATGGATATTTGGCGACCTCTTATAATTCCAAAATGTTCTGTACAGATTCCAAAATTTTCTGCACAGGCGCGCATCTCCTGCACAGATTCCAAAATTTTCTGCGCAGATCCCAAAAATTTCTGGACAGATACCAAAAATTTCTGGACAGATTCCAAAATTTTCTGCACAGGCGCGCATCTCCTGCACAGATTCCAAAATTTTCTGCGCAGATTCCAAAAATTTCTGGACAGATACCAAAATTTTCTGGACAGATTCCAAAATTTTCTGCCCAGATTCCAAAATTTTCTGCACAGATTCCAAAATTTTCTGTTCAAATTCCACAATTTTCTGTCCAGATTCTCCGGAATCTAAACTTTATCGATTGAATAAAAGACAATTCATTTTATTGGTTATAACAAAAAAACAAGGAAAAATTTTAAAATATAAAGAAATTAAGCCGATGTCGATGGCTGTTCGGCGTCGTCCGTTCTGCACCATTTGACGAGTTTCGATCTGGCCGCCGCGCTGAAAATAAATTATGATATTGGTAAAACAAAAATTGCACTTTTGAAAATTCAAATGGCAATGAAAGAAAGAGGAAAACCTGCTTTTCCAAAAAATCACTTCACGTTGGGAAGGTATTAAGTGCTTAATTTTTGTCGGAGAGCTTTAAAAAAATTTTTCTGTGGTAACTAGAAGAGTTTATAAAAATAACCAAAAAATAAAAACTTGGGTTCATCGCTGAAAATTGTCTGTGATTTTTTGTTGAAGTTTAGCGAGGTATAACACAAATGTGCGAAGTTAAAATTAAATTCTGTTTGAAAATTTGAACTCTGTGTTATGGCGCGGCCAGAAATGAGAAAAAGGTGGTCATAAATGCAGAAATTTCCCCTTTTTTCTAAATTAAACCGTGCGATTTAGAAAAAAGAGAGGAAATTTCTGCATTTATGGCCTTTTTTTTCATTTATGGCCGCGCTATTAAAAACTAAAAGATTCAATCATAAGGTGTAGCTTGTTCGACCTACTTGACCCCCAACGAGGCGGTCTTTTGGAGACCATTTCACGTTCCTGTAATTTTCAGCTATTGTTGGCCCGCCAAAATGATCAAACGCGCTCCGCTGAACTCAGTTCTACGTGGATTTCATTTTGGTCTTCAAATTATTTCATTTCACGTATAAATTCAACGTGAAATGAAATAATTTGGAAACCAAAATGAAATCCACGTATTTTCTGATTTTAGCAACAAATTTTCCTCACTGAACAGTGCAATTTGCGATTTCACGGTTTTTACGGATTTTTAAACTGTAAATTTTACGTTTTACGGAATCCGTAAAAAATTTTACGCCCAGCCCTGATCGCCCCAGTCGATTCCTTGGGGTCGATTACATAAAGCGTAATTGTATACTCGAAAACGCTGATAACTCGCTCCAATCGAACAAAGAATTTCGCATGCATTTGGAGACAGGTTCAGAGAAATCAGGGCAAAACATCGGCCACGGCTCTCTTGATTTTCTGCACTCTCTCGTCGCAAACGCGGCCGCGTCCATCACTGTGCGAAGGGAGCGCGTTTGCAGCGCTCCGTACTGAGAATAACATACCGTATTTCCTCTAATTTAAGCGCATGCGCCTCTATTTTTCAACCTCTTCTCTAAATGTCTAA
Source organism: Caenorhabditis japonica (assembly GCA_963572235.1). Classification (NCBI taxonomy): domain Eukaryota; kingdom Metazoa; phylum Nematoda; class Chromadorea; order Rhabditida; family Rhabditidae; genus Caenorhabditis; species Caenorhabditis japonica. The sequence continues at coordinate 24,754,959 of OY754342.1, read as the reverse complement.
TTAAAGCACACCCTCTAATAGATTAGAGGGTGTGCTTTATATAGAGGTTCTCTTATATAAGAGGAAATACGGTAAGTGGATTTCTAGATATTGTGCAACCAAAAATATTGCAACGCGGTGTTTGCGTACTTTTGAAATTCAAACCAAAATGGGAACATATCTCTTCCTTTCCCATGCTATTTCTTTCATTGCCGTTTGAGTTTTAAAAGCACGCGAACAGCGCCATGCAATTTTTTTTATTTTCACAATAAGATGACAGAAAAACTCATGTACAGGGTGGCCGATAAGTATAGGACGTTTTGAAAGTGCTCCCATTTTTTCAATTTGAGGATTTTTCGAGAACAACCTTTATTAAACAACAAAAAATAAGCAGAAAATTTGATTTTACAAGAGAATTTCGAAGTTGGATCCACGAGCTTTGACACAGGCTCTCAAACGTTTCTTCACCGAATTGACAGTGCGCCGCAGGTATCCGTCGTCGATCGAAGCCCATGCTACCTCGAGAGCGGCCTTCAAGTCATCGACAGTAGCAAAAACTTTTCCCGCGATCTTCCCTTCCAACATGCCCCAAACGCTGAAATCCATCGGATTGAGATCCGGGCTGGAAGCAGGCCACAAGTTCTTGTCCAGGAATCCAGGGAAATGCGCCTCCAAGACGGCCAATGTCGATCTCGAGCCATGGGACGGTGCCCAGTCTTGTTGAAGGATAAATGGACCACCAGCAAAGTGCCGTCGAAGAATTCGAACCGTCGAAGACGAAATTTGAAGGCGTCGAGCGATCTCAGCACTTCCGAGGCCTCTCTTGAACAAGAGTTCAATGGAAGGACGATGAGGAGAACTTTTCATAGCTCGGCGATATGGAGAAGTGAGAACAAATGACTGAGAAGCTTACTTATATAGTCTCTGGACTTTCGAAAAGTTTCGAAATTTTTCGAAAATATCCCTTGGCACCGTGCCAGGGAACGCTGAAAGCGAGCGTCCTATACTTATCGGCCACCCTGTAAATACATCCATTACTTACGTATTTTGTCCTGATTTTCAATTTTTCTCTGCGCTCCACTGTTTTTCGAGTGCCCAAGAAATCACAGGCTGATTGGTGGTGCGATCCATTAGGCTGCAAACACTTCAAATTGAATTTTAAAAAATTTTGCAACTCATAAAAAAGCCAAAAATAAATAAATAAAAATAAAATAACAACGCAATAAAAATCCACACGAAACATTTCGAAATTCGTGACGCGAATGGCGCCATGAAATTTTATTGACGCATCTCGTGCAATCAATTTTACAAATCTTAGCAGATCTTGCAAGACCGGTAAATTTTCTGTACAGATTCGAGATTTCAAAAATTTTTCGAATCTGTCAAGACCCCTTTATAGTTTGTAAATTTCTATATAAGATTTGTATTTCCTAACAAGATCTGAATTTTCTGGACAAGTTCCAAAATTTCCTATTCAGATTTGGATTTCCTATTATAGTAAGAAATGAGTTGCCTGAGAGTTAGACAAAACAAGGCATTAAAAATGAAGATACGCAGACAACAAAAATCAATAAAAACCATAAAAATGGCCCAATTAGACTGAAATTTTGTGATGAGCTGGTGCATTTTAAGGGGAAAAAGGAAAAAATGCTCCGATTAGCCTAAAACTTTGGGAAATAATGTTAAAAATGGTCCCGTACGTCCCCAGAAAATTTCAGACCAAAATATCGATTTTTCCTGAAACTTTTTAAAATCGATATTTTGGTCTGAAAGCTTATTTACCAAAGTTTCAGAGAATTCTCCGGGTATTCGCCATTTCTCTGAATAACCCCATTGAAATGATGAATGGGAATATTTGGAATTGCATTCAGGACAATTTATAGTGGGAAAAAAAGTTTGACAGACGTTTTTTTTCAAAAATATTTAATTCACAATATTGCACTGTCTCACTACACACGATTCTCCTCTCGTAGCCTACAGAATTTTGTGGCCGTCTTCAAGATTTCTAGTCTAGTATTATGTGTTCACTAGCGAAATTCAGTTACGACGCTCCGATGTTCCGCAGTTTTTCAGTGAACAGATAATAAATATTACACGAAAAAAAGGGGTCAGGTGCTAGCTAGCTTTTTGTCTCGTCTCGTCTCACAATCACATCAAAACAATATGAAGAGCGTCAGAGATTGAGACGTGACCTTCAAATTTGCTATTTGAAAGAAAAATACCACTTTTAAAGCGTATTTTTCTCATTTAAGCTCTTTTCTCCCTCACGGATCAGCCGTTCCGTTCCGGTCAAAGGCAAAAGTGAAAGCGAAGCCGATAAAAAAGAAGACAAAATATAAGAGAGAAAGGGAAAATAATTGACGTCACGCCTACACCTACTCGGAGAATAAATTCGCCTCGTACGTACGGGGCGCTCTCTCTCTCTCTCTCTCTCTTTCATTTATATATATTTATACACCGCCAAAAATTCTGGAGCACATCAGAGACGTCTCATTTCTCTCCATTTCGCACACTCTCTCTCTCGCACGCTCGCTTAGCAAGAGCGAGAGCGAGAGAGAAAAGTATATTGATTTTGGGTGAAGAGAACGAGAGAAAAAGATGCGCTGACGGAAAAAAAGGAGGGAAAGAAAAAGAAAAGAGTTCTACTATTTAGTTTCTTTTCCAACTCGATTTTTTTTTTTTGAGAAGGCGGGGAGGAATCGGCGAATGAAAGAAACAAGTGCGTCTTGTCTCGTCGTGTCGTGCGACTGGCAGTTGCAGCGGTGATTCGATTTTTTCTTTCGTTTTTGCCAAAGGTCATACATTAATTATTGAGAGATCGCGTCTGTTTTACAGACGATTTCTCAGTTTTACAACAAAAAATGTTTTGGAGCAGATTTTGAGGTGAATAATTTAAAAAATCGATAATTTTTGTGCTAAAAAACAAAAAAATCAATAATTTTGGACTTTTTCGAAGAAAAAAAAATCATAAAAGGATACTGTAGGTTTAAAGGCGCAGAGCGAAAATTTGTTTGCGGGTTTCGCAACGAGCACGTTTTTTTTTCAAAAATTTGTTTGTAATTTTTTCGTTTTTTTGCCCATTTTTAATCAATTTTTTAGTTTTAATCGGTATTCAATTTTCGTGTTAAAAAAACAAAAATATCAAGCAAAACGAAAAAAATCAATATTTTGGGCCTTTTCGAAGAAAAAAAATCACAAAAGGATACTGTAGTTTTAAAGGCGCAGAGCGAAAATTTGTTCTCGGGTCTCACAACGAAAACGTTTTTGAACAGTTGTGTCATTTTCTGCTTTTTTTCCATTTTTCGGTCAATTTATTATTACTCTCGTCTCAGCAGCTGCTCATAAAATTTGAAAATGGTCAATTTCCTTCCTACAAAAGGTCTCGAAGCGCATTTCGACACAGTTGAAATGAGTGTGACCGTAATCCATCCATTTAAAAATGTAAAAAAAAGGTCCTATTTCTTTCATTTCTTTTCTATTGTTTTTCGCGATTTTTTTCTTTTATTTCAACTGTCGCGCTCCGAGATATTTCGTGGGAAAATCGGCTATTGAGACGCATCACCTTTCCCGATTTTTTCGTTTTTTAGGAAATAAATTATTGATTTAAGATCGCATTCGAATGGAAGAAAAATTACCACTTTTCGCCTTTTTTTCCAACAACAAAAAAAGCTTCTTCCAGCCCTTGCTCCACGTGTTTTCCCTATCAAACAAATGTTTTCTATTATCTGATGATTATCAGTCGAAAAATAAACAATCGCTGCGAGAGCCTTTGTCAAAAACATGGAAAAGATCAAAAATTGGGCGCTAAGCGTCTCAGAGTGGCACGATTTTCGCGGGTCGCGGCGTTCTGTTATCAGTGGAAAAGTGGGTGAGAAGTAAAGAAGTAAGCCATATTGAACAAGAAAACAAGCACAAGAACGGGAAATTTCAAAAAAAAAAATATTTTTTTTGACGTCCAGACGCTAATTTTTGACAGAGACATGCAGTACAGTTTGAAAACTAGTTTAGCCCCACTTTGGTTTTATTTTATTGAGCGCCGACGCGTACATTATTTTCGGTTTTTGATTCTAAACATCTTTTTTTTCAAAATATCAGGTTCAAGGTCAAGACGTGATGGAACGGAAGGAGCGCGCGCACGGAAAGAAAGGAAAGGAACAGAAAAGCAAACATTTGTGAATTCGTAAATAAATAGCAGAAAAAAAACCGTTCGCGCTGCCAATCAATGAGTCGAGGAGAGAAAACGTGACACCAAAAGTAATAACAAAATGAAAAGAGCGCCGGCGGCATGACTATAAGCCGTGTCAGTGTTATCAGTTTAATTTGATGATGGTTGGGGCGTTAGGAACTGCCCGGTGTTTTCCATCTCTAGTTGAATTCGACACTCAAGTATAGGTTGTAGGCAGTAATTGGACCTGATCTAGTCACGAGATATTGATTAGAATGAATGGTGACGCAAGCATTCAGATAAGGATCTGAGAGTTCATAATAATTTACAAAAAAGAAAAAACAGATCGCTCTCAAAACGAGGAAATACAACAAAAAACACAATTTATGTCCGACTGACTGGAGAACAGAGCGTTTTATTTTTTACTGATGGGATCTAAAATAAGTCGGAAACAATATTCTACATTGAGAATTTTTAGATGGATTCTGGATCGGCGTCAACCGATTTGAACCAGTGTCCGCACTCGCATCTCTTTGGCTCTCCCTTGCGGATTGTCATGAAGCTGACGTGTCCAGAGTCCTGTTCGCCTGGAAACATTCAGAGTTGAACAATTACGAGAGAAAATTAAAACAAAATAAGCCTAATATCTTGTGTATAAGGCTGGTTTGCGCTGAAAGGTCAATTAACTTACAAAGTGACGTTTACATATATTTTAACGTGAGAAAGAAGCGCGCACACTGTGCTGGAGACCATTTTCGACCTATTCAAGGAAGGAAAAAAAAAATTTGTTTTTCGTGTTTTTTAACTCTATCCAGCTTGTTTACGAGGAAAAAATCCGATCGCGTCGAGACCCATCGTTAAAAAATGTAATGCGCCTTTAATTTTCAATGGGACATTGGAGACCCTGAAGAAACCGAGGAAACCCACGAAACCGATGAAAAAATTTGAAAGTCTGCGGCACGCTTTTTCCTACATTTTATGCTATTCACGAAATGGCCAAAATTGATTTTTAAAAAAACGGCGCAAAAACTCGGAGAATGCTTCGATTTACCTGACATATTGGGAAATAAGGGAAAAATTCTCCCGGCCATTCCCACAAAATTTTGGGCCAATATTGTCGGCCCGCCAAAATGGTCAAACGCGCTCCGATGAACTCAACGCTATGCGATTTTCATTTTTTTTTCTCCAAATAATTTCATTTCACGTGTAAATTCAACGTGAAATAAAATAATTTGGAGACCAAAATGAAAATCGAATAGCGTTGAGTTCAGCGGAGCGCGTTTGACTATTTTGGCGGGCTGAAAATATATCGATTTTTAAAAATATTGATTTTTTTTTAATCGATATTTTGGTCTGAAATTTTGTGGGAATGTCCGGGAGCATTTTTCCCCTATTTCCCAAAATTTCAGGTCAATCAGAGCATTTCCCGAGTTTTCGCGCATTTTTTTTACATTTCGTGAATAACCCCAAAATAATTCCTACACAAGACACGTGCCGCACACTTGAAATGGGCGGGTCTTCTTTCTTTTTTTCCCCTAAATTTTTTTTTTGTTTCGCGGTTTTGTCATGGTCTCGGAAATTGGGCGAAATTCAAAGACGAATCAAGAAACCTCCGGCAACTGTAGTTTTTGTCGTTTTTCCTCAATTCTGCATAGAGAAAAATACCACGAAAACGGTTGTTTTGCCTTTGCTGAATGGGCCACATCACTGCATCTCGAGGAAAAGCCAAAGCCAGAACCGCGTTCCGAAATGAACCATTTTAATTAGCTTGAAAAAATTGTCGTAAATCGATACACTGTCGCGGCGAGACCCACGAGACACAGTAATAATCTCACGAAAGTACGCTCCGTTGAATTCGGCGGAAAAAAATCTTGGCGGTGTGCCAACTAACAGCCCCCTCAGCTTTTTTTTTTATTTTTTTCGAATAAAAACGTGAAAAAAATTGTCACTCCGCCACGAATTCACTATAACGTATTTTTTTCCATAGACCATCTTCTTACAGGGGGAAAATGAAAAAGAGACCATCTTCCTGGAGCAAAATTTCAGGAAAATTGACAGTATCAGTGTTAGTCTGGAAGACGGCTTTTTCATTTACTGAAGAAATTGAAAAATACAGCCACCAGTAAGCTTTTCATCACGGGCGGGCCTCCCAAAACGCCCCATATCTGCGCGGCTCTTTTTAGCCACGAATGAAATCGGCCTTATACACAAGAAATCAGGTTACAAAACTGAAAAACCGGAAGAAAAACATACACATGCATCCAATGATTCTGAAGTCGTAGTGAGATGGGACCAAATTTGGCTTCTCCTTGGTCGAAGCCTCGGCGCGGTAGTAGACTTTTGGCTCATAACGCTGAAAAATAACAAAAATGAAGAATTAAATTGCATTGTGTTTTTTTTTTGTTTATTTATATGTTTGAAATTGAATTTTCAAAACCCCTCAGCTTCGGCAAAGTGCGTTCAGTGCCAACGTCTATTTTGAGAGGATGTAGTAATTATTCCTCTCAAAACGAGATGGCTCACAATTAGCTAAGTTTGAACATCATTGGGAAAACGAAAAAACATCTTTTAAGGCAACAAAAAAAAAACCTACGTCATCTCCAGCAAGACGAGCGAGAAGCATCTTCTTTTCACGTCCAGTGGCGTGCTCAAGTGGATCCGGGTAGTATCCGTAGTCTTCTGGGGAAGCCTCGGTGGCCATGGTGCGGCGAGCGACCGCGGCGGTTGGCGCCGCCAGAATCTTCTTCGAAAGAGCAGAAACGGCCGTTTTAGCAAGCTGAGCCATCTGAAAGCAGGAAAAACAAAATAATAAAATAAACAACTCATTTTCTTAGAACGCAAACCGTATATGACACGTATTTAAAAATCTAAATGGAAACGCCAAGTCACGTATCGATTTTTTCACAACAAATTTCATAGTCAAAATTTCTAGTTTTTCCCAGCGAGAAAACCACATATTTTTAGCAAGTTTGTACTTGAAAAGATTGAGAATTTAACAAATAAATAACACTTGAATATGCGGGACCCTCAAAAAAGAGAACAATGGACAAAAAAAGCGATGAAAAATGCCCTTTTCCCCGATTTACGAGGCTCCGGTTCAGTGACGGGCGTACACTTGACACACATCTCGGCAACGCACAAGACGCTCCACATTGCGAATTACCGTAGTCTGTGAAAGGATTTGAATCGGACATTGGGCGCGCTTTTGCGCCACTTTTCACAATTTTCTGGCGCGAAGGCAGCAGTTTTCCTTTCTTTGTTATTTGTTTCGTCCATTTCCCATGTTTTACGGCTCGTTTGGTGTCTGTTTTTCATGTGTCGCCTTGCATTTTTGGTAATTGCAATTCCTTCCGGTTGTAAATACATTTTTCAATTTTTTTAACAAAAGCGAGTTTTAAGATGTTGAGTAATTCAAAAAGCTCGGTTTTACGTATTCACAAGATGAAAGAAACAACATTTTTGTGCAAAATAAAAGACGATTTTTTATGAACCTATCCAGCTCAGGAAAAAAAACCGATTTTCGTGGTTTTTTTTCCCTATGCAGAGTTGGGAAAAAAAGAATCTACAGTAGTCAGAGGTATTTTGACGTAAACAACTTGTCGTGTCGAGACCGGCCGAGGAAATAATCGGATGCGCCTTTAAATTTCAACCGAATTCCCAATGAAAATTATGGACCTATTCAGCGCAGGAAAAAAACCGATTTACGCGTAAATCGGTTTTTTTCGCTATGCAAGTTGTTTTCCAGGAAAAAAAAACCCATCGCGTCGAGACCCGGCGGTGAAAAATGCAATGCGCCTTTAATTTTCAATGGGAATTCGGTTGAAATTTATGGACCTATTCAAAGTACTGTAGAAAAACGGAAAAAATGACAAAAAACTGGGAGAAAACTCGGAAAATGCTCCGATTGGTCTGAAATTTTGGGAGAAACTGTCAAAAATGCTTCCGGGCTTGCGCAGAAAATTTTGGACCGAAATATCGATTTTAAAAAATATTGATTTTTTTTCTGAAAATTTTCTAAAATCGATATTTCGGTCCAAAATTTTCTGAGAAAGTCCGGAAGCATTTTTGACAGTTTCTCCCAAAATTTCAGACCAATAGGAGCATTTTCCGAGTTTTCTCCCAGTTTTTTGTCATTTTTTCCGTTTTTCTACAGTACTTTGAAGGCTCCGGGACATTTCGCAGCCGAGACATTTCGCAGCCGGACATTCCGCAGCCGGACATTTCGCAGCCGAGACATTTCGCAGCTGAGACATTTCGCAGCCGGACATTTCGCAGCCGAGACGTTTCGCAGCCAACCTCCTTATATACACACTCTCTCGTTTCTCTGACCATGCTTGTTTATCAATAACATGTTTACCAATAGCGTAGTCGACCGCTGAGAGAGAAGTGATATTCGTGTTATTGTGTTTACCGGCTGCGAAATGTCCCGGAGCCACTTTGAATAGGTCCATTAAAGACGCATAGAGTTATTTCATCGGCCGGTCTCGACCCGACAAGTTATTTACATCAAAAAACCTCCGACTACTGTAGTTTTTTGTATTTTTTCTCAATTCTGAATAAACCACGAAAAACGGTTTTTTTCCTCTGCTGAATAGGTCCATTAAAGGCGCATTGCATTTTTTACTGCCAGGTCTCGCCGCGATGGGTTTTTTTCTTGAAAACAACCTGAAAAGAGAAAATAACACGAAAAACGGTTTTTTTTTCTGTGCTGAATAGGTTCATTACATCACAATTCTCTGCAAAGTGCCACTTCGTGGCGAATCACAACGTTTTCTGCAGAAGAAAAATGATTTTGTTGAAAAAAGCGTTAAAAATGTAATGCGCCTTTAATTTTCAATTGGAATTTGAACGATTTTTGAAGGCGCATCGATTTATTCCAACGCCAGGTCTCGACATGAAGTTTTGTTTACCCCCAAAAAACCTCTGGATAAGGTAGTTTTTGGAGTTTTTCCGTAATTCTGCATAGAAAAACAGGCGAATGTGAACATAAGCCCCCCACCCACATATGGCTCCCCACACGTGGAATATAGCTCCCCAAAAAGGGAGTTTGACTCCCCACATTGTTGAAAATTTTTTTATTTTTTTTTCGGGGAGCTCATGTACACTATATTTTCCGGGGGGCTATTTTACCTCTTTGGGGAGTGGAAGTTCATGAATAACAGCTCCCCACTGTTGATTTTGGGGGGAACATGTTCACAGGAGGGGCTTGTGAACATTGACCCCACACCAATAGAATATTGGCCCCCCACTTTGGAGCTTTAACTCCCCACCAGGCTTGTGCGAAAACGGGGTGCTCGAAAAAGTCGAAAACAAATTTCATTTTCGATTTTTTTTTTCGAAAATTCGAAATCTCGAATTTTTTTTCGGTTTTATTATTCGAAAAAAAAATTTTCGACCTCCATTTTCGAGTTATTTTTTCGAAAATTCGAAAATAAATCGAAAACGATTTACAAGCGAGCAGAAAACGGGTTTTAAATTCATCACTGGCACTGAAGTCAGCTAAAATTTCAACTTCGCTAGAAATCCCGCATTTTTCATAAATACCGTAAAAACTCTATTAAATGGCCATCCCTATTTGAGTGCCACCCCTAATATAATGCCACTTTTGTATAAATATTAAAACTATTTTTAAGTGTACCGTAGAAAATGAAATACGTAATTTCCATGTAAACTGCTCCCAAATTGTTCAAACATTTCAAAACATTTTGAAAAAAAAATCGCTTCGAATAATAGAATGCCACCCCCTAATTGAATGCCACCTCTAATATAAAACTTTGCTTCAAACAATAGAGTGCCATGGCTATATAATAGAGATTTTACAGTAAGTTTTATAAATCAGTCTTTAGATTCTTTTGAAACAAACGTACCATACATTTCAATTTCTAGAGGTGCGATCAAATAAATCATATTCATCTTAAAACTAGGATCTAAAATTGATCCAAACACTAGAGAATCATTATTCTCGTGTTTTTCGAGCTCCTTTTCAGTTTTTCAGACAGCCTTATTCATTCCAGTATTTTTTTCGAATTTTCTCGAAAAAATTCTCGTCGAAATTTTTTTTCGAAAAAAATGGTCGAAAAAATTTTCGAAACATTTTTTTTTTCGAAAAAAAAAGTCGAAAAAATTTTCGTCGAAAATTTTTTTCGAAAAACTTTGAAAAAATCGAAAATTCGAAAATTTTCGTTTTCGTTTTCGCACAAGCCTGCTCCCCACTAGAGTAACGTGTCGACTTGGAAGTCAATCGATAATGTCGATAAAAAGGCTTCCATAGTCGATTATCGACACGGAAAGTGTATCGACATGAAAGCGCTCATCAAATATCGACTCGGGTTCGTGTCGACACGAGGAGCGCACATCGATTATCGAAACAAATATATATCGACACGAGGGGGGTAGACGATTATCGAATTGGGTTCGTGTCGACACGAGGGGCGCTCATCGATTATCGACACGAGTTATGTCGACACGAGGGGGGTAGACGATTATCGACACGCGTTCGTGTCGACACGAGGAGCGCTCATCGATTATCGACACGAGTATATGTCGACACGAGGGGGATAGACGATTATCGACACGCGTTCGTTTCGACACGAGGGGCCCTCATCGATTATCGACACGAGTTATGTCGACACGAAGGGGAGTAGAGGAATATCGACACGAGTTTATGTCGATACGAGAGACTCCGCCTATTATCGACATAAAAAGTCGGTGATTATCGACACCGGTGGGACCAAAAAAAATTATTCAAGTTTATTGTTCGCTTTTTCAGTTTTATTTTGAGCTATTGTCGAACCGCCAAAATGATCAAACGCGCTCCGCTGAACTCAGTACTGCGTGGATTTCATTTTGGTTTCCAAATTATTTTATTTCGCGTTGAATTTACACGTGAAATGAAATAATTTGGGAACCAAAATGAGAATTGCATAGCGTTGAGTTCAGCGGAGCGCGTTTGACCGTTTTGGCGGGCCGACAATAAACAAATATTTTTTTTTAATAATGTACACGAGACAAAACATTTTTTGTTTTTTTTTTTGGAGGGTACGACAGAAATGCTACAAAATAGAAATGCTACAAAAAAGAACTGGAAAAGATAGAAATGCACCGAAATAGAACGGCTACAAAATATAAATGAGCGAAATAGAAATGCTACAAAATAGAACTTTTTGGGCGATGGAGCGCGTTTGCATTGTTTTTCAATTTCTCAGTTTTTCGCCGATTATGATTATACCGGTATATTTACCGATAAATTTGTCGAATTTACCGTCAAATTCGGTAAATTTACCGGTAACTTTGCCGAAAGATGCGTTTACCGGTAAAAAATTTTTCGGTAACGTACACTACTCATGAGCTGAAATGGGTTGTAAATCAATTTACTGTCAGAGAAGACAGCGGCCCAAATACGGTTGGGCAATTGACACCCTTTTTTTTCGCAAGAATATTTAGCGGGACTGTGTATTAATATTGTTTAGTTCAAAAAATTTTATTAATTTCTCTGTATAACTGTATAACTGTCCGATTTGTGGAAAAAAAAAATACAATTTCCCGTTGAAAATGCTTGTGCGACGGAATTTGACACCTCCAAATGCTCGTCTAGTGGAGCGCACTTGCATACCTCCTCGCGTCGCGCGCCGCTCATATATCAACGGCCATTGCGGGCACTGAGAATGTGTGCAGCGGTGGCCTAGTGGTGAGAGCTTGAGGACGCCAATCTCACAGGTTTTGCGCGATAGGCCTATAATAGGTTGAGGCCAAATATAGGCCTATTATAAGCTTATAATAGGCCTATCGCGGGCAGCAGCGCCTACCCTCCTGTAATAAGCTTATCGCGGACGTGGTGTGCGGCGACCGCGTTAGGCCTACTTGTAGGTCTAGCGGCGTGACGTCAGGGCAACGCAAACGCGCTCCACGGCTACACTATATCGGTAGAGACGCAAGCAAGCACTCATAAGAAAAAACATTTTCTTTGGCCTAATTAATTTTTGCCGTCGCATTTCAACTGTTTTCCGTTTTTCAGATTTTAAATATTTTTTTATCTTTTAATAAATAGAAATTTTCTTGTTTTTTCCCTGTTATGACACATTCGCAAGGATTGACACTTCGCGATACATTTTTTAGGCCAGATTATCTTCATTTCTTTTGCTATTTTCTTTATTTTTGTTAAAAAAAAACATGATTTTGTTTATCAAAAGTGTCAATCTTTTCCAATATGTGATAAAGCCGCCCAAACTCGAAAATTACGTTTGTAGGCCGATAAGAGGGTTTAAATAAAAAAATTTTTATTCATTGTTGAACTCACGCGTTATTTTCACAAATATTTTGCTTCATTTCATATAATAACATTCAACTTGTTCATTTTTCAGGTGGAAATGCGATGACGGAGCCGGGATTTTTGCGAGGAGCGGCAAACCGGACATGCAATGTAAGTATTACATTTTTCTTTATGGCAAAAATGGCAAAAAAGCTGCGCGAAAATTCGGAAAATACTCCGATTGACCTGTAATTTTGGGAAATAAAGAAAAAAAATTCTACCGGACATTAACACAAAATTTTGGGCCGAAATATCGATTTTTTAAAAAATATTGAATTTTTTTCTGAAAATGTTCGAAATCGATATATTGGTCTGAATTTTTGACCTTATTTCCCAAAATTTCTGGTCAATCGGAACATTTTCCGAGATTTTGCGGTGTTTTTTGCCATTGAATAACCCCATTAAAGTACCCCGTAAAACATGTTCTCAGAGAATGTTCGGCGATTTCCGGCCTTAATCGGCGCGTCTGACCACTGGCAGTTTTCAGCACGCTAATTTCTTCGGCAAATTACCGTTGAGATGTGGCCAGTATTTTGATTTTGGCGGCAATTGTCCAATTTTTGCTGCAATTTGCCGAGTTTGAGGCAACTTTCCGCAATTCGGCGGGGCGATTTTTCCTGAAATCGGCAGTTCGCTGCAAAAATCGGCGTGCCGCCCCTCAATGGCAATTTGGCATTGAGGAGCGGCGAGCACGACTCTTTTCTCACAAATCTTTTGCTTCCCTTCATATAAATAACACTAAATTGTTCATTTTTCAGGTGACGATGCGATCACGGAGTGGAGAATGGATCTTCACGAGGAGCGGCGAAAGGACATGCCATGTAAGTATTATGTTGTCTACATAATAGAAAAAGTTTTCTACATCGCCAGAAAAAAACACGGAATTCCATATTTCCTATTATGGATTCGTGACGTAGCGACACGTTGCTGCAAGTTGTGCGCCAGCAAAATGAAAAAAATTTGCAAAAAATTGTTTCCTCTCACGCTTTCAAGAGCTGAATCGTGGCGAGACGCAACATTTGCTGACGCATAACTTGACACGCTGTCTCGCTACGTCGCGAATCCATAATATAATGGATTCGTGATGAAGTAACATTTCAAGGCAAACGGGGTGACGAGAAATCTCTTCATTTTTTCAATTAAAAACGTGAAAAATTGTCACTCCGCGACGAATCCTTTATACTGAAAAACTCCAGAAACGGAAAATTACCGTAGAGATGTGGCCAGTACACCGATTTTGTCGGCAATCTTCCGATTTTTGCAACAATTTGCCGAGTTTGAGGCAACTTGCCGCAATTTACCGGGGCGATTTTTTCCTAAAATCGACAATTTGCTGCCAAATTCGGCAAACGATCATTTCCCACTGTTATTTTCTTACTTTTGTTCATTTCCTACCTTTTTCCAATGAAAATATACTCGTATATTGGCCGAAAATGATCCGTTTCCCATTTTTTAAATAGATTCTGGTGAGAAACGATTCTTCAACACACAAAACATTAATTTATTTCGATAATTTGATTTATATTGAAATATTGTTTTTTGAAAAAGGTAGAAAAAGAACAGTGGGAAATGATTTCTTGCCCCAAAATCGGCAAGTTGCTGCAAAAATAGGCGTACTGATCGCCCCTTAATATTCCTCCGTTTTAGTCGAGCACTGAATAGGTTCATGACTTTTTTTTGTCATTTTCATCATCAATTTTTATTTCAGATCGAGGCGAGGGACCGAAAGAAGAGAGTGCAAAAAGTGGATGTCATTGGACGACAATTGTATTTTGTAAGGTTTCAAATGTTTTTAAAACTTGGCGAACACAAGAAATAGTTTCGTTTTAATTACCTTTCTTTTTAACAGTGCGTTCAGTTTAAAAAATTTCAATTAACGTTCAAACCGTTTAATCACTTCACCACGAGGGTCAACAAATTAATTTTAAAAAAAGAATAGAAAAAAGGCGAGTAGTCCCCAAAAGTAGCAGGCTGTGTGAAGTAAAAAATATGACCAAAGTTCGAATAAAATATTCAGGTCGGCGATGTACAGCCGCTAGTTCAAATTTGCCTGTTTCAACACCAATTCGTGCATAGGAAAACGTATCAAATGTATACCTTGATTACTTTAGAATTCTTCCAGCTTTCGGTAATACTGCTTCGCGATGAGCAGGCAAAAATGTGGTAGCATCGCGTGAGTCTCATTGCGGCAGTGTGTCGATTTACGCTGCTAATTTAAAATTTTCAGTAAGGTTAAAAAAATTTCGTAAATCGACATGTCGTCTCGGCATGACCCACACGACGCTGCCACTGCCTGCTCCTCGCGACTAGTGTGCGTGACCGGTAAAGATTTGACGATTTTACCGGTAAATTTACCAATAAATTTGTCGAATTTACCGCCAAGTTCGGTAAATCACCGGCGAATTTTGGCGCGTTTGCCAGTAAAAATTTTTTCGGTAACGCACACTATTGTCGGCCCGCCAAAATGGTCAAACGTTCTCCGCTGAGCTCAACGCTATATGCAATTTTCATCTTGGTTTCCAAATTATTAAATTTCACGTTGAATTTATACGTGAAATGAAATAATTTGGTGGCCAAAATGAAAATCGCATAGCGTTGAGTTCAGCGGAGAGCGTTTGACTAGATTGGCGGGCCGACAATACTCGAAACGCAGTAATAGAACTTCAAAAAACTTGCAAAATAATCGCGATTCACTATAAAAATGGGAATATGCAATTGTATCATGCAAACTTTAGTTGATTTTTTGTTTAGAGAAAAATAGGAAAAAACTACACTATGCATAGGTTTTCTCCAGATAAGCTAGTCTTCATGGTCCCACGAGAAAAAAACTATTTAAAAACGAACTACGTGTTAGCCAACTTTTAAAAACTTTGAAAACCCAAATTAATGTCTTTTTTTCCTTTTCTGTTATATTTTCTTCCCAATCATCTTCTTTTTATTGTTTTTACTATTCTATGTGCTACAATTGCAATAAATTTTTATTATTTTTTAACAGTGTTTTGTTCTTTTACATGAAATGGCTTGAATGCGAGCACTTTTGAGCCTATAGGGTGAGTCTGTAGACGTTTTATAGACCTATTACAAGCCTACCCTCGATTTAGGAATATCCGCGATAGGCCAATTATAGGCTTACAATAGGCTTATTGATGACCGCGATAAGCCTATTATAGGCGAAAGTCAACCGCGATAAGCCTATTATAGGCCTATTATAGGCGGCGAGCCGCGATAAGCCTATAATAGGCTTACTATAGGGTCCTTCGCGGGTACTCGATAGGCCTATCGCGCAACCTATTATAGGCCTATCGCGCAAAACCTGTGCTGGAGGTTGTGGGTTCGATCCCCCTACGCGGTTTTTATTTTTTTTATTCTTTTGTATCTGCTCACTAGGGAACCATTTATCTAATGCATGGACTCTGCCTTAACCGTTGACACAGTTCGAAAGAGGGACTTTTAAAATGTATATTCCAGTTTTCAAAACCTGCTTACGAGACTTCTGTATATATGAAATCTCAGTCCAAAGTTTGACCATTTTTAGCATTGGTTTTAGCAAAAATAGCCTTTCACGAGCTATTTTTCTCGCCATGACCACCCCATTTCATAGGTGCCCTCATTGTTCACTTCAAAACATGCGAGGGTGGCGCAGGTGGGAGTACTTGCGTTTCTGAATATGTTGAGATGCTGGTTCGACCCCCACGAAGTTATTGTTTTTTTTCTTTTCAAATTATTTTTCATAAAGTTTTTTGGAAACAATTTTTTTTTAGTTTGCTTTAAATATTTCCCTTTAAACTTTGGATATGATAAGATTCATATTTAATTTTGAAACTTTTCTCTCCATATCATATCATGGATTATTTCAAGTTTTCTGAAATTTCTGTAATCAAGGTTATGGCCAGTTTGGCAGATGATTTCGCGCTTCTCCCATCTGAAAATTCCATTCAGTTCATATTTGGGAAAAAAAGCGTTTCGATTTGTTCATGTACCTGTGCTGAATAGTTCCATAGCCAAGTTCCAAAGAAAAAGAAAAAAAATCAATTACTTCGTGGGGGGGTCGAACCAGCATCTCGATATTCAGAAACGCAACTACTCCCACCTGCGCCACCCTCGCATGTTTTGAACTGAACAATGAGGAAACCTATGAAATGGGGTGGTCATGGCGAGAAAAATAGCTCGTGAAAGGCTATTTTTGCTAAAAACAATGCTAAAAATGTGAAACTTTGGACTGAAATTTCATATATTCAGAAGTCTCGTAAGCAGGTTTTGAAAACTGGAATATACACTTTAAAAGTCCCTCTTTCGAACTGTGTCAACGGTTAAGGCAGAGTCCATGCATTAGATAAATGGTTCCCTAGTCAGACTAAATCTTATGGATTTTTGTTTCGGATACCACAAAAAATTACATTTGCGTGTTGGTAGAACGTTGAAAAAAAAATTAAAATTTTCTTTTTTTTTTTCGAACTACTTTAAATTCGTTAGTTTTATTGAAATTCTTCGGCAAGTAACTTTTATCCAGAAAGTTCAGCGGCAAAACGCCGGAAGCATGCGTGAAACCTTGAAAATGGGCGACCGGAGGGAGCTGGGCGGAAGCTTGCTTTGAATCTGTGGTTGAAAACAGAAAACAAAAAAAAAGTGCACCAAGAGGTATTGAACCCAGGCCTCCGGATCGGCGATCGAAAATGTAGACCACTAGACCATCACAGTACACATTCTTAGTGCCCGCGATGGGCGTTTATATGATCGGCGCCAAAGGAGGAGGTATGCAAGTGCGCTCCACTAGACGAGCATTTGGAGGTGTCAAATTCCGCCACTGTGAAAATGCTGATTTGCGCGAGCAGCGGTGGACGAGATGGTCCCTCCTCTCTTCATTTCGCGTTGTCTCTCGCTCACTCTCGCTGTGTCGGCGTCTCTTTTCTCGCGTCTCGACGGCCTGCCTCATGCAAATCTGGGGAGAAAACAGTGCTACTTTGGGATGGTATAACTCGAGAATTACCGAACACTTTTTGAAAAAAATTTGACAACGTACTCATATTGAGACAAGGAACACATTCCATTACAATTCGTAGTCATCGTACTTAAATGAAAACTTAAAAGTTTTCTTCTTTCCGACGCTCTCTTGCTCATCTTAAATTAAAATAAATAAAGCGCGTTTTGTGCATAGCCGAACAAAAAAAGCGTGTTCTTTTCGTCAATTGTCAAATTGTCATTTGTCACTTGTCAAATTGTCAATTGTCGAATTGTCACTTGTCAAATGTCACTTGTCACATGTCACATTGTCACATTGGCACTTGTCACATTGTCACCTGTCAAATGTCATTTGTCAGTTGTCACATTGTCACATTGTCACTTGTCAAAATGTCACTTGTCACATGTCACATGTCACGTGTCACATGCCACATTGTCACATTGTCACATTGTCACATTGTCACATTGTCACATTGCCACTTGTCACTTGTCAAAATGTCACTTGTCACATGTCACTTGTCAAAATGTCACTTGTCACATGTCACATGTCACATTGTCACTTGTCAAAATGTCACTTGTCACTTGTCACTTGTCACATGTCACGTGTCACCTTGTCACATTGTCACATTGCCACTTGTCACATGTCACATTGTCACTTGTCACATTGTCACATTGTCAACTGTCACATTGTCACATGTCACATGTCACATGCCACATTGTCACATTGTCACATGTCACATGTCACATGCCACATTGTCACATTGTCACATTGTCACATTGTCACATTGTCACATTGCCACATTGTCACTTGTCACATTGTCACATTGTCAACTGTCACATTGTCACATGTCACATGTCACATGCCACATTGTCACATTGTCACATTGTCACATTGTCACATTGTCACTTGTCACATTGTCAATTATCACATGTTACATTGTCACTTGTCAAAATGTCACTTGTCACTTGTCACTTGTCACATGTCACGTGTCACATGCCACATTGTCACATTGTCACATTGTCACATTGTCACATTGTCACATTGCCACTTGTCACATGTCACATTGTCACATGTCACATTGTCACATTGTCAACTTTCACATTGTCACATGTCACATGTCACATGCCACATTGTCACATTGTCACTTGTCACATTGTCAATTATCACTTGTCAAATTGTCCATTGTCACCAGCCAAAATGGATATTGTCAAAAAAATCCGGGCCTAGAAGGAAAATTGCCGATTATCGTCGACTTTATCACTTTCGAGTCGATTATCGACATATTTCGTGTCGATTATCAACACGATCGACATGGCGATAATCGAAGTCGAGCCGAGAGTCGAAAGTCGACCGTGTCGATAATCGAAGTCGAGTCGTTAGTCGAAAGTCGGGCGTGTCGATAATCGAAGTCGAGTCGAAAGTCGAAAAGTCGGGCGTGTCGATAATCGAAGTCGAGTCGTGAGTCGAAAGTCGACCGTTTCGATAATCGAAGGAAAGTCGACTCTCGATTATCGACACGAAATTTTTACTCGATTTTTCGACACGAAGTCGACTGAAGTCGATTTTTAATAAAAATTTTGTCGATCGACATGACTTTTTCGATAGCTTTCATTTCGATTTTCGATATGGATTTTTTCGATAATCGTGTCGACACGTCACTCTACTCCCCACCCAAAAATTCACATTGGTTTTACCTCGAATTAAGTTATGGCGACCAAGACAATGGAAACTATGTGGGGAACTGAAAATTTCAGTTGTGTGAATTTTTTGTTTTTTTTTTTTGCACTTCGATTCCGTCTCCTCGATTGAGCATTGACATTGCTTGAGTAGCGCAGGAAGGAGACTGACACGTGGCGCGGCACCGCTAAGTTTTCCACATTTTCGGTCATGCGTATACACACCTATCTTTTTTACGTGAACTTTCCGTGTTACATGTTTTTTTGGTGGGGAGTTGTTATTTTTGGTGTGGGGTTGTTCTTCCATCGGTGGGGAGTTGATCTTCACTCTTGCCGAAAAACAAATGACATAATCTTGTGTTTTCTAGATTTTTAACTCCGGGTCTTGACGCGATGGGTTTTTTTTTCCTCGAAAACAACCTGTATTGGGGAGAAAAACCACGTAAAACTGTTTTTTCTGTCCTGAATATAGTCGGCGAATACGTCATCAACCTCGCTCTACTGCAAATTCCTGTAAAACCGTGATACACTTGCAAGATTAGCTCAAATTCTAGCTTTATTATTATTTTTGAACGGAAAATGACGTATCCACGACGATTTGCAGTGAAATTTTGATTTTTTCGCTTCAAAAAAGGCGCACTAAACTGTTGAAAATTAAGAAGTGCCGTACACAGTGAATCTTTTACTACGTCAAGCCAAAATTTCTTCGACGAAAAGTCCACCAATCGGCGAAAAAATGGGCGGGATTTAGTTGCAAAAGGCTGGCACAGATTTTCTATTGGCTTCGTTTTCGAATTACCTGGTGAATAAATTGCAATTTTACGAACAAATAGCATGCAATTTGAAGGAAAAACATCTAAAAAAACGTGCAAAAATAAATTACAGTTGAAAACAGCTCATACGACAAGTTTCAGGTCTGTATTAGCTAATGGCGAAACTTAGGCCATACCTTAAACAAATCTTGTGGGGTCGGTGGTAGCCCGTTTCGGGTCAACTTTTTTTTTTAAACGTAGCAAATTGAATGAAGAAAAATAATTATTGAGCCGATTTTTAATTTAGGCCTTTATTTTCCAGAAAAGTACAGAAAACTGAAAATGGAAGAGAAAATCCGGTACATTTTTACTAGTCCGTGACACCTTTAACAAATTCACGGTGTCCCGCACGAGAAAAGCGACGCCGCTGTTCGAGAAAAGAGACGCCTCGGCGTCTCTCATCTCTCATGCGTGCAGGTGGAGCGCGATTTCATCGGATTTCGTCTGGAAAATGTGCCCCATAAAAACACGTGGAAAAAAAGAAATTGAATGGATTTTTTGAAGAAAAAACAAATAAAACAGACACTAAAAGGTTCAAATTAATTTTTGAGTTAGAAAACTGTACAAAAAAAATTTCAATACTGGTTTAAATGACACACCGAAGTTTACACTGTTATGAGGCTCTGTAGCTAAGGTATATCCGTATTCTTTGTGAATTTTTTGACTTGTTTGTTCAATTCACTTCTACAAAATATAAAATGAGCAAAAAACCCACATTCGATATCAGAAAGCCTGAATTTAAGGGCTCGGAATATGAATTTTAGGATACTGTAGCCCATATTCGCCAAAAAAGTATTTTTTTCAAAAATCGGTTGCCTTACAGAATTTTGCATTTTGAATGCGGTTATTTTCCGCTTTTGATCAAGTAAATTGGTTGAAAATTACTGAAGTTATTAATAAATCAAGTTTTGCACTATAACTCGAAAAAATGGGTCATTTTTTGAAAATTTCAATAAAACAAAATCCTGGTTCAAAGATTCGTTGCCTTGCAAAGTTTCTAAATTTGTTTGCGGTCATTTAAAGATGTCAAACAAGATATTTGGCCTCCAACTAATTGAGTTATTAATGTTTGATTAAGTTCCAGTAGCACTAGGGGGAGTACTGTATGCGCACAGAAACCTTCCTGACGTCGCCCATTTCTTTTGTAGCTTTGTGAATGATGAATATTGTCTTAAATAATACTTCTAAACAAAGTATAATGATATGGAAGCGATATTATTGAAAATATAGGTCCAATCTACTTAAATCTATTGAAAGTGCATTTTTATTATTCTGGCGCATTTTTTATGCTCGTACGTCCAAATGTCTTCGTAAAATAGTTTTCGAATGTAATTCCAAAAAGAAAGTTCAAAAAATAATGGTTTTCTTGCTTTTAACAATTATGGAAATCTACTGTAGTCTGATCAAGCAGCGTGCGAGAGAGCGAGAGGGTGCCAGACGAAACAGAAAAATGCTTGCGCGCATCGCGTGCGGGACACCGTGCAAATTACGTAGAGCAGAAACGGTAGGGAACCGATTTGAGCCAACTTTTTTTTAAAAAGGTAGTAAATTAAACGAAGAACAATATTTATTGGGCCGATTTTTCATTTTGGCCGTCATTTTCAAAATAGCTCCAGGATTTCTTTCATGGAAGAGAAAATTTCTCAAAATGGCCTAGGATCCGCATCGGCACGTAGTAAAAGATTCACTGTGCCGTAGAGCGAGGTTGATGATGAGTATAGGTCCATTAGACCAAGAGGAGCATTCTCCGAATTTTTCCTATTTCTATCGGCTATTCATGAAATCTATCTACCCATATCGCATTAGCCATTCAAGTGGTTCCAACACACGCTATGAACATGTATTTCGCAATAGCCCAACTACGCCAGATGGCTACTAGTGGCTACGCGACCACCGTAGACTCCGGTCGTTGTCTCTTCGTCCTTGGACGGGCGAATACTCTTGCCCTGGCACTGCCCCTCTGGCTAAATTCGCTCGGTCGCATCAATGTGACAGATGTGTCGAGCAGTTTTCCGTCGCGCCGCTGACCCATTCTCCACACTATTGTCTTGGTCTTATTTCACCCGGCATATCTAATTGTGTGCTCGCTTCTCTTCTCCCATCCGGCGCATTGCCTCTTCTACTACATCCATTCGACTTGATGATGAATAGCACACCAATAGGGTGCTGCGGTAGGACGACAAAAACTCCTATAGCCGTAATTGCTCTTTGTGCGTAGCAGCGGCGCCATGTCGCTCGCCTTTTCACCCATTTCGCAATTTCGTAACTCCCACGAGACATTTTGGCCCATGCATTTCATATGTAGGCAATTGGGTAGGTTTCATCTGGTTAGATTTAATTGCTTCTTGCAAAACCGAACCTTAAAATTTTTTCATTTTATGCAATCTGTATACGATGAAATGTAGTCGGGCGGGATATAATTGAGCGGTGACCTCGTATACAAATCGATCCGATTGTGTTGCGTAGCAATTCCTTGCCGTCTTGACCGACTCGTACTCACAACTTTTGCTAATCTGATCTCTTTTGTTGACCGCAATCTTCTTCGCTCTCTTCTTTGAGTGTCACTAATACTTCTCTTGTTCCAATACATGCTGTTGACAGCTGTTGGCACTCATTCATAATCTTCTTGTTTTCAGTTTTGAATCAACATGCGTGAGGTTATCTCCATCCATGTCGGACAAGCCGGAGTCCAGATCGGAAATGCGTGCTGGGAGCTGTACTGCCTCGAGCACGGAATCCAGCCCGATGGAACCATGCCATCCGATCAGCAAGCCGACGGAGAGTCCTTCACCACCTTCTTTTCCGACACTGGAAACGGAAGATACGTGCCGCGCTCGATCTTTGTCGATCTTGAGCCGACCGTTGTTGGTAAGTTTAGAGTTTAAGGAACCTTTTCTACGTATTATTCCCAGATGAGATTCGCACTGGAACCTACAAGCAGCTCTTCCACCCAGAGCAGATGATCACCGGAAAGGAAGACGCTGCTAACAACTACGCCCGTGGTCACTACACGGTCGGAAAAGAGCTTATCGACACCGTGCTCGACAGAATTCGCCGCCTCGCCGACAACTGCAGCGGTCTTCAAGGATTCTTTGTGTTCCACTCGTTCGGAGGAGGAACTGGATCCGGTTTCACCTCCCTTCTTATGGAGCGCCTCTCGGTGGACTATGGAAAGAAGTCGAAACTCGAGTTCTCCATCTATCCGGCCCCACAGGTCTCGACCGCTGTCGTTGAGCCGTACAACTCGATCCTCACCACCCACACCACCCTCGAGCATTCCGACTGTGCGTTCATGGTTGACAACGAGGCCATTTACGACATCTGCCGCAGAAACTTGAGCGTCGACCGCCCGAGCTACACCAATCTGAACCGCATCATCTCGCAGGTTGTCTCGTCGATCACGGCCTCTCTCCGTTTCGACGGTGCCCTCAACGTCGATCTTAACGAGTTCCAAACCAACTTGGTACCATACCCAAGAATTCACTTCCCACTGGCTGCCTACACTCCACTCATCTCCTCGGATAAGGTATAGTCTGAAGCAGGCTTGTTCGGGAAATCAGAAGAGGAAATTCTTGTCCGAAGTCATTTTTCGGAAAATCGGTTACACGATTTTCCGAACTAAAATTTAGAAACGGCTCCTAATGGGTTATTCATTTCATGCATTTTTTTTTGTCAAAATTTCCTTATTCATTTCATGCAGAAATGGACATTTTCTGCAGCAGGAAACTGCAAAATGCACTTTCTGTCATTTTCTGCATGAAGTGAATAACACTATAGTCGGCGAATACATCATCAACCTCGCTCTACTGCAAAACTCCTGTAAAACGGTGTTGCACTTGCAAGATTAACTCGAATTCTAGTGTTTATACTTATTTTCAACGGAAAATGACGTATCCACCACGAATTTCAGTTGAAATTTGATTTTTCGCTTCAAAAAAGGTGCACTACACTGTTGAAAATTGAAACGTGCTGATGATGCATTCGCTGAGTATACCATTTTTCGCGTGTTTTTCGTGACAAAAAGTGCATTTTGCAGTTCGACGAAATGCAGTTTTCTGCCGCAGAAAATGTCGTTTTCCGCATGAAAAAAATAAGGTAAACTTGACAAAAAATGCAAACTGCATGAAAGTAATAATCCCATAAAAACACGGCAATTGCCGATCATTTTCGAAAAATTTTCCGCTGGAAATATTTTTTGAAAAAAAGTCGGGAAATTCGGAATTTCCGTTTTCCGGCTCCGGCCAAGCCTGCTGTGCAAGTAAAAATTGCCGTTTCTGTAAATAATCAATATATGATCTTCAGGCATACCACGAGGCCCTCTCCGTCAACGACATCACCAACAGCTGCTTCGAGCCAGCCAACCAGATGGTGAAGTGCGATCCACGTCACGGAAAGTACATGGCTGTCTGCCTCTTGTACAGAGGAGACGTTGTGCCAAAGGACGTTAACACCGCCATCGCCGCTATCAAGACCAAGAGAACCATCCAGTTTGTGGACTGGTGCCCAACCGGATTCAAGGTCGGAATCAACTATCAGCCACCAACTGTTGTTCCGGGAGGAGATCTGGCCAAGGTGCCACGCGCCGTTTGCATGCTCTCCAACACCACCGCCATCGCTGAGGCTTGGTCGCGTCTCGACTACAAGTTCGATCTGATGTACGCCAAGCGCGCCTTCGTTCACTGGTACGTCGGAGAAGGAATGGAGGAAGGAGAGTTCACCGAGGCTCGTGAGGACTTGGCAGCCCTCGAGAAGGACTACGAAGAGGTCGGAGCCGACTCTAACGAGGGAGGCAACGATGAGGAGGGAGAGGAGTACTAGAAAGTTTTTTCTCACTCGGCTACTCGCATAATGTAATTTAATTTATCCTGCTCTCCCCCCGGCATTCAGCCGTGATTGAAACGAAACGCTTCTATATATAACTTGTTTTAAATAAAATCTCTCTTGCTCGGTTTAAATGTATTATTCCTTGCTTGCTTGCTTTGCCGTCTGTTCACGATAAATTATTTCGAAGCGCATACCGGTCATTTCAAGTTTTGACTGTTTTCATTTTTCACCCACAAAGTTTCAGATGGAAAACGATGAACAAGGAGGTTTCGAATACAGGAGACATCACAAAAGGGGTAGACGGAAGAAGTATCAGAAGCAGTATCAAGATCATCAAAGAGCACAGTTGATTGGGCAGATGAGTAGAAGACTCCAGAATGAAGGGCCAACGTCTTCTGCAAGTGTAGAAGACATCCCGTTGCCGTCTGATATGGACTCGATGCCATGTGGACCAGCTACAGTACTCACAACTAAAGACTACGAGATGAACTACATGGAAGATCCGCAAGTGATTGCCACGCATTCGGGAGAAATTCAGCGATCGAACAGAGTTGTCAGATGGGCAGAAGATGTGGAGAAGTACTTGTTTGTAAGTCTGAAAATCATATTTTTAATTGATGCTGTTTTTTTTTCTATAGAGCCGTGCTGGAACAAGCCATGCCGACGTGCTGAACGACTTTCGGGAACGAGTTTTAAAACCGCTGAGGGAAACTCGGCGACGTCAAACCGATGTGCCACGTATTAATCATCAGCGACTGGTTTGGAATCCTGTCAAGTCGGATGTCGCCGCATCTGGAGACAAGAAGGAGAAGGAAAAGGAAGAGGAACATGAAGAAATTGAAAGTTTAGAAGAATTCTCGTCAAGCGAATCCAACTCGGAAGGCGATGGCGTGCCGGCGGTGAGCGGATCGAAAGCCGAGCGACAACGACAATTGGCGGCGAGACAGGTGCGGAAAGAGAGAAAAGAGGCGGAGAAGGCGCAACAGGTGAATCGGATGCAGTTGGAAATTCAACGCAAACGACGCCATCCGAATGCGCTCGACGCGGACACGAATTACAATGAGAAGGGACTGGGAAATGATGGACCGATTTGTAGGTGTCCTCCAGAAACATTGGATCGCGGATTGAAGCATGGATTCTATCCAGGGGAGGATAAGTTGGTCAAGTGCACCAGGCAGTGAGTTGGTTGGGTTGTTTTGTGGGACGTTTCGAAACGTTTGGGAAAAAATGCGAAAATCGCTCCGCAAAAATGCAAAAAAGTTTCGTAACGTCCCAATTTCAAGATGGCAGGTTTCTAAATGTACGAGAGCCCAAAAAATTTCGAAACCTGTCACAGACCCCAAAAAATTAGCTAAAATAATTTTTTTTTTTGGATTTACGAAAAAAAAATCATGAAAAACCCAAAAAAAAAAACATGTTTCAAGCAAATTTTCCCAGTTTTCGTTATGGGGTTAACTCGAAAAATGCTCCGATTGACCTCTAATTTTGAGAAATGAAGGGGAAAACTCTCCCGGACATTCCCACAAAATTTCAGACAAAAATATCGATTTTTAAGAAATGTTGATTTTTTCTGAAAATGCTTAAAATCGGTGTTTTTGTCTGAAATTTTTGGGTAATGTCCGGGAGAATTTTTTTTGTCGTTTATCTCTCAAAATTTCAGATCAATCGGAGCATTTTCCGAGTTTTCGCGCAGTTTTTTGCCGTTTTTTGCCGTTTTTTGTCATTTTGCCACTTCGTGAATAACCCCATTAAAAATTACTATTTTTTGTCAATTTGGAACAAGTTTTTACCAAAAAACAGTCATTTAAAAATTACAGTATTCCTTATGGTTACTAGCCTTTCTCAATGGCTATTAGCCACAAAGCTGCCTATACGCGCCAAACTCTTCCCTGAGAATTTCCAACGGCTAATAGCCATTGAATTCGGGACGTGATGGGCGCCAAACGCATCGCTAAAAATTTCCTGGCCGAGAAAGCAGCCCCAAAATTTAGTACGCTTCCTCAAAACCCGAAAATTACAATCTATTATGGGGTTATTCTCGAAACCAGCAAAACATTCAGCGAAAATTCGGAGAATGCTCTGAAACTTTGAGAGATCATTTAAAAATACTCTCGGACATTCCCTGAAAATTTCAGACCGAAATATTGCTTTCAAAAATATCGATTTTCGGTCTGAAAATTTCAGGAAATGTCCGAGAGTATTTTTTAAATGATCTCTCAAAGTTTCAGAGCATTCTCCGAATTTTCGCTGAATTTTTTGCATTTTTTGCTGGTTCCGAGAATAGCCCCATCATTTTTGCAGAGATGCCCAACACTTATTCCACTACACATTAAAAGTGACACCCGCTCCAAACGACAATCAGGCCTACAAAACGGCAATGATGATCAACGGAAAAGAGTTTCTATTCGAAGGATTCTCCCTGCTAACCCATTCTCCACTACCGCCCGCCATGACGCAACGACCGATCTGCAAAAATCCGTTGGAATGCGAGTACGAGTTGATCGAAGAGGCGATTCCCGCCAATTGCTGCTATCCAGAAGACACCACTCATTTATACGAATACATTTTCCATGACGTCTTCGAGATGCTCGAATTCGATCTCTATCCGAAACGACTGCCAGAAGTGTTCGAATCGTGTCCAATCATCCACATCATGCCACGGTTCGCGTTCGAGTCGAACGGAGTGGTGAACCTCTGGTCCACCAAATCAGTGCTCGCTTATTTTCTGCTCAAATCAGAGTTTGACATTTTCAGTCAAAGAGACATTCAAGAGTTTTTGACACACTCTGATGACTATTTCTCTCGACAGGTTCAAAAAATGAAGCAGACAATTTTGATTAATCCGATCTTCAAACCATCTGCAATTCGGGCGGATTGGTTTGAAAAGGAAGCGACGGAAGCGGTTTGTTGGGTCAACAACTCTAACCGACACCATTCGTATGCGCCAAAGGTTCACTCGAGAATCACATACCTGGAGCGTAAACTCAAAAAATTCGAATCGGGAGCCAGTGGAACAAAACATTTACAGTATGATTCGGCGAAGAAAGAGCTCGATTCGTTAAGATCAAAAGTGAAGTCTTCGCGATCGCACCAAATACGAAAATCAGTTGAGGGATTCAAAGACACGGGGCTCAAACCGGATGTTTGTGCGCATATAGTAATGACTATTCTCGCGTGTCATCATATTCGATATAATTTCGGAATCACTGAGATTGAAGAGAAAATCGACTACCGGTTTGGTGATCGACGAGTCTTCGAACTGGCAATGATCCATTCTTCGATGAAGAGCACCTATGGAACACCTGCCGATCATGTCAAAACGTTGCTCACAAATTGTGGATATCGTCGAAAATATGGGGCGGAAGATAGAAGAGAACGAAAGAAGGGAATTGTCGATATGTTTGACATTGTGAGCGGGGAAGCTAGCATCGAGCCAATTCTGCACAACGAACGTCTTGAATATCTGGGTGACGCTGTCGTCGAGCTCATCGTCTCCCATCACCTCTTCTTCATGCTTCCACACCATCTGGAAGGAGGTCTGGCCACCTATAGAACCGCTCTGGTTCAAAACCGAAATCTGGCGGTGCTGGCGATAAACTGTCGAATAGACGAACTGCATTTGTTCGCGCACGGAGCGGAATTGTGCACGGAGCCCGAATGGAGACACGGTCTAGCCAACGCGTTCGAATCCCTGTTGGGAGCAGTCTATTTAGACGGCGGAATTGATGAATGCGATCGGATTTACTCTGAGGCAATGTACGGCGCCGAGCCCGAGCTGAAAACGATTTGGGATCATGTGAATGAGCACGAGTTGAAAAGAGAGGATCCACTCGGTGATCGTGAACTCGCCACGGCCACTCCGAACCTTCAAAAGTTCTTCGAGTTGGAGAAAAGTGTTGGTCTGCAGTTCAACAACATTCGATTGTTGGCCAAGGCGTTCACTCGTCGAAACATTCCGCACAATGAGCTGACAAAAGGACACAATCAGCGATTGGAGTGGCTCGGCGACTCGGTGCTCCAGCTTATGGTCACCGATTATCTCTATCGTCACTTTCCGAACCACCACGAAGGTCACATGTCGTTGTTGAGAACAAGTGTGGTGAGCAACGAGACGCAGGCGATTATTTGTGACGATTTGGGCTTTTCGCAGTACGTGATTAAAGCGACGAATCGGGGAAATGTTCTGAAAATGAAGGATAAAGCGGATTTGGTGGAGGCGTTCATCGGGGCGATGTATGTGGATCAGGGCATTCCAGTCTGCCGGTGCTTTGTTCGAATGGTGTTCATTCCGAGGTTGAGGGTGAGTTGAAAAATAAGCTTCGCCCACTTTTTTTGGATCTACGGGAATCTAGGCCATGACCTTTAAAGGCGCACGGCAAAAAACTACTAGTTGTTTAAAAAAAACCTCGACTTTGAGACCCTGACAAAACCCATAAACAAGCTCCGCCCCTTTTGCAAGTCAAGTCTGTGCACGATTTGCAATGGAGGGGGGGGGGGGGGGGGGTTTGTTCCTCGGTTTTGTAATGTGGTTATTCAGGGTCGAAAAAAAAAACGGAAAAAAAAAGAAAAAAATCCGTGGCCTGCTTTGCTTTTCTAGGCTATCGCAAAAGTTTTTTAGGCCCTCCGCTGTGAGACATGCGAAATATTGATTTACGAGCGAATAATTATTGAAATTTTTTTTTTGAAAAAATACAGAAATTCATTGGAAGTAAGCAATAAAATACGATCAATTCTCCAAAAAAAAATTCAAAAATTATTCGCCCGTAAATCGATATTTCGCAGGTCTCACAGCGGAGGGCCTAAAGAACTTGCGATGGCCTAGAAAAGCAACGGAAAAAAAACTCTCGCGGCCACGGATTTTTTATTTTTTTCCGTTGTTTGAATAAGGAAAAAAACTATTTTTTTCTGACCCTGAATAACCCCATAAAGGTCCTAGGTTTCCGTGAACCGCCTTGGAAAATTGAAAGAGAGAGACCAAGATACGCAGGCAGCGCATGGGATAAATTTCTGCGCTCTGAAAATAACACGGGGTCGACGAGGGAACGTCAAGGAAAGCGAGCGCGCTCTACCGGACTACCGTAATCTGCTAAATAGATTGAAATTGGCATCATTGCGAAAATCGTATTTTTTCCATTTTTATGCTATTTTTTGATGCAAAAGGGCATTATTTAATGTGCGAGAATGTCTGAAAATCGCGCACGGCGTAGAGTCGTTTTTGTTTCACCGGAAATCCCACAGAAAAAGCCCGGAAATTGGATAAAAACGTGGAAAAAGATTGTGTTTTCAATCGACTTGCGACATGAAAACTCAAGTCAAGGTTGCGTCTCTTCAAATACCACTGTGTTCGCGTGGTCACACACAAATAAGTGGGCGGAGTTTCGTTTCGCGTTCTCATGTCGCAAGCCGATTGAAAAAGTGGGCGGCGCTTCACAATAGTCTTGATATACTTTTCAATTTTCAGCACTTTATAAACAGCGAAAAGTGGAATGACGCGAAATCGCACCTGCAACAGTGGTGCCTGATGCTCAGAGATCCGTCCAACCCGATCCCAGAGGTGCCCGAATACAAGGTGTTGAGCGTCGAAGGACCCACCAATACTCGCCTTTACAACGTTGGCGTGTATTTTAGGTACAAAATTCAATTTTTGGTGTATTTTTTCTAATAATTGTATATAATTTAGGGGTAAACGACTCGCCTCCGCCACCTCCAACAACGTTCACCGAGCACACCTTGAGGTTGCCGAATTGGCGCTGAAAAAGCTGGGAAGCGCACGTCATCGGATTAACGTGGAGAAGAAAACACGGGTATTTAGTATGGATTCGTGACGTAGCGAGACAGCGTGTCAAGTTATGCTTGAGCAATTGTTGGGTCTCGCCACGATTCAGCTGTTTTTCCATTTTGCTGGCGCACAACTTGCAGCAGCGAGTCGCTTCGCCGCGAATCCATGATATTGATTTATTTTTTGAAGAGTAAATACGGTATCTTCTGAATTTTTTTTATAGAGCGGCGATGAATAATTAGCTGACGACTTCTCAATAATCACCGAATTCTAATTGAATGCGGAAGAAATGTTGACAATTTTGATATACTTTTTATCATTTATATTTTTAATTTCGTTTTCGTCGGGTATTTTTTTGTTAGTTTAGCGATAAAGCAACAAAAAAAAAAGAAAAGAAAGAAAGCATTATTACACCCCTGTTTTTGTCAGAACACGGAATTTGCTGCGGCAGCGGCGGCGAAAAAAAAAAGCATCTGGAAGTGATTTTTCCTTTTCAATAAGCGGAAAGCATCAGATGAGCCGAATGACGACACGACGGCAAAAGGTCGATGAACTGGGGCGACCAGTAGATTCGTTGATAGCGGCGATCCTCGTGACGTGAGTGATCTTCGCGGCGCAGGAACGGCGCCACGTAGTCGAGACCGAGAGCACGTCCATTCCAGTAGAGGAATTGGTTTTGATGGCTGAAAATGCGCAGTGTGATGACGCCAAAAAGACTAAATCGATCACTAACCGCATAGTATCAGTTGGCACGGTGAAAGTGCGGCGGGTCAGTGGTGGCAAGTTGGGCTCGGAAGAGCTCTTCGAGTGGATGATGTTTCGAGAGCCACGAACTCTAGATATCCCGGATTTGAAGAGTAGAAAAATTGTCGTACTTACCTGTACTTTTTATCCTTCTCCAACAGCCACTCGGACTGACGTGGATTATAGGCTTTATGGGGCGCCAAATCGTATTCAATGGCTCGGTTTCTAAATTTAAATCAAAATTAAAATTTTCTTCTTATTATGTGTTAACGAACAACTGGTGCTGACGACGCTCCGATGTTCCGCAGTTTTACACTGCGGTCTCGCAGCGATTAGTGGGAAACAGTGAAAAACTGCGGAAAATCGGAGCGTCGTCCCAAGTCTAGAGCTGGCGTGGTCCAAGAGCAAGGCTCGAGGAAAGAACCTCTCGGAAAGCGAGAGGGGTCGAGGTGTCGGCGGTCCTCTGATACGATAACCGACGGGAAGTGCGGCAGCTACCGCTGGAGAGCACCAGTCGTTCGTGAACACATAATATCGACGTTCTCCGCCGACGAACGTACGGTCTATTGATACACAAACTGGGCGCAATGGACGTGTAATTCTCACGTTCGCGGAACGATCCTAGATACGGCCTATACATTTCATCGTACTTCGAGTGGCGCGCAAAGTTCATCGTGTTTGATGCATCTTCGAATCTTCAGGAGGAAATTTTATTAGAAAAAAAAACCTTCAAAAACTCACGCAGTGGACACAATATCCACGTAGGTGTTCGACGGACTTCCGGCCACAAATCCCTTGTACGGACTCGTCGTCCATTTCGCTTCGGACGCCACCTGCGCTTTCACCTGGCAATGAAACAAAATCAAAAATTTCATAGTTTTCCCCCAAAATCAAAACTCACGCGATCAAAAACGCTCATGTTGTGGTTGTTGTTGTCGAAAGAAAGAGGAGGAGGATAGACGTTTCACGGCTCGTGAGGCTCATTGCGAATGGGCGGGACGGACGAGGAAGATGGCACAACAAACAGCTGATGGGATGGGGGCGGAAAAGAAACGACGCGAAGAGGTTGGCAACAGAGGTTGAGAAAAGCATAGTGTGATCAGTGGAAGAGGGCGAGGGACGGACTCGGATCAAACAAAGAAAAAGTAAAAAAAAACAGAAAATATATAAATATGTTGAAAATTACAAAGTCGATCCGTTCTTCAAGTACCGAAGGTAAATACTGCGATTCACGGTTTTCTGCGTACGCGGACGAAGCCAGACATTATTTAAGTCAATTCCTGGCTAGTGAAATAACAGACGAAAATACATTTAAAAAATAGCAAAAGAAAGAGAGAATGGCTTGAAAATATCCTAAAATTTGCATTTCATTTTCAACAAACGCATACCGTAATTTTAAAGGCGCATACCAAAACTTTGTTGGCAGGTCTCGCAACGAACACTTTTATTTTTGGACATTTTTCTGTTTTCTTGCTTATTTCTAATTTTTTTACTACCAAAATTTGTCGGAAAATCTATTTTCAGAATTTTTTCACTCAAAATTTAGAAAAAAATGCCTTCGAAATACCACAAATTTTCGCATTCTTCAAACAAAATTTGGACAAAACAATACCGTAACTTTAAAGGCGCATACGTAAAATTTGTTGGTAGGTCTCGCAACAAACATGTTTTTTTTTGTTTTAAAATTTATTTTTGACTTTTTTTTTGTTGCTATTGCTTTTTTTTCTAAATATTTGATACCGTTTTTTTTGTTGCACGCTTGATGAGATGAGCCGAACAAAAAATCATGCTTTCACTGAAAAACAAGATCACAGATGTCAAGATTAATCATTTCAGAACAAAAAAAAAGATAAAATTGCTTGAAAATATTCTAAAATTTGCATTTTTCCGAACAATTTTCAAAAAAAAAATACCGTATTTTAAAGGCGCATACCGAAAAATTGTTGGAAGATTTCGCAACGAACTCGTTTTGAACATTTTTTAAAATCTAATTTTCCATTATTTTTTTTGCAATTTTTCATCGTTTTTATGCAGTTTTTTTTCCGCAAATTTCGAGAGAAAATCTCAAAAAAAGGAGCTCCCCGGCGCGAAATAATGCAAGCGCGCTCCATCGCACGTTCATAGGAAAATTTATTTTTTTTTTCAAATTTGAACATTTTTTTCCTCTGAAAAAACTAAATATCATTTCTTCACAAATGTCAAAAGAATCTCGGTATGTTTTTTTAAAATTATTTTTTACTGTTTGGAAAAAAAAATCATAGAAATGTAGAAAAATGGCGAAAAATTGAAAAAATTCGAAAAATGCTTTAATTGGTCTGAAACTTTGGGAAATAATGTCAAAAATATTTACTCCCGTGAATACATTGATTTTTTAAAGTTTTGCAGAAATTAATTTTTTTTTCAAGGTTTCAGATCAATAAAATAATTTTTGTAAAGTTGCTTTTTTTTTAGTTTTTTCCCAATTCTCTTCATTGTTCAGACGCGCCGAAATCGAAAGAATGCGAAAAAAGAGCCGCGAGGCTGAAAATCGTCATCAATTCTGTCGTCGTTGCGTTGACACGGTACGAGCCGTCGGTTGGCAAGTGCCGGCAGCTCTCGGAGCCGTCCTTGTTGCCTCTCTTTTTTATCACTATCGTTATGTACAGTGACATTTTTTTTTGAAATTGTTATTTTACAAGTCGTATTGCCACATTTTTTGCCAATTTGTTCGTTGTTAAATATTTATTTATTAATTTATTATTGTAAATAAAATACAATACAATACAAAGTTGCTATTCTCTTCTCTTCTTTAAAATTTTTTCCGTTAGCTTCGGATTCTTTACTGTCAAATCTCCTGCCCGCCTTCTAATTTTCTAGAAAATTTCCAGAATGTTCGGCTCGTCCGGATTCGGCAACAAGCCATCGCTGTTCGGCTCGGCGAGCACCACCACCACGACCACTAACACAAATGCGACGAATACGGCAAGCGAGGACTTTTTAGTGAGCTTTTTCTTGTTGTTGTTGTATTCTGAAAAAATCGATTTCTAGGTCGATGGCGCGCCGGAAGACACGATTCAAGTGCTCAAATTCAGTCCACAGCCCCTGGATAAGCCGTTGTTGGCGTGCGGAGCATGGGATGGAGTGAGTGAGCTGTTTTAAAATAAGAATACATAAATTGCTTGTGTATAAGGCCGGAAGGGTATCGATTTTAAAAAGTATTGATTGTTTTGCTGAAAATTAAAAAAAATCGTCATTTCATTCTCCGACGAATATAAGCATTTACATGGCTATTAGCCATGGAAATGGCTGCTAGACATCAAATATTGCAAAAACAGCGCTAAAATTCAGAAATTTTTTGAAAAATAAGGGCGGCTAATAGCCTTTTTGGCGCGGATATGACGAATATAGGCATCTAGGCGGCTATTAGCCATTCTAAAACCGCTGGGAATGGCTGCTAGACATCAAATATGGCAAAAATAGCGCTAAAACTCAAATTTTTTTCGAAAAGTAAAGGCGGCTAATAGCCTTTTCGGCGCGGATATGACGAATATAGGCATCTACGTGGCTATTAGCCATTCTAAAACCGCTGGAATCATCATATATGGCAAAAATAGCGCTAAAACCCAGCAATTTCCGAAAAATACGGGCGGCTAATAGCCAAAAATTCCACGAGATGGTGAAGTTTTCGTTTACATTTTACGGTGGAAAATTAGTGCACAGCAGGCTTGTTGGGAAAAAATTCGGATATCGAACATTTTTCTTTCAAGAAAAAAAACCAAAAAATAGTGTTTCGACCAGTTTTCGTAAAATCGCTGATTTTTTGTCAAATCGAAACTTTTACCGGGCACGTTTTAGTCCAAAAACAGGAAATTTTTTTTGCACCCTGAAAAATCTGAGCGGCGGAGATTCGATTTTTCGCGCCATTGCTTACTGTAGCCGGCAAAAATATTATTACGTCTTCCTCGATTTGTGATAGCTCGTAAAATGGTGCGCATTCGGGTCTCGCCACGACGGTGTATGCACACTTGTCGATTAATTCAATTTTGCCCGTAAATCGACATGTGCGCATAAACAGTCGTGGCGAGACCCGAATTCGCATTATTTTACGAGGTATCTCAAATCGAGGAAGACGTAATAATATGCTTGCCGGCTACGGTAAGAAGTGGCGCGGAAAATCGAAGCTGCAAAAAAAATTGCCTGTTTTTGGGTGAAAAAAACCTTGTTTTTTTCAACAAAAAAAGTCGGAAACGTCGGATTATCATTATCCGATTTGCCCAAGCCTGCCCAAGTAGGCAGACATGAAAGGCCGGTCTACCCCAGCTCAATCGAAATCAAGAAAAATTGCAGACGATTCGAGTGTGGATGGTTAACGACGCGAACACATTCGAAGGAAAAGCGCAGCAAAACATTCCGGCCCCAATTCTCGACATTGCCTGGACGGACGACGGCTCGAAGATTTTCATCGCGTGTGCCGACAAAGAAGCACGTCTCTGGGACCTGGCTTCCAATCAGGTCGCCGTAGTTGGAACACACGATGGGCCAGTTCGAACGTGTCATTGGATCAACGGAAACAACTATCAGTGCCTGATGACCGGCTCTTTCGACAAAACACTCCGCTTCTGGGACATGAAGAATTTGCCGCAGCAGACGCAAATGGCGGCTATTCAATTGCCGGAACGAGTTTACGCGGCCGATGTGCTCTATCCAATGGCTGTGGTTGCGCTGGCTAACAAGCACATCAAAGTGTACAACTTGGAGAACGGTCCAACAGAGGTTAAGGACATCGAAAGTCAGCTAAAGTTCCAGATCCGATGTATCGCGATTTTCAAAGACAAATCCGGTCAGAACCCGGCCGGATTCGCACTTGGATCCATCGAAGGACGAGTCGCCGTTCAATACGTGGAAGCGGCGAATCCAAAGGACAACTTCACTTTTAAATGTCATCGGTCCGCGGAGCTCGTCAACAACTACCAGGAGATTTACGCGGTCAACGACATTTGCTTCCATCCACAGCACGGAACCCTGGTGACTATTGGCTCGGATGGGCGGTACTCGATGTGGGACAAGGATGCGCGCACCAAACTGAAGACGTCCGAACCGCATCCGATGCCGTTGACGTGTTGTGATGTTCACAGCTCCGGAGCGTTTCTGGTTTATGCGTTGGGCTATGATTGGAGTCGGGTGAGTGATTTCAATTGTAGGACGGAGTGACACTTGGCGCATGGCTCCGCGACATTTCGCAACGTGACCTTCCGAAACTGCGACGATTCGCAACTCACGTAGCTTTCGCTACTGTGACGTTTCGCAACCAGACGTTTCGCCGCTCGTATAAGTCGAAACTGGGACAATTCGCAACTTGTCACTTCGAAACTAGACTATTCGAAACCGCGACTTTTCACAACTTTGTGTTTGGAAACTGCAAGGTTTTCTTACATGATATTTTTTTAGTTTTTTTTGTTTTTTCTCGTTTTTTTATGTTTCACGTGACCTCCATTTAGCAAAAATCCACTGAAAAGGACAACAAGTTTCTAGATCATGAGTATCCAACACAGCTTTTCGGGATCAAATCTCTGTATCCGCAACGAAGCTTCGGGGTCCTGTTTGAAAAGGAAGCATAAGCTAATAACCCCAATCATCAGGTAAATCTAGTACGTATCAAAACTGAGCATTTTTTAAAGGTTAATCACCATAACAAGCTCCAGGATATCATGAAGGATATTAGATTCATAAAAGCAATCACAAATACACCGATTCCTCCTCCTCTACCACTAACTGGTTTAGATCATTTGAAAGCGAATCGAGCGGCAAGAAAGTATATCTAATTTACTTGTTTTTATTTTAATGATATGTTTTAACACAATAAAAAAACTATCTTGTTGATACAGTTTCGAAATGTCTAGTTGCGAAAAGGCTAGTTACTAAATGTCTCATTCCCGAAATGTCGCAGTTTCGAAATTGCAAGTTTCGATTTATACGAGCGGCGAAACGTCTGGTTGCGAAACGTCACAGTAGCGAAAGCTACGTGAGTTGCGAATCGTCACAGTTTCGAAAGGTCACGTTGCGAAATGTCGCGGAGCCTGGCGCATGGGGTCGCCGAAGGAACAGCACCGAATTAACTGCGTAGCGACTCATTCATGTGCGCGATACGTTGTTTTTATCTTTCTTAAATAGAAAATTTTAGATTAGTCTGTGTGTTTGTTTGTGTGTCTCACACACAAGTTGGCAGTCGACAAAACTCGAACCAGCGACCTATCGATTGACGTTCAAACGTGCTAACCACTATACCACAAGGGTCACGAGAACTTGAAAGAAATAGGGAAAAGAAATGATTGCCAGTTCTATTAAAAAAAATAACAGAAATCAGTAAAAATAAATAATTGACGAAGGCGACTTACAAGGGAACCTTTTAAGTGGTACTTAGAACCGTGCAAAACCAACCATACCGTTTGAAAGAGGAGGTTTTGAAACCTATAATTCCGTTTTCAAAACCTGCTTACGAGACCTCTGAGGTGCTGAAATTTCAGTCCAAAGTTCGGCAATTTTTAACCATAGAATCCACATTTTTACTGTACCATCTTCCCCTGGCCCCGAGTTTTCCCTTTCTCGTCACACGCGTGTTATGGTTGCTTCCGCTTGCCGTTTGAAGACATGGAAGTGTGGCGCAGCGGGGAAGAGATATGGTTGTAGACGAGATGTTGCTAGTTCGACCCCCACTATCATGTTTTCGTTTTTTTTTGTTCAATTTTCAAATTTTTTTTTGAAAGTTTTACTAGATGTTGCATGTTCATATTATGGGCAATAAAAGTGCAGAAAACTTTTTCGAGAATTGAAAAATAAGAAAATAAATAAAACATGATAGTGGGTGTCGAACTTGCAATACCTCGTCTACAACCATCTCTCTTACCCGCTGCGCCACGCTTCCATGTCTTTAAAGGGCAAGCGGAAGCGGCTATAACACGCGTGTGTCGAGGAAGGGAAAACTCGGGGCCAAGGGAAGATGGTACAGTAAAAATGAGGATTCTATGGTTAAAAATGGCCGAACTAGACTGAAATTTCAGCACCTCAGAGGTCTCGTAAGCAGGTTTTGAAAACGGATTTATAGGTTTCAAAACCTCCTCTTTCAAACTGTATGGTTGGTTTTGCACGGTTCTAAGTACCACTTAAAAGGTTCCCTTGTTAGTCGCCACAAGCTGCAAGCTTGTTTATATTTAATTTTTTAAACTATAATTTTCGATTTATTTTGTACCATTATTATCGGCCCGCCACGTCGGTCAAACGCGCTCCGCTGAACTCAATACTACGTGGATTTCATTTTGGTTTTCAAATTATTTTATTTCACGTTGAATTTACACGTGAAATGAAAAAATTTGGAAACCAAAATAAAATCCACGTAGTATTGAGTTCAGCGGAGCGCGTTTGACCATTTTGGCGGGCTAACAGTACCATTTTTAAATGATTTCTCAAAGTTTCAGACCGATCAGAGCATTATCCGAAGTTTCGCATAATTTTTTGCTTTTTTTTTGTTGCATATTTTGCTGGTTTGGTGAATAATCTCAATATTTTTTCAAGAATGCCCCACAAAAGATCATAAAAACGAAGCGCACAAGAACCTCCACACTTATGAAGGAATGCCAGCCAAGTACCAGAAGACCAAGAATCTTCCCAACTCTCAATTTTTTTAAATAAAAGTTTTTTAAAATAAATTTTTTTGTTTGTTCCTTTATCGTTCTCTGATCAGATGAGATGTCTCTTTGGCTCTGGGACGTTTCGAAACTTTAGTGCTATTTTTCGGCTCTTGGACTTTTCGAAAGTAGACGTTTCGAAAGTGTGACGTTTCGAAGGTTTTTCTGGATTTTGTCGCCGCGGTGTTTCACACAATCATTTAAAAAAGCTTTTTAAGGAAAATTTCTCAAACACCGCGACGACAAAATCCAGAAAATCCTTCGAAAAGCCCACTTTCGAAACGTCCGAGAGCCATATTTTACCGGTAAATTCCGAGAATTTTTCGAAATTTACGGGAAAATTTACCTTTAAAAATACAATAAAGTTTCGAAACGTCCCAGAGCCATCTCTTTGATTCCCGGTAATTATGGGACGATTAGGTTTAGCACGGTGTCCAGGATTTGAAAAGTGGGCGGAGCCGAGCAAACGCGCCCCACTGGATTTTTTCGCGCGAAATTCAAATTTTGACGCATTTTTAATGTTTTTCGGGAAAAAAATCATAAATTCTTATTTTTTCCCACATGTGCTCCAACGGAATTATAGCTGAGGTCTTTAGAAATTTTTTAAGCCCAAGAACGTCGAATTTGGTTCAGCCACCATTTCGAAATATTCGTTTTGAGTTTTTTGGTGTTTTTCCAGGATAAATCTTTACGAAAATTGAAGTTTGGGCAATTTAATGGTATTAAAAGATACAATACATACATTTTACAAAGAAAAACAGGTTTTACTGAAAGAAAAATAAAAAAAATCAATTAAAAAAATTCGAGAGTCGCAAACTGCGCAAGCACCGAAAGTGCGCCATGAAAGTTTGCTGACGCGCCAGCAAATAGGCTCCGCCCACATTTCAAATCCTGGACACCGTGTTTAGGGAAATAATAAACAAGAAAATTGTTATGGGGTTATTCAGGGTCGGAAAAAAAATAGTTTTTTTCCTTTTTTTCCTTATTCAAACGACGGAAAAAAAAAGAAAAAAATCCGTGGCCGCGAGAGTTTTTTTCCGTTGCTTTTCTAGGCCATCGCAAAAGTTTTTTAGGCCCTCGGCCGTGAGACCTGCGAAATATCGATTTACGGGCGAATAATTTTTGAAAATTGGACTCGCGCGCAGGTCTCACAGCGGAGGGCCTAAAAAACTTTTGCGATGGCCTAGAAAAGCAACGGAAAAAAACTCTCGCGGCCACGGATTTTTTTCTTTTTTTTCCTTCGTTTGAATAAGGAAAAAAAGGAAAACAACTATTTTTTTCCGACCCTGAATAACCCCATTAGAAAAAATGATGGACAAAATGGAAAATTGCGGTTTTTGGCATGATGCCAATTTTTAATATAGGAGATTACGGTAGTCTCGTAGAGCGCGTTTTCTCGATGTTCCTCGGCGTCCCCGTGTTGGCGGTGAACTTTGAGGCAAAGGTCTCTTATGCGTTCGTAACAATTTTTTTTACCAAAAGAAATTAAGAAATTGCGCAAAAACTCGGAAAATGCTCCGATTGACCTGAAATTTTGGAAGCAAATAGGGTCAAAAATTCTCCCGGCCATGATATGCTCAGAAAATTTCAGACCAAATATGGATTTTTTTTTTCTGAAAATCATGTACGGGACTATTTTTCCCTTATTTTCCAAATTTTCAGGTCAACAGGGCCATTTTTTGCCATATCTTCCGTTAAAAATTTTTAAATTTTTCTCACCTCTAATAGAAGGGCACTATCCCTTCTAATAAAGTGTCGGCGGGTCTCGCCACGATCCCTGGTCGATCTGCGCGAAAATATATTTTTTTCTCTGTTTTTGATCGATTTTTTTTTCTGTTTTCAATGATCTTTTTGTCGTGGCGAGACCCACAATTTGTATTTAGTAAAGTCCCAAACAATTAAAAAACACATTGCTTTCTAGGGTCACGAAGGAAACACACAGCCAGGCTCGAAGATTGTGATTCACAAGTGTGTCGAAGACATGAAGCCGCGAGCGTCGAAGAAGTAATTTTTGCATTCCTTCCCATTTTATTTTTGACATTGCTCTTATTTATCTACATTCTACTTTTTTTAAAATTCAGAATCTCATGGTGTCGAATAAAGGCGATGAATTCATTTTTTTTTGTCATTTTTCTGAAAAAGTGCAAATTTTATCACTTTTATGCTTGAAAATCCCTCGATGTTTTGCCATCGCATTATGCACCTTTTGAGTGTCAAGTGGACAAGAAAGAAGGGAATTTTTGACAGATTGGATTAGGATGAAACGACGAGGAGCCGAGAAGGAGGCAGGTTTGTGATCCCCTACTCGCTTTTTGAGAGTCGGGCGGACCACGCTGCAGGCACCACCCAAAATTTGATTTTACACGGCAACGCGTTGAAGCGGACAAAAGAGAGTTACGGGAAATAGGCGAAAGAAGAAGAAGAGGAGGAGGAGGAAAAGTGTACGAAAGAATAAACAATATCGAGCAGAATACGTGAGTATTTGTGTGTGTGTGTGTATGTGGGTTACCTGGGCGGCGGGCCATTGAATTTGTTGAAAGGGTACGGTGTTATTGTTGTTGTTGTTGTTTGGTTGGGGAAAAACCGACAAAAAATACGGGCTCTGTCAAAAACGAGTTATATTACGAATTCGCCACGAATTGAAACTTTGACAACACCGTTTTACCGAATTTATATTGTGAACTACAGTAACCCAAATTAGAATGCACTATGACCCCGCCCTTTTTGACGTGCTATCCGGGTTACTGTAGGAGAAATTTAAGAAAAAAAACGGGATTTTTTCCACGACAATTCTGCGTATCTTCAAAAAAGTGTGGGCGGAGCCTAAAGTTTACTGGCGCATTTTTATTGATTTTATTTTATTTTTCGCTCACTGAACCCTATTTTTGTTTGTAAAATTTATGTATTTCATCTTTGAATAACTCAAATATATACAAATATTTTACTTCTTGCAGACTGGGCTAACAATCGTTGAAAATCGAAGAAATTTAATTTACTTTTCATGATATTTGTTTTATTTGTTTACATGGCGAAATAAAGTAAAATCTGAGAGATTTCAATTTATTCTAGTCTCGAGTTTATTTTAAACACATTGTCCATTCGCGAAAAAAGCAAGTGCGCTCCACGAAACTTAGTACTTCGTGGATTTCATTTTCGTCGCCAAATTATTTCAATTCACGTGTAAATTCAGCGTGAGATGAAATCCACGAAGTACTAAGTTTTGTGGATCGTTCTTGCTTTCTTCACGAATGGACAATACAGAGAACTTGAATTTTTGAAAGTCAAAACAATGCATATTAACTAATTACCCTGAATTTTCCTGCACCATTGAGTTTGAGTCTTTCTGCAAATCGTGCCGAGACCCCCTTGTCAAATAAATGCATGAGCCTATAAGGCGTGTACTCCGAATGGACAAGAGTTAACAATTTTAATATTTTCGAATTGAACTCATTTGTCATCTTGTCCACACGGAGTACACGCCTTAAAAGCGCATGCATTTATTTGGCGAGGTGGTCTCGACAGAAAGGTTCAAACTCAATGGTGCAGTAAAATCCAGGTTAATTAATTGTTGTGTTTTCAATCGAGTTGCGAAATCAAATAGTGAAACTCTGCCCAATTCACTAAAATTTAATGTTCGCGTGACAAAAGTGGGCGGAGTTTAACGTCTTAATGTCGCAACTGGATTGAAACCACAATAATATGTTGTTGGATGGATTAAAATTACATGAAAATTCACGGAACCAGCAAAATGTGCAAAAAATACAAAAAATTGAGCCAAAATTCTCCGAAATTTTGGCAAATAATGTTAAAAATATTCCCAGACATGTGCAAAAAATTTCAGACCAAAATATCGATATTTTGGTCTGAAATTTTCTGCACATGTCCGGCAGTATTTTTTTTTACATTGTTAACAAAATTTTCAGACTGATCGGAGCATTCTCAGAAATTTCGCTCAATTTTTTGCATTTATTATTATTTTTTGGCTGGTTCCGTGAATAACCTGGCTATTAGCTGTTTTGCATGATGGCTGTTAGCCAAATAGCTGCCTATACCCGCCATACACGCGCCAAAAATTTCCCCGTGCTCAAAACGCATATGGCACAAGGCCAGCAATTTTTTAGCAGACCTGGGGCATTCTTTCATAACCCCACTAGTTTTTTTTGTTGGTTCAGATGGATTACGCAAAGTAAATAAATAATAGTTCCGCCAACTTTATTCTAAAATTGTTATTCCATTTTGTGGCGATAAAATGCAATTGCAATGCATTTTATATTGAGCTGGCGCTTTGATGCGAAGTAACGCGCTTTTTTGTTGCAAATTTCAATTTTTCAATTTTTATTTCGCTTTTCTATGTATGTACTTCTTAATTCAACCGGAAATCCGGTGTCTGGCACCTATTTGGGGAGAAAAAAGAGGTGTCCTTCCCCGAAGAAACTTCACCAATCAACTGGCAAAGTGACAAAAACTCGAAAATCTTTGTTGGCCATCTAAACTTGCGCCATCCGCGTCCATCCGGTCGGTTCTTCGTCTTATTCATCTTCCTCTGTCCTTCGTTTGCTCATCTCATCTCATCTCCAGATGTGTCCCAGATTGTGTGTACTGGCTCCCCCGCTTTCCTCTCTCTTTTCGGGTTTTTTCATCGTCGTTTCTCACCACATACACACACACACACACACACACACACACACACAGACAAAGAGGCCATTTTTGATGTGTCCCTCGAGAAGAAACCAACACGCTTAAAACCGAAAAGAAGAAGGAAAAGGAAAGGAAAAAGGAGAAGCTGAAAAAGGGTTTTAATGGATGAATGGGAGCACGATGGCGACGAGATTAATGTATCATTCTTTCGCAACGAGGACGCGGGTCCCTCAACGAAAAATGTTGGCCTTTTTCTAAACAACCAGGCAATTATCAATGCGGCGGGACTGACTATGAGATGATTTATGAGCCATAATATCGGGGCACATCCGTTGTAGTAGTCATCGGAGGCAACAAGATGTGAAATGACAAGGGAATAGGCCGCTAATTGCCGTGTCCGGGGCAGCTAGTGAGCAATTCGGTACACCAACAGTCGTCCGCGTACGCAGTTCC
Organism: Caenorhabditis japonica; assembly: GCA_963572235.1. Classification (NCBI taxonomy): domain Eukaryota; kingdom Metazoa; phylum Nematoda; class Chromadorea; order Rhabditida; family Rhabditidae; genus Caenorhabditis; species Caenorhabditis japonica. The sequence continues at coordinate 24,710,960 of OY754342.1, read as the reverse complement.
TTCGGTACTTGAAGAACGGATCGACTTTGTAATCTTGAAAATTGCCAGTGCATTCATGCAGCTGATGGGCAGCTAGTAAAATCGCCAAAAATTCATCTTTTCGATTTTTTAAAGCAGAAGTTGTTAATTTTGGGCATTTCAAGAGCTTGCACGATAAAATCGATTCAGAAATAAGGTAGTTATTAGCGATTTTCTAAAATTCCGAAATTTCTGGGAAAACGGTCTAAATTTCCATAATAGCTTCGTAATCACTATTAAAACGAATATTTTAAGCGTTGGACCGCCCGTTAAAGTTGAAAAATGGCTGAGAAATACGCATTTGGCCAATTCCACGTCTAATTAGGTGATTCCGAAGGGTTTTCGCAGTTCTGGTGCTTATGGCTCAAAGTTGGTCCATCGAATCGTCTTTCTGAAAAAGCTTCTGATTACTGTCGGCCCGCCAAAATGATGAAACGCGCTCCGCTGAACTCAATATTTCACGTATAAATTCAACGTGGAATGAAATAATTTGGGTACCAAAATGAGAATCGCATAGCGTTGAGTTCAGCGGAGCGTGTTTGACCACTTTGGCGGTTCGATTATAGGAGAATTTATCTCGAACTCTGTTTCTTCGAATATGCATGAAAGCTTTTGAAATCCATTTCTCGGCTTTGGGACGTTTCGAAACTTTAGTCGTTCATTTATCAGTCGTTTCCCCAATTTCGCCCTCGCTGTTTTGCGGAAATGCCTTTTGGAAGTGAAAATTGAGCTCTGAGACGTTTCGAAACCTGTCACTTTGAAACTCGGACGTTTCGAAAAAATGTTTGCACTATTGACAAAGATTTGTCCAAGAATAAAGGCGTTTTAACCGGTAAATTTAAAGAATTTGTCAACAATTACCGCGTTTCGAAAATTTTTCTGCATTTTGTCTTCGCGGTGTTTGCACACAATCATGGAATTTTCGAGACCCTGACAAAACCGGGGAAGAGGCTCCGCCCCCTTTTGCAACTGCTGCACGATGTTTTGTACTTGCTTGTAGTGTTGAAAACAGGAAAAAGTGCGCCGCAGACTTGCAACGTTTCCCCGGTTTTGTCTTCCCCGGTTTTATCAGGGTCTCGAATTTTCCTTTAAAAAGCTTTTGAAAATTATTGTGTGTAAACACCGAGACGACAAAATTCAGAAAATTTTTCGAAATGTTGACAAACTCCGAATTTAACGGCCAAATGTTTGTCAATAGTGTGAACACCCCGACGAAATTGCAAAAAATTTCGAAGAGCCAATTTTTCACTTCCAAAACTCATTCTCTCCTCTATTCCGCAAAAAAAAAGTGAAAAGAGCAAAAGCGAAAGTGGAGAAACGGCTGATAAATGAATCATGAATGACCGACCGCTTGTGAAAAAAGTCACTTTTTTCATGCTCCCCCATTTTCTATTTATGATTCGGATGATGATGGTAGTACATAGTGTGTCAGCAGACCTCTCCATCTTTTTTTTTCTACTTTTGTGAATGCCGTTTGGGCGCTTCGCCAACGTGATCACGTGAAGCTTCGAGGCCGTAATCTGATTTAAAACGCGGATGATGATGATGAGCTTGTCGTTACGTTACGGACGGAAAGGGCACCCACACAAGGAGAGGGACGAAACTGGATTGAATTACCTACGTGGCCATTTGAGACCTTCGTCAGGCAAAATAGGTTTTGCATTTATTTATTTGCGGGTTGTGAGACGAGGCGAGACGAGACGAGACGAAGACGGCAGAAAAAAAAATTTACACAGATTTTATGAAAATGTATATGAAAAAAAAATTGAGACACAAAGAGTGGGTGGGGGAAGAAAAAAAAATTTCGCAAATTGGGTGAGAGATAAGACAAAAAAAAAGACAAAAAATGAAGATGGACATTGAAAATGACATTGAAGGCGGATGAGTGAGAAAAAAAGAAGATTAAAAACGAAAATAATTTACCACATACAAATTATTATATTTTATTGGAAGCTAAAGGGTTTATTATTTAAAGTTAAATATTTGATTTTGTAGATTTTTTCGTCAAAAAACAAAACAACCGAGCATTTTATAAGGGAAAGGTAGTTAGGGAGTCGCGCCAAGAAGCTACAGTAGTCGATTACGGTACCTAGGTACGTACTCAATCAATTTCGTTATACATAATAATACTCTTCGAAAAAAAAAGTAAAGTAATATCGATTATATAGTGGAAGGATTTGTGAAAGGCAGAAGAGACTCTAATCCGTCGTCTAGTAATGGATTAGTGATTATTTTTTTTTGTCTGTGGGCATGCTTGCGTGCGGGTGGGGTGTGGTGCGGTGCAGTTGTGGTAGGAAGAAGAAAAGAATCTGTCGATAATTATATAAAAACACTAATACATGCTGTTAAGTAGAAAGGGTTTAAAAAAAGAAAAGGATGGCAAAGAAAACGGGAACTTTCCGGGGCGTTTTGTGGGCTGGAATGCTTCAAAGGAAGGGTGAGGACGAACTTCGGGCCGAAGGAATCACAGCGGGTTGTGAGAAAAAATGTAGAAGGCGAGAATTCAGTAGGATGGAAAGAAAGTTCAGTTTACTTCTTGACCTCGTTGGTCAAAATCTGGAAGAGTTCCTTGTCGGCCAGGCAGCCGTCAACGAACTCTTTCAGTGTGAGCTCCTTATCATTGTTAACATCCATCTTTTCAAAGATCATCTTTGCTCTTTTCCTTGGCGAGTCATCGGCCGACTTGGTCACTTCTGGACCGAGCATCTCGTAGATGGCCTGAAACAGAGAAAGAGAGGGAAATGAAATGCAAGTTGCTACTAAAAAGCTCTCACCTCGATAATCTTGATCATCTCCTTTTCGTCTATCGTTCCGTTGCCATCAATGTCGTACATGCGGAACGCCCATTCAAGTTTCTGCTCGGGCGTTCCAGAACTTGTCACATTAATCGCCAATAAGAACTCTTTGAAGTCGATAAAACCCGAATTGTCTGTGTCGAAGGTGCGAAACACGTGCTCGCAGAACCCTTCTGCTGAGCCCGACGGGAAAAAGTCTTTGTACACTTTGATGAACTGCTCCTTGGTGAGATGGCCTTTTGGACAGTCTTGCTGCAAATTGCCGCTGGTTTTTGTCGCAAAAAAGGTTCAAATACTCACCACAAAACCTTTGTACCACTCCTTGATCTGTTCTTCAGTGAAATTTGTGTTCTTCTTCAAAAACTCCAAATCCTCTTTGGAGAGTTTCGGCTTGGAACCCTTGATTCCCATTGTTTGTGGTTATTCGTCTTCTAGAAGTAGGCCTGCAGAAGGGAATGGTGAAAAGAGAAGAGTGTTAAACGATAAGATACGACAGAGAAGATGACGAAGAAGAAGAAGAATGGTAGTTGTATGTATTTAATGACAATAATAACAATAAATAAAAGAGAAGAGGTGGAGAGAGTCTTGGAATTGATATGGAAGCAAGCTAGGAATATGATGAGGAGCATGTTATATGCACTACTCGGCGCCATCGCCGCCCGCCCGCCCGCTGCCGTCTCACTGTCCGTCGTCTCGTCGGTGCCGAATCGATGACGGCGTGAGCGTGTGAGTGAATGCATGGCGGTGAGTGACGGATGAGAGCGACGGCGAGAAAGTTTGTGGGTGGCAGAGACGCAGAGATTGTAGACATGGTGACGAGGAGAAGCGTTGCAGGATCGGGAGAGGATGGTATGTATTCTGGATTCTGGAGTGGGCAGTGGCCAAGCTAGTTTTCAAAGTTGCTTGCGGTCGAAAGTTACTTTGGTGTAAAATGCGGAAGAGAAAGGAAGAGAAGAATTACTTCCTTATTCTATCCCAATTTTTCGTCTTTTTCTTCTTCTACTTCTACTATTCCTAGTGGGTGTCTTCTGATCTTTACCAATTATGTTTATTACTCATTCACGCGGAACTGGGAAGGAAGATGGACAGAAATTCCCTTGAATTTGTTTGTTTTCAAATAAATAACTGAACATCAAATGTAGAAGCGATACTGACCAGCATCGCACGAATGCGGTCACGTCGCGTGACACGTGAATTGGCACACTGCCAAGATTGGGTTCAACCGAGCATAGGGCAGTCAGGCGTCAAGAATTTCCTAGAATTTGGGTTACACATAGTTTGAAGTATGGAGTTCAGATTGTTAGAACACTTTTACGATCTGGCCAAGAAAAGTGTCTGAAAATATTTTGAATCGCTAATAATTTCAAGCGTTGAGATCAGATGAAGAGGGTTGACTGTCGTGCAAAAGGTTGCCGGATCGTTCACCACATTTCTTAAAAAAGTTGCAAATTTTTTTGTATTCGTAATTCAAAAATGCGTTTACAAAAAAAAATTTGCAAAAATTTTTAAGAAAAGGGGGTGAACGATCCGAAAACCTTCTGCACGGCAGTCCAACCTTTTAACCACTCCACCACCCCTCCTCTGCTCTCAATGCTTGAAGTTATTGTGATTCAAAATATTTTCAGACACTTTTCTTCAGCCAAATTGTAAAAGTGATCTCACAATCGAGACTTCATACTTCCAACTATGTGTAACCCAATTTCTAGGAAAAATTCTGAAAACCTGGCCATATTTACTCTTGCGAAAATGTGTTCTGCTGAACGAAGTCTTGGCAACGTGCCAAGTTGTAGAAAAAATTAAGAGGAATCTTCTAATTTTGTTGACGTATCGTGGCGAGACCCGTAAATCGAAGCAAAATGAGGTCTCGCCACGATTTGGGTAGGGTACGGTCACACTGCACTTTGTAAACGGATTTCCTCTTTTTTCTATACTCGGTATAAAACGCTGAAAACTCGCTCCAATCAAACAGTGAATTTCGCATGCATTTGGAGTGAGGTTTAGAGAAATCAGAGCAAAACATCGGCCACGGCTCTCTCAATTTTCTGCACTCTCTCGTCGCTAACGTGGCCGCGTCCACCACTGTGCGAAGGGAGCGCGTTTGCAGCGCTCCGTACTGAGAATACAACTTGATCACTTTGAACGCAGTATCCAACTAAGTTCTACCGGAAATGATAATTAAATTATGGTCAACATTTTGTGGTAAACGGCTGGCAAGAATTGAACTTCAACCTTCCGTATTTAGGATTCAAATTAGGAATACCTGTCTAGAAGGAAAAACAACGAAGAAAGCAGTCCTAGCTGTGTTTAGAAAGAGGCGCCGCAAATTGACTTGAATCTGTTTCATTTCAATTCTCTTATCATCATCTTCGACACACACAAGAGCCGGGACTGTTATCACGCGAATAAGGAGAGAAAGAGGGGAATGTTTCTACATGCTTCGCGCCGTGTTTCAAAACAAAAACACCGGCGACGCGTCTTCTAAAAAAGGGAGAATACCAAAGCGTTTCTTTTTCTTCCGAAGAAAAAGTTCAAATTGGACACCTTCAAGCTTGAAATAAAGAAAGCAGCACGTCATATGTTTAGACATGGATGTTCTACATAGGTTTGCCGAGAAAAAAGAAGTGTGCGAATCGTTCACGTTGGTGTCTGATGCTGATGCGGAATGAACGACGTTCTGATGAGAAAGTACTACATGCGCACATACATGCATAGAATGAATTGCTAATAAGCGCCACTTTCGGCCGGCTCTCCCGTCACATCAATCTATCTCTCAGTTTCTACTCGATGACGCATGCAAAACGCGGCGACGATAACGTCGACGACTACGACTACGAAAGAGAAAACCTTCCACTCGCGGTTGTCCACGTTGGCAGAAAAGACATTAAGTGTAGGAGGAGGAGGACGAAAAGGTGTGATAAAAATTTTGTGCGTGAGCTTGTTTCTCGTGTAGGCACAGAGAAGAAGAGAGAAACCCGGAGGAGAAGAAGAAGAAATTAGAAAAGAAGCCGGAAAACAGGCAATTCCATTAGAGGAGCCTACTGAGCATCGCTTGTTCCCTATGCTACGTGGCAACAGTTTTGTCTATCAATTCGGAAGAGGACAGGCGCGCATGAGCACGAAAAAACATGATCAAATGAGACAGAAAGATCAAGAACAAGTAGAACAAAGACGACAGCTATTCCACAAAGATCAGCACCAAACTACATACATACACGGCTCAACTAGATTTAATGACCCTTTATTTTTACGAAATGTTGTTGAATCCGTGCCAGCAATATCTGCACGATATTTGGACAAGCGTCAAAATTTCTGACGACTCAATTTATGATCTATGGAATTCTCAATTTGAAAGAAAATACGAGATAAATAAAGATAAGAATCTGGAAAAAAGAAGTGACGAGAATCGCGATTTAACTTCAATCGATCACGTGAATGCAAATGCCGAAAAAAATTAAGCAGTTCATTGTCGTCCCGCAATGACCGTCAAATGCGCTCCGCTGAACTTAGTATTCCATGATTTTCATTTTGGTATTGTCGGACCGCCAAAATGGTCAAACGCGCTCCGCTGAACTCAACGCTATGCGATTTTCATTTTGGTCTCCAAATTTTTTAATTTCACGTATAAATTCAACGTGAAATGAAATAATTTGGAAACCAAAATGAAAATTGCATAGCGTTGAGTTCAGCGGAGCGCGTTTGACCATTTTGGTGGGTCGACAATATTCAAATTATTTCATTTCACGTTGAATTTATACAAAAAATGAAATAATTTGGAATCCAAAATGAAAACCAAAAAGTACCATGTTCAGCGGAGCGCGATTAACCTTCCTGGCGGGTAGAGAATAGGGGTCTTGAACGTTTCGAAAGTGCGACTTTTTTTTCGCGGTGTTTGTACACAATAAGTTTTATAAGCTTTTTAAGGAAAATTCCATAAAAAGCTATAAAAAAAAGTATTGTGTCCAAACACCCGCCACTTTCGAAACGTCCGAGAGCCGACAATAGAGGAAGCCATTGCAGGACCCTATTGGATGGTTGCAAACAAGGAAAAAATGCGATAGAAGGCGTTTGCATGGAAGTGAAAGAAGAAAGACCCTTATTTTCCAATAGGAGTGTCTCGTCGTAGCCGCCGGGTTAATGGACCCATGGCACACTTGAACTCGAGCCGCCGAAGAAGCACAAGAAGGGTCTGAAATGGGCAGCGGGTCTTATGACCCTCGTGAAAACCGCCGCACCCTCTCCGCACTCTCTGCTCAATCATCAGCATCATACGCAAAATACGAGTGTCGGCACAATAATTGATAAAAACCCAATTTTGATCATTGTTATCTTTGACTCGGAAACGTGTATGTACATGGAAAACCGAAACGCAAGCGGAAAGGAAATGTGATGTGGATTTCGGAAAGGAAACATTCCGCTATTTCATAACAATTTTAGTTGGGGATGAAATGAAGTAGCACAGCACTGTAGAAATAAACGTGGCTCTAAAATTAAAGTTCTCGGCGGCTGATGCATACACACGAAATCTCACACGGATAAAGACAGACAGACATATGAATCTTCAAAAATCACTGAGACCATGACGAATTCATTCTCAACAAGCGACGACGTCGTCGTGGCCACCGGTGTGTGCAGCAGCTATTCTCTTCCGCTCTTTCTCGACGGAGAAGGAAAAACAGATGAAAAATGCGGGGCATGTGACCATGAACAAAACGAGAAAGACACGAGAAGGAAAAAGCACACTTTTTTTGGACACTTGACAGCGACCCCTGGTTTCCATAGTTTCTCAAGATGAACGCGAACACGCACAAAATACTGTCAAACTGACACTGCACATTCACAGACGGAACTATTGTGTTTTCAATCGACTTGCGACGTGAGAACGCGAGACTCCGCCCACTTTTTTTGTGCGCGACCACGCGAAGACAGTGATATTTGAAGAGACGCAGACAGGTAGCGCACAAAAAAGTGGGCGGAGTCTCGCGTTCTCATGTCGCAAGTCGATTGAAAACACAATATGGTTGTTCAAATTTTATTTGTCTACTCTACCATTACTATCGAACACACGACCGGCCGGCACTCTCGCAGCGATAAAGTGTGGGTACGGAATGGAAATAAAACTCCACTTTTCTTCTCTACTCCTTTCATTCTCCTTTTCCGTGTGAAGTAAATGCAAAACGATGTAAAGCACGCAATGGAATGGAAAATTGGGGGCGGGCGGAGTGCGCACGCTCTGTGGAGCACTGGGGCTCGATGGGGCGGCCCTCTGGAGGAGTAGGAGGAGTAGTAGAAGTAGAAGAAGCGAGAGGCTGCTGGGCGGTCGCGGCGATTGGAAAAGGGGGGGGGTGAGAGCAGAGGAGCACAGAGCAGGAGCTCCAAGAGCCCGGAGGCCGTCCTCCCTCTGGACGTAGTCAGTCACTTTCAATGTGACACTAGAGACGATTGCCAGTGGCGGTAGAGGCAGAGAGATAGAAGACCCGCCCCGCCTATGTCTCTCCACGGATGCCTCAAGTCATGCACACGGAAAAGAGAAAAGAGACGGACGGCCCCTGACGTCTTCTGTTGCCTCCGTTACTCCTCTGGCATGACAGAATAGAGTTGTTATGGAAGAAAGAGAAAGGCCGGCAGAGGGAAAAGAAAGCGGTTGGGCCTCGTGCTCGCCCCTTGGCCTCTTTCTATTCTTTTCTTCTTTTTCTTCTACTTCTTCTATTGATACTCGTCTGTCTGAAGCGAGACTATTCCGAAGTGAGAAACAGCCAAGTTTTCGAAAGGAACAGTATATGCTATAGTCGGCGAATGTATCAACAGCCTCGCTCTACCGCACTTTTCAATTTTCAACAGTGTAGTGCGCCTTTTTTGAAGCGAAAAATCAAATTTTAACTGCAACTCGTCGTGGATACGTTATTTTCCGTTGAAAAGAAGTATAACAACTAGAATTCGAGTTAATCTTGCAAGTGCAACACTGTTTTACAGGAATTTTGCAGTAGAGCGAGGTTGATGATGTATTCGCCGACTATATGTATTAATTTTCTTCCGACGTTCGTTCCAACAGGAATTGGAAGAAGAGAAGAGAAGAGACGAGATGAGACGAGACGAGACGAGAAGAGAAGATACGAAAAGAAGAAAAAATAAAATAAATTTGAAAACATAGAAGAAAAAGGAGAGCTTATTGTGTTATCATGTATTATCAGAAGCGGAGGTAGGAATAAAGAAGGATGATCCTATCCTGAGAGCCGCGGAAAAAAAAGCTGTTGCTGCGTCGTGTGCTGAGCACACATAAATTATTATGAATGGTTTTTTCAGCTGCTATTTCTCCCTCATCGTGTTCCAATCCTCCAAGGCTTAAAAGAGACGTCATAATTGTCAGCGCACAGATCATATCGAGAAAGAGAATGAACATTTTGAACTTGGAAAATGACGTTTTCCAGAAAATGGGTTGATTGTTTCTTTCTCTGCGTCTCTCACCACCATCATACAAAATTCAACAATTTTCAAATTTTTTTTCCGGAAAACTATTTTCCTGTCGTATTCCAGTTTCATCTCAATTCACTTTGAAACAATTACAGTACCCAACTCTCAATCATCTTTTGAGTAGTCTAGGCTTTCGGAAAACAACAAGTTGATCCCTTTTGGAAAAAAAAGCACACTAATCCAATTTCCGCTCACTACCTCCCCTCCCCCGCCAACCGGCCTCGGTTTTCCCACGAACTTTGTATGTATTTCATTGCAGTTTCTTTCTCAGCCACTCAGTATATTGGTGAGAAATTGTTTTTATTTGGAAATAGTTTTGGAGGAAGTGAAGTGAAATGACTTGGGAACAGAAAAATAATTCTGCAAGTCCCCAGGGACACGAGACCTCTCAATCACTTTTCAACTTTGCTTCGTTTATTTTTTACGAAAAAAAAAAGTAAAAGAATACAGTAGAATAGTCTTCCAAAAGATGGTCCATTCAAAAAAATGACGTACATCTCTAGGAGGCCTGGTTTCTGATCTACAGGTGCTTATTCGTATGGAGATTAGTCACTTTCTGGAATTTTCACATGCTCTAGCATAAGCTCTAATAGTTAAGAGCGGGATCGAGAAGTTTGACGTCTTTTTGTTTATTTTTGGAATACGGAATGGAACGAAATGCGAAACACATTATAATCATATTCCATTCAATCATGATTCTGATTCGGAACTTTTCATCTAAAAACTCGACACTGAGTGGGTGACCCAATGGCGATGGCCAAACACAAGGCGAGTTTGCTGACACCCGGTTCACCCACCCAGTATTGGGAAATGAATTGTTCAGAATCAGAAGAATGATAGAATCGTCATACATCAACAGCGTGAAGTTACCAGAACTCGGATTGATGAGGATGATGATGGGAATCTCATAAAACTGCACAAAATGTGACGGAAGGAAGAAATGAGGAAAAAGAAGAAGAAGAAGGAGAAGAAGGGCGTCGACACGAAACGGCCCATAAACATTTCGGAATGAAATGGATTGGACGAGTTGGAAGAAGCACAGGCACAGCAGCGAAACATGAAATGAGGGGGGGGGGGGGGAAGAAGGATAAGGAGAGAAGAGTGGGAACAGTTGTTCTGGAAGACTAAACAAGACGACGAAAAGGGGAGAAAGAAGAAGTCAATTTGCTAATGACGTGGAGTAAGTAAAAACGGGAGGAAATGCTTTTGAGGAGTAAGTAGCAGTAAAAAAAAAGGAGCCGAATCAAATAATAGAAAAAGAAGAAGAAGAAGAAGAAGACGTTGCCGCCGAAGACAACGATGGCGACTCCTCGACGCGCCGACATGATTGAATTTAGAATAGGAAGATGAAGAAGAAGAAGGAGAAGAGTAGGAGTAGGAGGAGGAGAAGAAGTGACGCGGAGGCAAGTTGTCATCCGAGAAACAACATGAAGATGTACACGTATGTGTTGGAAAAGAAAAATGAAGAAGAAAAAGGGGCGGTGCGGAGCAAGAAGCACGCATGGACACATCGTCTTCTGGCGATGGTGGTGTGCTCGTCAAGTTGTGTGTGACAAGCACCACAAACAATGGCGGATGAATGCGGGAAAGTTTTATGCGAGTGAGTGTGAGGAGAGGAGAGAAAACGGGCGACGGAAGCGGACGGGACCGGCAGACGCCATACACACACATCATTTCGGACGAGTTGCGAAAGAAAAGATAGGACGCGAAAATGGGCTGGAAAGAAAGAAAGAAAAAAGGAAAAGAAACGTTTTTTTTTGAGTTTGGCAGTCTCACTCACTAAATGACCGCTTTCTGCGTCACTTTATTTTTCTAATATTTTCTGACGAGAAGAAAGAAGACCAGACAATTTTTTGACGTGCTTGAAGAGGAGACGGACTGACCACAACAACAAACGCGGGTTAGAAAATAGATACACTTCTATACCGAACTTGAAGTTTGAGGCTATATATGCAAGGAACTGGAAAACGAAATCAGAAAAATTCTGATTTTTGTATGATGAAGGTGAGAGGTGGAGACGCAGAGAAACAGGCAACCCATTTTCCGGAAAACTTCGTTTTCCAGAGGCCATATGCAAGAAACTGGAAAACGAAATTTGGAAAACTCTGATTTTTATACTCGGCGAATGCATCATCAGCCTCGCTCTACGGCACTTTTCAATTTTCAACAGTGTAGTGCGCCTGTTTTGAAGCGAAAAATCAAATTTTACCTGCAATTCATCGTGGATACGTCATTTTCCGTTAAAAAGAAGTATAAACACTAGAATTCGAGTTAATCTTGCAAGTGCAACACTGTTTTACAGCAATTTTGCAGTAGAGCGAGGTTGATGATGTATTCGCCGACTATAGAAGATGATGATGAGAGACGCAGAGAAACATGTCACTGCGTGCTGGCCGGAACGTTATTGGCTATGCGCTCCGCTGAGGGAAGAGGCTGCTTGTCTGCGTCTCTTCGGCGAGATCCCTTGGCAGTTTGCTAAAAAACAATAATTTCCGTACACTCTGCTTCTCTGCGTCTCCTTTTCTTATCAGCTTTAACGCATACGAGTGGCTATGCAGCTAAATGCGACCACGTTTAGACCAGTTTTTTTTTTCGAGAAAAAACCCGCGCAGTTTAAATTTTATTTTCCGACTCCGCCCAACGCACCGTGCGTTTTCTAGTTTCTTGCACACGGAATCTGAACAAACAAGTCGAAAATTCTGAACTGGCACAATCAGAAATTCAGTACGAATACAAGTCAATCCGTGAAATACATATTTACGTCAAGTACCACCGGATAATCTAATATCAAAATGACTCAAATAGACGTTGAGTAATCAGCATCAGTTCAGTTTGAATGTGTTCTTTGAAGTCTTAAAGCTCTAGTTGTATACGAGAATAAAACAGCTCTCAAGTGTTCAATGGATGAAGCGTTTTTATGGCGGACCACGCTGCTTGTTTTTGAGTCAAGACAGTTCGGTCATTATATACTGCAATTAAAAAACTTGTGACATTGGTATTTACGGGAAACTGGATGCAGAATCGGGAAGAATTCGCAGAAAGTTGATAAACGAAGTAAATAGCAGGCGAATAATTTAATGGAAACACGGAAAAAAGTGGCATAGTTATCCGAACTAGGACGTTTCGAAACCTGCCACGGTGTTCAAGCTCCCAAAAAGATAAAAACGAAGCGGACATGGGCCCTAAAAATCAACGCGAATTGTATATCGAACGGCTGAAGTTAGGCCACCAATGAACGCAAGAATCAAAGTGAAGACAGCGATGTACATAATTTAAAAAAAATTGTGCATCGCCTTTTGTGCGTTTTGGATTGGAGCCCGCAAACACCGTTCTCATAATTTTTCAATACCTCCTTCTTCTTCTTCTTCTTCTTTTCGAAAACCTCTTACTCTCTTTTAATACTACTTTTTCTCCGCTAAATCATCATCTAATGTCCTTACTTATTGCAGGCAGGGGAAGGCGACGAGCAGAAGAAAGTGATGGAGACTCAATTCCCAACATCATCATCTTCATCGTCGACGACGGACTTTAAAGGAGTAGAGGGTGGTGGAGGAGGAGGAGGAGCACTTGTGGTAAATCGACGACGACAAGAAGGTAACCCTGTGCTCAAGTACGTGCGAAACGTGCGCTACGAGTGGGGAGACATTGGCGCGGATTTCGAGTGCGGACCCTCGTTCGGAGTCGTTTATCTCAGCTTTAAGGTATAACCTAGTTTTCCTTTCCAAAGTGTGTGAAAAATGAATCACGCAACAACAACAACAAAAAAAATGAATAAAACCGCTGGCGAAAAATGAATGCAGACACAAATAACTCTGTCCCTTTCGCCTCTCTTTCTACATTCCCTGGTCAAAAGGTGTGTGTGTGTGTGTGTGTGTGTGTGTGTGTGTGTGTGTGTGTGTGTGTGTGTGTGTGTGTGTGTGTGTGTGTGTGTGTGTGTGTGTGTGTGTGTGTGTGTGTGTGTGTGTGTGTGTGTGTGTGTGTGTGTGTGTGTGTGTGTTTGAGCAAAAGATTGCGTTGCGAGGGGGCCGGAACAACCTCCTGGTTGACTTTTGTACTTTATTGCCTTTCTTTTTCCTGCTCCCACAGCCTCCCACACGAGAAAAGCACCAGCAAATTTGTATTTCGTCTGGCACTCTCTCTGCCTCGCGCCGCAAACTTGCATGCTCCTTTAAACAAAACCTTTTTTAATTAAATTTTCTCTTTTAAAATCGTTATTTTTCGGCTATTTTTAACTTTTTTTTTGTTCTAATGTCTAAAATAGTGTTCCAATAGGAAGGAATAATATTTTTTGGTGCACTTGCTCAATCTTTCGTAAATCCTAGCCGTTTTATATCTAAAAAATTGCTTTATTTTACGATAAATGACCTCAAAATTGTTATTTTTACAGATAGCTCAGCAGCAAAATAATGAAATCAGCAACATAGAAGGACAATCAAAATCATCGGGCCCGGAAATTCAATTTATACCAAAAATCGGTTGAAAACTATTTTTTGTTAATTTAATTATTTAAAAGGTGCTATAAATATGATGGTTGCTTTTCAAAAATCAATAAATTTAGTTTAAATATGTTTCTTTTCTGTTGAATACAATCTACGACCTGGAGTAACTAAGTTTTCATCGAAGATCAGACGCTTCTTCCGCCCACTCTGTTGAAATTCCGAGAAATACAGTAATCGAATAAAATATTCCCGAAACTTCTATTTTATATGGTTTAATAATGTTTGCGAACAATACTGACCTATTCTAACGGAAAGCGACCATCAAGACTGTGATTGAAGCGCTTGAGGGACCGAATTCCGTACCTTCAGATGTCCACCGATCCATGACTGGCAATCTTAAAACCCTATTTTTTCCGTCCATTCTTGACCAAATCGGCCGGTTGAGGTCGCAAAATGACCGCAAGAAAATTTAGAAACTTTCCTCGGCAGCCGATTTTTGATTTGTCTTCTAGTTCTTCAGAAAAAAATTAAAAACCATCAAAATTTGTCCATTTTTTCACTTTTTCAACTGAAATTGGTTTTTCAACTACCGAAGCCATTTTTTGACGATTTCGTTCGTTCAAAAGCGAAAAATGATCGCCGTAAAATTCTCTACAAAACCCTGGGAGCCGATTTTCGAAAACATTTTCGAGACGAAATTTAGGAGCATCTGAATAAGACTTCGTGCTCGAGCGGCCGAAAATGCCACTGTTTGGCAAACAAAACCGCTTGATTTGTCCTTTTTCAATAAATAATCACTTTACTATAATATTCTTGACATGTCTTTATCAAGTATTTCCAAAAATAATAGTGAATTTTTCGAAAAATCTCGAAATTCGTGAAAAATCTTTGTTTAGAGGTATTTCTGTGAAGACAAATTATTATTTCTTCTATGATATCTCAAAAAATCGGCAATTTTCTTTTGTGTCTATTTATATTCCTTTTTCAATTGAATTTCCGGTTTTCAGTGTTTCCGACGCATTCTTAAATTCTGAACATTCCTGCAGGAAAGGCGGTGCAAGCGCGCTCTATCTGCACGCGCGAGAGAGTGCGAGACGCCGAGACCTTCTTTTTAGGGACCAGCGGTGCGCATTTCTCGTGCGGGAGGCTGTGTGCTCCGAATGTTTTTGCAGTATCATAAACAACATCCGGACTACGTCTACTCGAGGATCAATGGAAAAGACGAGAATCGGTATAGAAATAAGGTGGCGTGGCGAAGCAAAGCAGTGGAGGCAATTACCCCCCATTTTGCAGGTACTTCTCGGCTATTGCAACATGGAGGAACCGAAACATGTGCTCCGCGAGCTCAACATGATTTGCTTCAGAGAGGCGTGGACTCTTGTTGTGGTTTACACGGTAAATATGCAAAAAATCAGCACAGTTGCAGTTGCAAGAAAGAAAGTGACAATGAGAGTGTGATGGGGTTATTCACGAAATGGCAAACAATTAAGAAAATTCTCCGATTTACCTGGAATTTTTGGGAAATAAGGGAAAAAATAGTCCCGTACATGATATGCTCACAAAATTTCAGACCAAAACATTGATTTTTAAAAATATTGATTTTTTTCTAAATTTTTAAAAATCGATTTTTTTTTTAAATGTTATTTCCAAAATTTCAGGTCAATCGGAGCATTTTCCGAGTTTTCGCGCAGTTTTTTGCCATTTCGTGAATAACTCCATTAGAAAGCTTTAAAAATGATTGTGTGCAAACACCGCAACGACAAAATGCAGACAAACTTTCGAAACATCGAGACCCTGACAAAACCGGGGAAAACCACGAAACCGGGGAAGACAAAACCAGGGAAGACAAAACCGGGGAAAAAATCGGACAAAACCTGGGAAGAAGCTCCGCCCCCTTTTGCAGCTGCTGCACGATGTTTTGTACTGGAAGTGTTGAAAAAGTGCGCCGCAGACTTGCAACTTTTCCCCGGTTTTGTCCAGTTGCAAGTCTGCGGCGCACTTTTTCAACACTTCCAGTACAAAACATCGTGCAGCAGCTGCAAAAGGGGGCGGTGCTTCTTCCCAGGTTTTGTCCGATTTTTTCCCCGGTTTTGTCTTCCCTGGTTTTGTCTTCCCCGGTTTCGTGGTTTTCCCCGGTTTTGTCAGGGTCTCGAAACATCGAGACCACAGTGAATCAGCGAAAAAATGGGCGGGATTTAGTTGCAAAAGGCTGGCACAGATTTTCTAATGGCTTCGTTTTCGAATTACCTGGTGAATAAATTGCAATTTTACGAACAAATGGTATGCAATTCGAAGGAAAAACATTTAAAAGAACGTGCAAAAATAAATTACAGTTGAAAATAGCTCATGCGACAAGTTTCAGGTCTCTATTAGCTAATGGCGAAACTTAGGCCGTACCTTAAACAAATCTTGTGGGGTCGGTGGCAGCCCGTGTCGGGTCAACTTTTTTTTAAAACGTAGCTAATTAAATGAAGAAAAATAATTATTGAGCCGATTTTTAATTTAGGCCTTTATTTTTCCGAAAAGTACAAAAAACTGAAAATGGAAGAGGAAATTCGAAATTTTTTTACTAGTCCGCGACACCTTTAACAAATTTGCTAGAGCTGGTAGTGAACCGATTTGAGCCAATTTTTTTTAAAAAAGGTAGTAAATTAAACGAAGAACAATATTTATTGGGCCGATTTTTCATTTTGGCCTTCATTTTCAAAATAGCTCCAGGATTTCTTTCATGGAAGAGAAAATTTCTCAAATGGCCTAGGATCCGCATCGGCACGTAGAAAAAGATTCACTGTGGAGACCCTGACAAGACCTAGAAAGATGCTCCGCCGCCTTTTGAAACTGCTGCACGATGTTTTGTACTGGAAGTGTTGAAAAAGTGCGCCGCAGACTTGCAACTTTTCCCCGGTTTTGTCAGGGTTTCGAAACGTCCGAGAGCCGAGGAAAAATGGCGAGATTCGCGCCAAAACGAAAAAAACATTCGCCGACAGTAAAAAGTTAAAAACCAAAGCGTTTCTTGACCATTGTCGAGCTCTTTGCTCACTTCTTTTCGTCACCCAATCAGTGGGCGAAAGAAAAAAGCAAAAACCATGAGACTATGTCTTCTTTCTTTTTTTTTGTCCACCCTAACATAAAAGCATCACAGATTTTCGCACCGCTCATCTTAAACTCGATTTGACAGGTCGAGGAGGCGGCCGAGTACATTGAGCTATTCAAGACAACGCAGAAAAAGGAAGTCACAATCAAGTGAGTAGTTTTGAGCATCGCATAGGGGAAATTATGGATTTGGAATTGAGGCTCGGAAAATATTTGGGAAAAACAGTAGTCGCTGCGAGATCTGAGACCTGCGGAACATCGGAGCGTCGTAACTGAATTTCGCTCGTGACGAAAGCAAGTTCGCTCCACAGAACTTAAGTTATTTTTTCTGTTTTTGTTCGATTTTTTAATTTTTTTATTAAAACGATTGATTTCAGGGAAATTCGCCATTTTTCGAAATCGCCGCACTTCAAAACATGTTTTAAATTTGAAAGATTTTGTGTTAAAATTATAATGAATTCTTTCTTTTAAAAAAATTACCAATTTTAATATGAATTTTTTGGTGGTTTTCTCTTTGCTTTTCTGCTCGATTTGCCTTATTTATCGCTCCTATATTCTCGCTGGCGATTGACCTGGCGAATGTGCGCTCCGTTGAAAAATCTTGTTTATGCGAATTCTCTTTTTTTAATGAATGAGCTTTGCCACGTGTCAGCGCGTGAATTTTGACGTGAAAGATCATTTTAACAAAGAAAAATGATAAATTTAAGCAAAAATTGAAATTCAGTACCAAGTTCAGTGGAGCGCACTTGCTTTCGCCAAAATGCTAAATGGAGAGGCTGCGCTTTCCTTTTCATTCTTCTCCTTTTCACCCGCCCACCATTTTGGCTCCTTTTCAATTTCAACACACTTTGCATTGTTGGTCCTCACTTTCTCTCTCTCTCTACGCGTCTAGGTTTTTCTCCATCCTAGAGCAACAACAATTTGCGGCACAAAGGAAGCACTTTGGGATAATTTTATGGCGCGTTGTTGAAAAAATAGGAGGGGTTGAGAGGAGGAGGAGAAGGAAAGTGAAAAGAAGGAAAAGGGACGATTTGGAGCAAAAGTTCAACAACAATGAGCAGGTATAATTCAATATTAGCCCCCCACCCCAATTTGGCCCCCCACGTTGTATAGAACCTTGTTAAAGCCCCCCACCCACTACAAAATGGGTGGGGGGTTTCACTTTAATGTGGGGGGTCACAATTGATGAAAGTATTCAGTTATAGACCCCCACCAGTACAAAGTGGGGGGTTAATATTGAAGAACCTGGTATTCTTCAATTTTAGCCCCCCACAAATAAAACCCCCCACCATTTCTATTCAAATTTAGCCCCCATCTGTTCAAAATGAGCCCCCCATAAATTCAAAATAAGACCCCCACTAGCTCAATTTTATTGAATTCAAAATAAGCCCCCCACAAATTCCTTCTCTTTTTGATATGAAACATGGAGATTTCTGTTAATTTTCAGGACTCTAATGATCATCTTTATATAAAAACTGACTCACATGGTTTTCTGGCCTGGTTTTGTTCAATTATAACTCGAATATTTGATTCCTCACATCAGCGGTTCACCAGACTTTGCGATAGATCAAGAAATGAAAATACATTGTGGTATTCCCATGAGTTTTGATGTCACGTTTATATTATATTTCTACTACCACACCATTTCACGCGATACTTAATTTTTCCTTTTTTTCTGCATGAAAGACCGGGTGGGGGACTATATTAGTGTTGTTTTTGGGGGGCTTTATTTGAATTAGGGTGGGGGCTAAAATTGAATACTGCCCAATGAGCATTTTGCACAGAAATGAACTTTTTCTATGCAATATTTTGGGAAAAATAATAAAAAAAACTTACCGTACACATAGATTTTCAAAGAAAACAACACCAGATCCTCGGACAAAACCGGGGAACAAGAACAAGCCCCGCCCCTTTTGCAAGGCAAGTCTGTTCTGTAGTGCCGCAAACTTGTGAAAGAGGCGGAGCTTGTTCCCCGGTTTTAGCATAGGCTCACGGGGTTTGACGAGTCTCGTCCAGAAAGATTGTTTTCCTATTTTAAAAATCTCTGGGTACGGTAGGTTTTTTTTTCAAACTATTTATTCATGTTCCAAAATTGTGAATAGGGTTAACAACACAAGCAACTTCTATTGTCACCGCTGAAAAATAATTATCAATTCTGTCCCAATTGTTGTCAAAAATCGTTTAAAAAAGCTTGTAAATTGTCAGAAACTGCCCATCGTCTTTAAAAAAAATGACCATTGTCCCACGAAATATCTCGGAGCGCTTGTTGACACAGTTGAAATGAGTGGGACCGTAACCCAATAAAAAACAAGGTAATGGGTTACGGTCGCACTCATTTCAACTGTGTCAAAGAAAGCGCTCTGAGGTATTTCGTGGGGAAATGTAATATTATTAAATAATTTGAAACTGGGTCCCGCCATGAAAACGGGGGAAAATGGGCGGGGTCAATTTCAAGAGTGCCGCACAGTTTTTCTGATGCCAAAAAATAAATGTATTGATGAACATTTTTATCGGTTTTTGTTGTTGAAGAATGCGATAATTTTATTTTCAAAAAAAAAAATGTTTGAACGAGAAAAAGTGTGCGGCACTTTTGCATTTGGCTCTGCCAATTTATACCCTTTTTGTTCCTACATTTTTTAGCCGTTGAAAATGGCTATTAGCCATAGGGGCGATAATCGGCGCAAGGTTGGTAGCAATCGGGAGTTGGCTATCGAAAAAGGCTAATAGCCAAAAATAGAACTGCCCGAAACTATCGTTCCAGTCCAAAAAAAAAAATAATAATAAAACGGCTTGATTTGCGAAAAAACAATTATCAAAAAGTGCATTTCATTTCAACTTTAGAAAAAAGCCGATCGATGATCGCAACGACACTCCGATGAGCGATGAACGTCGTCAGAATCGCGAGATTGCTGTCGGATTCCTGACGTCGGCCAGAAGTATCACGAAAACTGACGCAGATAGGTAAGTGAAACCCGATCCGATCTTGTCATTTATTTTCGCGCCGCATATCCATCAATCCTAGAGCAGAACCCTGTCTGGCTCTGACAATTAGGAAAAAAAAAAGAAATATTAGAGTTGTATGGGTAGGGAAATCCTGAATCAGAGAACAATTTTTGATGGAATGCAGAATTTGGAAAGATCTGCAGAAGCGGCACAAAAAGCTGAATAAATAGTGAACGGAATAAAAATTTTAATGGATTTTGAAATATGGAATCTGTAATGCGACCGATTAAAAAAAAACATTTGACACCAGGCAATTAATTTAATTTAATTTAAAATTTCGGATAAAATTGTCAAAATTCCTTGTCTTTTTAGCTTGGAAAATGCAATTTCTTTCACGAGTAAAACCAGCACGATTGGACACAGCTGAATTGAGTGTGACAGTAATCCATTCAACAAATTTTAACGAGAATGGGCAAGGAAACTCAAAAAAAAATATATAATGATACTATTTTTCACTCACTCTCGTAAAAAATTGTTTAATGGATTACGGTGACACCCATTTCAGCTGTGAGTCCGATTGTGCTGATCTGATTTCCCCCGGCACAGTGAATCTTTTACTACGTCAAGCCAAAATTTCTTTGGCCAAAAGTCCACCAATCAGCGAAAAAATGGGCGGGATTTAGTTGCAAAAGGCTGGCACAGATTTTCTAATGGCTTCGTTTTCGAATTACCTGGTGAAGAAATTGCAATTTTACGAACAAATGGTATGCAATTCGAAGGAAAAACATCTAAAAGAACGTGCAAAAATAAATTACAGTTGAAAACAGTCATGCGACAAGTTTCAGGTCTCTATTAGCTAATGGCGAAACTTAGGCCGTACCTTAAACAAATCTTGTGGGGTCGGTGGCAGATCGTTTCGGGTCAACTTTTTTTTTTAAACGTAGCTAATTAAATGAAGAAAAATAATTATTGAGCCGATTTTTAATTTAGGCCTTTATTTTTCCGAAAAGTACAAAAAACTGAAAATGGAAGAGAAAATTCGATATTTTTTTACTAGTCCGCGACACCTTTAACAAATTTGCTAGAGCCGGTAGTGAACCGATTTGAGCCAACTTTTTTTTTTAAAGGTAGTAAAATAAACGAAGAACAATATTTATTGGGCCGATTTTTCATTTTGGCCTTCATTTTCAAAATAGCTCCAGGATTTCTTTCATGGAAGAGAAAATTTCTCAAAATGGCCTAGGATCCGCATCGGCACGTAGTAAAAGATTCACTGTGCCCGCCACGGTGTCCCGCACGCGATGTGCGCCAGCATTTTTCTGTTTCGTCTGGCACCCTCTCGCTCTCTCGCACGGTGCTTGATCAGACTCTACAGTAGATTTCCATAATTGTTAAAAGCAAGAAAACCATTATTTTTTACACGTTCTTTTTGGAATCAAATTCGAAAACTATTTTACGAAGACATTTGGACGTACGAGCATGAAAAATGTGCCAGAATAATAAAAATGCACTTTCCATAGATTTATGTAGATTGGACCTATATTTTCAATAATATCGCTTCCATATCATTATACTTTGTTTAGAACTATTATTTAAGACAATATTCATCATTCACAAAGTTACAAAAGAAATGGGCGACGTCAGGAAGGTTTCTGTGCGCATACAGTACTCCCCCTAGTGCTACTGGAACTTATTCAAACATTAATAACTCAATTAGTTGGAGGCCTAATAACTCGTGTGACATCTTAAAATGACCGCATACAAATTTAGAAACTTCGTAAGGCAACGGATCTTTGAACCAGCCTTTTGTTTTACAGAAATTTTCAAAAAATGACCCATTTTTTCGAGTTTTAGTGCAAAACTTGATTTATTAATAACTTCAGTAGTTTTCAACCAATTTACTTGATCAAAAGCGGAAAATAACCGCATTCAAAATGCAAAATTCTGTAAGGCAGCAAATTTTTGAAAAAATAATTTGTTTGGCGAATATGGGCTACAGTATCCTAAAATTCATATTCCGAGCCCTTAACTTCAGGCTTTCTGATATCGAATGTGGTTTTTTTGTTCATTTTATATTTTGTAGAAGTGAATTGAACAAACAAGTCAAGAAATTCACAAAGAATACGGGTTTACCTTAGCTACAGAGCCTCATAACACAGTAAACTTCGGTGTGTCATTTAAACGAGTATGGAAATTTTTTTGTACAGTTTTCTAACTCAAAAATTAATTTGAACCTTTTAGTGTCTGTTTTATTTGTTTTTTCTTCACAAAATCCATTCATTTTCTTTTTTTCCACGTGTTTTTATGGCGCACATTTTCCAGGCGAGTTCCGATGCAATCGCGCTCCACCTGCACGCATTAGAGATGAGAGACGCCGAGGCGTCTCTTTTCTCGATCGCCGGCGTCGCTTTTCGCGTGCGGGACACCGTGTGCCCGGCACCCACGGCGTGGCCGAGTCGGGAATTCGACCCGCGGCCGTGTAGTTCTCGAGAGAAGAGACATTTCACAACACATTTTCAGATTGTTATTCCACTTTGGCACTCTTCAAACGATTTCCACGGCGACTGAGCCAGAAATCTCTGCCTGTCCCGGTCTTGGTCCAATCAAAGCCAAAAATCTACACAATTTCCTTCACACCGTCATTTCACCCGAATGAACACTTTTGTAGTGGCATCAAAGATCACCCCCTTCTTTTTTCTTTTTTTTTTCTCTGCATCTATGTATTTATCGATCGATAAAGATGAAAATTATCAGCCATTCATTCATTTCTCGGGTGTTTTTCTCTGTCGAAACGTATTTATTTTTTTCATGATATTAAAATCAATTTCTTTGTCTGAAATGCAGAATTTCCAGAAAAAAAAAATGTCCGACGTGCCAACGGATGCGAACGCCGGATGCCCGGGAACTGGAAGTGCTGGCGCCGGAAAAGCGTCCGGGTGTGCTGGATGTCCGAATCAGGTATTACTGCGTCGCGAAAACCAGGCAGAAAAAGAAATTAAAGGGATCCTGTGCGACTGGACGTGGACCACCGCCAGACGTCGACTTGCCACAAATTCAGGACAGATTTAGCAGAATCAAGCACAAGGTACGGTTTTTTTTTTAAATATTTTTGCGAGAAAAAGGCACCTGAATAGAATTGAAGGATTTTCACTTTTTTCGAGATTTTTCGTCATTTCAGCAAAAAAAAAAGGTTTTTCGTGATTTTTCCGTGATTAAAAATAGCATGAGAATTGAAAAAATGGTGAAAAATACTCGGAAAATTGAATTTAAATGGGATTATTCACAAATTTGCAACAAAAAAAACCAAAAATTGTGGGAAAATGTTCCAATTGGCCTGAAACTTTGAGCAATAATGTCAAAAATGCTCCTGGCCATGTTATGCTCAGAAAAATTCAGAACAAATAATTTTTTAAATCGATATTTCGGCCCAACATTTTCTGAGCGTGTCCGGGACAATTTTTGGAATTATCTTCCAAAATTTCAGGCTAATCGGAACATTCTACGAGATTTTCTCCCAATTTTTTGGCTCTAGGACGTTTCGAAACTGGGACGAAACGTCCCAGAGCCAAATTTTTGTTGCTATTTTCTGAAAAACTCCCATAAAAATTGTACGGTACCTCAAATTCCAGCCCTAATTATTTCATTTTTTCATTTCCATTTCCAGATTCTCATTCTCTCCGGCAAGGGCGGCGTCGGCAAGTCCACCCTAACATCCAATCTGGCTCGTGCACTCGCCTCGGATCCAACAAAACAAGTCGCAATTCTGGACGTTGACATTTGCGGCCCATCGCAGCCACGAATGATGGGCGTGGAGGACGAATCGGTGCATCAGAGTGCCGACGGATGGACTCCGATCGGAATCCAGCCGAATCTCACCGTTATGAGCATCGGATTCCTGCTGGGCGACAAAAACGACGCCGTCATCTGGCGAGGAGCGAGAAAAAACGGAATGATCAAGCAATTCTTGAAAGACGTCGACTGGGGAGAGGTGGACTATCTGCTCATTGACACTCCGCCAGGCACTTCTGACGAGCACATTTCTTTGGTGCAATTCCTGCTTCAGGCGGGATCTTTAGATGGCGCGCTGATTGTGAGCACCCCGCAAGAAGTATCGCTGCTTGATGTTCGCAAAGAAGTCAGTTTTTGTGTGAAAACCAAAGTTCCGATTCTGGGCGTGGTGGAGAATATGGCTCGTTTTGTGTGCCCACACTGCAATCACACCACCATTCTCTTCCCAACGTCTACAGGAGGAGCGGAAAAGATGTGCGAGGAATCGAACTTGGAGCTGTTGGCTCAACTCCCGCTTGAACCTGCTCTTGCGAAGGCTGTCGACAATGGTGAGGACTTTTTTGAGACTTGTCCAGACTCGACACTTGCCAAATCGTTTATGCTGCTCGCCGAGAAGGTTAAAGCTAAACTTGTGGCCTAGTTTTTTGTTTTTTTTTTCACTTTTTTC
Organism: Caenorhabditis japonica; assembly: GCA_963572235.1. Lineage (NCBI taxonomy): Eukaryota > Metazoa > Nematoda > Chromadorea > Rhabditida > Rhabditidae > Caenorhabditis > Caenorhabditis japonica. Next base: position 24,686,748 of record OY754342.1, on the reverse strand, counting down.
GGCATGTTGTGAGTTTTTGATTTTAATAAATTGAATTTTTCCTTTTGCATTTTCACACATGCCACACGACATAGAGATTACGATTATTATTCATGGATAAATACATATCTTTTCTCGATTTTCAGTTCTCAATTTTTCAAAACTACCTTGCCAGGCCAGATGCATCGAGTGGTGATCACTGGAATGGGTGCGATATCGCCATTTGGCGTCTCGGTAAACACCATGCGAAACGGTTTGAACGGTGGCCAAAGTGCGCTGAAATACGATGAAGCGTTGAAATTTGTGGTAAAAATGCGGCTCTCGGACGTTTCGAAGCTTTAGTGCTATTTTTCGTATATGCGTTCGCAGCACTATTGTCCCAGTTTCGAAACGTCCCTGAGCCAAAAATGCTGCCTCGCTATCGTGTTTTCAATCGAGTCTGCATTCACCGTTCTGTCTGCGTCTCTTCAAATAGCACTGTGTTCGCGTGGTCGCGCACAAAAAAGGGGGCGGAGTTTCGTTTCGCGTTCTCATGTCGCAAGTCGATTGAAAACACAATAAATGTTTTAGCATTATTTCAAAACTTACAGGTCGGCGCAGTTTCCGGTGAGCCCGTCGAGAATAGATGGCCAGTCGGCAAGCAGCGAGAAATGAGCAAAGCGAGCATGTTCGCGTTGGTCGCGTCGGAGGAGGTGAGATCTTGAAAAAAGTCCTAGTTTTTATTTTCAGCGGTTCTCGCCAGGTTTTTTATGGGGTTATTCTGGGAACCAGCAGAAAACGCAAAAAATTCAGCTAAAATTCGAAGAATGCTCCGATCGGTCTGAAACTTTGAGAGATAATTTAAATAATACTCACATTCACAGAAAATTTCATACTGAAATGTTTAGGGAATGAGCGGAAGTATTCTTTAAATGATTTCCCAAAGTTTCAGATCGATCCAAGCATTGCCCGAATTTTCGCTGAATTTTTTTCTGGTTTTTTCTATTTTTTGCTTTTCAGTTACGACGCTCCGGTGCTCTGAAGGTCTCGCAGCGATAATAAACAAGTTTTTGCAGTTTTCGCTACCAGACCTGTCCAGCGGAACATCGTTTTTTGACGAATGTTTATTACGTATTCCGGAGTACGTGAGATGTCGTAAAATGGGTCTCGCCACGATCGGTGTATGCATACTTGTAAACAATCTACAGTACGTGGGATACTGTAGATTTTTTTTTTACATTTTTTGACATGCGTGAATTGGAAAATACGACATCTCACGTACTCGGGAATACGTAACAGAAGGGATTTTTGTCAAAAAATGTATTAAAAAAATAAATTCAATAAAAATATAATGGATTCGTGGCGGAGTGACAATTTTTTTCACGTTTTTATTCTAAAAATGAAGAAATAACTGAAGAAATGAAGAGATTTTTCGTCTCCCAGTTTCACGTGAAATGTCACTCCGCCACGAATCCATTATCTTTCTTAAATAGAAAATTTTAGATTAGTCTGTGTGTTTGTTTGTGTGTCTCACACACGGGTTTGCAGTCGACAAAACTCGATCCAGCGACCTCTAGATTGACGTTCAAACGCGCTAACCACTATACCACAAGGGTCACGAAGATTTGAAAGAAATAGGGAAAAGAAATGATTGCCATTTCTATTAAAAAAAAACAAAAATCAGTAAAAATCAACATTTGACGAAGGCGACTTAGTCGCCACAAGCTGCAAGCTTGTAAAGTATAAAAATTTCAACAAAAAAAAAACCTCGAAACCGCCAAAAACCTAGAAATTCTTAAAAAGGTGTTTGCGTACTGGCGTTGCATACGTATTTACGAGGCTCCGCCCACTGCCCGGTTTTTTTTTGTATGGTTTTCGGTTAAATTGTTATTGTATTTTCAATCGACTTGCGACATGAGAACGCGAGACTCCACCCCCTTTTTTGTGCGCGACCACGCGAACACAGTGATATTTTAAGAGACGCAGACAGAACGGTGAATGCAGACTTGAAATGCGTTTTCATGTCGCAAGTCGATTGAAAACACAATACATTTCTGCCAATTTTTGATGCTTTTTTCTGTTTCATTTAAAATAAATTACTGATTTTTAGACAAAACATTCGAAAAAATAGGAAAATGCCGGAGGAGCTTCTTAAAAAAAAACTGATTTTGGCAGAGTTTTGCGCAACGGCCGGGGATATCTCGCAGCGAAAACTAGCGAAACAAAAAAGCCAGTTTTCTCTACGAGACCACGGCCCCCAAACAAACATAATTTTTTTCGTTACCATTTTCCAGGCGCTCTTACAAGCAAAAGCTGAAAACTTGGAGCACGAAGAGACGTCGGTGAATATCGGAACGTGCATGTCCGATCTGCTGCACATTGGCGAAACTGCACAAAAAGTCGCTGATGGTCAGACGAGAAAAGTGTCGCCGTATTTCGTGCCGCGCATTTTGAACAATCTTCCCGCCGGATATGTCGCCATGAAGTATGAAATCTTAATTTTTTCGAACCGCGTGGGTTTGTTTTGCAAGAAAATGAACAAAAACACGTGCGCGGGTCTTGCAAAAAGGGGCGTGCCCACTTTCGGCAAAATATCGATTTTTCAAAAAAAAAAAAAAAAAAAGGTTACACTCCCACGCAAATGTGCGGACTTTTAGAACTTCGCCGCCCTGAAAAACCGAGAGCCTGACAAAACCGGGGAAAAGGCTCCGCCCCCTTTTTGCCACTGCTTCACGATGTTTTGTACTGGAAGTGTTGTAAAAGTGCGCCGCAGACTTGCAACTTTTCCCCGGTTTTGTCAGGGTCTCGAAAAACCGGGGAACAGGCTCCGCCCCTTTTGCAAGTCTTCGGCACGATTTTTGTATAGGAAACGCTATAGAATTCAGGAAAAAAAGTGGGGCGTGTCGACTCTGGAACGTTTCGAAACTTGGTGCATTTTGGCGTCGCGGTGTTCGCACAAATTACAACAAAACACACACGCATTTGATTTTTTTTGTTACTTTTCGGCGTGTTCGGGACTATTGTGTTTTCAATCGACTTGCGACATGAGAACGCGAGACTCCGCCCACTTTTTTGAGGGCGACCACGCGAACACAGTGATATTTGAAGAGGCGCAGACAGGTAGCGCACAAATAAGTGGGCGGAGTCTCGCGTTCTCATATCGCAAATTTTTTCACACTTTTTTCTAGACTTGGCAGAATGCCACTGTTGAGAAACAGCGCATGCAGGCGCATGCGAAATGGCGCGAATTCCTTTACGTAGGGTCCACGGCGTGTTGGAGGCCTCCATGGAGGCTACGTTTTTGAATTATTTTTCAAAAGCGAATTTTTGCGCGCTATTCTACTCTCGCGTCCCTGCGTCTCCTCCGCAGAAACTTGTGTCAATTTACGAGATTTTATTGTTTCTTTCTTACTTTTCTTTATTATTTTTTTTGGCTCATTTATTATTTTTTGTTTGTTTCTCATTTAAAAAAAATTATGTTTTTAAAATTATTGTTTTTTATGGACCTATGCACGAAATAAAAAAGGCCATTTAAATGAATTAATTTGACATTTTTTTCCAATGCACGAGCGCAATAAAATTCAATTAAATTGAATAAATTTGAACGCAGAAAAACGTTCGTGTCAAAATATGGCCACTGAAAAATTGCGTACGCCTTTAATAAATTGTGTCGATTTACGAAATCTCGACACGAAAGTTTTTCTGCGTTCAAATTTATTCAATTTTATTGAATTTTCTTGCTCTCGTGCATTGAAAAAAAATGTCAAATTAATTCATTTAAATGGCCTTTTTTATTTCGTGCATAGGTCCATTAGATTATGGACCTATGCACGAAATAAAAAAGGCCATTTAAATGAATTAATTTGACAATTTTTTCCAATGCACGAAAGCAAGTTTATTCAATTAACTTGAATAAACTTGACGGCTGCAGAACGGTCGCGTCGAGATATTGCAAGTAAAAAAGTGTGTGCGCCTTTAAATTTTCTGTCGATTTACGAGATTTTTTTCGAAGGTTTAATATTACGAATTTATATAATGTGTCTAAAATTATAAAAACCCCATTATATATTTAAAAAAATAATTTCAGGTAATTTATTCAGGCATGCGTGAAGCGGATAATGATGGAAAAATTAAGAAAATTGCTGTTGATATGGAAGAAATGCGGAATTCTTTTTTCCCCAACTTTCCGTTACTTTCTAATTGTAAGTCATAATGTTCGTCATGTCATTTTTGTTTTTTTTTATATTGTTTGACGTGTTATTTTTCCTTCATCATTTGATTTTCAACTAAATTTTTGACAACAATTTCGCAAATCACTGATCTAAAAGAAAACGCTTCAAAGCTGTACGTTGATGTTCTGGACTGTCATAAGGATTCGCCATCATCGGCGCTGTCGAATCCACGTCGAGCAACTGAAGCGGGCCCAATTGAATATTGTGAATGACACAGAGAGCTACAACGAGAGCTCTACTGGTAGAAGGATCTAGATTCATATCACGTCGGAGTATCCGGAATTTCGAAGTGAGAACACCGAAAAAGTTCTCCACTCTCACTCGAACAGCCGAAATCATCTTGTTGAACTCGTAGTTTTCCAGAGTCAAAGAATTTTGTCTGTAAGGCTGCATAGTACAGTGCGCGTCATAATTATAAGACACCCCCTTTTTTTAGGGGTTTCGGGGAAACTAGAAGTTTTTATAAAACAGCATGTGGTGGATCTTTTTCAGCGTCCAAAATAACCCGGAAACCCAATTTTTCATGTACCTACCACAAAAATTACGACTACAGTATCAAAAAGTCGAAAAATCAGTCGCGTCATAATTATAAGACACCCCCAGAAAAATAATGAATTTTTCAACTTTTTTCAACCTTTTTGAACTTTTATCTATTTTTTCACTGGTTTTACTGTTTTTTATTCCTTTGCAAGTTATTTGCTTATTTTTTACCAATAATTGTGTCATATTTGACCACTTTTTTCAAGTTTCACACATTTTTGAGCTTGACTTCAGATTTCAGGTTTATTAACAGAAAAATTAACCGAAACATCAAAGAAAACAAGAAAAAACAGAAATTTAATAAGAAGTAGGTCCTCCAAACTTCTGCATCACTTGGCACAGTCTGTTGCTCATGCTCTGAGTAAGGCTCTCGAGGTATGATGACTGGAGCTTGTCCCACTCTTCGGTAACGGCATCCTTGAGCTCTCCTACAGTTTGAAATTGCTTTCCGTGACGATAAACTGCTCGGGCAAGAAGTCCCCAGACATTCTCTATGGGGTTGAGGTTTGGCGAGTTGGCTGGTCAAGCAAGGACTTTGATCTTTTTCGTGGAAAACCAGTTCATTGTCGATGAGCTTTTGTGAATTGCTGCATTATCTTGTTGAAAGGTATGAGTCTTCTTGCGGTTTCCACAGTTGAAAAAGAAGACAATTCCTTCCTGGAGAGTGTCCTGGTAGTCCATGGAGTGCATCTTACAAGTCACGCATTCCAAGAAAACAAGTGTTGGAAACTCATCTAACGACACATCGCTTATCTAGATTATTGAGGATCCTTGGGCGTCCAGTGGGTTTTGCTGAGCCGTGAGCCATTGTATCTCAAATGTAGTCTCTTACACAGTATCGCGAACGGGTGATTCTTCTGCTCATCTGCAAAGTACTGAATCCAAGTTGAGTCATAATGTCCAGTTGAGCTTGCTCTTCTGAAGAGAGGGTAGAGGCGAGTCCCGTGATGATTGAACTGAAGTGAATGAATGTAACTCAAATCCTAAACCATAATTTTAGCTGGCCTAAACGTTTTGTCATATGTTCTGCACATCTTAGAATTACTGTAGTCAACCAAAATCCTTGAAGGAGATGTGACGGTGAAAAAGTTGGAAACTTGAAAGAAAGTGGTCGAATAGGACACAATTATTGGTAAAAAGTAAGAAAATGTCTTTGAAAAGAAATAAAAAACAGTAAAACCGGCAAAAAAACAGATAAAAGTTCAAAAAGGTTGAAAAAAGTTGAAAAATTCATTATTTTTCTGGGGGTGTCTTATAATTATGACGCGACTGATTTTTCGACTTTTTGATACTGTAGTCGTAATTTTTGTGGTAGGTACATGAAAAAATGGGTTTCCGGGTTATTTTGGACGCTGAAAAAGATTCACCTCATGCCGTTTTATAAAAACTTCTAGTTTCCCCGAAACCCCCAAAAAAAGGGGGTGTCTTATAATTATGACGCGCACTGTAGAGTGAGTGAGTGCGAAGCCATTGTCCGCGAGCAAGAATGGCGGCATCAGTGTTCGGTGATCAGGAAGCATGCGGAAGCCAGCCATTCGAACCAAATCGTCTAGAATACTTTGTAGTGGTCCATCACGAAATAACTGTGCATCACTGTTCACTCCAAGCTCACTAATTTGACAGTACATCACACGCAAATCCGAATCACATAACATCAGGCTGTTAAACGAGAAGAACCCCTTGTAGTTTGCGTTGAGGGATCCAGAATGTGGCGGATGCTCAACTGCAAAATGCTTTCCATCCAGAAGAGCAAAACACGGAATTCTTCGTTGCGCTCCGTTCATGTCAGTCAGATTGTAAAATTTCTGCTCCAAAGATTCCAGTTCGTATCGAGTTTCTGGCATTTTGATAAAATCAGGAGCACATTGCGATAAATCATGAATAATTTGTGTAACGATGCGTGAAACTGTAGACTGCGAAACGCCTAGGTCTCGAGCCAAAGCGTTCTGGCTTCTTCCTATAACTGATTTTCTACACAGATCTAAGTTAAATGTTCGGTACCTTCGCGACAGTATTTCATGAAAATAGCGAGACGCGCGGTGGGGGTGATTGGCGTAACGCGGTCATGTTGGCGGCAGTTTTGCAGAACCGTGTGGAATGCGTCAGTTGATAATCCCCAATAATTCTGAATTGATGATAGTTTTAAAAAACAAGCTATGCAAAAGATCTCACTTCCGTTGCACGATTCTCCACAATAATATTCACAGAGCTCAAAAAATTGTGAAAGTTTTGTCTTTCAACTATTTCTAAGCGCTGTTGCGGTTCTGTTCGGCTTATAAACTGCGTCAGAATAATTTGCTGCTGCTGAAGCAATAAAGTCGCCTGAACTTACTTACTTGTGATACTTGTGAGGTTCGACCTCAGTTTCCATCCTGGATACTGCGAACCAAGCTGCGCCAAGTTACACGATCCCTTCCGACAGTGGACCATGCTCGTCTTGCCTCGAGTATGCCAATTCTTCGGCGGCCGTGCCCGAGGTTGCCCCTGAGGGCCTCATTGTGGATGAAGATTTTGATCGAATCCTTGATGTCGTCGGCCCATCTTTTCGGAGGACGACCGCGTGGTCGTGCTGATCCCCTAGGATCCCATTCTGATACTATCTTCGCCCATCTGTCGTATTTCATGCGTGATACGTGTCCTGCCCACTTCAGTTTTCTTCGTAAGACTTGCTTTTCCATGTCTGGTGGGTCACATCCGGCAATTTCGAACATGTTGCTAACCGCTCTCTGTAGTCTCTTCGTGTCTGCCTCCTTGGAAGTCCATGTCTCGCATCCATAAGTCATCGCTGGGATGACAGTTGTTGTGAGAAGTCTTATTCTTGTCTTCTGAGGAGACTGCAAGAGCTCCCGCCGAATGGCGTTGAAAGCAGCCCATCCCGCGCGAATCCTTCTAGCGACTTCTTCAGTGAGAGATCCGTCGTCCGCAAACGTTCTTCCGAGGTATTTGACCTTTTGGGAGATTTCAATCCTCGTGTTCAGAATATCGATATCTGATCTTGTGACGTACTTATTCATCAATATTTGCGTCTTGGACGGGTTTATATTGAGGCCGTACTTGGGACATCCCATTGCAATCCGATTTGCTCTATCTTCTGCCTCTTTCACAGAGCTCGCGAATAAAACAACGTCGTCTGCGAATTCCAAACGGTGAATTGATTCTCCATTGATGTCAATTCCGGTCTTATCATCCTCACAAGGTGCTGGGTCTAGCTCATCCAAGATCGCCTGAAGAGCCAGCGCGAAGAGTAGTGGAGCCTGAACAATTTTCAAGTTTTCAAAAAATCTTCTTTTCTACTCACCGCAGCAATTTTCTTATTTTTTTCATCATTATCCGCTTCACGCATGCCTGAATAAATTACCTGAAATTATTTTTTAAATATATGATAGGATTTTTATAATTTTAGACACATTAATTAAATTCGTAACATTAAACCTTCGAAAAAAATCTCGTAAATCGACACAAAGTTTAAAGGCGCACACACTTTTTTACTTGCAATATCTCGACGCGACCGTTTTGCAGCCGTCAAGTTTATTCAATTTAATTGAATAAACTTGTTTTCGTGCATTGGAAAAAATTGTCAAATTAATTCATTTAAATGGCCTTTTTTATTTCGTGCATAGGTCCATTAATGTGATCACTTTTTTTTTGGAATATTGATTTTATGTCGGTTTTTTTTTTCGTAAATAAAACAGTTAATTTTAATTTAATTTAAATTCTGAAAAACAAAATACGAAAATTGGGACTAAAAATGCGAACAACGTTATATTTTGCCAAAAAAAAAACATATTTGGCAAGGCGTCAAAGATTTTTGGCAATACTCCAAGAGAAATATATGGAGGCGCAGAGAAAAACGCAAAAGTGCGCCAGGGCGCGTTTGCACTTTCGTAGGGTCCAGCATGCCGTGAAACCTCGCGAACACCGCCACTCAAAAATGCACCAAAGTCACATATTCGCACATTTGAATTGAGCGGAGTCGGTTGCCCACAAACACCATTCAAATCCCCACTTTTCAAATTGTCAGATACAAAATGCGCGGCGGCGTCGAAGCCACGTCAACCGCGTGTGCGACCGGCCTCCATTGCATCGGGAACGCCTTCCACTCGATCCGTCACGGAAATTCTCGTCGAGCACTCGCCGGCGCCGTCGAGTGTGCTCTCAATCCAATCGCCCTAGCCGGATTCGACAGAATGAGAGCTCTGGCGAAAGGCACCGAGCCGAACATTAGCCGACCGTTTGACAAAAAAAGAGCCGGATTTGTGCTCAGCGAAGGGGCGGGGCTTGTTTTCATGGAGCGACTGGAAGATGCGCAGGCGAGAGGAGCGAGTATTCTGGCGGAAGTGATGGGATACGGTATTTCGTCCGACTGTTATCACATTTCCACTCCAGACCCGTCTGCGATTGGAGCGGTCTTATCAATGAGGAGGGCGATCAAGGATTCGAAGGGATTGGAGCCACAGGAAATTAGGTAGGTGAAGCCTGTTTTCAAACTCTTGTTTGGCGCCAAATCCCATCCAAGCGCTGCGGTTGCGTGGTGTGCCAACGCTGTCTCTTATTCTGCGTCTCGTTGCTAACACCAATATGTATATGAGTTCGCATAATAGTTCTACGAAGCGCACGATAGACACAAATTAAATTATTGATTCGATTTATAATAAATAATTAAAAAAAATAGTTTTTAATGTGCATTTCAGCTACGTAAACGCGCACGCCACCTCCACCCCGAACGGCGACAGCGTTGAAGCAGAAGCCGTCCGCCAAATATTTCCCGACCAAAATATTGCGGTGAGCAGTGTAAAAGGACACATTGGACATCTTCTCGGAGCCGCCGGAGCCGTCGAAACAATCGCCACGATTTGCGCCATGAACGATAATATTCTGCTGGCGAATCTGAATTTGGAGGAAACTGAGGACGGTGACGGAATGCACATTTTGAGGGAAAATCAAAAGTGGACGGGTGAAACGAAGATCTCGATTTGCAATTCGTTTGGGTTCGGAGCCACCAATGCTAGTCTGGTATTAAGGCAATTTTAATATGCAAATGTATGTTTTTATTTATATTTATTTTTCATTTTTAAAAGACAGTAGCACTTTATCTGTAAAATACTAAAAAAAAAAACAATTTCAAGTTGTGTTTTCAATCGAGTTGCTAAATACATCAAAAAATGAAACTCCGCCCGATTTTTCGCGGGCTATTTCTAGCATCTTTGCGTCTCTGTTTTCCACGCTTTGATACACGGTATAAAGCTCTGCAAACTCGCTCCAATCGGGCAATGAATTTCGCATGGAGTGAGGTTTATGTGGCGCACAAAGTAAAAAAAAGCACGCGTGATTTTGCGAAACACGCGCACAAAGTGATGCGAGATTTGCGCGATTTTGAAGCGTTATTTTTACAAAAAGATGTTATGTTCCTTTAAAAATCTTACGGTACTTGTTATATTTTCAGTCGATTTTCTCATCATTTTGCGGCAAATTGACGTTTTCTGCGCTTTTAAAGATATTTTTTGATAAAGTAAATTAACTTAGCCCTAATTGAAAGAGTTTGCGTCACGTAATCACTGTTTTTTTTATTGACCAAAACATCGGTTTTAAAAATTTTCATAAAAAATCAATATTTTTTTAAAATCGATATTTCGGTCCAAATTTTTTTTTAGCATAACCAGAAATATTTTTTGCCCTTATTCACCAAAATGTCAAGTCAATCGGAGCATTTTCCGGGTTTTGCGCAGTTTTTTGCCATTTCGTGCAAAACCCCATAAAACAATGCTACAAAATTATTCAGAAAAGGATAAAACAAAATAAACGAACATTTTAATTGCAGACATGACGACAAAAAAATTTAGGTAAGTTTCTAGACAAAGGAAATTGACTTTAAATAAGAAAAAATAGTGATTACATGACGCAAACCCTTTCAACTAGGGATAAATTAATTTACTTTATCGAAAAATATCTTTAAAACCGCAGAAAACGTCAATTTGTCGCAAAATGTTGCGAAAATCGACTGAAAATATAACAAGTACCGTAAGATTCTTAAAGGGACATACCATCTTTTTGTAAAAATGACGCTTCAAAATCGCGCAAATCTCGCATGTGCGCGTGTTTCGCAAATTCACGCGTGCTTTTTTTTACTTTGTGCGCAGCATTAGAGAAATCAGAGCAAAACATCGGCCACGGTCTCTCAGTTTTCTGCATTCTCTCGTCGCCAACGTGGCTGCGTTCACCACTGTGGAGTCGCAGAGAAATACGATTCAAATTTCCGAATAATTTCCGAAAAAATTTGTCCGCAATTGCGCGTGAGCGTGTCAGCGGGAAAACCTAGGAACAAGCTCCGCCCCCTTGCAAGTGTGTGGCACAGACTTGAAAAAGGGGGCGGAGCCTGTTTTTAGATTCTTGACACTTTTTGCGCAGTTTTAGGGCATCGCGGCGTGTTGAAGAGTACATCGTGAAAATGCGCTCCACTGCTCACACAGATTTGAAACGGTTTGGATTTTCAAAAACGAGGCGCTGGCTGGCGGAATACGTTTTATGCATAAAATAAATAGGGAAATGTTGTTTAAATATTTAGAATCATGCAAAAGATATGAACCCAAAAAATAGATATATATATATATATAAATTGCTGTGGCGCCGCAGTAACGAAGTTTTGAACACGCCATTTCGCGCGCTTTTTTCGCGAGTGACGTGGCAATTTTCCCGCGAAATGTGGGGCACACGGTGTCCAGGATTTGAAATGTGGGTGGAGCCTAATTTGCTCGCGCGCCAGCAAACTTGCATGGCGCACTTTCGGTGCTTGCGCATTTTTCGACTCGCATTTTTTTATTGATTTTATTATTTTTCTTTCAGTAAAACCTGTTTTTCTTTGTAAAATGTAGGTATTGTATATTTTAATACCATAAAATTGCCCAAACTTCAATTTTCGTAAAGATTTATCCTGCAAAAACACCAAAAAACTCAAAACGATTATTTCAAAATGGGGGCTGAACCAAATTGGACGTTCATAAGCTTAAAAAATTTCTAAAAAGCTATAATTCCGTTGGAGCACACGTGGGAAAAAATTAAGAATTTATGTTTTTTTTCCCGAAAAACATAAAAAATGCGTCAAAATTTGAATTTCGCGCAAAAAATCCAGTGGGGCGTGTTTGCTCGGCTCCGCCCACTTTTAAAATCCTGGACACCGTGGGGCATAGTTTTTCTTGAAAAAAACTATTAAAATTCAAAAAATTCTGTTTTTTTTTTTAAACAACGAAATTCCACAATTACACCTGCGCCTTATTTAGCCGATTTTTCAAATTCATTTTCCAGGTGCACTTTTTATCCTCTCTCTCTCTTTCTGTCTTCCAATTTCCTCCCGTTCGAACACAACAACTGTTGACACCGATTCGAGTGGAAATAGAGTGAGCAGCACGTTGGAGCACACACACACACACAAATCGAAAACATTTGCTCTTTTCATTCTTCTTCTCTTTATATTTGCCTGCGCACCAAGTGAGCAAAAAAAAAAGACTGTCTCACCACCACTTTTATATATGTTTTCACTTTCTTTCTCTCGATTTATTGGCCACGATTTTTGTGAAATTTCCTGTCATTTTATTTCAAATTTCATCAAAACTTCCCCGCCTCTAGAAGTTACGGCTAATAGCCATCGAATTCGGGGTGTGTTGCGCGCCAAAAACAAATGGCACACAAACCTTAATGGCTATTAGCTGAAAATGTTCCATTTATTTGCCCCTAGGGGAGCCAAAAAGATGAGCAATATTGAGTGAGTGTTCAAAAAATATCAAATTCCAAAAAAAGAGTAATTGAAGAAGGTGTTCGATTTCGAGCCAAAAATATATAGAAAAAATATGAAAAACAAGAGGTTTTTGCCAAAAATAGACAATTTTTCAGTAGAGGTTCGGTAGAGCGCGCTTCGCATTTTTAGGACTTGCAAAAAAAAATTTTTTTTTTTTTTTGAAAAATTGATTTTGTTCCGCTTTTTTTAAACGTTTTTTGTTTTGTTTTTAAGCAGTTTTGTAGAAAAAAATACGGTGTAGGTGCATTTTTCTGGGATTTTTTGTTACAAGTATCACAAGTAAGTAAGTAATTTTGAGCTGTATTTTCAAAGGAATTTCAGAGCAATTTTGAAAGAAAATTTTTTTTTTCTTGAAACATTGATCATTCTTGTCTATTTTTAACTGTTTCGTTTGTAGTTTCAAGCAATTAGCTCTGCCAGAAATATGAATTAGGAGCAGTGCAATTTTCCAAAAAAAAAAAAAAAATTTTTTTGGAAAAATTTAATTTTCCATTTTTCACGGTGTCCAGGATTTGAAAAGTGGGCGGAGCCGAGAAAACGTGCCCCACTGGATTTTTTCGCGCGAAATTCAAATTTTGACGCATTTTTTATGTTTTTCGGGAAAAAAGCATAAATTCTTAATTTTTCCCACATGTGCTCCAACAGAATTATAGCTGAGGTCTTTAGAAATTTTTTATGCCTAAGAACGTCGAATTTGGTTCAGCCACCATTTTGCTGACGCGCCAGCAAATTAGGCTCCGCCCACATTTCAAATCCTGGACGCCGTGTTTTTTTCCGAAAATTGAATATTTTTTTATGTTTGAACTGTTTTTTTAAGAAATTTTCGAATATTTTGAATCATTATGAGCTCTGCAGGACTGGAAAGTGTCAAAAAAATTGAAAAAAAAAATTTTTTTTTGAGCAAAAAACATTTTCAACGCTTTTTTTTGGAATTCAAACTACTGTAAGCTCTGCAAAAATACAGAAATAGAATGTTGAAAAAAATTTTATTTCCGACAAAAATTTATTTTTTAAAAGCTATTTCCAGCGTTTTTTAAACAAAAATTAATATCAATAATTGTGAATTCTGCAGGAATATAGAAATACAAATACAGATGTATAGTGTCAGAGGGATTTTCAGAAAACATTTTTTTTTGGAAATTTGTTATTTTTCCCGATTTTTATAGAATTTTAATCACTGTGAGATTTGTAAAATTAGGATTTTAAAAAAGCATAACTCAGCAGAGTAAAAAAAATAGTATCGAAGCAGTTTAATTTTGCAACAAATTTTTTTTTTGGTTTTAATTTTTTAAGACAATTTTTTTTTAGATAATCAATCACTTAAAAAATTTTGATTCTTTGCAGTTGGTTGCCCTTTTCTTTCCCAAAATCTAATATTCCCACTTCTACTTCCCTTTTCCGTCCCGGAAGAACACCCGTTGTTTAGTCGTCACTCTCTTCACATTTTTTGCTCTTTTTTTGGCATTTTGTGCTCCAAGGGCGGAGAAAAAGGACACCTGGTGCAAACCACTATATATACATGTTTGGAACCAAATATTTTTTATTCCTGCATCTTCTCCCACCAATTCTTTTCTTTTATTTTTTTTTCGTCCTTTCATACTTTTGCACAATTACTTTTTTTTTTCTGTTTTTGGTTCCGATTTTGGTCTTTTGATTCTTCTTTTCTGCAAATTAAATCAGATTAAGACCGAAAAAGCGCTAAAAAAACGAAAATTCGGTAAGTGTCGTCAAATATGATGTTTGCAGACTGCACAACTCATTGCCCATGTTTGCCATTTTTTTCAGGCTTTTTTTGTTCTTCCTGTTCTTACAATTAGGGAACAATTTTCAGATTTCCTGAGAAAAAGCTTTGAAAAAAAAAAAAAATTTTTTTTTTTTTGAAATTTTTGGAACATTTTTTTTAGAGTTTTAAAATTAATTGTTTTGTATTAAATCACAACAATATACAATATCCGATAGAAATAAGCCAAGCTTTGACCCTTTTTGACCAGCAATAAGCGTCAAAACGCAAACAGATTACTGTAGAAAAAAAGTTGTGTAGTCTGCAAGCAGCAGACTTGACGACTCTTGGCACATTTTTTATTGCTTTATTTTTAGGCTTTTTTTACGCTTTTTCAATGTACTTTCGCTGTAAATTTGCTTTTTAAAATCTGTAATTTTGATATATTGCATTTTAAAAGAAAAAAAATATTCGGAATTTTTTTTGCAAAAAAAAAATATTTTTTGAATTTTTTTCAAATTACCGGAATTTTAAAATAAGCACAATAACTATGGGTAATTCAGCTCAATTTTCCTTTTGCGCATCCCATTTATTTATCACTATATTATGCACCGCTCCCTTTCATTTTTTTCCCATGTTTAAAAATTTCTTGTTTTCCTATTTTTTTTCCGCTCTCTCAAATACGTCATTTTATTCCTCTTATTTAGGCAATAAAATTTTAAATATTGATTTATTTAAAATGCAATTTTCCTTATTTAATGAATGCTTATCATTTTTCGCTATATTTTCTCTATTTTTGCTCATTCTCCCTGCCAATTCTGATCCGAAAATCCGCAAATCCGGCCGCTTATTTGCGAAGAGCTCTGCTCTTGCTCTTTTCACGTCATCCATCATCCAATCTGGCCATTTTCTTTTCTATAAAACGTGACTAATTTAGCTGTTAGGGTCGCTTAGCAAAAATGGAGGAAAAAATTAAAAACAATTTTTTTAAATCTTCTTTATTTACCAAAGATCTGGTGCACCAAAGAGCACCGATGCAAATTTTATTTCTCTCCTTTTTTCTCCCCCAACCAGGGAGAAAAAAAGGAAAAAAAAGAGTGAGAGTGATGTATTAATTGATGCGATTCCTCCCCTCTGCGCACACTTGGTTAATTTTTTTTCTTACTTTTTTCTGGTGTCTTTCTTCATTTCATTCATTCATCCGAACACTATAAAGCTGTAATTGAGAAGAAAAAATATAGCTGTTTTTGTTTTGCAAAAAAAAAAAATTACCACCCAAAAAACTCGAACCCCGGTCGCGTGCGCATAATGCAAGGCTGTTATCCACTCCGCCACCACAGGTAAACCGGCATGGCCGAATGGTGGTCCACTGGTGCGCCGCTCGATGCTCGAGTGACGGAACCACCAACGTTTGAATTAGCGGTTTTTCAATGGCTTACTTTTCACGCATCCGCGGCTTTTCAATGCTCGAGTTTCTCTCGTTTCTGCTGCAATAAACTGGTCTCAATATTGAATCGAATATATTTATTAAATGTTTACCACAATTAGAAAAATAAAAGCATTAGGAAATAGTAAAAGTTTGCCTTACTGAAACAAGTAATTTAGTATTTAAACTCGATGGTTGAATAGGGATCCTCGAACTCGTTCCGATTGATTTTTCTATATTTGACCAATTGTCGGCGATATGCACATGCCGTCGCTGCAAAAAAAAAATCATTTTATTTAATATTTTATTGATTTAAGGAGGTTTCTCATAATAATAAAAATTGCCATATTATTTATTGATTCCACCAATTTTTTTTCGAAATAAGATGCAGTTTAAAATTGCATCTTTATTTTTATGAATAACCCCTTTCCGAAACCTCAAAATTTAAAATGTTTCGCCATATGAGGAATCTGTCAAAAACTCCAAACGCCAATGGTTTTATGCTACAATACGTTCATTTCCTGGCTCTTGGAGGTTTCGAAATAAGATATTTTAAATCGTCCTGTTGCCATAATCCGGCCAAGGATACACGTTTCTAGATCTTTTAACAGTAAATTCGAAACAATTATCAAAACTTTTCCAAAAATTTAACGCTAAATAAGGTAATTTTCGGCATGTACACGGCACACGAGCAGCAAGCTGCCAAGCAAAACGGCAGTGGTGCCATTGACAGGCGGCACGGCACGGCTGCTGTTTCTCGCAGAAGCTTGCCATTTCACGAAGCAGCATACTGAAAATTACCCGAGAAAATGTCGCTAAAGGTGACAGGTTTCGGAACGGCTTGTTTCAAAACGTTCCAGATCCTATTTTCGATTTTTGCAAGAAGAAAACACCAGTGCACACTTGTATAACTCATCTCAGAATGCATACTTTTGTTGAATGAGATGTTCAAAATGAAGATCTCGGCGAGTTCCACAACATAGGAACCAGGTGTGCGCTTCTAACTGACAATATGTTCAAGAACTTGACGAGATCTTCATTTTCAACATCTCATTCAACAAAAATATTAATTCTGAGCTGAGCTACTTACCGGCCCGCTCTGGCTGTTTGTAAAACTCAAAAAATGCACAAACTCCTCTTCGAAAAAAAATTTACATGTATTGTTTCAAAGGGAAAAATAAAATAAAATTGAATTTTAAAGGGATATTGGCTTATTCAGGTGAACTTTTCTGACGATTAATTTCTATGCAAAGCTGAATTTTAATCAATTAACATTTTACTGCATTCAAATGTACTTTAGCATAGGAATAAAATGACAAGTTCATCAGCATATCCCACAGTCATTATAAAATTAAATGTTACTTAATTTTTTTCTATTGAAAAAAATATGTTTTGGTTTTTTGCTCGTTAGCTTTTTTCGAAAAACTGGCGTTTGTGAACTTTTCGATTCCTTTTTAATTTAAATCTAGAAAAAAAACTCACTATTTCACTTTCCACCTCCCCTGTTAGCGCATTTTCCAGATTGCGCAGTGCCGTTGTCCCTGTGTCCGGAAAATTGAAGAGGTGAAGTCTGAAATTGTTTTTATTTAATCTTACAACAACAAAAAAAAGAACAAAATAATACATTTATTTCACCTACTGAGTGAGCACATCCGAGAGAAACATTGTCCATGGTGCTTCACACGAAATAAACTGAAAAATTATGATTTTGGACATGAATTGGGTGAATAAAGTTGAGTTAGGCAATCAATTAAAAAAAAAAAAGAAAAATTGCATCAGATCACGCGTTAGCGCTGACTATGAGGCCGCATTGAACAATCGATTATTCGCACATCGGTGGCTCACCAATAACTTCGATTCTCTCGCCTCGCGCATTGTTCCTCATTCAGCGGTGTCTCGCACATTATTCGAACATCAGCGTCTGATTGGTTCCTGCTCCTTCACCGTACAGGCACCATTCGCGCATTACCGCCTATTGGGTCACCATTCAGACTCAATTCATCCATGCCGGTTTACCTGTGACAGGGCCCCGATGGCAAGAGGGCGCAAAGGTTGTGATAAAGCTGCTGGCTCCGCTCTCCCAATGGTTTTTTTTAAAGATTTGGAAACAATGTGTTAAAATTTTTTTATTTTTTTTTTATTTATTATTTATTTTTTTTTTTTGCAAAAGCGTATCGGCTTTCACTTGAAAAACGACACTTTGCTGCCAGATTTTATACAACTTTGGAACTGGTTGCCTCTTGAACGGAGTGCTTTCAAGTGCGCAGGTTTTGTTTTACGACGAAAACAAAAAATTTTCAACAAAAATTTCAATAAATTTGCTCCTACTTTTGGGAGAAACAGAAACATTTTGAACCTAAATATTTATCGATTTTATAAAAATTTTCAAAAAAGTCGATAATATCTCGAAATTAAATCGTATATTTAATTATTATCTAAAATGGAGAACGGAAGTGAAAAAACTAAAACTAGAAAGTATGTGTTCAATAAGAACGCGATAAAAACAAAATAACAGGAGGAGATTTAATCGGGAATTTAATGAGAAATGAGAAAACTATGTTGTTTTTCACAGTTTTTTCTTTTTATTCCTTTCAAATGTCAAAAAAATGCATTAATTTGCCCTATTTTTGGCTTAAAATCGCCTGGGGGAGTACTGTAGAAAGTAAGTTGGGCAGTCTGCAAGCGCCATATTTGACGACATTTGCATTTTTTTTTTCCATTTTTTGAAGAATTTTAAAATTGATTTTCCGCGTTTATTTTGCGCATATCTCCTTAAATTTGTTTAATTTAAAGGAAAATAAACATTTTTTTTGGCTTTAGTATCAAAAATTGAAGCTATTTGGCGGCGAAAACCCCTAGATTCAGCGGCATTTTTTTCTGAGCGGCTCTTTTGATAGCGCTATGGAAAGGAGTAAAAAATCGATTGAAAAAAAATGGCGAAAAAACAATTAAATTAAATTAAAAAATTAAAACAAAACTTTTTTTTTTTTTTTTGAAATTTTTTTGTCGGCTCCAAAATGAGTAAGAAACTACTAAAATTGCAGAGAAAATTGCTGAAAATTCTCCACAAAGTCACAAAAAGCGTGTAAAAGTGAGTTTCCCCAAAAATTAGTCCCTGCAAAACCTCTTCCACGGCCATCATTTTTAAATTTTTTTTTTGGATTTTTAGCGTTTTTTTATCGTTTTTTGTGAATTTTTATCAATTTTAAACTATTTTCTACTACTTTGGTTAAATATATCGAAAAAGTAACAAAATTTTGAAAAAAAAAATGTTTTTTTGAATTTTTTTTTCCAATTTTTCAAAATTTTTTATTTTCGATATATTCACCGAAGCAGTAGAAAATCTCTCAAAACCAGCAAAAAATTGCTCAAAAAATGATTTTAAAAATGCAAAAATAAAAAAAAAATTTAAAAACGATGGCCGTGGAAGAGGTTTTGCAGAGACTAACTTTGTGCGAAAACTCTTCCATTTGGGCATTTTTGGCGGAAAATTGTGCTTTTTTGCTTGTTTGAGAACTGTTTTTCTAGAAAACTCACAGTTTTTTATAACAAAACTTTCAAAAAATTTTCAAAAAAAAATTTTTTTTTTGTTGATCCCACTTCCAGTTGTCATCTTTTTTTTTCAATCATTAATACCCTATGCACAATAACAGAGCAATAAAGCTCTTTAAAAGACCGTTCTCTTAAAGTTCAGCTTTTCCTTATTTTTCCACCACCCACTACCACCAAATCTTACAGCGCGGCGCTCACAGCGTGAATCATTCACAGTTTTCCCAGTATTCTGATCGTTTAGACGGATGAGTTGGCCTAGAATTTTCAGCTCTCGAGACGCCCGGTAATTCGTTTCCTGCGCTTGCCTTTCCTTTCCTTTCTTTCTTTTTTTTTCTGCTTTTTCTAGGCTCTAGTCAGCCAAAAATCACTCACTAATCTGCGGAAATTGTGGAGGAGAGGAGAAGAAAACATGAGAGAATTTTTTTTATATTTAGCATACAAAAACAAAATTTTTTCCTCAAAAAAAATTTTTTTTAGAAAATTATTTTTTCCTCAAAAAAACATCTTTTTTTTGTTTTAAAACCTCTAATAATCCGCCTAAAACCCTTTAAAACACCTGCAGCCCAACAAAAACCAACACAAAAGCCCTAAAAACCCCAAAATTCGTCAAAAAGGGCCAATGTCGATTTCCGCTAAACAACGGCCATTGCGTCATTTCGGAATGTCGTTGTCAGCAAAAAATTTCTGCTATTTGCCAGTGTTTTTCAGCGTCAGAAAACTGCTAATGACGTCAGGTACATGCATTTGTGCCACACAAGACGGCAATTTATTTTTTTTTTGTTTTCCTTTTTTTCTTGGTTTTTCTTTGTTTTTCATGAGATTTTTTGTGTTGATTTACGTTTTTGCTACTCGAGAATTCATGTTTTCTAAATTTTTGTTATCTTTTTATTGATTTTCCATGTCGAAAATCGAAAAAATCGCTAAAATTGCATTTTTTTAATTTTATGGTTCAAAAATGCACCAAAACCGAATTTTTCTTTTTAATTAGACGCCAATTTAGGGAATATTAAGTGGAACTGGTGAAATTGAGGTTGAGAAATGGAAAAAAAAACATTAAAAAAAAAAATTTTTTTCCATTTTTTTAAGCTTTTAAAAACTATTTTTTTCAAGTTTTTCGGCGATTTTATACTCATTCTCGCTGAAAATAGAGATAAATTCACGAAAAACTGGTTAAAAATGCCAAAAAACGAAAATAGGTAATGAATTTAAAATTTATGGCCGTGGAAGAGGTTTTGCAGGGACTAACTTTAAACGAAAAATCTTCCATTTGGGCATTTTTGGCGGAAAAATTGTGATTTTTTGCTTGTTTTGGAACTGTTTATTTAGAAAATTCAGGGATTTTTCAAAGAATTGTTGGAAAAAAAAACCAAAAAATTTTTTTTTTTTAATATTTTCGGCAATTTTCAGCAATTCTCTACTCGAAATATCTCAAAATGGTAAAGAATTAGCACAAAAAAGAGGGAAAAAATTTAAAAATGCTAAAAACCAAAACAAAAATTTGAAAAATGATGGCCGTGGAAGAGGTTTTGCAGGGACTAACTTTGTGCGAAAAATCTTCCATTTGGGCATTTTTGGCGGAAAAATTGTAATTTTTTGGAACTCTTTATTAAGAAAATTCAGAGATTTTTTAAAGAATTTTCGGGAAAAAAACCAAAAAAAAAATTTTTTTTTTTAATATTTTCGGCAATTTTCAGCAATTCTCTACTCGAAATATCTCAAAATGGTAAAGAATTAGCACAAAAAAGAGGGAAAAAATTTAAAAATGCTAAAAACCAAAACAAAAATTTGAAAAATGATGGCCGTGGAAGAGGTTTTGCAGGGACTAACTTTACGCAAAATTCTTCCATTTTGGCATTTTTGGCGGAAAAATTTTGATTTTTTGCTTGTTTTGGAACTGTTTATTCGGAAAATTCAGAGATTTTTTAAAAGAATTTTCGGGAAAATGCAAAAAAAAAATTTTTTAATTCAAAATTTTAGAATTTAGAATTTATTTATTATCCGTCACAAATGAATACATTACAAATTAAATCAAAGAAAATAAATATATTGGGATAATAAAAGTAAAATGACCAGTCAGACCAGCAATAGTCTATCGGTCAAGTGTGGGGGGAAAGGGTTTCGAGCGGGAATGAGGCTATGCGCGCAGCAAAAGCCTCCGAATTCAGTCTTTTCGGGAATAATTTGACGACGTGGTTCCACAAGGACAGATTGTCGATTAGAAAACCGTGTGCGGAATTACCACAAGGAGTTAACATGTACGGACTTCTGGATGACCGGGACGCTTTTACACATAGTGGTAGGGACGGAAAGTGACATTCAAGGTTGACAATTTTAAAGTACATACGGAGCACGGATAAGATTCTTCGGTGAAAAGTGGAGATCATGTGAAATTGAGTTAATCTGTCAGTATACGATGAAAAAGACACGTTACATCGTTGCAGTACCCGTCTGGTGTAAAATCGTAGTGGATATTCGAGTTTTTTGGCTTGGGATACTGAGTGGAGATTTAGTAGTTCAGAACCGTATTCTAGAATTGGCTTTACATAAACATTATACAATTTAAAATAAAATTCGGGGGATTTTGAATGGAATGCTCGTAACAGTTGTCTGCATTTTAGTAATGATATGTTAGAAATATTATTTACATGTTTGTCAAATTTCAATTCGTTGTCAATTATAATTCCCAAGTCTCTGATAGAATTTTTTACATTTATTTCGAAGTTATTTACAAAGTATTTGGTGCGCGGATTCTTGCGGCCGAAGTGCACGACCGCCGTTTTTTGTTCGGCCAATTGGAGTCGCCACTTGTCACACCAATCTGCGACGAGGTTGATGCTGTGCTGGAGTGACGCTGGATTGGAGGAAAGTAGCTTCAAATCGTCGGCGAATGCGGTCACGTGGACATCGGGCGGAAAAATTTCGAGTAAGTCGTTTATATACATTAAAAAGAGAAAAGGCCCTGTCACGCTTCCCTGTGGAACACCAGAAAGAACGCTAATCGAGTTGGCTGAGACATAATTATCGATTTTTACGACGGATTTGCGATTTTCAAGAAAAGAACGAATCCATTGACATGCTTTTGCGTCGACACCGAAATTTTGTACTTTTGCCAAGAGAAGATTGTGCGGAACTGAATCGAACGCCTTTTTGAGGTCAAAATAGACGGCGTCAGCAAAACCGCCTTTTTTCGCTAGGATTTTGCGTATTTCGTATTTTCGAAAAAAAATTTTTTTTTCTAATTTTCTGCAGTTTTCTACTCTATACTTTAATTTTTATTCGCTAATTTTTTCAAGTCTAATTTTTGAATATTCCATGGCTTATAAATGCCTGTAAAGTTCGAGAAACGCTAAAAAAAAGCCTTCTCTCCTCTATCATATCTCTTTTTCGGTAACTAATACTAAATAGTTGACTATTTTTTCTATTTCTCTGCGTCTCTCGTTCTCTCTATTTTTCTTTCTTCTTGCCGCCACAACACAATCAAAAGTGAATTTTTCTCATTAGAAAAAAAAAGTAAAATAAAATAAATGTTGCCATCAGTCTTCTTCTTCTTCTTCTTCATCCCTATTTTTTCTTTTTTTTTTTCTTTTTCTTTTGTGTTTTTCTTTGTTTCAAAACCATGTGACCACACCGTGAAATCACCTACCTATTTATGTTTTATTCCACAATATTTAATTTTTTTAAATTCATTTTTTCAAAAAGTGCAAAAAATTCGTTTTAAAAATTTGTTAGGGGCGGAGATTGCTTTTTTTTTGTTTCATGTTTTAGAATAGCCAAACGTATGGATTTTAGGCTTAGATCACAAAAAACTTGGATTTTAGGGTTTTAAAACTTAGGATAAAAAAAAAATTTTTTTCAGTTTCTGGGATTTTTTGTGTTGCATTGTACATAATAATGTGACGTTTTTTATGGCATTTAGCGTAAAAAAAACGAGAAAAAAAAATAAATAGAAACATGGAAAAAAAATAAAAAAATTTTTTTTTTTGAAAAATCAAATTAAAAATTTTTAGCAGCTAAAAAACGAGTGAAAATTGCTGAAAATTGAGTAAAAGTGGCTAAAAATGCTCTAAAAATAATAAGAATAAAAAAATCGTCTAAACATGAGATTTCCTAAAAAAGTTAGTCCCTGCAAAACCTCTTCCACGGCCATCATTTTTCAAATTTTTGTTTTGGTTTTTAGCATTTTTAAATTATTTTTTTTTTTTTTAAATAAATTATTAGACTTGAAAAAATTAGCGAATAAAAATTAAAATATTGAAACATTAAAAAATTTTTTATCAAAGTCATTTAGTGAAAAAACTGTTCTAAAACGAGTGAAACGTGTTTAAAAAAAACCAACAAAAAATTGCAAATGGAAGAGTTTTCTCAAACAGTTAGTCACTGCGAAACCTCTTCCACGTTTTCAGCAAAATAGAAAATTGCAGAAAATTAGAAAAAAAATTTTTTTTTCGAAAATTTTGAATTTAAAAACATTTTTTTTTTGCATTTTCCCGAAAATTCTTTAAAAAATCCCTGAATTTTCTAGAAAAACAGTTCTAAAACAAGCAAAAAATCACAATTTTTCCGCCAAAAATGCCCAAATGGAAGAGTTTTCGCGTAAAGTTAGTCCCTGCGAAACCTCTTCCACGGTCATCATTTTTCAAATTTTTGTTTTGGTTTTTGTTGTTTTCCACTGTTTTTTGTCATTTTCTTTTTAATTTTACAGCAATAATGAGTAGAAAAACGCTGCAAAACTTCTAAAAACTAAAAAAAAAAAAATTTCTGTCAAAACATTTTTTTTTTCAGCGATTTTTTAAAAACAAAAAAGGAAAACAAAAAAAAAAATAAATTGCCGTCTTTTGTGACACAAATGCATGTACCTGACGTCATTAGCAGCTTCCTGGTGCAAAAACAACAAAAAATTTAAAAAAAAATTCTTCGCAACGACACTCCGAAATGACAAATTGCCCGTTGTTTAGCGGAAATCTACACTGACTTAATTTTGATGAATTTTGCGATTTTGAGGTGTTTTCTAGGTATTTTGGTTGTTTTTCAGCAATTTCAAGTAGAAAATGACTGAAAATAAAATTGAAAATAAAAATGAAAATAAAAATTTTTTTTGGAAAATTTCCGAAATTTTTTTTTTTTTTTAATCATTCAGAAATGATTAATTGTAAGAAAATCAATAAATAGCAACAATTAAATCTTAAATATAGCCTAATTATCAGTCTCTATACATGCTCCAAATAATAGTGGCATAGCAACCCAAAGAGCAGAGTTTCATTTTTTTTCTTTTTCTTTTTCTCTCTCTCTTTATCGTTATCTCCTAATTTTTATCCAATCTTTATCCCGCCTCATTTCCCCCCAAATCTCTATAATCTGCTCCCAATCTTTCGGATTTTTGGCGGCAAAATCCAAAATCCAAAATTCACGGCAAAAACATTTTTTTTTTTTTTTTGGCAATTTATTCACCAAGTGACGGTGTCTTTGTTCGCCGTCCTTTCCGCGTATTTTTGGCTCTCAATTCGGTTGCTCTTTGTTCACTTTGGGGGACAAAAAGGCAGGGGAAAGGGAAAAATAAGGACGCCTTCATTCTCCTTTTTTTCTACTGATCAACAACTTCTGATCTTCCTCCTCCTCACCCTCATTTCCTATTGGAAAAAATATACAGGTTTTTGAGTTTAACATGCTGAAAAAATTATACTAAAACAAAAAAAATTAGACTTGGAAAACAAAAAAAAATTTTTTTTAACAATTAATTTTTTAAAACAATTTTTTTTCAAAAACCTGGGTAAAGTCTGTGAAATTCGCCACAAAAAATCATTAAAACCAAGGGAAACACCATCAAAAACGCCAAGTTGGTCCCTGCGAAACCTCTTCCACGGCCATCAATTTTAAAATCCGTTTTTTTTTTCGATTTTCGTCATTTTTCGCCAATTTTTGCGCCAAACTTTCTTAATTCCTAGCAGTTTTTACCCGTTTTGCGTATCGCTAAACGAAAATTGAGGAAAATTGGCAAAACAATTTTTTTTTATTAAAAAAATTTTTTTTTTTTTTTGAGAAAATGTTTTTAAATTTCTTAAATTTTGTACAAAACTTGTTCTAAAACGAAGAAAACTCTAATTTGTCTGCCTAAAAACTGGCAATGAAAGAGTTTTGGCGCAAAATTCGTCCCTGCAAAACCTCTTCCACGGCCATAAATTTTAAAATCTGTTTTTTCGATTTTTGGCGTTTTTTCTCCTTTTTCTCTTAGATTTCAGAGATTTTCATCACTCATGTCGTAAAAGTGCAAGCAAGAGAGCACTCTTGGCACTGAGCCAATTTTTTTAAAAATTTTTTTTTGATTATCCGCCGAATTCGAAGCGCGCGCAAATTTAACATAATTCACAATGAAAAACTCGTGTTTTTAGTCGAAAATAGTCGGTGTTTTTTTCTGCATTCTGCGTTTTCCTGAAATACTTTTCCAAAACAAAAATAAAAAAAATTCTGAAGTTTTCTGAAATTGTCTAAAAATTAACACATTTTCATTTTTTTCGGAAATCAGTCAGCGCCCGCGCAGCTTTATCACTTGCAACGCGCGCTGTCTCGGATCTGGCTCTGTGGCCAAGTGGTTAACACGTTTGTTTTCCGCGCGAGAGGTCCTGGATCGAGTTTTGTGGTGGTCTTATGATTTTTGCGTTCATCGTTCTGTAATTTTTCAACATAAATAACTCATTACAACTATGATAGTAATGTTAAATAATATCAGTTCGTGGAGAAAATGAGATCGGAAGAAACAAATCTGTCGTCTTTTTTGTGTAAAATGCTTCTTTCTCTTTTTCTCTACGTCACGTATCTCTAATAGTAGGAAGAGGGCGGTGGGTGTGATCAACACTTTTCGTCCTCAAAATCCTAGACATTTTCAAGTCAGCATATGCGCTCCATCGCTGTTTCTCTTTCGTTTTCTCTTTCGCAACGCCCATTTTCTATTTGCCATTTATTTTTTATATCGTTCTCACTGTTTCGTTTAAAATTTGTACCTCAACTTGCCAAAATACATTTCCAAAAAAATTTCTTAAGCTATTTGAAAATTTTCGAATCTAATTGGAATGTCTTTCACACTTTTTTAATAGCGTCACTAAAAAAACTGTTGAAAATCATTACCAGTGAAGCTCATCTGATTCGATTCCCTTCCACAACATCCGATTGAATTTTCTTGCCGATGAACATTAATCCGGAAGTATAGTCAAAGTTGGTCATCTTCCTTCTCGAGCTTCTCGAAGCACATCGATCTATCAAACGCGTGGTATTCACTAGCGAAATCGCTGCGTGTCGTAACTGTATTTCGCTGCAATTTCCCGATTTTCTCACCTTTCGCCTACTGCTATTATCACTTGCTCTATTCAGCGCCCGCCGGAGCTTTCTCCACGATTTGTATCAAATTCACTCTATTTCTCTGATTCTCTCTCGTTCACACGCACTCGCGTGTTTTGTTACACACACAACTTTTGTGGTACATGTGTACGCAGAAGTGTAGGATAGGATAGGAAAACAACGGGAATTTTTGATCAATAGCGCCAGACTCACCCTATTGCGTGTACCGACACCTCGCGGGTTCCGACCGCCGCTATAGTTAACGTGCAAAGTGGGCGGGGCTTGGGGGAAAAGGCTTTTTTTGCGTTATTTTTTGTGTTTTGTTGGATGCTGATGCACATTTGAACTGTAGAGCAGCGCAAAAAAGTAATTGTCGCTCACCTTTTCTAATTAGACGTGTAAAATCGTCACGTTCTCGAGAGAGGAAAAACTAGTTCCCCTTCGTTTATTTATTTGACCAACCCGTCCCAACAAAATGTCTGTTTTCTGTTTTCGCCTATTTTCTATTTTTGTGAGTACCGCCCCCCCCCCCCCCCTCCTTTTTCCACTTTTACTTTTTAATCGTACAGTTTTGGCATTGTGTGCGAGTGTGTTGGTAAGAACACCTTTTTCCAGTGTCCAAACTTTAACCAACCACATTGCCACGTCACTACTGACATTCTAGTTGTGGCAAAGAGAAAGAAAGAGAGAGAGAGAGAGAGCAAATACCAGGGTCGCCAGGTGAAGAGACTTGTCATTTGTCGCTTTCTCTCGCTCGCACAATGATACTTTTTGCCATTGTCTCACTTTTAGAATTCTCAGCGCTGCAAACTTGCTCCACTCAGAAAGTGGACACGGTGGCGACGAGAGAGTGCTAAAAATTGAGAGAGCGTGGCAGTTGTTTCGCTCCGATTTCTCTGAATCACAATCACTCCAAATGCATGCGCAGTTCACGGTGCTATTGGAGCGACAGGGATCGAGAATGAAAGCGAAGATTTCCCTACTCTTAAGCTTGTGCATGTACCGACATTTCACGGGTTCTGGCGACCGCTATCGTTCACCTGCTTTCTAGCCGCTTTTGACAAGGTACACCGAAAAGATAGCGGCAGTCGGAACCCGTGAAGCGTCGGCACATGCGGTAGGGTGAGAGCCTGTAGGCGACATTTCAATTTCCGATTATTTGTAAATCTAATGGACCTATTCATAGGATTCGTTTTTTGACATTTTTAAACATTTTTTAACGTTTTTTAACATTGTTTGTCATTTTTTGACATCTATGAATAGAAAAAAAAGACAAAAAAAAACTTTTTTTTTGTTATTTTTTCCTCCTATGAATAGGTCCATAAGATAATAAATTGCACCAAATCGTGGTTTTTGCTTTTACAGCTCGAAGCGCGTTTTATCTGAATTTGCGTGCGGTTTTACGAAGCTCCCTGTTTTTTCCGTATGATTTTCGCTTTAATTATTACATTTCTGCTGATTTTTGTTTTCTGTTTTCAAAAATAAATTATTTATTTAATTTGATATTTGAAATCAACAATTTATTTTTAAAAACAGAAAAAATTCGCAGAAATGTAACAATTAAAGCACGAGTTCCAATTCAAAAAGACATTTTTGGAACCGAAAAATAGTTTTGTTATTCTCAGTAAGGAGTGCTGCAAACGCGCTCCCTTCGCACAGTGATGGACGCGGCCACGTTGGCGACGATAGAGTGCAGAAAATTGAGAGGGCCGTGGCCGATGTTTTGCTCTGATTTCTCTAAACCTCACTCCAAATGCATGCGAAATTCATTGTTCGATTGGAGCGAGTTATCAGCGTTTTATACCGAGTATAAAAACATGAAACCAGTTCGGTAAAGTAAATAAAGAAATTCCTCAAATACCTTTCCGTCTCCAATTACACCCAAATTCACATAAATAACCAAAAATCGCCGACCCTTGCGTTTCCGGTTTATCATCCTTTTCCCCCTAATTTTTTAATTTTTCATCGTTTCGTTTAAATTGGTTTTCCCCTCCATTTAAACGGGCGCCATTCTTTCACTCTCGTTTCGTTTTCTTTTGAGTCTTTTGAATCTGTGGCACGGTTTTCTGTTTAGATGCAGAGTTAGGAGAAGCATTCTCCCACCACCACCATACAAAATTCATCAATTTCCAATTTTTTTTTCCGGAAAACGTTTTTTCCTCCGCAGACTTGTATCATTCTTGAAATATTTTTTTTATATTTATACAGACTTCGAAACAATATTTTGTTTGCCAAAACACTCTTACCCCTCCGCATGTACCGACACCTCACGGGTTCCGACCACCGCCATCGTTTACATGCAAAGTGGGCGGGGCTTGTGGAAAAATACGCGTTTTTCTTCGTTTTTCCTCATTTTCCGCTCTTAAAAATTCATTAAATTTGCAGAGAATGTCGAGAATCGGCGTGCTCGGTCAAATGTCAGAGATCAACGATCACCTGTATCTGTCGGGCGCCGGGGTGTTGAAACCGGAAAAGATCAAACAGAGGAAGATTAACATGATTGTGAACGCGACCACAGAAGAACCGTCCACCTATATGCAAGGTGAGATAAGTGTTGAAGAGTTTAAGAAAAAGCTCCGCCCCAAACTTGTGCCGCAAAAGGGGCGGGGCCTGGTTTTGTCAGGGTCCCAAACAAAACAATAAGAAACGGCGTCTTTTGCAGGAGTTGACACAATGAAAATCCGCATTGAGGATCATCCATACGCGCGGCTCAGCGAGCACTTTGACGTGGTCGCTGATAAGATTCGAAATGTCAAGGTTAGCTTAATTTTTTATCGAATTTTTTTCTGAAATTTTCACATTTTTCGACTTTTCGTGGTATTTTTTCTGGAAAATCTATACATACGGCTTCAAGTAATTAATATCAAATGAAGGAGAATTGCCTGGAGAACTTTGTAGCAAAAAAACAGTGAATGAAAAGAACTGATTTTCAAGAAAAAATATTTTTTTTTCTGAAATTTTCACATTTTTCGACTTTTCGTGGTTTTTTTTCTGGAAAATCGATACATACCGATTGAAATATTTGGTATAAAAAGAAAGAGCGTTGCCTGGAGAACGTTATCGCAAAAAATCAGAACATTATACCAACCTATTTTCGAGAAAAAAATATTTTTTTTTCTGAAGTTTTCACATTTTTCGACTTTTCGTGGTTTTTTTTCTGGAAAATCGATACATACAGATTGAAATATTTGGTATAAAAAGAAAAAGCATTGCCTGGAGAACGTTGTGGCAAAAAATCAGAACATTATAGCAACTTATTTTCGAGAAAAAATAATTTTTTTTTGAAATTTTCACATTTTTCGACTTTTCGTGGTTTTTTTTTCTGGAAAATCGATACATACAGATTTAAATATTTGGTATCAAAAGAGAAAAAAATTGCCTAGAGAATGTTATCGCAAAAAATCAGAACATTATACCAACTTATTTTCGAGAAAAAATAATTTTTTTTCTGAAATTTTCACATTTTTCGACTTTTCGTGGTTTTTTTTTTCTGGAAAATCGATACATACAGATTGAAATATTTGGTATAAAAAGAAAGAGAATTGTCTGGAGAACGTTATCGCAAAAAATCAGAACATTATACCAACTTATTTTCGAAAAAAAAAACATTTTTGTCTGAAATTTTCAAATTTCCTACATTTTTCGAGGTTTTTCTGGAAAATCGATACATACAGATTGAAATATTTGGTATAAAAAGAGAAAAAAATTGCCTAGAGAATGTTATCGCAAAAAATCAGAACATTATACCAACTTATTTTCGAGAAAAAATAATTTTTTTTCTGAAATTTTCACATTTTTCGACTTTTCGTGGTTTTTTTTTTCTGGAAAATCGATACATACAGATTGAAATATTTGGTATAAAAAGAAAGAGAATTGTCTGGAGAACGTTATCGCAAAAAATCAGAACATTATACCAACTTATTTTCGAAAAAAAAAACATTTTTGTCTGAAATTTTCAAATTTCCTACATTTTTCGAGGTTTTTCTGGAAAATCGATACATACAGATTGAAATATTTGGTATAAAAAGAAAGAGCATTGTCTGGAGAATGTTATCGCAAAAAATCAGAACATTATACCAACTTATTTTCGAGAAAAAATATTTTTTTTTCTGAAATTTTCACATTTTTCGACTTTTCGTGGTTTTTTTTTCTGGAAAATCGATACATACAGATTGAAATATTTGGTTTAAAAAGAAAGAGCATTGTCTGGAGAATGTTATCGCAAAAAATCAGAACATTATACCAACTTATTTTCGAGAAAAAAAATTTTTTTTTTCTGAAATTTTCACATTTTTCGACTTTTCGTGGTTTTTTTTCCTGGAAAATCGATACATACAGATTGAAATATTTGGTATAAAAAGAAAGAGCATTGTCTGGAGACTGTTATCGCAAAAAATCAGAACATTATACCAACTTATTTTCGAGAAAAAATATTTTTTTTTCTGAAATTTTCACATTTTTCGACTTTTCGTGGTTTTTTTTTCTGGAAAATCGATACATACAGATTGAAATATTTGGTTTAAAAAAAAAGAGCATTGTCTGGAGAATGTTATCGCAAAAAAATCAGTAAATTAAAAGAACTGATTTTCAAGAAAAAATAATTTTTTTTTCTGAAATTTTCACATTTTTCGACTTTTCGTGGTTTTTCTGGAAAATCGATACATACAGATTCAAATATTTGATATCAAAATAAAGAGAATTGCCTGGAGAATGTTATCGCAAAAAATCAGAACATTATACCAACTTATTTTCGAGAAAAAATGTTTTCAAAAACTTCCAGGAACGAGGCGGTCGAACACTGGTACATTGTATGGCTGGAGTGTCCCGATCAGCGTCTCTCGTGATGATCTACCTGGTGAAACACGAGCACATGACTCTCCGTCAGGCGTACCACTACGTGAAAGCCTCCCGACCGATCATCCGGCCAAACGTCGGGTTTTGGAAACAAATGGTGGATTATGAGAAACGTCTGCGCGGAGTTGCGTCGGTGAAGATGGTGCAGACGGCAGAGTGTGATATGCCGATTCCGGACGTGTATGTGGACGATTTGCGACGGATTCAGATGCAGCGCGACGTGACGAGACACTCGTTGCCGAGCACCACGCAGAGCACCAGCAAACCCAGGGCGTTTAGTGCCAGGTATGGTAGGATTTTCTTGCAAGTGTGCGCGCTCTCTCTCTCTCTCTTTAGCCCCCTCCGCGATTGCGGTTCTTTCTTTTACCTTGGAGCATGATCGGAGACGCAGACGGTCAGAGAAACGTGGTTTTCCACTGTGGAGACGCAGAAAAAATTTTAGCTGGAACCGGGCAAAAATGCAAAAACTTGGCCCCGAACACGCCGTGGGCTCCTCGGCCGCGAGCAGAGCAACCGAGGAGACGATTTTTTATCGACGTTCATTTGTCGACAGTGTAAACAAAGCGTTAGGGTGTTCCTTACGACACTCCAAAATTACGCACCGCGCGCTGTTTATCCATGGAAAATTTAAACAAAAATTTTGGAAATTTCTTTCGGCAAATTTGCGATATTTTCATCGTAAATTTGACCCAAAAAAACGGGGAAAAGCGGCGAAAAATGGACGGAGCCAAATGCGAGAGTGTCGCACATTTTTTCTGTTTTTTTTTTGTTGTATTTTTTCACTTTTTTGATGAAAAATCTCAAAAAATGACCAAAAATGCTATTTCAACAGTGCGCCCCTCGTTCCTCCATTTCGATGCTTTTCTTATTGATGGGCTATGGTCATTTGATAAAACTGTCATTTTCTCTGCGTCTCCTCGGCTGCTCTGATTTTTTCTTTTATCGCTGTGAGACCCCGTGGCCGTGGCCGCGGCCAACTGACAGCTTTCGATAGCCTCAAATTTTCGAGAAGAAAAAAACCCCTATAATGAAATTAAACTTTTCCAGCACATACCGTCCATCAACCTCATCGCTCGGCTCATCATCTCTTGCCACATCCACGCTCCGCCGTGCCTATTCTCCCTCATCTCTTCCACCATCTTCGTCTCTCGCCCTCTCCTCCTCATACAGTCTTTTCTCGCCGGCACAAACTCGAAAATCACGTCAAAGCCTGCTCTCAATGTACTCGACGGCGCCACGTCACAACTTTTTCTCCGCCTTTTGATAATCGTCTTTCTTCATTGTATTCCTCTGAAATTGTAATTTTGCAAATTTTACCCGCCTCGTCGTAGATATTTAGACTTGCTTATTAAATAACCTCAATCCAATTTTTTCTGAAATCGATCGCGAAAAAAGTGGCATACGGGTTGCAAAATCCCCACAAACTATCAATATATCGTATATTGTCACATTTGAAAATAAGAGAACAAAAAGACACTTTCTGTGCACACCATTCCGATGATGATACTAAAGAAAATGATTAATAAATGTTTGAAAATTTGAAAAATGTTAGTTGTTGTCTTTTTTTTTTTCAGAAAAATTTACAGACGCATTCGTTTTGGCTCACAAATTTTTTAAAAGCACCCCTTGATTTATTTTGGTTGATCCTAAGAGCTTCTGCGCCAGATTTTGTTTTGCGTTAAATCGGCACATGTCCAAGATTCAGGTGGGAGTGTAGGCGACGTGGTTCCAACTCGGTTGATATAGTATTTATCAAGGTAGGCCGCGAATTCTGTAATTACAACAATCTTAAACAGATGGGTACTTCACGTTTACCTTTTGCGTTGTGATTTGCTGGAAGTGTATTCGTAATTATGGAAAAATAGTGAGTCGTTCACTAATGGAAGCGCCTTTAACAATTTCCACAATTCATGCCCGCCTAAACGTTTTATGTTTTATGACTTTAAAACTTTAATAGGAAACTTACCAGAAAAGTGTCCGCATAAAGTTTCAAATTCTAGCTTTTCGTCTTCAGGACTGGGAGTAACATGCATGTGACTGAATAACTGGAAATCGAGACAAGAAGGCACGCCTAATGTTTAGTTCGAAGTCTGAAAATTTTTACAAACAATATTATTGTTTTATTTAATTTGTGGTGCGATGTTTGCATACTCGCGTTGCAAACCAATTTACATACGCCATTTATCGATCTGAAACAAAAATGCATTAAAAAAAACAGAAGGAAAATTGCAAAATGAGGAAGAAATGTGAAAAAAAGGAAAAATCACAGCAAAAAATAGCAGGGCAGCGGGCGGAGCCTCTTAAATCGGTTTGCAACTCGAGGACGCAAGCACCGCGCGACCACTTTAATAAAACAATAAATAATACCAGAAGACGTGTCCACATAAATGTTCAGATTATGTGACTGAATAACTGTTCAGTGCGAAGTCTGAAAATTTTGCAATGGTAAATTTGAATAAAAAAATACAAAATTCATAATAAAAATGTCAAAAATGTCACTGGAAATCCTAAAATCGCCGCCCTCAACTTTCGCTAAACTTTATGCAAGTGGCGGAATAGTGGAGTGTCGTTTGTGCTAGAGCCAAAAACTTTAAAAAATGAAAAAAAAAATAATAAATTATTTTCAGCCTCATTAATATGCATTTATGTCAAAATTCGTCCCTTCTAGTCTGCAACATCTTCAGAATCCTTCATAATTTCGAATGCATAGCCGTCGAGTCGCCAACTTCTTTTCAAATTCTCCTGCTGCTGCTGCTTCCTTTCGATTTCCGGAAGGTCGGCGCCGCCCGCACTTTGTTCGTTTCGCCTGCCCAACATGTCGTTTTCCCGCCAATTATTGAATTATAAATGGAACAGCAGATTTGGGAGATCGTCGACATCGTCCCGCCCGTCCGCCCGACCGACGTCGACGACCACACCAAAAGAGCCACTTTCTTTTTTTTTTCAGTTTTTCATCAAATTTTTGATTTATGATAAGTGCTATTCCACTTTTCAGGCTCTCTTTCTTCTTTCCTGTCCGGTTTCTCCTTTTTTAGTTTCAAAAACATACAATTAAAATTGAAAAAAAAAAGAAAAGAAAACTACCGTAACTTAAAGGCGCAAACCTGATTTCTTTGCTTTTGGTCTTATCACGAAAAAGATACGGTATAGAAAAATTTTTTTGCGGAATTTTTTTTTCCAGATTATCCCATTTTTTTCATTTTCTCATTCAATTTTGACATTTTATTTTTTTTTGTTTTTTAGATAAATAAAAAAATTATTTTGAAAGAGTTTAAGCTATTTTTCAGAGCGCATGATGCATTTAAAATTTGAAAATTTTAGGATTTCTCAAATTTTTTTCTTCATAGTTTTTTTTGTCCAAAAGAATCCTTTTTTACTGGGACCGGATCCATGAAACTGGAAAACGAAATTTGGAAATTGCTGAATTTTGTATGCTGGTTGTGAGAGACGCAAAGAAACAGACAGACCCATTATTCAGAAAATGCCGTTTTCCTGTTTCATATGATCCTAGATTATTTAGGTTTTTCTCACACACGATCCTGTTTCGAAATTTTTCGAATATTCAAAAATAATTTGATTTCTTTACTTATTTCTTCCCGCTAGACACCACAGTCGCCCTCGCACGGAGAAAAACGTCAAATTGCTATGGTGGTGGTGGCAATTTAAAAAAAGAAGGTAAAGAATTGTAGAATAAGTGGCACCTTTACATGTTGCTCA
Organism: Caenorhabditis japonica; assembly: GCA_963572235.1. Lineage (NCBI taxonomy): Eukaryota > Metazoa > Nematoda > Chromadorea > Rhabditida > Rhabditidae > Caenorhabditis > Caenorhabditis japonica. The sequence continues at coordinate 24,651,631 of OY754342.1, read as the reverse complement.
CCTGAATAATAATAGAAAAGAAAGAGTTGAAAAAAAGAGAAAAACGCAAATAAGTCGTTCAGGAAGAGTGCAATCTTTCACTGCCACCCTTGCCGAGAGAAACTTTTTTCGTTTTTTGAAAAAAAGAAAGCATTCTTCAAAAAAGTGAGCAGTCAGTTTGGGGAATCTCTTTACGCTCTTCTGTTCTCTTTTGGGGAATTCGTTCATCTTCGCTTCGTCAAAAACATCCATCTTTCAGATGCGGTTTTTGCATCCACCTCTTCTCCTGCTCTTGTTCGCGTTTTTTCCCGCTTCCGTGTCCGCCGTTGAATGCCTCAACTACCGAGTTCCACAAGGTCAACCAATACCCAAAGCTGTCAGAAATGTAAGTTTTATCAATCATTTGTTGACTTTGGCTTTTTAATACAAAAATATTTCAGCCCCGGTGTAACAGTAAAGCCGAATACTGCGTGAAAATAACCGGTACAAGTCTGGAAGGAAGCCACCCGTTTATTGCTGGTCGGTGCGAATATGTCGAAGAATGCAAGATTTATGGGAAAAATTGTTTTACGCGATCGGACGCCGCTGGAAAGACAGAAGAGGTGTGCTGTAGCAACGAAAATTTCTCCAATCAAAGCTCACTTATCTCGGTTAACTTTTTTATCGCATCAATTTTCATCACTTTTTACTTTCTAGCCCTTTGATTCCAATACATTGCCTTACTATATAAATCGTAGCCAGTTTTTAAACAACATTTCATTTGAAACAAAACAACGATTTACTTTTGGGCCTTCTTCAGCTTAGCCAACTCGACTCGGACAATTCTGTTTCTCAATTGCTTGGCCTTCATCAGCTTGTATCTCTCGAAGTCGGTAAGCTTGGCTCTCTGAAAAGAAAATTATTCATAAGGAGGAACGAAAAACTTCCTTAATTAATTACTAATCATCGCCATATAAATAGGCTAACGATTTTTTTTCCAAAACTAAATTGATTTAAAAAAACTCACGATGGCTCTCTGGGCAATCTTCTTGGCCCACTCGGTCTTCTGGAAGTTCTCGGTGACCTTAGCGGCATCGAAGGCGGCCTGGACTCCCTTGGAGCGCTGTCCGACACGGATCTTCACGACGAACTTGGTGAGGTGGAGGTCCTTGAGGTTTCTGATGGTGCGGCCGACTCCCGAGGATGGTCCGTCGACTTGAACCTGTAGAATTACGTTTTTTTTTTTAAATTTAAGATCGGGGTATATTGAATATTGTCAGGAGGAAAAAAAAAAACAAAAACGCACTCTGTTTCCATCGATAACGTTAACAATGGTGGCGAGCTTGCCCTGATCGTTGCCGGAGGCGATGAAGACGACGCGGCCGATTTGCACAACGCGGTTGAAGACCATTATTACCTAGAAGTATAAAATTTAGAAAAGGAAACATGCAGGTGAACGGCTCAAAAATAACGATGGAGAACGAACAATTTTCAGGGGGTTATTCATTTCATAAAACAAAAAAAACGACATTTTTCTACAGCCAAAATTTCGTTTTCTGGATGAAATGAATAAGACAAAACTCCAAGATGTATAAAATATATAAACCAATAATTTTCCCGAAAAAACAAGTAAAAAATCGATTTTCATGTCAAATCTAGCGATTTGGGTAAAAAATGAAAGCGTACCGCTTAATTAATTTTTTCAATAAAAAATTTTAACCGAAACGTGCTGAAAATTTCGTGAAAATCGAGAAAAAAAGGAAAAAAATTTGGGAAAACGGAAAATTGCGCTGCAGCGAAACGATTTTGTAGTTTTCGCGTCGAGACCCGCTGTGGGCGGGACTTGATGCAAAAGTGCCGCACGGTTTTTCTTGACATTTTGGGCTAGCTACACAGTGAATCTTTTACTACGTGCCGATGCGGATCCTAGGCCATTTTGAGAAATTTTCTCTTCCATGAAAGAAATCCTGGAGCTATTTTGAAAATGAAGGCCAAAATGAAAAATCGGCCCAATAAATATTGTTCTTCGTTTAATTTACTACCTTTAAAAAAAAAAGTTGGCTCAAATCGGTTCACTACCGGCTCTAGCAAATTTGTTAAAGGTGTCGCGGACTAGTAAAAAAATATCGAAATTTCTCTTCCATTTTCAGTTTTTTGTACTTTTCGGAAAAATAAAGGCCTAAATTAAAAATCGGCTCAATAATTATTTTTCTTCATTTAATTAGCTACGTTTTAAAAAAAAAGTTGACCCGAAACGGGCTGCCACCGACCCCACAAGATTTGTTTAAGGTACGGCCTAAGTTTCGCCATTAGCTAATAGAGACCTGAAACTTGTCGCATGACTGTTTTCAACTGTAATTTATTTTTGCACAATCTTTTAGATGTTTTTCCTTCGAATTGCATACCATTTGTTCGTAAAATTGCAATTTCTTCACCAGATAATTCGAAAACGAAGCCATTAGAAAATCTGTGCCAGCCTTTTGCAACTAAATCCCGCCCATTTTTTCGCTGATTGGTGGACTTTTGGTCGAAGAAATTTTGGCTTGACGTAGTAAAAGATTCACTGTGAGCTACTCAGCAAAGTAAATGGGACGATCGGCGGTCGATAATAGCGATAGACCTACTTGACCCATAGATCGTCCAGAACCCCATCGCTGGTGCTCCTGAAATATTTAGGAGCGTCTTTTTGCGTATGCGTGTTCTTTAGCGCACTACTTTTTTTTCTCGCAATATTGCTCGTTTTTTGCATAGAATGTATTTTTATCATTGATTTATTCACTTAATAACATAAAAATAGATTACAAAAAAAGAAATTAATGGGATTATTCACGAAATAGGAAAAAAATAGACAAAACCAGCAATAAAATCAGCGAAAATTCGGAGAATGCTCCGATTGGCCTGAAACTTTGGGAAATAATGCCAAAAATACTCCCGAACATTCTCATAAAATTTCAGACCAAAATATTTTCTGAAAATTTTTTAAATCGATCTGGAAATTTATGTCTGGAAATTCTGGAAATTTATGAGAATGTCCGGAAGTATTTTTGCCATTATTCCCCAGAGTTTCAGGCCAATCGGAGCATTCCCCGACTTTTCGCTGAATGTTCTGCTGGTTTTAGCTATTTCGTGAATGACCCCATAATAAAATTATGATTAAACAATTAAAGAAAAATGTGAATATAAAATAAATTGTCAAGCCAGAATCGAAAATCAAGAAGTATTCAGCTCGTTCTCCTTGGACAATTTAACAATTTGTGTCTTCCAATGATTCTTCCATTCAATTAAGGTGGCCGTTGATTATCTGAAAACTCCAATAATTGAATTTAATAAGTTTTCCATATTTTTTTTCCAAATATAGTCGGCGAATGCATCATCAGCCTCGCTCTACGACACTTCAATTTTCAACAGTGTAGTGCGCCTTTTTTGAAGCGAAAAATCAAATTTTAACTGCAACTCGTCGTGGATACGTCATTTTCCGTTGAAAAGAAGTGTAAAACTATAATTCGAGTTAATCTTGCAAGTGCAACACTGTTTTACAGGAGTTTTGCAGTAGAGCGAGGTTGATGATGTATTCGCCGACTATATTAACAAATTAATTCATTTTTGCTCTTAATCACCATACTTTTTCCATTAAAAAGTAGGTATTAACAGCAAAAAAGTAAGTTTTATCGTCAAAAATAACCCACAGAAAATAATTTCGCGAAAACATACTTTTAAATGTTCCATGAACTGCTTGTCGATCTCGGTTATCTGGTAAATATGCATAGTTCAATCCATTATGGCGCGGCCAGAAATGAAAAAAAGGTGGCCATAAATGCAGAAATCCCCCTTTTTTCTAAATTCAACTGTGCGATTTAGAAAAAAAAGGGGGAAATTTCTGCATTTATGGCCACCTTTTTTTCATTTCTGGCCGCGCTATAACAGATATTGTTCCGTCGGCTGTTTCAGAGAAAGTTATAAGACAACGTCGACCTAAACGATCAGAATTAACATTTTTTAAAAATTGTTTTACCTACCTTATAGCGCGGCCAGAAATGAAAAAAAGGTGGCCATAAATGCAGAAATTTCCCCCTTTTTTTTCTAAATCGCACAGTTGAATTTAGAAAAAAGGGGGGATTTCTGCATTTATGGCCACCTTTTTTTCATTTCTGGCCGCGCCATTATGGAACAAAAATGGTTGCGACGGCTTCCATTGAAGAATCACGGGCAGAACAATAAGAGGAACACTATTATGTAAGTTAAACAGTATCTGCAATACAGTATAAGTCCTTACTTATGTGTACATTCATAAATACCATGACTCAAAACGGAGAATTTTGAGCTACGCATAACACCTCCGCCATCACCCTCGCCGCGTTGAATATTGGAATATCCAGAGAATGGGATGAGAGGTCGCGATGGCCCAACAATATTTAAAATATATTTTCCAAATCTTATGTTAATTCTTCATTTTCCTGGAAATATAATGGACCTATTCACTTCAATTAAAATGAATTTTTATGACACATTTATTCAATGCATTACAACATATTAATTAATTAATCTGAATTTTTCTGAACCATTGAGTTTGAGTTTTTCTGAAAATCGCGCCTAGTCATCCTGGTCAAATAAGTAAACTTATTAACAAACAAATGCATGCGCCTTTAAACATTTATTCCGAGTACACAAAAATGATGACAAAAGATGTATTATTTGACCAGGATGGATAGGCGCGATTTTCAGAAAAACTCAAACTCAATGTTTCAGGAAAATTCAGATTAATTAATTAATATGTTGTAATGCATTGAATAAATGTGACATAAAAATTCATTTTAATTCAAATGAATAGGTCCATAAAGGATGCTGTTGAAAATGTGTTCATAAACTGCTTACCACTTAAGTCAATGAACAAATGGCGACGTTTGCCCTTCAGCTTGTAGAAATTGAAAGAACGTGGGTCTGTATACGGACTGAGTCACCAACTCGCCGTACAGTTAATACTTCTTGAACAATTATGTAGAAACGGAATAAGCACGATCATGACGTGTCAACACTTGAAAACTGTGTTTGATATCGTATAAATCACAATTCTACGATAAGAGTTCGATGAGACATGTGGATGGCTGCCAAAACTTCCTGAAAATAGATGCAGATGACAAAATCTTAAAGGAGGTGTAACTCAAAGTGCGCATATACCTGATTTTTCAAATGGCTGCGACAAGTGTCAAACTCACAAGTTCTGAACATCATACATAAATAGTTCAAGGAAAAATCATTAGGCAACTTGGCTAGCAAAGCCAATTCGACGATCTTGACATCTCGAAGCAAGTTGAAACATCAGACCACGTACTTTCCCTTTGTAATACGTCGCCGTCAACGACCGCCTGGGTCTTGAATTGTGGGGCTCGCTTGCCAATGAACGTCTTCGACATCTGCAAAAGAAAAAAATGATGGGTTATTCAAACTAGAAGATTCTCGGCGGTCTTCGCCGATGCAACGGCTAAAACACGCTAAGTGCATTCAGTATACTTGTCCGATTTGCACTATACTTCGGCCGCCTCATGCCACTTGGGTTTGAAAATTCTTTGCCAAATTTTGTGCAAATCGGTCGATTAGGAACTGTAAAACGCTGGTAACATGAAATCTAACATACATAAGCTGTACGCCTCTTGGACAAAATCGTCAAGGACCGAAAGACCTGCTGAGCAGAGTTGCAAGGAAATGAAATATTCTACATAAAATGGATGACGGAAGTGAAAAAATAGGCGGAAGTCTGAATATTATGCAACTCTGCTGCTGAGATCAGCGTTCACACCTTGTGATCGAAGAGCGGAAAAACGATGACATTTTGCTTCGCAAATTGACGAATAAGGGAGCCATCGGTCATGTCCATGACAAGCAGCAGCCGCCTCTAGCATTAAATATGCGAATTACCTTGACAATTTGCTATTTTTCCCGGCCGAAAGCGGCTTTCTGTCAAAAATTACCTTAGTGTGGGCGAAAGAAGTTATAAAGACAATCCGATTGGTCAAGGTCTCTTAAATGGGAGCCGACAATGATGCCTTTTTGCTCCGCGCTACCAACTTCCTGCCAAAAATGTTTTTTAAATGAAATCTGCAACTACTTCACTCCTCGTAGTTAGATAAACTTTTATCCATTGTACCAACATAGCTAAAAAAAAAAAGGTCACAAAGACTAATTAAGGAGAGGAGGAGTGAAACAACCGGTAATTAAATGAACGGAGATCATCGGTAAATATGAGAAAGCTTACGAGATGCAGAAAGCTTCCGGCGCTATGCGGGTTGGTGGGGTGGACTCAAAAAATATTTTTTGCCGTTTTTTCTTTAGATTTTCACGCGAATTTGATTTTTCAAATTATCTATCCCATCCGGAATTTCCGCAAAATTCAGCGGCAACGCGCCGGAACCATGTTTGTCAAAAACATCAACTTATGTTAGCGACCGAAGGGAGGTGGATGAACGCATGATTTGTTCAATTTGCGTGTGTAACTGGCTCCAAACAAACTTTATGACTCGTTTACGCTGAACTTTCCGTACATTGATTAATAAGTATATTAGAAACGCATGTACAAAGCGTGAACTACAGAAAAATGCGAAAAAAAATTGGTGGCCCACTACTACCAGCCCGCACAGCGCCAAGTTTCGTTTTCTGCATGAAATGAATAAGAAAAACATGACAAAAAATTAAAAATCAATAAAATCATGAATGAAATCCACCGAAAATGAAAAAAAAAATAAAAAATATGAAGAGATCATCGAAAAAAAAGCTCCAAGAATTTAAAATAGAAATTGGCGCGAAAATACGTTATTTCGTAATCCCACTGCATGCAAAACTGCGCTTTGTTTATCACAATTCGACCGCAGCGTCGCCGACCGACCAGCGAAGCCCCCAAAAGTCTCTTCCACCGCAGCGTCGCCGACCGATCAGCGAAGCCCCCAAAAGTCTCTTCGACCGCCGATTGTCCTGTTATAATTGCTGAGTCGCCGACCGACCAGCGAAGCCCCCAAAAACCTCTTCGACCGCTGATCGTCCCGTTTACTTTGCTGAGTATTTTTTATTTTTGATTGATTGACAATGAACTCAGCGTTTTTCTAGGAGGAAACACAAGTGAAAGCGGTGTGGTTACTCAGAGGAGAACGAGTTTATTCTAGGTGGTCGCGCATCAACCTCTCATATTCCTCTATGTAACCTCTGCGGCTTGGAGAGTGGAAACATAGAGGAAAGCGGTGGACGAATGCGGAATTTCGTATTGCATGCATTTTAACCAACGTAACGAAAATTTCGGGTTGCAAAAAACTTTGATGAAAACACGTTTATTGAATACACAAGAAATAATACAATTGAATAACTATAATATTTAGGGAAAACAGAAAAATTTAAAGAATAATGATGTTACACCTATTCAGCAAAGTTAAAAAACGGGAATATGGGGGCTCAGGCAACTCATTTCTTGCTATAATAGGAAAATTTGGAACTATAAATTAGTAATTTATAGATATTTGGCGACCTCTTATAATTCCAAAAACCCCTGCTCAGATTCCAAAAATTTCTGCCAAGATACGCATCGCTGTACAAATTCCAAAAATTTCTGTACAGATTCCAAAAGTTTATGTACAGATTCCAAGAATTTTTCGAATCTGTCAAGATCCCTTTATAGTTTGTAAATTTCTATATAAGATTTGTATTTCCTAACAAGATCTGAATTTTCTGGACAAGTTCCAAAATTTCCTATTCAGATTTGGATTTCCTATTATAGTAAGAAATTAGTTGGCTGAGGGAAAACCTATCTGAGATGTTAGGCAAGAAACTGGAAAAGATTAGGAATCCCGTTTTCTGTTAAATTACAATTGAAAAATTCTGATTTTTGTATGGAGGTGGAGAGAGCAACAGGGAATCAATTTCCAGAACTGGATTTTCCTCCATTTTTTATCCCTCGTATTGGGCACATCCATCAATGCAATGTTTTGCTTCTTCAAACAATTCGAAACGTCATCCAGAATATGGTCCCAGTTTCTAGATAACCGTGGCGCTGGCGGTGTCGTTTTGCTGATGATTAATGTTCTCCTCACGTCAATCCCAGCCCTGTAAAAATTCATTGTTTCGACTTTTGGGAATTCAAAAAGTTATGAGGTTCATCATAGTAATGGCAAAAAATGCAAAAAACAGCAAAATAATGGAAGAAAATTCGGAGAATTCTCTGATTGGTCTGATACTAAATATTTGCGGAGATGCTCAAAATGATGTGTCAGACCAATCGAAACATTATCCAAAGTTTCTCACAATGTTTTGTCATTTTTTGACATTTCCATTAGTTTCCCCCGAAATTAACCCAATTTTTTCACGGTTTCACCTCGTTCGATCTTCGAGGAGTTTTTGTTTTATTGTTAATTTTTTTTCAATCATGTGCACACACTACGGCATGGTAAACTTATTATTCTATCGCTTTAAATAAGTTGACTGCAGTCTTTCGAATAAGCCAGGATCCAACAGTCATAAGCTTCAAATTGGCGAGTGATCGAAATTATCTGAGAGACCGGAAGCCTTCGTGAAGCTTCTTCGGTTATTGGACTTCACAAAACAACATAACATCGCCACCTCCGACGGGTGGAATTGAGCCAAAGTTGGGTAGGATTGTTCTTCAAAATTGGATGAGTGATGAGACGAACATCCGTTGCACCATTTCTTTGCCTTTGCATCCGGTGATACAAGAAACGCGTCACTGTGAACTTTGCCCGGATCGAGCTACTGTCAATGTGGACTTGTACGTTCGTCAAATACAACGCATACGATCAACACAGCATCCTGATATATATCATGGCAATATATCAAGGAAAAAACTACAGAAATTGGATGTCATAGGGCGGGAGAAACAGAAACATTTTCTGATATCTTTCCCGTCGTTTCCCATTTTTCGTGGATTCCGTGTCTGATTTGGATTTGCTCCATTCACTTCAAAGATTTTATGCTCAACTACCGAGTCATCGAACAACATACCATAAAAACTCTAATAGAACGGCATGCCCTGCTACTGTTTCATTTCATCACAACTGCCGGGTATTTAGAGGTTTGCATACCAAACTTCAGTCGTCTCATGTCTGCTTGGTTAGAAAGTGTTTTGCCAAGTTTGGTGTGCAAACCTCTAAATACCCGGCAGTTGTGATGAAATGAAACGATAGAAGGGCATGCCGTTCTATTAGAGTTTTTACGGTAAGTGATCATTGCTTCATGCAGTATTTTTGTTTGAAAAAAAAACCGAAAAAGTTGGATTTATTTCGGGACAGCCTAACATAAATAACCGTGAGTGCCACAGATTATCACTTTTCGTAATATAACTCGGTAAGAATAAAACTAGCTTTCTAATAAAGCTCGTTTTATTCGTTGTATTCTTGGTTTTTATATTTTCTCTTTGCCTATCTGAGACCGTATCCATGAAATCCGCCGCAATATGAAATATTTTTCCTACCAAAAACTTTTTAAACGTAATAGAACTGGAACAGTCTCTAGCCTAAAAAGTGCGCTTGTTACTCCGAATCCTTCGTTCGCTTGGAAGCTATTATCAAAAAATACAGCAAATTCTCTAATAGAACGACCGGCCGTTCTATTTTTCACTACCTTCCTAGAAGGGCCGGTCTATTTTGGGCACCGTTATATCATAGGCAGGCTTGGTCGGAGTCGGAAAACGGAAATTCCGATTTTCCGACTGAGTATATTTTTCGGAAAAATTACCCGTCGGAAAATTTTCCGAATTAATTATCCGGAAAATTTTCCGAAAATGATCGGGAAAGTGCAGTTCTTTTAGGTGCCGCTTCTAAGTACCAAGAACTTCTCAAAACTGAATTTTTTGTTGAATTTGTTGATTTTCGTATTTTTTCAAAAAAATAAGATGAGCAATTGTGTTAAGAATCTTTTTCGGAAAATACAAAATAAAAAAAAACCAGTTTTATTTTCGAAATTCGGAAAAAATTTCGGGTATCCGATTTTCCGAAAAATTATTTCGGAAAAAAATTTCCTTTTCCGATTTTCCGAACAAGCCTGATTATAGGGTTAAGTTTACTTTTCAATGTCTTTAAAATTGTATTAAACCTTGAGGAATTTCCATTAAAATTTTTTTTATAAACATGTGGTAATCTTTCAGAAGTGCCCCCCACACCACTAGTACACCCCCACCACCAGTAGTGCCCCCCACACAGTTAATTTCAGATCCCGATTGAGTGCGGGGGGCACTTGTGTGAGGGGGGTGTTTGTGAAATGTCATCATTACAGAAGTATCCCCCCATAACTGAGAGGGGGGTCGATTCTGTAAGCATAGGTAATCTTTCAGAAGCGCCCCCACAACATTTCATTTCCGCCCCCCTCAGGAAAATTACAGAAGAAGCCCCCACCACGGATTTCATCCAAATTTGATAATTCTGCTGGGTTTTTTAGTTTAAAAGTAACTTACATGTTTCCCTGGCGATAAGCTCACATTTATAGATCAATTGGTATAGATATTATATAGATATAGATGGATCTTTATAGGGCCGCACATAAACATGAGAAGCATCGTTTTGCCACGTACGATGGTAAAATGAGAAATAAATTAGAAAAAAGGAATATGAAAATACGTGTATGTCTTGCCACGCATTTAAATGTCACGCTTATATGATATTTTTCTCTTATAAAATATTTTTACGTGAAACTTTATTTTAATCGTGAGGGGGGCTCTTCTGGGGGTTTCCCGTGGGGCCCTGAACTGTAATGTTGGGGGTGCTCTTCTGTAATTTTACCGAAACATGTCAATAAGGGACAATTGGAAAAATTTAACCAAATTATTGATAAAATTATTAAATTCATTCCTATATGAGAGGAGCCGGCCTATTTTAGGGGGGCTGCTCTATTTTAAAGGGCCGTTCTATTAGAAAATTGACGGTAATAGCACGAATAATTAAGCGATATTACGCTTTCCAGCCTCTCTTTGCCGAAAAAAGGATATTCCAATAGCGTGCAATAAAACTTCGTGTACAAAAATCGTGCCACAGACTTGCAAATTTTTCCCCGAATTTTTGTTCATCGGCTTCGTCTTTTTTACCGGTTTTGTCACGCTCCCCACTCTTTGTTGGAAAAAATTCATATTGCGGCCGGATTTTACAGATACGGGTTCGAAAAAAACTGTAAATTACCAGAGCAAGCGGGAAGTATTGGTAAATTAGTTCAATCCTAGTCATGTTCGATTACGACGAGTGATATTCCGGTCGAGTTCTATTACGAAAAGTGATATTCTGTGGTACCCCCGAGTAACCCCATACCTTTTACCTTTTTGTCTTCTTGGTATTTCTTTTGACTTCTAATCATGCCACACGTATTTTTCAAGAATTGATCAAGAATGTTCCAACAGAACTTGAATGTGACGAATTGAAATAGAAATTTCGTCGAATAATGTGAGGAATTGCTCTAAAAAGATAAAAACCAATTAATTTCACCAAAAATCATAACAAACCTTTCTGGTGTCATTTTAGTCCTTTTCACAGTGCCGATTAACCCTGAATAAAAAATATTGTTCATATTAAGACTCTGGCATTTCATTTTTGTATTTTTAGAAAATCGACGAATCTGAAACGACTGATTCGAATAATTATCATGGGTGGATAAGATTCGTAAATTTTCTCGTGAAGCCTCGTGAGAAATTACAAATCTCACAGGGAAATTTACAGATCTCACGAGGAAAATTAAAGTATCTCACAAGATTTACGAATCTCATGAGATATTTTACGAATGTTTTAAGGCAGTTTACGAATCTCATCCAGCTACGATATTTAATTATCCGAATCGGCCATTTGAGGAAATGCGGAAAATATCAAACTTTGGCAAACCATTGTGAGCAAAGTCGGAAAACTTGGTCGGAAACTAGGAAAAACAGTCAAGAATATTTCCGGACATGAGGCCCAAAAAAGAAACATTGCCTAAAATGTTTGAAAATCAATATTTCAGATTGTAAATTTCAAATTTGGGATTTTTTCAACAACTTTTTTCCATGTATCAGACCAAACTTACAAGATAACTCGCGACCTTTATCGCTTTTTTTTTTGGAATTTTTAAAAAATACTCACAAGAAAAAAAAAATCAAAATCAGAAGAAAATATGAAAAAAAAAACAATAAAAAAATAAAAATTTTGAAGAATTTTTTCAAATACTACAACGCTCCGTTTTTCCACGCACCTTCTTTAACTGGGTTTCGACACGATCAAACCAGTGGATACCTGGAAGATACTGGTTTTCCTCGGAACCCCTTCTTTCACTTGAGTTTCCTCACAAAAACGCGCTGAGAATTTAAAATCGTAAATATTTTCTGCAAAAAATTGTTGTTTTTTATTTATTTTAAGACAGAAAATTTAGTTCAATCGTGTTTTAATTTGTATTAGTAATTTATAGTGTAAATAGTCACTAAAATCGTCCATCTTCGTTGTAAATAGATATTTAAATTCCTATTCATGTCGAGAAATGTTCGATTCAGTATTTGTTCCATGCACGAATGAGGAAAAACATTTTTTTATCACGTGTTCGTGTTCGTAAGAAGGGACACTTCCCCATAAATATATGAAATCCTGTTTTTATTGGAAAAAAAAAAAGAAGAAATGAAGAGTTTTGGGCGCTATGCGGGTTGGGGGGGGGGGGGGGGGGGGGGGGGCACCCAAAAAATTTTTTTTTCACTAATTTTTTTTGCACTTTTTTTGTTGTTCACGCTTTGAATATGCGTTTCTGAGCATTTATCGATGCCCGGAAAGTTCAGCGGCAACGCGCCGGAAGCATGTGTGACACTTTTCAAATTGGCGACCGGAGGGAGCTGGGCGGAAGCATGCTTTGCGGGATGATTTTTTGTGATTAAAAGTCTAAAGATGAGCCTAAAAAGATAAGAAAAGGCTACGGGGAGCCGATTAAACACTCAAAAGGGTCAAAGCAAGCTTCCGCCCAGCTCCCTTCGGTCGCATATTTAAAAAGTATCACACATGCTTCCGGCGCGTTGCCGCTGAACTTTCCTGGCTAAAAAATAATGCAGAATAAGAATAAGCGATGCGAAACGCACAAAAAAACGAAAAAAAAACTTTTTTTTGGGTGCCCCCCCCCCCCCCCCCCCCCCCCCCAACCCGCATAGCGCCGAGTTTTGTCTCATAATTTATATACGGTGAAGTGTCACTCCTGGCGAATATGTAATATTTTTATATAATGGATTCGTGGTGGAGTGACAATTCATTTGAAACAGCGAGATGAAAAATCTCTTCATTTCTTCATTTTTTCGAACAAAAACGTGACAAATTGTCACTCCGCCACGAATTTATTATAACGACTTGAATATTCCAAAAAAAAAAATTTGAGAATGAATTTCAACTTTGAAATAAAAAATAGACAACTGTAGGAAAACTCGAAGATTGGCTTAAAATTTTGAAAATAAAAGTAAAGAATAGTCCCTGCCATGCTCAAAAAAATTTGGACCGACTATCGATTTTTCCCAAATTTTCAGGCCAATTGGAGCATTCACCGAGTTTTCCCCATTATACCTTTATGTACAAAAAATCAAAGTTTATGCTGGTTTATTTAAGTAAAAAAACAAAATAAATAAAGATTGTTTAATAAACATAACGAGAGTCAATAAGTTTGACGGCATCCTCCTCAGCCATCCGATTCATCGCCTCTCTCAGCCTAGAAATTGACGAATCTGGAAGTTGTTCAAACTGATCCAACAGAATCATGGTAGGGCTCGAGTCGTCGCCAGCCGAGCAGATTGAAATGAACTCGATCATATGATCACACTCGAGTTGTTGCGCCAATCGCTGCCATTTGCACTGATCGTCAAAAATTTTCGAGACACGAATTCTCGTCAAATAGTCGAGATTGCACACAGAGTCGCCCATTTTTGGATTCTTCTCCCATTCACTGCGACGTCTTCGTGGAACCGCTGACGACGTCGACGGTCCCGGTTGGTGTTCGTCCTCGGATTCAGAGATGGAAATTGTGGCGATGCGAGGAGTGACTTTGTCCGTTTCGTCCAAAAGTGCTTGGGCGTCTGAAAAATGAAGAAGGTTAGGAAAAAGTATGGCGAATGAAAAAACTAGCCATTAAGAATCTCCTCTCTGGATCGCATAACCACCCGATTCCGTCCACCTTCCTCATCCGATGGCTGTTGGGATCGTCCGAAAAGCGGTGATCTGGAGACTGTCAAGTCATTGGGCACCGCGAACGCTTCCTTTTTCGGAAGTTCCGGACGATCTCCGTTGATTATGTTTTGGATAACATTATCCTCGCTGTCTACCAAAGCGATTCCCTTCGAGTTCTGTCTATTTGGATCCGCGCCCTTGTCCAAAAGGAGTCCAATAACGGCGTAGTTCACATTTTTGACCGCTAAACTCAACGCGGTGTCGCCCGATTCGTCCTCAATGTTCGGATTAGATCCTCTCTGAAGGAATACTATATTTGAAAATTGTGACATTTTTGCCTGTGGTTCGTCAAATGCTGATTATGGTGTTTGCCGTAGAAAAACCGAAAAGGCAGCGGAGAACTCGGAGAATGATTCGATTGACACGAAACTTTGGGGAATATTGTTAAAAATATTCCGGTCATGCTCAAACTATTGATTTAAAAAAAGCTTTATTTCGGTCCAAATCTCAAATTTTGAGCATGCCCGGGAGCATGTTTGACAATATTTCCCAAAGTTTCAGGCCAATCGGAAAATTCTCCGAGTTTTCCCCTAATTTGTTCCTTTTTTCGGTTTTTCTATAAATAGCCCCAATATGAAATCTGGAATTTTTCGCGTTCCAGTCCAGTACCGGTGCGCAAAGCTTTCTCACCTCGACGAGCAGTTGAATCGTCTCAAAGTCGTTCATTTCGATAGCATGCATCAGAGCATTCCGTTTCTTTTCCTTGTCCAGTAAATCGATAAGTGCTCCCGCCTCAATTAGCATTTCGATCAGGGATAGTTTCAATCTGAAGAGCGATAATTAATTTCTCCTATCTTTGACGAAAATCTCACCTTCTAACTGCCACGTGGATCGGCGCAAATCCCTCCAAATTCAACTGATTCACATCGAATCGTTGGCCACGCGACGGTTCTAGAATCTCTTTGAAGATCGACTCGTTGTACGCGTCGCCAAGATAATGAAGTGCCGTGTTTCCATGATTGTCGGGAATATCAATGTGAGCTCCGTGATTCATCAAATAGTGCACAGCGTCAGGATCGCCGGTGCGAATCGCGCAGTGTAATGCAGTCAAGCCATGATTGTTTTGCACATTTATCACTTCTAGAAATTTCGAGAATTGGGAAAATTTGGGACATTCGGATTTTTTATAAATACCAAAAATTCTAACAATGCTCCAGTTGGTCTGAAATGTTGGGAAATAATGCCAAAAATACTACTGGACATTCTTAGAATATTTTGGACTGCAGTATTGATTTCAAAAATTAGCTGAATTTTTAAAATCAATAGGCCAATTGGAGAATTTTTCGAATCGTCGCCATTTTGTTTTTCAAATTCAATTTTTAAGCATTATTTTAATACTCACCTTCTTTTTGACCTGCTGGGAGCACGGAGAGCAACAGTTTCAACGAGAAGCTCTGACCGTTTTTAGATGCCACGTGGAAAACTCTGAAAATTTCCCGATTAGGGGAAAACGGTTTAAAATTTAGTTTTGGGTGCGGGATTTACGAATATCACATTAAAATTGTTTAAAAAAAAACGGGAGAAAAATGGGGCTCCACGGTGTCCAGGATTTGAAATGTGGGCGGAGCCTAATTTGCTGGTGCGCTAGCAAACTTGCAAGGCGCAGTTTCGGTGCTTGCGCATTTTTCGACTCTCGCATTTTTTTATTGATTTTATTATTTTTCTTTCAATAAAACCTGTTTTTCTTTGTAAAATGTATGTATTGTATCTTTTAATACTATTAAATTGCCCAAACTTCGATTTTCGTAAAGATTTATCCTGCAGAAACACTAAAAAACTCGAAACGAATATTTCGAAATGGTGGCTGAACCAAATTCGACGTTCTTAGGCTTAAAAAATTTCTAAATACCTCAGCTATAATTCCGTTGGAGCACATGTGGGAAAAAAATTAAGAATGTATGCTTTTTCCCCGAAAAACATTAAAAATGCGTCAAAATTTGAATTTCGCGCGAAAAAATTCAGTGGGGCGCGCTTTCTTGGCTCCGCCCACTTTTCAAATCCTGGACACCGTGGGCTCGAAATATTTTTTTTTGTAAAAGTTATTATAAAATCAGATAAAATTTTAATGTAACATTCGTAAATAAAAAAGTCATCAATTCCTTTATGGACCTATATATTCATAGGAGGAAAAAAGCAAAAAAAAATGTTTTTTTTTGTTTTTTTTTTCCTATTCATAGATGTCAAAAAACGAATCCTACGAATAGGTCCATTAAATGCGAAGAAAAATGTATTTTTTATTTTTCCAAAATCTTACGTGCTTCCTTCAACATCCTGCTTTGAAATTTGCGAAAGAAAAGGTTGCAGCAGAGAGATTGTGTCGCCATTTGTTGCGAAATCCAAAAGATTATCAAACAACGACACTTCTTGAGCACCTGAACGCGTCGCCTTTTCATTGTCCACTCTTGGCACATATTTAAAAGGCACCGTTGTAACATTGTCATCGGAAGTGGCAAATCGCAATTCCAGCTCCGTTTCAGCCTCGATTTTCAGCGATGGCACTGTGAACATGATAAGCTGAAAGTACTTTTTATATAGATATTATCGGCTCGCCAAAATGGTCAAACGGGCTCCGCTGAACTCAACGCTATGCGATTTTCATTTTGGTTTCCAAATTATTTCATTTCACGTTGAATTTATGCGTGAAATGAAATAATTTAAAGAGTTCAGCGGAGCGCGTTTGACCACTTCGGCGGGCCGACAATATTTATATATTTAGCACCCACAAATTCTTTTCTATGAACATCGAGCGCGGTTTCCTCCAATTGATCTCCTAGAAAGTGGATAGTGATGCTTTCGTCTCCTACAATGTGATTTTTAGTTTAATTTAAACATCAAAAAAAATGCTCGTGACTACAACTAACCAGCTCCAGAACACGTGGCCCATACGCGATCGCCGGCAGATGCTTCACACGTGGAAATGTCCTCGATGAAGATTCGACGGCTCAGACTCGACGATTTGTTCACCGACGCGCGTGGAGTTTGAAAAACCTAAAATTTCCAGATTTTTTAAAAAGCAAAACACGTCACCTAGTACCTCCGAATCGGATCTCGACTTGTGAACGCTATCATCAGTGGCACCGTTGAGCTCTGCAGCTGACGACGATGACATTAAAAATCGATAATCGAGCGGCAAGAGTTGGAGCGAACGACTAACGGATTGAAATGGACGGACGGACGGATGGATGGATAAAGAGAAAGAGAGTGCTCACTAGTGTCCCGCCTGCTCGTGTGTGTGTAAACCTCGCGAATGGCTCGCTGAGCATCACCGATCCGCGTGCTCTTTTCACCCGGTTCAAGCACTTGATCTATCGGAGAAAAGAAAGAAAGCGCGAGGAGGACAATCTCATGACAATTTGATGGGAAAATGAGTCGAAAGGGAAATTTTTAAAGTTCTGAAAAACAACAAATATTAAGTTGTCGTGCGGTGCTTGCGTAATTTTTTCGCTGTGATTTTTCCTTTTTTTCAAATTTTTGTTTCAGATTGATGTAAATGGCGTATGCGAATGAATATTGAACAAGAAAATTCGATAACAAAAATGTTTTTCGTCTTTTCATGTTAATTCTTGCATTTTTTTTTTTTTGGAAATACCGTAACATAATTGAAGTACACGTACTTCTATTTTTCAAACCCCCTAAACCATCCGCTGGGAGACGCTTCCCATTCTAAAATTCTTTGAACCAATGAAAAACAGAAAAAAATGGAATAAAAACAATTTTTAAATAATTAACCCGATGATGTACCTCTATTAGAGGGTGTACTTCAATTAGAGGGTGTACTTCAATTTTTCAAAGGCCTCTTGGGGGTGTACTTCTAATACAGGTCTACTTCAATTACAGGCTTTACGGTAATTGATTTCCGGTCGCTAAATGTGTTGTTCGAATGGGGATTCGATTTAAAAATGCGGGATTTTTCTCAATTCATCGCACATTTAGCGACCTGAAATCAACTATTTCCAAAAAAAAGAGGGAATAATGCGAAAATTATATACCACACGGTGTCCCGGACGGGAAAAGCGCCGCTAGGAATAACTGCTGGCGCATCTCTCGTTCTCTCTCCCTCACCACCGCAGCGCAGCTATTTTTTCAACGGGAATTTGTTTCTTTTTTGATTTTCAGCAAAACTAGACCACTTTTTGAAAATCTGTCATTAAAATATATTCTTCAGGTAAAATGCTTCATTTTTATTACAAAAACCACACAATTGGTGGAGAATTGACGGAGGAGATGCATTTAAAAAAATTAGTACAGAATTGTACTAAAAACTCAATTTTCTGCAACATAATAATGCATTTTAAATGTCTCCCTTGTGCAGAATTTTCTCGCGAACATTTTAATACCACGACCAGCTCGAAACGTGCGAACTCGGTTTTTTTCTCGATGTTTCAACATTTAAAAATGCATCTCCTCCGTCATATCTGCACCAATCGTGGTGTTTTTGTAATAAAAATGAAGCATTTTACCTGAAGAATATATTTTAATGACAGATTTTCAAAAAGTGGTCTAGTTTTCCTGAAAATCAAAAAAGAAACAAATTCCAGTTGAAAAAATAGCTGCGCTGCAGTGGTGAGGGAGAGAGAAGAGAGTGCAGACAGTTGAAGACATTTTTCCACTTTGGGACACCGTGTACCATTAAAACATTTTTTATCGATTTTTGCGTCATCCGCCATTTATCGATCTGAAACAAAAATGTATTGAAAAAAAAACAAAATTACTGAAAAATCCTATAATAATCGGGAAATTCGAAGAATAATGCAAACGCGCTCCATCGCACCGATTTCTATTTCGCTCATTTCTATTTTGTAGCCGTTCTATTTTTTCCAGTTCTTTTTTGTAGCAATTCTATTTTGTAGCATTTCTATTGGGAAAACAAAAAATTGCAGCGCGGTGTTTGCGTATTTTTAAAATTCAAACGGCAATCAAAGAAATATTGTGTTTTCAATCGACTTGCGACATGAGAACGCGAGACTCCGCCCACTTATTTGTGCGCGACCTGTCTGCGTCTCTTCAAATATCACTGTGTTCGCGTGGTCGCGCATAAATAAGTGGGCGGACTCAGGAAATTTTGGCGCGTTATGGCGAGATTCGGCGTCTAGTTGGCTAATAGCCGCCGAAAAGGCTAATAGCGGGCGATAATGGCAACTAGCCGACGAATTTGGCTATTAGCCATTATGGCTATTAGCCGTCGAATATGGCTATTAGCCGCCGAAAAGGGCTATTAGCCATTATGAGGTAATACCACCGCCTATGAAAAATTCGTCTGTTGGAATCGCAGCAAAAAAATGTTTACATGCAACAATTAGGGAAAACAGTCTTTGCGCTTACTCAGTGCTTTTGCGACTTTTTCCAGCCACAAGATGACCGAAATTTGAAATGGAAAAATTTTGAAAATGATAGCCGACGGAAACGGCTAATAGCCATGGAAAACGGCTAATAGCCATCGAATATGGGGAGTGTGCCAAATACATATGGCACGCGCCCCGAATCGGTGGCTATTAGCCAAAAATTTCCTGAGGAGTCTTGCGTTCTCATGTCGCAAGTCGATTGAAAACACAATAGCATGGCAAATGAAGAGAGACGTCCCCTTTTTCGTTTGAATTTTAAAAGTACGCAAACACCGCGTTGCCACTTTTTTGTTTTCACAATATTTCGCCTATTTCTATTCTGTCGTACCCCCTTGATTTCAAAAACCACTTTTTTAGGGTTTGCGCGTCGAATTTGATGCATTCCGAAAAATGAAACTTTTAATTGAATTTAGCATAACTTTGTCCGAAAAAATGAAAACGTTCAGATTTTACGCGTAAAATTTAGCGCATTTGATTTAAAAAAACCCACTTTTTTCGGATTTGCGCGTAAAATTCGATGCATTATTCTCAGTATGAAGCGCTGCAAACGCGCTCCCTTCGCACAGTGGTGGACGCGGCCACGTTGGCGACGAGAGAGTGCATAAAATTGAGAGGGCCGTGGCCGATGTTTTGCTCTGATTTCTCTAAACCTCACTCCAAATGCATGCGAAATTCTTTGTTTGATTATTGTGTTTTCAATCCAATTGCGACATCAAAACGTGAAACCTCGCCCACTTTTTTTCACGCAAAAATTCAAAATTCACTAAAATTTAATGTTCGCGTGAAAAAAAGTGGGCGGAGTTTGACTACTTGACGTCGCAACTCGATTGTGAACACAATAGAGCGAATTATCAGCGTTTTATACCGAGTATAGTAGAAACTACCTCTTTTTTCTTGCCACCATTGTTTCCACCGCCTCCATGGTGGTGTCCGCCACCATGGTGGTGTCCACCACCTCCGTGATATTTTCCATGCCCTTTTCCACCATCGTAACGATCATCTAAAATGCTCAATTGTTTGGGGTTTCAAAGCGACACGGTTTTTGCGTATTTTTAAAAATTCGAACTCCTTTCAATTCGCTTTATTTGTTATAGTGGATTCGTGACGGAGTGACAATTTTTTTCACGTTTTTATTCGAAAAAATGAAGAAATAACTGAAGAAATGAAGAGATTTTTCGTCTCCCAGTCTCACGTGAAATGTCACTCCGCCACGAATCCATTATATGTTGTTTCTTTCATTGCCGCTTGTACTTGTACGCAAAAGAAAGTCCGCAAACACTGTGCCCCTTACCTTCACACGAAGAGCTCGACGAGGACGAAGAATCAAAGGAAATAGCAATGGCTATGGCGAAAAAAGAAGCAAAGACGAGAAAAGGTTTGCACATTTTCTTCCGAATTTTTACCGTCCAACTCTCATTTCTCCGCTTTTTTATATGCAAACTTTATGATAGATGATACTATTTGAGGGGTTGCAGGGCAATTTATTGACGTTTAAGGGATCAAACTGTAAGCGGGGCGAAAATGAAAACAGTAAAAAGGGGAAGAAAGGAAGGAAGGCATATGACACTGTGCTTGTCTTAAAAAAACCGGAGAAACCGGTAATTTGACGCGCAAAATTCAAATGCACTATATTTGACGCGCAAATCTGAAAATTTGAATTTTTTCCTGTCCGGCCGCTCATATATTGTGAAAACAAAAAATTGCAATGCGGTGTTTGCGTACTTTTAAAATTTAAACGAAAATGGGAACAATTCTCTTCATTTCCCATGCTATTTCTTTCATTGCCGTTTGAATTTCAAAAGTACGCAAACACCGCGTTGCAATTTTTTTGTTTTCACAATATCAACGCCCATCGCGGGCATTAAAAATGTGCAGCTTACGGACCCCTGTCTGAAGGTTGTGTGTTCGATCCCACTTTGCGGTTTTTATTTTTTTTTTCGTATTCTTAACCCTAGCCTAATTTCCTCAAGGTTATCCACCCGAAAGAAACATTTATTCAGCAAATTTTCCGGAAATTTCGCCGCCAAAAACGTAAAGTTGCCTTGTGCATTTACACGCTTCCTTTCGTGTTGCTAGGGGCCATTTTTGTTCTTTTTTTCACGTTTTTTTTTGTTTTGCAGTGAATCCAGAAAGCATCAATAAACTATTGGAGATATCAAAATGCCAGATTACGAGGTACTCAATTTTTTTGGAAAAAATTTTTTTAAGAACATTTTCGAAATAGAAATGTGCCGAAATAGAACGTGACGCGAAATAGAACCGCGTGAAATAGAACTGTTCTGAATGAGAACTGTTCCGAAATAGAAATGTTCCGAAATGGAACCGCGTAAAATAGAACTGTTCGGAAATAGAACCGCGTGAAATAGAACTGTACTCCGTTTTAGAGCGTTTTAGCGCAATTGGGTGAAGACTATTGAATAAATGGCCAAACAGAAAAAGTTCCACTCAGTGGCGTGACCTGTAACAACCGTGGCACTGCGTTGGATTTCAGTTGAGGAGCGTTTTCTATTTATTGACTGGGTTCTATTTCACGCGGTTATATTTCGGTACAGTTCTATTTCACGCAATTCTAATTCGAGACAGTTCTAATTCAGAACAGTTCTATTTCACGCGGTTCTATTTCGCGTCACGTTCTATTTCGGCACATTTCTATTTCGAAAAGGTTCTATTTCGAGGTAGCGCCAAAATAGTACTACGGTGTCGTTTCTTCACCTAATTTCCCTCTAAATAAAGAAAATGAGATTTGCGGGTAGAGTAGACAAAAGGTCCGCAAACACCAACTGGACATTTCTAGGCTATTTTTACGAGTATTATTGTGTTTTCAACCGACTTGCGATATAATGGATTCGTGGCGGAGTGACAATTTTTTCACGTTTTTATTCGAAAAAATGAAGAGATTTTTCGTCTCCCAGTTTCACGTTAAATGTCACTTCTGTCTGCGTCTCTTCAAATATCATTGTGTTCGCGTGGACGCGCACAAATAAGTGGGCGGAGTTTCGCGTTCTCATGTCGCAATTGAATTGATAACACAGTAATACTGCCAAGAATTTCAGAAAGAACTGGACAAATACGAGAAAAGTGTAAACGATCATGTGCAAAAAGTTAGCTTGCATTTGGACGAAGAGCTGGCAAACATTGTGAGTTTATGGGCTTTTCCATATGCAAACCTGCATTAAAACAGGTTTTGGGATAATTACAGAATAGCCACCCATATATTTCAAAATAGGTACCCATTTGACTCGCTATAGTATAGCCACCCACAGTCGGCGCCGCGTGGGTGGCTATTCTGAAATTATGGGTGGCTATTCTTTAGCCCGTTGGAGTGGGTACTTATATTGGAGTGCAAGGGTGGCTGTTCTGATAGATTCCCTAGGAAACCAGTATAGCCACCCATTACCACTGAGTGGGTGGCTAAACTGTAATAATATATTCCAGTAAAAGCACCCATATATTTCAAAATAGCCACTATACGGCGGCTATACTGGAATTTTCCTGCATTAAAATGCAGGTTTGCATAGGAATAAAATATCAGGAAAAATCATCTGGATAAATGTCCATTATGAAATTCTTCCTCTCACCAAAAATCCAATTTTTCAGAACCAAAAGTACAAGGAGAAAACCGAGTTATTGAAACAAATGGAGCTCGAAAACAAGAAAATGAACGATGAAAATGAGCGAATTCGGCAGAGAATGGAGCAAAGAAAAAAGGCAAGTTGAAAAGGGCTCAAGTTCATTTCTTCACATTATAAAATTACGGCTTAGGATTCCTCCTTCTTGCTCTTCTTATCATGTTTCTTCTCTTTTGGCGCCTTCTCCTTCTTCTCTTTATGCACCGCGGGCGCTGGAGAAGCAGCAGCAGAGGCTCCAGACTGTTCGAGCTTCTTCTTCAACGATTCGGGCATCGCTGGTGGTGGTGGGCGTGGGAGGTTCATGGCGACCTAAAGAAAAAAAAAATAGTTTCAACGCGCCCTACTAGACACTCACCTTGAACGAATCGTAGATAAACCACTGAAGAGCCGTCAACGTTCCAACCATGATAATTCTTGGGCCGAGTCCTCCCCAAAGTCCCTTGAATCCCAACTGCTTCACCAAGCCTCCGATACTCGCATTCGAGTCTTGATTGAGTTTCGAGACGAGCACATCTGGTGGATGAGACACAACCGCGCAGAACACTCCGGCAATGTATCCGGCAACAAATGTCACTGCCAATTGCTCAGATTTCGAGCATTCAGCTCTCGGCTTTGGAACAACGTACTGGTAGAGCATCTCGACCGTCTTCTCGAAACACGTAAACTTCATCATCGTGTACGGAATCTGGCGAGTCCAAAGTGGCGGAAGTCCCTTGAAGAATCCAGTGAGCCCTTCGGTTTTGTAGATCATCGGAGCACATCCGCGAAGCGTGGGCGGAGCCGTGGGGGAAGTTTGCATTCGCACTTTTACCGCTTCCATTGGCGCCAAGAAGATGTCGGCAAAGAATTCGGCAGATGCAGAGGCGGCGAGGTACACCGAAGTTCTCCACAGATAGGCATTCTCTTCTCCGAGAGCCGAGCTGTAGATGTTCTTGAAAACCTCGTAGAATCCAAACTTTCCGAGTCCTTGAGCCGAATAGCCGATAAAGGTGGGCGCCCAGCCACGAGCAAGTCCACGGACTCCGTCCTCAGCGATAGTAACCTTGAATCCTTGCACCATGTTTCCATACTTTTCCTTGTTGACCTATGACAAAAAACAAAGTTTTGTAGGCTCTCAGTGTTTGCGGAGCTTGGCATTTTTCTACAGTAGGCTGCATTTAGCTGCGCGGCCACTGCGTTAAACTGATAGGAAGGGGAGACGCAGAGAAGCAGAGTGCGAGGATATTAGCAAACTCTCGACGTGGAGACGCAGACACTCAGCGGAGCGCATTGCCAATAACGTTCCGGCCAGCACGCCGTGCGGAGTTGCGTTGCAATTCTTGCGTAAAAATCGAAGTCAAGTAAAAACCTTGGCAAAAAAGATAATAAGCCCCGCCCCTTTTGCAAGTTTGCGGCACCAAATTCAGTACAGGGCCAGAAAAACTGTGCCGCAAATTTGCATGATAATTTCGATGAAAAAAATCAAAAATTTTTCAATTTTCAAAAAATAAACAACGCGCAGTGCGTAATTTTGGAACGTCGTTTTCAAAAAATTTTTTGTGTTTTTTTTCGCATAAACTCCTCGTTTTTCTAGTTTTTTCTTTGTGAAAATGATTAATTAAGAGCAATTAAGAGCTCATTTTAGTTAAAAATCGCTGTTTTTTCAATTCGTGACACTTTCCAATGTTGGAAATTTGGAAAAAAAATATCGATTTTTGACAAAAATCGGAATATTTTCTCGACATTTTATTTACAAATTTGCTTGTAATTTACATTTTTTGCACAGAAAAAAAATTTTAGCGAAAAATCGAAAACAGAATAATTTAACGACGATTCACGGAAAACAGCAAAGTATGCAAAAAAAAATTCAGCCAAAATTCGGAGAATGCTCCAATCAGTCTGTCAAAAATACTCCTGAACATGTGCAGAAAATTTCAGACCAAAATATCGATTTTGAAAATTTTCAGAAAAAATCGATATTTCGGTCTGAAATTTCCTGCAAATATCCGGGAGTATTTTTGACATTTTTTTGCCAAAATTTCAGACTGATTGGGAGCATTCTCCGAATTTTTCGCCATTTCCGAAAGCTAGACCACAAGGCGGAGCCTAATTTGCAATCATCGCATGCATGGGGCCCCCGTTTCGACGTAATTTAAAAAATCGCGACAGCCGAACACCGCGGCGCAAAAATGCACTTAATCTCACCTGAATCCGACACTTTACAATATCCAACGGAGTGATGGCGAAATGCGTCAAACCGCACGACAGCGATCCACCGAGAGCGCATAGTGCGTAGAACTTTCCGGAGCCAAACTCCACTTGCCCGGGGGCTCCAGACGACGCGGACGAGCACTGAGCACTACGAATGACAGAAGGCGCGGCGGGCAAAAGCTGAGCTCCATTCTTTTGGGCGGCGTCGCAAACCTCTTGAAACAGTCCCATTTTCCTGGAAATATTGTTTTTTTTGCGGGAAATGAGTCAGAAAAAAAAAATTACCTTCAAGCTTTATCCGTTGATCGGCTGAGTTGTCAAATGGAGGGAATAATATGAAAACTGATGGCGATGCGGTTCGAAAAGCGAAAAAAGTCCACGTGCGTGTACACGTGGCAGTAGAAAAAGCGGCCCATAAAGGAAGAGCAGGTCACGCGGAAATTCTAAATTTTATTAAAAAACGTGAATTTTCTAAATTTTATTTCAGAAAATCGCTTTCTTCGAGAAGCAAATTATCAAGAACAAGGATAATCAGCTGACATTTGAAGCGAATATTGCAGAATTTCACGAAAAACTTCCACAAAGGCAGAAAAATAGTACGTTTTAAGCAATTTGAAGCAATTTTTAATCGAATCCCCATTTGAACAACACATTATTTCCAAAAAAAAAAAAACATTGTTATCGATTTTTCTCCAATTTTCTTGTTCAATATTCATTCGCATACGCCATTTATCGATCTGATTGTGAAACAAAAAATTATTGAAAAAAAAACAGATGGAAAACGGCAAAATGAGGAAAAAAGGAAAAATCACAGCGGTTTGCAAGTACGCAAACACCGCGCGACAACTTTTTCGTGAATCGCCCACTTATTGTGAAAACAAAAAAGTTGTGACGCGGTGTTTGCGTACTTTTAAAATTCAAACGAAAATGGGAACAAATCTCTTCATTTCTCATGCTATTTCTTTCATTGCCGTTTGAATTTCAAAAGTACGCAAACACCGCGTTGCAATTTTTTTGTTTTCACAATATTGTCTGTGTACGCAAACACCGCGTTGCAATTGTTTTGTTTTCACAATAATTGCAACGCAACTCCGCACGGCGTGATGGCCGGAACGTTATCGGTAATGCGCTCCGCTGAGTGTCTGCGTCTCTCCGGCAAGAGTTTGCTACAATTTTCTCGCACTCTGCTTCTCTGCGTCTCCTCTTCGTATCAGTCCAACGCAGATGAGTGAATGCGCAGCTAAATGCAGCCTATACTAGAAAAATGCGACCAGTTAAAATTTATTTTCCAACGTTCCGCCCAACACGCCGTGAAATAAACCACTATTTTTCAGTCGCAGAAATCCTAAAAGCGTTAAACGAAAAGCGCCACGAAGTGATTGTAAAACAAAACGAATACGCGAGTTTTCAAACGAATCAAACTGAAAATTCAATGAAAACAAAGCTGGGAAAAACGCGAAAAAGGCTGGAAGAGGCGAAGAAGAAGAAGATTTCCCAGGATAAACGAGTCAGTCACCTTCGATCGGATATCGCCAAAAGTGAGAAGAGTTTTGATCGAATCGAGCAGGAAATTCGCAAAGAAATCGAGCGGCAATTTGAAAACGAGTCGAAAAAGGAGGAGATCGAGAGGAGGATCAAGATTTTTGAGGTGGAAAATGCGGGAATTTCTGATGAATTTGGAAAACTATTGGTCACTTTGACGCAGGAATCAGATGTGTATGTATTGTGTTTTCAACCGACTTGCGACATGAAAACGCCAGTCTGCATTAACGGTTCTGTCTGCGTCTCTTCAAATATCACTGTGTTCGCGTGGTCGGGCACAAAAAAGTGGGCGGCGTCTCGCGTTCTCATGTCACAAGTCGATTGAAAACACAATAAATGTTGTTTTTGTTGTGGATGAAATTAGTTATTTAGGTACTTGGTTACTGTAAAAACTGAGAGAGCGCGTTTTTTTTTCTCTGAATCTCATTCACTCCAAATGCATGCAATATTCTTTGTTTGATTGGAGCGAGTTTGCAGAGTTTATTGATTAATTGCAGACGAGAAAAATCAGCAGAACAACGGCTCGGTGAGCTGCAGGTTATGATGGCAAAAGGGATGAAATATTTGGAAAACCTGGATCAGAAAATCGAGAAAACTAGGAAAATGGATTGGGCGAATCAGAAAAATGCGAGAATCGACAGGCCTGGAAATCAAAAACTAGGGATTGGAAACCCTAGCAAACGCCGTTCAAAATCTGAAACCTCGGCGACGAAAAGCTGGAGGCGTTTGGAAGATCTTAAAAAGCAAATTATTCAACTGAAACGGGAATCTGAAGCTTTGAGAAATAATAGAATTAAATTAATTGAAGAGGTATTGTCGGCCCGCCAAAATGGTCAAACGCGCTCCGCTGAACTCAACGCTATGCCATTTTCATTTTGGTTCCCAAATTATTTCATTTTACATATAAATTCAACGTGAAATGAAATAATTTGG
Organism: Caenorhabditis japonica; assembly: GCA_963572235.1. Lineage (NCBI taxonomy): Eukaryota > Metazoa > Nematoda > Chromadorea > Rhabditida > Rhabditidae > Caenorhabditis > Caenorhabditis japonica. Next base: position 24,623,848 of record OY754342.1, on the reverse strand, counting down.
AAACCAAAATGAAAACCGCATAGCGTTGAGTTCAGCGGAGCGCGTTTGATCATTTTGACGGACCGACAATACTTAAATACATAAATACGTAAATATTTACATTTTAAAATCGTGTCTGCAAGTTGTGCGCCAGCAAAACGTCAAGAGCTGAATCGTGGCGAGACCCAACAATTGCTGACGAATAACTTGACACGCTGTCCTGTCACTCTACGTCACGAATCCATAACACATTCAGAAAGACACACTGCAAAAAACAATGGAAGCGTGTCAACGACAAGCGGATCGAGCTGCTCAAGAGTTGAGAAATGCGGAGAATTTTCGAATTTCAGAGCTCACCCAGCGTAAGTCCTTAGGATAACAATTTTCCAGATAATCCTATATTTTAGAACAGCGAAAATTGCAACCATCCATTCTAATCGAAACGAGAGTCGAAAAACAGAACAAAAATGATGTTGAGAAGAGGGAAAAGCTCAGGGAAAAAGTAGAGTTATTGGAAAAATCGAGAGAAGAGAAGAAGGAGGAGCTGGAGAGAATAATGTGAGGAAAACGGGAAAAAATATTTATTTTTTAATACGTTTAGTCGTATTTCAGCCAGAAATGGTAATTTGTCGAAAAATAAAGCGGTGACCTACCGTAACCCAAATAAGGATTAGCCTAATTGGAGGCGTGGTCGCATTTCATTTTTCAACCATATGCTGCATTTATCTGCGCAGCACGGCGTGTTGAAGAGTACATCGTGAAAATGCGCTCCATTGCTCACATAGATTTGAGGAAACGCGGTTGTTACAGATTTGAAACAGTTTGGATTTTCAAAAACGAAGCGCTGGCGGAATAGGCTCTCTACATAAAATAAATGGGTAAATATTGTTGGAATAGTTCGAATCATGCAAAAGATATGAACCCACAAGAAAAAAAGTAAAAAAAAATTGCTGTGGCGCCGCAGTAACGACGTTTTGAACAAGCCATTTCGCGCGCTTTTTTCTCGAGTGACCTGGCAACTTTCCCGCGAAATTTAAATTTTAATTTCCATGTACCTCTCAACACCCCGTGGCGCAGCCACTTACCTGCGTTAGACTGATACGAAGAGGAGACGCAGAGTGAGAGGAGACTGTTTCTTTGTAGCGACTCTCGCCGAAGAGACGCAGAAAAGTAGCGCCCCCCTTCAGCGGAGCGCACGGCCAATAACTTTCCCGTCAGCAGCACGCCGTGTTTTTTGGGTTACTGAAGGCCACCGCTTTATTTTTTTTACTATAGTTTTTGGGGGTTTAAATGGAAGGGTTTTTGAAAATATTTAACCACAATTTACTTCTTTTTCTGACTGAAATTCGACGGAAAATGTGGAGAAATTGAAATTTGTTCGGCGTGAAATGATCTTTTTTTCTCCATGCAACTCTTAAGTTATATCCCTTTTCCGCCTTCCTAAAAACTACTATTATTTTCAGAAGACGCTCCGACTATTTACGCCGTCAATTACGCTCACACAGCGAAACTGACCTGGTGCAATTTGAAAATGATAAAACGGAAAAGGCGGCAGAGCTAAGGGATTTGAAGAAGACGTATCACGAGCAAGTAATGATGCTGAATGCGTTGAATAGGGTGGGTTTTTGAACTTTTATTTGTAAAAAACTCAATTTACGAGTTGATTTAGGCCACGGCCAGAAAAATTAATTTGATAAATTTTAAATATTGTCCATTCGCGAAAAAAGCAAGTGCGCTCCAAGAAGGAATTCACGTGTAAATTCAACGTGAAATGAATTAATTTGGCGACGAAAATGATATCCATGAAGTACCAAGTTTCGAGAAGCGCATTTGATTTTTTCGCGAATGGAAAATATTTAAAATTTATCAAATCAATTTTTCTGGCCGTGGCCTAAATCATCTCGTAAATTGGGGGTTTCGGGTTATTGTAAGTCACCGCATTTTACCCAAAAAGCAGTAATTTGGGACCTTGGTCTTGAGGAACAAGCTCCGCCCCTTTGCAAGTCTGCGGCACTGTTTTTCAGTATTTATATCACTTCCTGTACAAAAAAGTCGTGCCGTACTGGACTTGCCAAAGGGGTTCCCTTGATTTCTCAAGGCCTCTGAGACCCCACGAAAAGAGGGTGGGTGGAACGGGCGGAGCCAACCGCAAAAGTGCCGCAAATTCTTGAGAAATCCTGGAAAATAATCTCCCCATTGTTCACTCTTATTCGGGTTATGGTAGGCCCATGCTTTATTTTTTCGACAAAACAAATAAAACAAATTCAGAAACTACAACAACGAGTTTTTCAACGAGAAGCGGCGATGACAAAAGCGAACAGTGTGGTTCATATAACAACAAATGTTAGAGAAGAGAGGAATCGGGAGATGGAAGAGTTACGAAAAGAGATGGCGGAGACTAGGAAAAAGTTTTAACAATAATTGTAAATTCTCGAGTTTATAAACGATATTTTTTGGTGGAAACTGCCAAGATTTAGAGACGCTTGGACAAAACCGGGGCGCAAGACAAGCTCCTCCCCTTTTGCAGTCTGTGGCACGAGTTCTGTAGAGGAAGGGCTATAAAATGCAGAGCTTGTTTTCTGGTTTTACCAGGGACTCTATTTAGACATACGACGAAACATCGGGAAACTTGTCGGTAGAGCGCGAAATCAGCAAGACGAGTTGAACGAGGAACTCGACGAAAACGACGAATTATATTGAGTTTCTGGTGTGTTCTGTGACGAATGAAGAATGAGCGTTTAAAATTTCTCGCTGAAATAGGGAATTTTTGTTACCTTTTTCTAATAGCTTGTTTCAACTAACCAGGCTCACATCCTGCTCTCCCACCAGATGAGGAACGTGGTTTTTCAGTGTCTGGAATCCTTCGGTCAGCTGAAAATTTGTTAATGATTATTAATATCATTCAAGTACCAACCTTCCCATATCGCAGCCTTTCTCTCGTCGCCTTTTCTTTTCTTTGTTGCTTTTTCGAAATTTCGAGCGAAACTTTCGTTTGGAAAAACGATTTTCTAGAGGACACAGTGCTCATTTTGGCAGATGAAATTAAGGAAAATATCGAGTAATAAATATGTACAATAATAATTGAAATAATAATAATACGCAAATTCGCACTTGTGGGTTTATGATGTGTTGAACGGTATACCGTATACTGCGAAGGGTGCAAAAAAAAAGTATTGACCCCAACAAAACCCGAACTCGTGACCCTGTGCGCCAACGGCAAGTGCGTTAACCACTCGGCCACCAAGCACACTTTAAGGAAACGCTCATTTGGACTGTTAAAATGGCGCTCTTTCACGGGTACTCTCGGCGCCATCAAACACAGTTGAATGAGTGTTACCGTAACCCAAAAAACATTTAAATGAGAGAGTTCAGCTTCCAATTTTATTAATGAAATCTATCCAAGCTCTGAATCAAACCGAAAAGTTCGCCGAAAATCTTTTGAGCCTTGTATGGAAGAAGCCTTAAAATTCACACTTTTTGCGACACAAAAAATAATTAAAAACTCACTGTGTTCCCGGCAAAAGCCAATAAAAAGACCTTGGAGTTACCAGATATTCCTGCTCCGTTTCAATCGCCTCCACAATCTTTTTCACCACGTATTCTGGCTCCAAAATGGGGAACAGAGTGGGCAGTCTGTGAAAACAGAAAATTCCAGAAAATCCAAACCAATCTCACCTCGTCCTGGCTCCAGACGCATTGAACATGGCCGTATGCACATAGTATGGACACACCAGAGTCGTCTTCACTCCGTGCTTTTCACTTTCCAAAATTTCGGCGACCAGAGAGTCGTGAAAGCCGACGACTGCGTGTTTTGTGGCCGTGTAGTCGGCCTGAAAGTACAGTATGAAAATTGGTAATTTGAAATTGTTTACAAACCAATCCAGCCGAGGCCATTTTGCCGGCCACCGAGGCAATCGTCACAATGTGGCCGTCATCTTCTTCGAGCATCGCGGGAAGGAATTGTTGGACTGTCTGGAAACTTTTTTTTTTTGGAATTCAATATTTTTAGCCCAATCAGAGCAAAAAAAATCAATAAACTCTTATTTTTGCTAAATTTTTCGTTAAAATGTTACAAATGGATTACGGTAACACTCATTCAACTGTGTCTGATCGTGCTGAATTTACTCGCCTCATCTCTCATCAGGGAAGAGAGAAATAGCGCTGTCTTCGCTTCGTGGCCGAGTGGTTAACGCGTCTGTTCTTGGCGCACAGGGTCACTCACGGGTTCGGGTTTTGCTGGGGTCAATACTTTTTTTTTTAAACTTTTTGCACCCTTCGCAGTCTTTAAATCTTGTTCCCTTCTTTTTTAAAAGTTTTCTTTTTAAAAAAAGTGTATTTTTCCAGTTAAAGGGAAATTTTCCATGTCAATTCGGAAGAGATACCGACTCAGTTTTTGTCCAAAAACATCAATTAAAAAACTTTTTTTTGGTTCCACCCCTGGTCCGCAAACACCGTTCTGTCTTCGTCTCTTCAAAAAGCATTGTTATTATCGATCTCTGAAAGTTCCACCGGAAGCCCATTGGATACCTAGGCCAGCAAAAGCTAGGCCAACCTCGGCCACGGCTGTGTCTCGCCACGAAATTTTAAAGGCGCGCGCCGGTGCACTCTTGTTTTTTTTTCTCTATTTTTTTCGAACGAATATTTTAAGAAAAATACGCTATTTTAATGCAATTCTGTCGGTTTTTAACTATTTTTCTGTCAAAATATGTAATTTTTTTTGGCTTTTTCACTCTTCCTCACTAATTTTCTTCGAATTTCTCATTTTTATTCGCGCTTAAACGGAGAGAAAATGAGAAATTCGAAGAATATTAGTGAGGAAACGTGAAAAAAGACAAAAAAATTACATATTTTGACAGAAAAATAGTTAAAAACCGACAGAATTTTATTAAAATAACGTATTTTTCTTAAAATATTCGTTCGAAAAAATAGAAAAAAAACAAGAGTGCACCGTGGCGAGACGCAGCCGTGGCCGAGGTTGGCCTAGCTTTCGCTGGCCTAGGTACCCAATAGGCTGGGCTGGGTTTCCTTTTTTTAAATCTTATCATAGTTTTTGAAGGTCTATTATTATCAATTCAATCTTCTTGTCGGCTACCACAAGAGTTCACGCGGAAAATCTAAGACCACGCCCCCTCAGTTTTTTTTTTAATTTTTAAATAACTGAATGCAATGAAAAAAAGTTGAGTGAGTGTGGTGACACGTGGCGTTCTCATTTTTCAAAATAACTGTGGTGTTTGCAGAATTTTCACGTGATTCATACGCAAAAGTGCCAAATTAAAAATAAAAATAAAACTCACATAAAAATGCGCCTTGACATTCACCGCAAACGACCTTTCTATCTCCTCCACAGAGCTCTCCAACACCAATTTCGCAGTGGCGACACCAGCATTGTTCACAAGAATGTCCACTTTTCCATGCTCCTCCAACACTTTTCCGCCCACTTGCACAATCTTTTTCGCATCACAAAGATCCACTTGATAACAGTGAGCCTGTCCTCCATCCTTTTCAATCTCATTTTTCACCTCTTCCAGCGCTTGTTCATTCACATCCCATAATATCAAATGGGCTCCACGAGCAGCAATTTGCAGGGCCAATAGTCGTCCCAAACCGCTTGCCGCGCCAGTTATCAAAACTTTTTTGCCATTTAGATCCTTTTTCGGGAGCAGCGAATAAGGAAGGATGTTTTTAAAAATTGATGATAGATATATTTGGAGTAGTTTTAGGATTAGAATGGCGCTGGCCATAATAATAATATTGAAGTTTGAATGGGTGGCGAAATACGGAAATGATAAGAAAAAGGAGAACCGGTCTGTTTGGTACACACAAATAGACGGAAAGAAAGTGGCGAGAATTGAATTGACCACTGACGAAAAACTCGTGTTCTTCCTTTTAAGGGCAAGGAAGACACACAAAATGAAAATGGTAAAAGAATAAATAAACAATTTAAATAATTACTGAAAAAAAGGGGCAGTAAACAAAAACTAATGGACCTGGAACTAATGGATTATTTTGCTGAATCAAATGTTTTGAAATGAGGAAACATAAATCGATAAACTATGCGATTTTCATTTTGGTTTCCAAATTATTCAATTTCACGTTGAATTTATACGTGAAATGAAATAATTTGGAAACCAAAATGAAAATCGCAGAGCGTTGAGTTCATCGGAGCGCGCTTGATCATTTTGGCGGGCCGGCAATAGGAAAAATAAATAAAATCGCAAAATTAGGAAATAAAAATCGATAAATTAGGAAAAAAAAATCGCAAAATTAGGAAAAAAAATCGATAAATTAGGGAAAAAAATCGATAAATTAGGAAGAAAAAAATCGATAAATTAGGAAATAAAAATCGATAAATTAGGAAAAAAATCGATAAATTAGGAAAAAAAATCGAAAAATTAGGAAGAAAAAAATCGATAAATTAGGAAATAAAAATCGATAAATTAGGAAGAAAAAAAAACGATAAATTAGGAAATAAAAATCGATAAACTAGGAAATAAAAATCGATAAATTAGGGAAAAATCGATAAATTAGGAAATAAAAATCGATAAATTAGGAAATAAAAATCGATAAATTAGGAAAAAAAATCGATAAATTAGGAAAAAACATCGAAAAATTAGGGAAAAAAAATCGATAAATTAGGAAAAAAAATCGATAAATTAGGAAATAAAAATCGATAGATTAGGAAAAAAAAAACGATAAATTAGGAAAAAAAATCGATAAATTAGGAAATAAAAATCGATTAATTAGGAAACAAAATCGATTAATTAGGAAATGAAAATCAATAAATTATGAAAAATCGATAAATTAGGAAGTAAAAATCGATTAATTAGGAAATGAAAATCGATAAATTATGAAAAATCGATAAATTTAAATGAAAAAATCGATAATTTTTCATGTTATTTTCAGTTTTTTGGGTTAAACATATCTGTAATATTAATGATAAAATTTAAATTAAAAAAAAAAAGAAATTTTTAAGGGCGTGGCCTAAACTTCCCAGTAAATCGCATTTTTTAGGCCCGTCAATTTTTGTCACGCGCGTCAGATTCGGTGTATGCACCGAAACGAAGATTTGATGAAAAAAAAAACCTTCAAATATTGATTTTTAACGCTAAAAATTGATAAATTATAAATTATTATGGATTCGTGAATTAGCGATAAAACGCGGTGAATTGTGGGGCAAAAGTTGGCTGGCCTCGCCACGATTTTGACCGACTACGGTTAGCGCGAAAAATATTTTTTCTTCTTTTGTTTTAAATAAAAACGCGATTTTTTGCCTTTTGACTAGCATTTTTTCACTATTAAAATTTTTTGTGTAACCTGGAATGAGTAATTTCAATTCAAAAACTTATTTTGTTGAGAAAAAACTATGAAAATGCGTTTTAATTTTTAAAAAAAGGATTTAAAAAAATATTTTCGCGCTAACCGTAGTCTGTCAAAATCGTGGCGAGACCAGCCAACTTTTGCCCCACAATTCACCGCGTTTTATCGCTAATTCACGAATCCATAATATAGTCTTCGCGTTTTTAGATTATGAGGATACAGTAAAGCTACCGTAACCCAAAAGAAATTAAAATATGGAGAAAATCATGAAAAATTTATCTCATCAAAAAATAAATAGTTTGCTGCAAACCAATCAAAAACACAATAAACTCGGGGAAAAAAGGGAAAAAGACCAGTGATTAATGAGTTTAAAAAACTATAAAAAATGTGGGTTACACTTCTCACCTCCACGATGTAAAACTGCTCGGTTTGTTGCTATTCACCGATGCTCCACCGCCAAAAATAGAAGAGCTCTGAGCCGGACTCGTTTTGGCTCCGCCTCCAAAGATCGAAGTGTTCGCGGGTGCAGCTCCAGAGACACCACCACCAAAAAGCGACGAAGTCTTTTGACCAGTGGCAAATTGAGCAAATCCACCGGTGGCTGGAGGAGTGGAAGACACTGCTGCTCCAAAGATTGATGCATTTTTACTCAAACCACCACCACCACCGGCTGCAGATCCGCCAAATACTGGCTGGGAGCCAAATTTCGGAGCACTTCCAAACACTGATGACGTGGAAGTTGCAGAGGTGGCGGCGGCGGCGGCGGCTGGTTGTTGCTGCTGTTGAGCAGCCGGGTTGGCGAATGAGAAGGATGGCTGAAATTATTTAGGTTACAGAGGGCGGGGCTTGTCATAACTTACCTTTTGCTGTTGCTGCTGACCAGCCCCGCCTGCTGCCCCACCAAACAGCCACGAACTGCCAGAAGTTCCAGTTGCTGTGGCCGTTTTCGGCGCGAATGGATTGGCTCCGCTAGATGTGTTTCGAGAACTACCCAGTCCGCTCATAAATCCTCCTCCGTTCACCATCGAGTCGTCCTCCATTCCATCGTCCACATTCGGCACACTAGGAGCCACAGAGGCTCCGAAAACTGAACTTTTGGCAGGAGCTGGAGCAGCGGCAGGGGCTCCAAATGCTCCAAAGCTAGACTTTGGCGGCGCCGCCGCTGCCGCAGAAGAAGCGGCCGTATTGAACGAAAAACTGACAGTTGTGGCGGCGGCTGGAGCTGGAGCTGGAGCAGCAGCAGGAGCTTGAGCAGATTGTCCAAAATTTCCAAACGCTCCTCCTCCTCCTCCTCCAAAAATGCTGCCACTTGGTGGTGTCGTTTTGACGGCTGCACCGAAAACACTAGAGGGGGTTGTTTGATTCTGAACACCTCCTCCGAAAATTGAAGACGTTGCGGATTTCGGGGATGTAGTGGTGGAAGTGGTGGTGGTGTTGAATGCTGGAAAAACACGTTTTCAGACGTTTCGAAACTTGTGAATTGGCACTAAAGTTTCGAAACGTCCCAGAGCAAAAAATTCGGGGGTTTTTCAAAAATTCGAAAATTTCAGGACCTATTCACAAACCGAAAAAAAATTGCGGGAAAAATCGGAGAATGCTCCGATAAACCTGAAATTTCGGGAAATACGGGGAAAAATTCTCCTTTTTCGGACCAAAATATCGATTTTAAAAATTTTCAGAAAAAATCGATATTTTGGTCCAAAATTTTGTGAGCGTGTACAGGAGAATTTTTCCCAATATTTCCCGAAATTTCAGGTCTATCGGAGCATTCTCCGATTTTTCCTGCAATTTTTTTCGGATTTTTTTCTTTTGTTTCCGGTTTTGTGAATTTGAAAATCGTTTTTTTTTTTTTGACAGAAAATTCAATTTTTCTACCTCTATCTCAATTTTTGGTCTCAAAGCAACAAAAAAAGTGACTTAAAAGTGGGCGGGGCTTCGGAAAAAAAAAATTGAACCTTTTTATTCATTTTTCTGCATTATTTAACTTGTTTATTGTGTTTTCAATCGACTTGCGACATGAAAACGCATTTCAACTCAGGAAATTTTTGGCTAATAGCCACCGATTCGGGGCGTGTGCCATATGTATTTGGCACATGCCCCATATTCGATGGCTATTAGCTGTTTCCGTCGGCTATAATTTTCAGATTTTTACTTTCCATTTCAAATTTCGGACATCTTGTGTCTGGAAAAAGTCGCAAAATCGCCGAGTAAGCGCGAATATTGTCTCCCTCAATTGTTGCATGTAAACATTATAGCGGTGACATTACCCCATAATGGCTAATAGCCCTTTTCGGCGGCAATTAGCCATTTTCAGTGGCTATTAGCCACCTAGACGCCGACTCTCGCCATATACGCGCCAAAAATTTCCTGAGAAGTCTGCATCTCTTCAAATAGCACTGCGTTTGGTTTGTGTGGTCGCGCACAAATAAGTGGGCGGAGTTTCGTTTCGATTCGCGTTCTCATGTCGCAAGTTTCGATTCGCGTTCTCATGTCTAAAATAGCGGCACCGTGTTTGCGTACTTTTGAAATTCAACACAAAAATTTAATTGCCTTTTCAATTTCTCGTTTTCGCAATAGGTCTATTATGGTGATACCGCGGTGTTTGCAGACTTGTGGGTGATTTTACGAGACCCTGACAAAACCGGGGAAGACAAAACCAGGGAAGACAAAACCGGGGAAAAGTTGCAAGTCTGCGGCGCACTTTTTCAATACTTCCAGTACAAAACATCGTGCAGCAGCTGCAAAAGGGGGCGGAGCTTCTTCCCAGGTTTTGTCCGATTTTTTCCCCGGTTTTGTCTTCCCCGGTTTCGTGGTTTTCGCCGGTTTTGTCAGGGTCTCGATTTTACGCGCCAATTTGCATTTTCGACGAATAAATTCCGTTTTTCACTTACAAAAACTTGGAGCACTTTTCACCGTGTCCTCCTTTTTTTCCTCTTCCTTCTCATTCGTAACCGTTGGCTCCGGCGCCTTCTCTTCCACTTTTTTCGGCTCTTCAACCGTTGTTTCTTTTTTTGTTGTCTCCTTTTCTTTTTCTTCTATTCTCTCTACTTTCGCTGCTTCTGGAATCTTCTTCTTCTCCTCTTTGGGGGCAACATTTGCGAAAAGTGACGACTTTGGAGCAGTTGTCAAGCTTCCCGAGAAGATCGAAGAAGATGTCTCTGCCGGTTTCGCCAAAGGGACTGCCAATGGAGACGTAGAAGTGGTCGTGGACGTTGACGTCTTCAGAGCCGGAGTAGAAGAGACAGGGGGTGTCTGCACTGGTCGAGCCGGCGATTCAACCGTAACCACAACCGTTTTCACGACTGGTGGCTCGTCGGCCTGTGTGGTGGCGTCTCTTCTGACAGATGGTGTAGAGGGGAGAACTGAAGACGTGGACATCACCCTTCTGGGAGTCATACTGAGCTTTAGAAGCGCATTTGACAGATTAGAAGTGTCTATTGGGTCCTCCTTGTTTTTCAAGGCAGGAGCACCAGTTTTCCAATACGATTCTACAGTCACATTTTTCGTTTTCACAACTCCTCGCTTCTGAATTCGTGCCACCAACGCCTTCCTCGCTTTAATCGCTTCAGCGTCCGACAAATTGTTTCTCTCATTATTCTCTTCAGTCTCTCGAACAGTGATATTGTTGATGGATCGAGCAATCGTCGACACACTTTGATTGTGCTCTTTCTGATTGTTGGCGGCTCTTTGAAAGTGAAGAAATTCAAGTTCGGCGCGTTGGATGCGTTCTCGAGTGTCGAGGATGATTTTGGAGACGTTTCGCATCACTTTCAGCGCCACGTCAGTTTCAGCACCACAGGAAAGTTGATTGAGTGTTGAATTGTGGCGAAGTGGCGAGAGGACAGACTGTTTTCGCAGCGATTCCTGAAAAATCGTACGTTCTTTGTAGGGTTAAAAAACTCAACAAAACTGGTTTTCCGGTGCTGAATACCGTTTATCGGCCTTTTTTGGAAAGGCCCAAAAAAAATGTTTTATTCGGGTTTTTTTGTGGAGTGCCAAAAAAAAACATAGTCGGAATATGCTCCAAGTTGACAAAAAGGTCTAATTTTTTTACCAAAAACTTGGAAAAATGGCAGAAATACGCCATTTTTGGATTTGTTTTTTTTTTTTGGCCATTTTTTTAAAACAAAAAAATTGGTTTTTGATTTTTTTATTGACATATTCACAAAACCTGAAAAAAAAGAAAAAAACGGAAACAAAAAATTGCCGGAAAAATTGGAAAATGGTCCGATAGACCTGAAATTTCGGGAAATGTTGGAAAAAATTCTCCTGTACACGCTCAAAAATTTTGGACCAAAATATAGATTTTAAAAATTTTCAGAAAAAAGCGATATTTTGGTCCAAATTTTTTTGAGCGTGTACAGGAGAATTTTTTCCAATACTTCCCAAAATTTCAGGTCTATCGGACCATTCTCCAATTTTTCCCGCAAGTTTTTCCCGTTTTTTCCCGTTTTTCCGGTTTTGTGAATAGGTTCATAATTTTCAACAAAAACTTTGAAAATTTCCATTTAATTGGCAGAAATACGCCTTTTTGGATTTGTTTTTGTTTTTTGGCAATTTTTTTAGGACAACAAAATTGGTTTTTTTTTTGAGAACAAAAACTGGCTCTGAGACATTTCGAAACTTTAGTACTATTTTTCGGCGCCGTGTTCGCACTATTGACACATTTCGGCCAAGGATAAAGTAGTTTTCGAATCTTTTACCTCTAAAATTGGCTCTGGGACGTTTCGAAACCTGCCATTTCGAAACTGGGACGTTTCGAAACTTTTTTGAATTTTTGCGGCATACTAGTGGATTCAAATTCTCAAAAAAAAAAATTAAAATAACTGATAAAAACGAAAAATAAATACCAAATGTCCGCGTGTTTTGGTGTCAATTGGCGAAAAAAAAACACGCAAAAATGCAAAAAAGTTTCGAAACGTCCCAGTGCCCTAAAATTCGGCTCTGGGACGTTTCGAAACTTTTTTGCATTTTTGGGCAGCGTTTTGGCTTTTATGTTTCGTTGTTATCAATTTTTTTTCCATTTTTTTGGGAATTATGCCTCAAAAATACACAAGTTTCGAAACGTCCCAGTTTCGAAATGGCAGATTTTAGGAAAAAACGTTTTTTTTTCGTTAAAAAATGCTATTTCTCTGCGTCTCTATTTTTGTACGGTACGGATTTCGCTACACTTGAAAAAACTCCAAACAAAACAAAAACTATGGAGACGCAGAGAAATGCCACAGGGCGTTTACCTTTTCCACCAATGCCTTCTTCAACAGTTTGACCGCTTCTGCGCACTCGACAAATTTCTCCTTTAACATATCGGCTGACGTCTCCAATTTATTGAATCTCATCATCCTCTCCGTTTCCGACAAATCTCTCAACTTTTCCAGAATGTTCTCTCCATCGTCCACGTCCGATATCAATTCCATTTTCTCTTCAATCTCAAAATCCAGTTCTTTCACCGTGTGCTTGGTGCGTTCGCCAATGCACTCCATGGAAGAAATTAGATTGTTCAGCTCTTCAATCACTCCTTTCGAGTCTTCCACCGAGCATTTTACCACTTCAGCGCATTCATGGACCAGGGATTTGGCATTTTGGACTGCCAATGACATCTGAATTTGATAAGAGTTTTAAATAGAAAAGAAATAAATAAAATCTCACCTTAATTATCTCTTCTTTTGATGATTTGATGGTCTGACGAGTCTTCTGAATCCGTTCTATAAACGTTTTCTTTTTGAGATTAAGATTAAGCTGTTCCGCATTTTTGTCAGAGTTTGGGGTCACTGGCGCTGGAATTTTTGCAGAGATTGGCGTAGTAACAGGCTTTGCAGCCCCTCCAAATAAGGCTGCAGGGACAGGAGTGACTGGTGCCGCTTCCACTTTCGACTTTTGCGCGGAAAGTTCTGGAAGAGCCTTCTGCACAGTTGGTGGGGCAAGTTGAAGTTTTGAGAGTCCAGTGATCGGAATGTTCTGGCTCTGGCTGGAAATTAATCAGTTTGGGAAAAAATGAAAAAGAAAAAAAAAAAGAAGCTCACATCTGACAGGGTTTATGAGCCGGGAAAGTGCTGATGACGTGGTGAGTGGTGAGAACGCCGTCATTTGTGAGGCAGAGGACAAGAGGAGATGGGCGGTGCTTTTGGGAGCCATCGGGGGCTGGAATGAGCGGGTTTATTCAAGAAATAGCCAAAAAACAGCAAAAATACTCGATTTTTCTGAAATTTTCCATCTCATGTCCCGGACTATTTTTCCATAACTTTCCAAACCCCATTAGGAATTTTATTAATTAATTTGCGCCACGGTGTCCAGGATTCGAAGTGGGCGGAGCCGAGCGCGAAATTCAAATTTTGAAGCGTTTTTCGGGAAAAAAAAACATAAATTCTTAATTTTTTCCCAAATGTGCTCCAACTGAATTATAGCTGAGGTCGAATTTGGATAATCCATCATTTCGGAAAAATCGTTTTTTGGTGTTTCTTTATGAAAATAAAAGTTTGGACAATTTTATTAGTTATAGCTCACTTTGTTTATGGAAAAATCTTGCTTGAAAAAACCCGATTAGCCGTCTGACGACGAAAATTTTTCCGTATTTTTATGGTTTTATTTTTAAATTCCAAGATCTTATTCATTGTTTTGACTTCAAAATTCAAGTCTTCTGCCTGTTAAAAAAAAACTCGGGACTCGAATAGCGGTGAAATCTCTCAGATTTTTTTCTTTATGGGGTTATTCACTTCACAAAACCGGAAAAAAAAACTTCGGGAAAAATCGGAGAATGTTCCGATAGACCTGAAATTTTGGGAAATATTGTGAAAAATTATCCTGTACATGCTCACAAAATTTTGGACCAAAATATCGATTTTTCTGAAAATTTTTAAAATCGATATTTTGGTCCAACATTTTTAAAGCGTGTACAGGAGAATTTCCCCGAAATTTCAGGTCAATCGGAGCATTCTCCGATTTTTCCTGAAGTCTTTTCCGGTTTTGTGAATAATCCCATCATGTAAATAAAACAAATATCATGGAAAATAAATTAAATTTATTTTATTTTCATCGATTGTTAACCAATATTGGGCGTTTCACGAAAATCGCTCCAAATTTCCGGCCTGCAAGAAGTAAAATATTTGAGTTATTAAAAGATAAAATACATAAATTTTACAAAGAAAAACAGGTTTTACTGAGAAAAATAATAAAATCAATAAAAAAATAATAATTTTGAATTTCGCGCGGACACCGTGATTTGTATTTTTTTTTTTAATTTTTAGGCAACTACTAGAGTATTTTTGCCGTTTTTTTTTTGGTTTCATTGGATTTTTTAAATGCCCAACTCACTCAAAAAAACGTCCTCCGTAGCAGTACGATCCACAGTAATACCAACCGGTACAGTATCCCTACTATCCGCAGTGGTTGGCAAGTAAATACCGTCCTCATCGATTGGAACCCACGCCTGCCAATCGTCTCTCTTTCCCACAGTCACAATCTCACTGGTCTTCGAGTTTCCAATAAGAACCACATTCCAATCGACAAGAAGTTGGGTGGATGGGAAGAGTTGAGATGGAAGTGGCCATTTAGAAGAAGTGTAGGAGAGTTCGTGGTATTGCATCCATTCTACTGGTTTGTCTTTTTTACATCGCATCAGATAGGCGTCATGATCGGTTCCTCGTTCGAATGAGACGAGCCATTCGGTGGTGGCCAGCCAGCAGAGGCCTAAATCAGAGAAACTGTTTTATTTAGGTTGTCGCGTGGTGTTTGCGTACTCGCGTTGCAAACCGATTTACGAGACTCCGCCCACTGTCCTGCTATTTTTTTGATGTGATTTTTCCTTTTTTTTTTTCAGTTTTTTCAATACTTTTTTGCTCCAGATCGATAAATGGTGTATGCGAATGAATATTGAAAAGATGCAAAAATCGATAAAACATTTTTTTTTTCGTTTTTTTCATGGTATTGTCCATTCGCGAAAAATGCAAGTGCGCTCCACTGAACTTAGTACTTCGTGAATTTCATTTTCGTCGCCAAATTATTTTTTCTGTTTTTCTTCGATTTTCTGTTAAAATTCCTTGTTTTTCATGTTTTTTATTTATTTAATTAATTAATTACAAGCAAATTTATAATATTTAATGAAAAATGTCCGGATTATGACCAATTTTGGTCAAAATTCGCCATTTTTGGAAATTTCCGCATAGAAAAAATTCCAAACGCGTTTATTTGTAAATGTTTTTGTTAAAACGCAATAGGAACTATTTATTTTTGTGTATTCTTTCTTTTTTTCACAAATAATTATCGAAAATTATCGATTTTTTTTGTGAAAAAGAAAGAATACACAAAAATAAATAGTTCCTATTGCGTTTTAACAAAACAATTTACAAATAAAAGCGTTTGGAATTTTTTCAATGCCGAAATTTCCAAAAATGGCGAATTTTGACCAAAATTGGTCATAATCCGGACATTTTTCATTAAATATTATACATTTGCTTGTAATTAATTAATTCAAAAAAGAAAAAACATGAAAAACAAGGCATTTTAACAGAAAATCGAAGAAAAACAGAAAAAACAATTTGACGACGAAAATGAAATTCACGAAGTACTAAGTTCAGTGGAGCGCACTTGCATTTTTCGCGAATGGACAATAATTTTTGAATTTTTTCCTCACTTTTTTTTTTTGAAATAATTGATTTCAGGTCGCTAAAAGTGTTGTTAGAATGGGGATTCAATTCATCGCACTTTTCAATTGAATCCTTATTCGAACAACACATTTAGCGACCTGAAATCAATTAATTCCAAAAAAAAGGAAAAAAATACAAAAATTACAATGAAAAGACGAACAACATTTTTTTTAATCAATTTTTGCATCATCCGTCATTTTTTCTCTTTTTCTCGAATTTTCTTCTTCAATATTCATTCGCATACGCATTCGCATTTATCGATCAGAAGCAAAAATGTATTGAAAAAACGGAAAAATCACAACTAAATTAGCAGGGCAGTGGGCGGAGCCTCGTAAATTGGTTTTAGAGGCCGTATTCATACCGTAATGATGAGTCCAAAAGAGCAGAAATAAGGACTTTTCAAAACCGTTTAAACAAAGGAACAAAAAAAAATAAAGTAGAGTTGTAAATATTGAAAACCACGAACACGTAAAATTGCTTCTTAATTTTCAAAACTTCACCTGTAACTTTGCCGTAGGATGGATTCTGCTCCGGACCAAACTGGCATCTGACCACTTCCAACTCTGGCTTCAACT
The DNA here is from genome assembly GCA_963572235.1 of Caenorhabditis japonica. Classification (NCBI taxonomy): domain Eukaryota; kingdom Metazoa; phylum Nematoda; class Chromadorea; order Rhabditida; family Rhabditidae; genus Caenorhabditis; species Caenorhabditis japonica. Next base: position 24,607,338 of record OY754342.1, on the reverse strand, counting down.
GCACAATTTTGCCCAGCGAGTCTCCGACCGTCAACTGTTTTCCTTTCGGGCTCCAACTGATTGCCGTCGTGTACGCGCCAAACTTTCCAATGCCGACGAGCGTCTGAGACGATGGATTGTTGATGTCAATCTTGACAACTAGAACAGTCCTGTCAGTGGATGCGGCGGCAAACGTGTCCGCGAATGCGGGATTCCACTCGAGCGCACTTCCCTGGTTCGATTCGCTCAGTCCGACGCGAGTTTTGCAAATTGGTTTGAGCGGTTCAGTAGACGTCGAACCGCAGATTGTTTTGATGCTGAATACGTCCACTGACACGTCGTTGTCTTTGGTGTGAAGAATGGCGAGAAGGGTGCCATCCGAGTTGATTCCAATGTCGTTGATAAATGAGATTTCAGCGGCAAAAGAGATGGATTTAACAGCGAGATCTGTGACTTCTGAATTCATGTTCTCGCGAGTCACTTTGTAGCTCAGAAGGGTTTTCGTCGGAAAGCACACCATCTGATTGGAATTTGTGACAGCAAAAGTGACGCCTAATTGTGATGACGTGGCGAGACGGTTTCGAACAATTGATTCAGATGTTGTTGTTGGAGCATTTCCAGATGGAAAAAGCCGGAATTTTCGACCCGCGTGGAAGTGAAAATCGCTGACCTGGGACACGTCTTCTGTCCCCATTTTGTTCGGACTTTCTGCAAAAAAAAATCATTATTTACATTTTAAATGGCAGAAAAAGGGGCAAAAGGACAGACTGTATCGCCAGCGGTCGCTGCCAAAGTTTTGGGCGATTTGAAAGTGAGTAAATAGTTTATGATGAAAAACGTCAGTATCATGATTTTGTCCTTTCCAGGCAAAGCTAACGCATTTAAAAAAATGTTTAGAGGTAATTCGGGCAGAGTTGAAAAATCGAGAGCAGCTCCATAAAGCGGCAACTGCTGACTTGGAGAAATTGAGCACAATGGTTCGTTTTGAACACTTTAATAAACTATTTTTTGTTTTTAAGGCCACACAAGCACAACAAAATGCAAAGGCGAAAAAAAAGCAGTACAAAGAAAAAATGAAGGAAATGAAGAATAAGGAAAATGAGGAAAACAAGGAGAGGATAGGCGATGAAAGAGTTGAAAAGGAGGAGAAGCCGGCTTCAAGTGGCAATGATGAAAATTAATATTTTTGAGGAATAAATATGCAAAAAATTCAGCGAAAATTCGGAGAATGCTCCGATCAGTCTGAAATTTTGAAAAAAAATACTGCTGGATGTGTAGAAAATTTCAGACCAAAATATCGATTTGAAATTTTATAATCAAAATTTCAGACTGATCGGAGCATTCTCCGAATTTTTGCTGAATTTTTTGGCGCTATGCGGGTTGGGGGGGGCCACCCAAAAAATTTTTTTTTTCAATAATTTTTTTTCACTTTTTTTTGTTGTTCACGCGTTGAATATGCGCTTCTGAGCATTTATCGATGCACGGAAAGTTCAGCGGCAACGCGCCGGAAGCATGTGTGACACTTTTCAAAAGGGCGACCGGAGGGAGCTGGGCGGAAGCATGCTTTCCGGGAAGATTTTTTGTGATTAAAAGTCTAAAGGTGAGCCTAAAAAGATAAGAAAAGGTTACTGGAAGCCGATTAAACACTCAAACGGATCAAAGCAAGCTTCCGCCCAGCTCCCTCCGGTCGCATATTTGAAAAGTATCACACATGCTTCCGGCGCGTTGCCGCTGAACTTTCCGGACAAAAAATCAATACGGAATGAGATTAATATATGAAACAAATCAAAAGCGATGCGAAACCGCACCAAAAAACGAAAAAAAAAATTTTTTTTGGGTGGCCCCCCCCAACCCGCATAGCGCCAATTTTTTTGCATATTTTGCTGGTTTCCGTAAACAATTTTATTTTTTCTGCCGTAATTTTCGATCAGATTTTTTTTCATCTCGCAAGATTTTCATTTGGGGGTACGACAGAATAGAAATAGGCGAAATAGAAATGCTACAAAATAGAAATGCTACAAAAAAGAACTGGAAAAAATAGAACTGAGCGAAATAGAACTGAGCGAAATAGAAATGCTACAAAATAGAACAAATTTTGGCGATGGAGCGCGTTTGCATTATTTTTTCAATTGCTCAGTTTTTCGCTGATTTTCCATTTTTTTTTTTCTGAAACTGCATTGATTTTATACCTTTCTTCATTTTCGATGTTGTTAAGTGCGTAAAATATCTGAAAATTACTGAAAAATCCTATAATAATCGGAAAATTCGAAGAATAATGCAAACGCGCTCCATCGCACCGATTTCTATTTCGCCCATTTCTATTTTGTCACATTTCTATTTCGCGCTGTTCTATTCCGCTCATTTCTATTTTGTAGCCGTTCTATTTTTTCCAGTTCTTTTTTGTAGCAATTCTATTTTGTAGCATTTCTATTTCGCCTATTTCTATTCTGTCGTACCCCCTTTCATTTTGGTTTATTTACAAATTCCAAATATTTCGTCGGTGATTCCTTTTGTTTAAAACATTTATTATTTATGTAAAAATAATGATTCGATACCAAAAGTTCTGTGAAAAATTCCCGCAAAATGCATAAATTTACTCAAAAATCGATATTTTTCCAATTTTCCATACTTTGAAAAATTTCAAACTCATTTTTTGGAACAATTTTTGGTTCAAATGCCATCTTTTAGCCAAAAAATTACTGATTTTAATAGAAATTATACCAGGTTTTCACCAAGTCGGCAAATTTTCATTAAATCAGTAACTTTCGGGTTAAAAAGTGATGGCAATTGAACAAAAATCCTTCAAAAAATGAGTTTGGAATTTTTTAAAGTGACAAATTGGAAAAATATCGATTTTTGACTAAAATTAAGCATTTTGCGGCAAATTTTTCACAAAACTTTACAAATTAGAGCTCGAATAATAATCTTTTTTAATACAAAGAAAAAAACATGAAAAACTAAGGAAAAAACGACGAAATAAAAAATTTGGAAATCAAAATAAAAATTGCCGTGTACTGAGTTCAACGGAGCGCATTTGAGTGCCGCGGCGGGTCGACAATTGCGTTTTAATAGCGAAAACAACTCAAAAAGTGCTCCCAATCACAATTTTTCTTATGGACCTATTCATAGGAGAAAAAAAACAAAAAAAAACATTTTTTTTCCTATTCATAGATGTAAAAAAACGACAAACAATGTCGAAAAACGAATGGTAAACAAGTGTTTATTGACCATGATAGACTATTGATAGTGAGGAGGCACAGAGATGTTTACAACCCCGTGGGAACGGACTTGTTTACTAGTTCATGCAAACTCCGCCCCTTTTCTGCGCCTCCTCTCTATCAATGGTCTATCATGGTCAATAAACACTTGTTTACCATTCGTTTTTCGACATTGTTTGTCGTTTTTTTACATCTATGAATAGGAAAAAAAACGTTTTTTTTTTTGTCTTTTTTCTCCTATGAATAGGTCCATTAATTTTGAGAAGAAAAAAAGTCGAAAAACAGCGAAAAATGCTCGGTGAAAATTTGGGAAAAAATGCCAAAAATTATCCCGGCGGTCTGAAATATTAATTTTGAAATTTTCTGAAAAAAAATCATTTTTTTTTCAACTTCCATATTTCTGCTCGAAATTTTTTTAGCGGGAGTAAATATTTTTGACATTATTTATTTCCCAATTTTCCACCAATTTTTTGTCATTTCTATGAACAAACCCATTTCTGGCTATCACGTATTCGCTAGGGGTGACACAATATCGTTTTTTTTTTTCTGCGATTTGCTTTCATACATTTATCGAAAAGCGTCACTCGTTGAGAATACAGTAAAAAAAATACCGAAACAACATTCTTAAAAAAACAAAAAAAAAACAAAAAAAAAGAAACGAAAGCGATTCGAAATTTAAATTAAAAAATTCAAATTTCAAAACGCGTCAACATTCACGCGAAATGCGCCAGCCTGCACGCAAAATGCGTCAGCAATCGACCTCAAAAAGCGTTGTGAAATCGCACGCGCACCGCCGCTCACGTCTTCTAAATTCAGACATTTTCGCCGATTCTCTGCTCTGAAATTGGCTGAAAATGGCTCCGAAAGGACCAACGCCGGATAAAGCGAAGCTGGGGCTTCCGGATCGATGGTTGCATTGTCCGAAAACCGGAACGGTTCGTGCAAAATCTTTATTTCCTTTTTTTTTGTTATTTATTTCAAGTAAATGACGTTTTCTTTTGCAAAAAAATGCACTTTGTCAAAAAATCTAATCGCTGCCCCCTAGAAAAGCAGAAAAAACCAAAAAATTGGCGAAAAACTCGGAGAAAATGTCAAAAAATGGAAAAATCGCAAAAAATGCAGCGAAAATTTGAAAAATAATGCTCTGATTAGTCTGAAAATTTGGGAAATAAGGGTAAAAATGCTCCCGGACATCTATTCCCAGAAAATTTCAGACCAAAATATCGATTTTTAAAAAAATTGATTTTTTTTTTCTCAAATTTCCGGTCAATCGGAGCATTTTCCTTAATTTTTTTTTGCTATTTCTTGAATATCCCCATTGACCAAGTCGAAAATTAAATTTAAAAAATAATTAAATAATGCCCCATTTTTTTTTGGTGTTTCACATTTTTCCCCAATTTCAGCTCGTAAACAATTTGTTCTTCCCATTCAAAACGCCGCTATGCGCAATGTACGATCCACAAATTCAAGAGCGACGTCTTCAATTTCATCCCGCCGACGTGTTCAATCATCCGCTGCTTCAGGGCAGGAAACTCGGCTTGTGGATCGACTTGTCCAACACTGATCGATACTATTTTCGAGAAGAAGTTAGTTCGAATGGATAGCGAAACAGTGTCAAGTTATGCGTCAGCAATCGCCGGGTCTCGCCACGATTCAGCGGTTTGCTGGCGTACAACTTGCAGCAACGAGTCGCTATGTAAAGATATTTAGGTAACAGAACAAGATTGCATTTACCGAAAAATGGCAATGGTGGGACGCGGATGCTCGCCGACCGAAGAGGAGACGAACATTTTCCTTAAACTTGTCAAAGATTTTCGAATGCAGCATCCGGATCGAGTTGTCGGCGTGCACTGCACTCACGGATTCAACAGAACCGGATTTCTCATCGCTGCATATCTTTTTCAAGAAGAGGTATTCTTTTTATGGCTCTAACATACATTTTCCCGCTTCAGGAATGGGGTCTCGACGCGGCGATCAACGAATTTCAAAGCAATCGTCAGGGTGGAATTTACAAACAAGACTACATTGATGACCTGTACGAACGATTCGATCCGACGGAAGATGAGCGAATTTTGGCGCCGGAGAAGCCGGATTGGGAACGAGAGTACTCGTTTGTGGGCAATCAGAGCTCGATGATGAACGCGTCGACAAGTCAATCGCATCAGGAGCACATGGGAGGTGATTTTTTTTTTTTCGGCGATTTTGGTCTCGCCACGACTGTATATTTACGATTTCCATTCCCAGGAAACGGTCACACGAACGGAAATGGACGCAGAAACGGCGGCGCGCCAAGCGGTGGAAAACTCTTCATGGACGGTCTCGTGGCGGGAGTTCGTGTTTGTGAAGATGCGGGAAAAAAGAGCATGCTTCAGGCAAAGGTATGCATCCGTTTTAAATTTCCATACCCTCCTAGTTTGCTTATTTCGTTCCAATCAGATCCAACAATTGTGCAAGTTCACCAAGAAGGGCTTTCCGGGACTGCAACCGGTGTCTTTGAGTCGGAAAAATATTGAATTACTGGAAAAAGAGCCGTATATGGTGTCATGGAAGGCCGATGGAATGAGGTGAGTCGTCTTTCTTCCAAAAGGAGTACACGAGGTCGCGGGAAATTCAAACGCAAAAAATGCAAATGTTTGTTTTTGAATGAAAAAAGGGCGAAATTGGGGGAAAAAATTGAATTTTCTAGAAGTTCACGGACTAGAATTCGTGTACTCCTTTTGGACGTCGTAAAAATTTTTTATTTAAAGACCTAATGGGGTTATTCTCGAAACCAGCAAAAAATAGAAAAAAACAGCAAAAAATTCAGCGAAAATTCGGAGAATGCTCCGATTGATCTGAAACTTTGGAAAATCATTTAAAAAATACTTCCGGTCATTCCCTGAAAATTTCAGACCGAAATATTGATTTTAAAAAATATCGATTTTTATTTTTGAAAATTTTCAAAATCGATATTTTGGTCTGAAATTTTCGGGGAATGTCCGAGAGTATTTTTTAAATGATCTCTCAAAGTTTCAGACCGATCGGAGCATTCTCCGAATTTTCGCTGAATTTTTTGCTGGTTTTTTCTATTGTTTGCTTTTTTTTTGCTGGTTTGAGAATAACCCCATAACATTTCAGAATTTTCTTCCAATGGCATATCTCTGAGCGACACAGTTGAAATGAGTGCGACCGTAACCCGTTAAAATTTAAAAATTTAGAAAAAATAACGAAAAACGAGCAAAAAATAGAAACAATTACGGTCGCACTCATTTCAACTGTGTCGAAAATCCGCTTCGAGACCTTTCGAGAGAAGAAAATTGGATTTTTCAAAGTTTATGAGCAGCTGCTGAGACGAGAGTAATATTAAATTGACCGAAAAATAAATAAAAATGACGAAAACTAATCAAAAACGTGTTCGTTGCGAGACCCGTAAACAAATTTTCGGTCTGCGCCTTTAAAACTACAGTATCCTTCTAAAAAATAATTTTCCGAGGAATAAAGCCCAAAAATTTGTGATTTTCTTTGATTTTTAATGCTCGCAAAATGGTGAAAACAATTTGTTTTTAGCTAATAGCCATTTTTGCTCGCTATTAGCCTACGCGCCAAAATTTGTCCCACTAATCTTCTCTTGCAGATACATTGTCTACATTCACGAAGATGAGGTGTACGCGTTCGACAGAGACAATGAAGTTTTCGAAATTGACAATTTGGATTTTGTGTCCGTCAAAGGAATTCCGCTCAAAGATACTGTTGTGGACACGGAAGTGATTATCGATAGGGTAAGATTATTTTAAAAAAAAAGCAAAAAATTGGCGAAAAATACTCCCTGACAGAGGTTTGCAAACCAAACTCGGCAAAACACCTTCTAGAGACGACGTTGTGATGAAATGAAATAATATAATTACCAATTTTTTCAGTCCGAAGTCAACGGTGTGGTGCAAAATTGTGCGAGAATGTTGATCTACGACGTTATGCGATTCAATGTGAGCTTTTTTTTATTCGCACATCTAATTTTCCCGATTTTCCAGAACTTTAACGTCATGAAAGAGCCATTCTCGAAGCGATTCGAAATCATCAAAGCGGAAATCATTCGCGGTCGAGAGTTTGCGTTTCGCGACGGAAAGCTGAACAAGGAGAAGCAGATGATGTCGGTTCGACGAAAAGATTTCTATTTGCTCGAAGCCACGTACAAGTTGTTCCAAGATGATTTCAAGAAATGTGTTGGACACGAGATTGATGGGCTCATTTTCCAGCCAACGGACAGGGTAAATGACGGCCAAAACATGAATTATTGTTTCTTTTGATCTTTTTAGCCGTATGAAACTGGAACATGCGATACGGTGTTAAAGTGGAAACCTCCGTCTCACAATTCGGTGGATTTCAAGCTGAAAATTGAAAAGTGAGTGCGGAATTGCAAAAGGGGCGGGGCTTGTTCCTCATCCCTGTCTTACCCGAAAATTGCCTTTGCAGAGTGTGCAAGGAAGGAATGCTTCCGGAATGGCGTGGCCTGCTCTACGTTCAAAATCTACACGAACCGTTCGGATCGATGAAAGCGACGGCGACGTTGAAAAAATATGACAATAAAATCATTGAATGCACGCTTGACGTGGATAGCAGGGGTCGGGTAAGACATTACTCTATTAGGCGGGCATGCCGATCAAGGGCGGGACAAAAATTTTTTAAAAACAAAAAAAAATTATCAAAAAATCCAAAAAACTGACCTTTTTTCGCCTCTGCGGCTCTCTTTTGGAAAAATCGATATTTCGGTCACTTATTTCCCGAAATTTCAGGTTTTTGCGCAGTTTTTTGCCAATTTTCAAAGGCGCATTACATGAAAACTCTGTTTTTTCAGCCAATAGAGTGGAAATTCATGAGAGAACGAACGGATAAATCGCTGCCGAATGGAAAACGAACGGCTGATAATGTGCTGGAAACGATGACGAATCCAGTGACGGAAGAGAACCTTTTGGAGTGAGTTTTGAGCCAAGCTCCGCCCCTTTTGCAAGTGTCACACACTCGCAAAGGGGCGGAGCTTTAGGTGCCAAATAGCCGCCAATTAGACGCCAAATAGCCTCCAAATGGCTGCCAAATAGCTGCTAAATAGACGCCACATAGCTGCCAAATAGCCGCCAAATAGCTGCCAAATAGCTGCTAAATAGCCGCCAAATAGCTGCCAAATCGACGCCAGATAGCCGCCAAATAGTTGCCAAACAGATGCCAAATATCTACCAAATAGAAGGCAAGTAGCCGCCAAATAGCTGCCAAATAGTTGAGAAATAGATGCCAAATAGACGCCAAATAGCCGCCGAATAGTTGCCAAATAGACGTCAAATAGCCGCCAAATAGACGCGAAATAGTTGCCAAATAGATGCCAAATAGCTTCCAAATAGACGCCAAATAGCCGCCGAATAGTTGCCAAATAGCCGCCAAATAGACGCCAAATAGCCGCCTAATAGCTGCCAAATAGTTGCTAAATAGCCGCCAAATAGATGCCAAATAGCCGCCAGATATCTGCCAAAGAGTCGCAAAATAACTGCCAAATCGCCGCCAAATAGTTGAGAAATAGATGCCAAATAGACGCCAAATAGCCGCCGAATAGTTGCCAAATAGACGCCAAATAGCCGCCAAAGCGACGCCAAATAGCTGCCAAAAAGATGCCAAATAGCTGCCAAGTAGCCGCCAAGTAGCTGCCAAATAGACGCCACATAGCCGCCAAATAGACGCCAAATAGCTTCTAAATAGACGCCAAATAGCCGCCGAATAGTTGCCAAATAGATGCCAAATAGACGCCAAATAGCCGCCGAATAGCTGCCAAATAGACGCCAAATAGTTGCCAAATAGATGCCAAATAGCCGCCAAATAGACGCCAAGTAGCCGCCAAATAGACGCCAAATAGCCGCCAAATAGATGCCAAATAGCCGCCAAATAGCCGCCAAATAGACGCCAAGTAGCCGCCAAATAGACGCCAATTAGCCGCCAAATAGATGCCAAATAGACGCCAAATAGCTTCCAAATAGACGCCAAATAGACGCCAAATAGCCGCCAAATAGATGCCAAATAGACGCCAAATAGCTGCCAAGTAGACGCCAAATAGCTTCCAAATCGACGCCGAATAGCTGCCAAATAGCTTCCAAAAAGCCGCAACATAGCTGCCAAATAGTTGCCAAATAGACGCCAAATAGACGCCAAATAGCCGCCAAATAGTTGCCAAATAGCCGCCAAATAGTCGCCAAATAGCTGCCAAATCGACGCCAGATAGCCGCCAAATAGATGCCAAATAGACGCCAAGTAGACGCCAAATAGCTTCCAAATAGACGCCAAGTAGCCGCCAAATAGATGCCAAATAGCTTCCAAATAGCCGCCAGATATCTGCCAAATAGTCGCCAAATAGCTTCCAAATAGACGCCAAATATCTGCCAAATAGCTTCCAAATAGACGCCAAATAGATGCCAAATAGACGCCAAATAGACGCCAAATAGCTTCCAAATAGCCGCCAGATATCTGCCAAATAGTCGCCAAATAGCTTCCAAATAGACGCCAAATATCTGCCAAATAGCTTCCAAATAGACGCCAAATAGATGCCAAATAGACGCCAAATAGACGCCAAGTAGCTGCCAAATAGCCGCCAAATAGACGCCAAGTAGCTGCTAAATAGCCGCCAAATCGACGCCAGATAGCCGCCAAATAGCTGCCAAGTAGACGCCAAATAGACGCCAAATAGCTGCTAAATAGAAGCCAAATAGATGCCAAATAGACGCCGAATAGCTGCTAAATAGAAGCCAAATAGCCGCCAAAAAGCGCCCAGATAGCTGCCAAATAACTGCCAACTAGACGCCAAATAGCTGCGAGTTGAATAAGTGCCACACACTTGCAAAGGGGCGGAGCTTGTTCCCCAGCTTCGTGACAAGACCCTCACGAATGTAACGTTTTTTTTATTTCCAGATACATTGGCCATTGCGTTCGTGTACTTTCGCGGAAACGTCATCAGCATCCAAATCGTCAGAATCATCAGAATGGCGACGCGAAACGACCAAGAGTCTAACCATGTTTTTTCTGGCCAAAAAAAATTACAAAATCCTGTAAACTGATACGGTTCTTCTAAACAAAAATTCAACAATTTTTCTTTGTCTCAACACTTTTGCAATTGGCATTATTTACTGTGAAACTGTACTGTTTTTTTTTATTTCTTTTATATTTAAAATGTTTAATTTTTTCATTTTTTAATGGGGAATGGCACATGGAGGACGGAAAAACCGTATTTTGGAGGTGGAGGAGAAGTGGAAGAGGAAGCAAAGTAAAAAACGTATATAAATAATAATTACTCGTGCGACGGATCGACGTCTTCCAAATGAAAATGCAGGGTTATCGCATCAAAATCGTACTGATCAGTGTCGGCGACACGTGGCAATTGATTATTTCGAGCCTCTGTGTATCTGAAAATGTGGAAAAGTCAAAAAAGTAGGAAAAACTCAAACTCAAACTCACGCTGCGTACGACGGAAAAAGTTTTGTCCACAGCCTTGCCGTATTCTCGGCGGCCCACAGCGGCTCGAGCACCGAGAATCGAAAATTGCGCACCCGAATCGTGATGAACATGTTCACAATCAAATTCTGAAACTCTTCGTTCGTCGAAAAAATGCGATCGTCGTTGCGGTACAAATAGACGAGCGGCTCGGCGTGCTCTGGTCGCCACGGTGCCATGCCGAACGCGTATCGTGGCAGCCAATCGTACGTCTGACCACCAGTGTCCGAATATTCACTGAACGCCTCGCGGAATGCGTCGAATTCCACCGATTCTACCTGGGGAAAACAAAATTTGAACACGCGCGCTTTTGCCCGCAAAGTGCGTCAAGGTCAACATTGACTGACGCGTATCGCGTGACTTGGCGCGTTTGATAACACAAATTTTCGTTTTTTATTTTTCTTCGAAACTCGCCTTTTTTGAAGTCGTTCTCTCGAATTTTCTCTCGTTTTTCTCATTTTATCGATTAGAAAATTCAATTTCGGCAATTTTCAGGTAAAAATGCGCATTGAAAAGTGCTACTTCTGTTCCTCGCCTATATACCCGGGACACGGAATTCAGTTTGTCAGAAACGACAGCACAGTGAGTTTTTATTGATTTTTTGTCTTACATTGTTATTGCGAAGTAAATACGACTAGCGAAAACCGCTTTATTTCAAAAAAAAATGTTGGTAATTTATTGATTTTTCTATTTTTTTGCGATTAAGACGTTGAACTTTCATTCAATACAAAATAGGTGGATGCTCTACTTGTCAGGGATTTTATGTCGTGAATATGGCCACACGGGTGCTGGCGACTTCACGTCAATGAGGTCGCGACACGTGGCAAAACTGGTTTTGGATATGGGGTTAATCTCGGAACCAGCAAAAAATTAAGCGAAAATTCCGAGAATGCTCCGATCGATTTGAAACTTTGGGAAATTATTTAAAAGGCTCCCCGACGATTCGCAACCCGACGCTTCGAAACCGCGTCATTCCGCCACTCACGTAGATTTCAAACCGCGACATTTCGAAACACAGCAGTTCCAAACCGCGACAAACAGAATTTACGCGCTCTTGATACCCGTCAATTTGCAACCCGATATCACGCAACCCGTTATTTCGAAAATTGGCTGTATAAATATCGACATGAGTGGCGAAATGACGCGGTTTCGAAGCGTCGGGTTGCGAATCGTCGGGGAGCCATTTAAAAAATACTCCCAGTCATTCACTGAAAATTTCAGACCAAAATATCGATTTTGAAAATTTTGAGAAATAAAAATCAATATTTCGGTCTGAAATTTTCAGGGAATGTCCGGGAGTATTTTTAAATGATCTCTCAAAGTTTCAGACCGGTCGGAGCATTCTCCGAATTTTCTATTAATTTTTTGCTGGTTTTTTCTATTTTTTGCTTTTTTTGCTGGTTCCGTGATGCCCTGCCATTTCGAAACTTTGTGAATTTTCGCGGCATGATAGTGGATTTAAATTATCAAAACAATCAAAAAAACACCACTACGCGAAAATACCAAAACATTTCAAAACGTCCCAGATCCGAATTTGGGTGCCACATGCATTTAGCATAAGCTCCGAAATTGAAATCGAAATGATGGCTAATAGCCAAATTTGGACAAAAACTGCTCAAATCTAGCTCCCCCCCATCAAATTTTCCATGTTTAGATATTCAAATTCTGCCGCTCAAGATGTAACAAACTGTTCAAAAAGAAGAAGAACCCGAGAAAGCTCCGTTTCACCAAAGCGTCGCGTCGTGCTCGCGGAAAGGAGCTCATCAACGACGCCACACAGCTTCTGGAGCAGCGCCGAGACGAGCCGGTCAAGTACGAGCGGGCTCTATTCCAGAAGACTGTCGACGCTGCCAAAACGATTGCCACGTTGAAGACGAAGAGGTACTTTATTTCATTGTTTTTTCATGTAGCTAACGTCTGTCAATTCCAGGTACGGAAACCTGATCCGAAAACGTCTCCAACCCGGAAAGATTGTGCAGAAGAAGGGATTGTTGGCAAAGGTGGACAAAAAGATGCATCTTATTCGTGCGCCAGTCGCCAACAAAGATGGCGTCAAAACACGCTCGGCCGAGAAGACGAAGAAGGCGAACGCCGAAGCGATGGAGACCAACTGATATGTTGCTATCGACAAGTATTTCACTTTTTTTGTTTCTCCCCAATTTTTGTTTTAAATTTTGTTACTTGTTATTTGTTGCTTCCTCTTCTCTTCACCAACACAAACATTTTGTAAATACACTCGGATTTACGAATTTTTAAACATTTCCACAATGTCGTTGCTTTCGTTTCCGACCGAAAGAATTTCGCTTCCCATCACTGATAACAATTTCAACGAAACCGCTGATGATTCGGAAACAAATACATGTTACGTCATGGTGGCGACACGCTGTAAAAAAGTTACCTGAGTCGACAAATCGTCGCGAACTTGATCGCGGAGCACAATGACATAGTCGGGGAGCAGATTGCGTTCCGCGCGGAAATCCTCGATTATCCAGTGCGCGACGCGGCGAATCACGGACGGTTCCACGTGAGGTGACGGCGCTTTTTGAAAGTGGAAATATTCGATAAAGTGGTCGGGGCACGAGGTTCCGTTGAATGTGAACTGTAATAATTTTCACTGAAATCTTCAAATTTGACTACGGTATTTAAAGGAACATTTGCAAAAATGTCGGTTTGGTCTCGTGTGGAAAACAGTATTCGCGCGGCGATATTTTTGGGCCTAAAAATGTTTTTACAATTCTAATTCGAATTTTTCTTGTTTTATTTAAATTTGCACTTGGTGTTTGCGTATAAATTTACGAAGCTCCGCCCACTGCTCTGCTCTTTTTTGTATGATTTTCGCTAAATATAATTTCTGCCGATTTTTCTCCTTTTTTATTTAACAATTTGTTTTAGATATCTATAGATTGATAAAGGTCGCGTTCGAATGGAAGCTAATTGGATCAAATATCTCAAATTCAAACAAAAAGGAAAACAATTCTGGATGATGCAAAAATGTTCAATTTTCGTCGATTCGTGGTAAATCTTTTTCCCTATTTTTTGCTAATTGATTATTGATTTTTTTTTTAGATTGCTAAATTTACCACGAGGAGAGTGGGCGGAGCTTCGTAAATCCACTACCGGTACGCAAACACCAAAACGACGATAATTATACCGCACAATTTTCGGAGTTTTACAATGGAAAAATTCCCTCTATTTTTCAAAAAAAAAAAACTTTAAAATTCGTGTATGGGTTACCTTTTTTTGACAAGCCTACTGCGCAAAAAATAAAGAAATAAGAATTTTCTCAAAAAATGTGAGTGAGTGAGCAAATAGTTTAATATTTTCGTTTTCTTTGATATCAGTTCTACGAACATGGGCGGAGCCAGGTCTCGAATTTAATTATGAAAACTTCGACTTTTTCTTGAAAAATCATAAATTTCGGCAAGAGTGAAGATCAACTCCCCACCGATGGAAGAACAACCCCACACCAAAAATAACAACTCCCCACCAAAAAAACATGTAACACGGAAAGTTCACGTAAAAAAGATAGGTGTGTATACGCATGACCGAAAATGTGGAAGACTTAGCGGTGCCGCGCCACGTGTCAGTCTCCTTCCTGCGCTACTCAAGCAATGTCAATGCTCAATCGAGGAGACGGAATCGAAGTGCAAAAAAAAAAACAAAAAATTCACACAACTGAAATTTTCAGTTCCCCACATAGTTTCCATTGTCTTGGTCGCCATAACTTAATTCGGGATAAAACCAATGTGAATTTTTGGGTGGGGAGTTAAAGTTCCAAAGTGGGGGGCCAATATTCTATTGGTGTGGGGTCAATGTTCACAAGCACCTCCTGTGAACATGTTCCCCCCAAAATCAACAGTGGGGAGCTGTTATTCATGAACTTCCACTCCCCAAAGAGGTAAAATAGCCCCCCGGAAAATATAGTGTACATGAGCTCCCCGAAAAAAAATAAAAAAATTTTCAACAATGTGGGGAGTCAAACTCCCTTTTTGGGGAGCTATATTCGACGTGTGGGGAGCCATATGTGGGTGGGGGGCTTATGTTTCACATTTCACACTGATGATAACTGCTTTTGTTGTGTTTTCAATCGAGTTGAATCATGAAAACATAAGTCTGCATTCGCCGTTCTGTCTGCGTCTCTCAAATAGCACTGTGATTGCGTGGTCGCGCGCAAATAAGTGGGCGGGGTTTCATTTTTTGATGATGCAATTCGATTGAAGACACAATCATTTCTAGAAATGTTATAAAATGCCTAAAGAGTACAGAAAAATATGGCGAAAATGCAAAGATTGGTATGAAAATGTGGAAGTTAAATAGTGTCAAAACTGCTCCCGAATATTATTTCTCTTTGCATCATTCTCCAAAGTTTCGTGCTAATCTCCTCATTTCCGTCTTAATTTTTACAGTCGAAAACCCCTGATAACCCACCACCACTGTGCTCGGATTATTGAAAACTCCTGGCGTATTCGGATCGACCGTGCCTTGAATCATGGTGTATCCGATGAACAGCGTATTTGTGTTTGATCCGCGCAATAGGCGCCTGCAAATGGATATGGGTATTATTATTATGTGTTACGACGCTCCGATGTTCCGCAGGATCTGTGAAACATCGGAGCGTCAAACTTACATGTACTGATGTGCAGCATTTCGTGGCTCCACATGCGGTCTTCGTCGACGTTCGGCCATCTGTAAATTTTCATTTTTTTTGTTGGAAAATTTGCATAATTTTTGGTTTCATTCCCTTCTCCAGATTACGGTACACTCTCACACACTTTCGCGGCGAGACCCATTAACCTGTATAGCGCGTGGGGGGTGGGTAGGAAGTGACAACAGATAAGAGATAAAAATAGGAGAGCGGTGGAATTTCGTTGAAATGCAGAGAAATACGTAGATTTGAGAACGGTGGCGTGGCGTGGTTTGGCGCGGGCCGTCGTGGAGCGTGCGTCGTTTACATGTACGAAGCGATCGCCTGGCGATGAGGGGGGCAAAAGTGTTATCAATTTATCACAACCACGTCATCCACACACACACGATTTGTAGAATAGAATAAATGGTAGGAAGAGGAACGGGACGGATATCAATCAAACAAACCACATGCTTGTTTTAAACGGCGAGGCGCTGAGAAAAATAGACGTTTCTTGATTTTCTCTGCGCTCTCCGATGGCGCGCGGTCAGCGGTAGATCAAAAACATTTTTTTTCGCCTGTTTTATGAATATTTATCGTCGTTTTATTTAAACTGGCACTGGCTAAGCTTCGCCCACTGCCCTGATTTGTTTTTTAAAATGATTTTCGCCTAAATTATTGATTTTCAGTAGATTGATAATATCGTGTTCGAATTGAAGAGAATTGTCGGATGATGCAAAAAAAGATTTGTCGGATCTCCCATATTCGTCGATTTGTGGTCATTTTTATTTTTAACGTTTTCCAAAAATTGAGCATAGATTTTCCTGTTTTCTCGAATTTTTCTTCCATTTTAAAGCGATATTTATCGTAAATCGATATGTTTTTTCTTTAAAAAAACAGCAAAACCCGGAAATTTGTATAATAATTAAAGCTTTGAAAAGTGGTGAAAAATCACCAAAAAACCACGAAATAATGCCAAAAAAACCAGGAAAAACAACAAAACTTTCCGAAAAACCCCTAAAAAAGCTGAAAACCCACGAAAAAACACTGAAAAAACCACCAAAAAATAACAAAACTTTTCGAAAAACCTCTAAAAACGCTGAAAAAGCACCAAAAACCACGAAAAAACGACAAAACTTCTCGAAAACTCCCAGAAATCGATGAAAAATCACGAAAAAATGACACAACTTTTCGATAAACCCCTAAAAATGCTGAAAAATCACCGAAAATGCCCGAAAAACCCCAAAAATCCCGTGAAAACACTGAAAACCCACGAAAAAACTACAAAATTTTTCGGAAGGACCCCTAAAATCGCTTAAAAACGCTGAAAACCCATGAAAAAACAGCAAAATTTTCCGAAAACCCTCAAAAATCGATGAAAAATCACCGAAAAACAGCAAAATTTTCCGAAAAACCCCTAAAACGCTGATAAATCAACAAAAAATATGAAAAATTCAAAGGCGCATGTCACAATTTTCACCGGTGGGTCTCGCCGTGAAAAAAAATGAATTACTGTACTCTTGTTTCTTTTTTGTTTTTATTTTACGACGATTTAGTGCCATTTTTACTGTTTTTTTTTGTTTTCAAGCTCATAATTCTGCCGAAATAATTGTGAAAAACCGGCAAAATGCCTAAAAAAGAAAAACGAACAATCTGTGCGCTACGCCACACTAACCCACATTAAATATTATTATTTTCTAAGGAGGGGGGATAAGCGTCGAAATGAGTGAACCAAAAGGGGGGAAAATGGGCGGAGCCAACTGCGACATTTTTTCTAAAATAGTTTTGTGTTCCGCAGTGGGGGAAAGCGGAAGGACACGTGCACTCAAAAAGCTAAAATACGCGCATTTCTCACTAACACACCGTGCGCCGCTTGCTTCCGCTACAAGTCCGCAAACTCCGCCCCCTCTATTTTTTCTTTTCGCTGCATTTTGCATCTTTGCCTTCCGTGATAAACGTGCGATCATTAAAGATCGACCGGGCGCGCTGACTGACCGTTTTAATCGTTTCGACGGCGTGGGAGAAATTATGTGGGGTGATAATGTTGATGAAATGTGATTATGAGTTATTTGAAGAGAATAGAGAATTGTTTCCCGAAAAAAAAAGTGTCACGTGGTCTGATTGATAACGTGTACGGACGAGCGAGCGGTGCAAGAAAAACTAAAGATCATAAGCCACGCCCATTGCTCTTTGACCTGTGATATGAAGTGCATGAAAATAGAGAGCGAAAGAAATAGAGAGTGGCGTGTCACGACGACGAAATGCTCCAAAAAGGGAAAGGGCCCGCCCCTTTTTCGCACGTGTTTCTTTCATTTTGTTGTTTTCAAATTTTTCGGAAAAATTGAACGGAAGCAGAACCCACAAACCTTCTTTGCATTGGCCTCGACAAAATTGTCCCTCTTTGCTCAAAGACTCTTCTCCGTCGTGAGATCTGCTCACCTTTGTCCAAAAACAACATTTGAATTACCGCGCAATTCTCGCGTCGCTGCGAGACCCGCGATTACGGTGGAGTGCGTGTGTGCCCCGCGCGCTGCGTGTGTGCCCGCGCTCAGCGTGCCCACCAAAATTAATGACGCAGTTTCGGCAGTTTCGCGCGTTTTCAAGGTCCGCTGACATATCTTTTTTTTTTGCTACGTGCCATCACCTATTTATAGCCATGATTTGGCGAGTTACCGCAGGTAATTTATTGATTTTTCCCTTCTCGCACGCTCTTTCGAGTTCAATACCCTTTTCTTCGGGTAAAATTTTCACTTTATTCTTTCTCTCCATTTTCCGCTCATGCTCTTGTAGTTTAGCAGTTAGATAAAGCCGTTTTTATAATGGATTCGTGACGGAGTGACATTTCACGTGAAATGAGGAGACAAAAAATCTCTTCATTTCTTCAGTTATTTCTTCATTTTTTCGAATAAAAACGTGAAAATAAATTGTCACTCCGCCACGAATCCATTATAGTAAGAATCGTTAGTATAAACAAGCCTGGCTGCATCAAAAGCTACTTTTGATTCCTTTTCATTTCTAAAATTTTTTTTTCTTCACATTATTTTAAATTTATTTTTCATTCATTTCTTGCGTGTGCCCTGTGGCGCAGGCGGGTAAACGCTTGCCCGGTAAGCTACAGACCGGAGTTCGAGTTTTTGTGTTGGTGTCGGGCGCTCAGTTCGCTTCCGCCATGCAGTTTGGAAACAGACACACCAAGAAACTCAGTTACAGACCCAAACGGAATTTTATATATAAGGATGATATTTTAACACGATTGACCACTCGTTAATTAGACATTAAGACACGCAAAAGTTCGATTTATTTACAAAAAACAACAAGGTTCAAATGGTTCCAATATGAATATCTTCGTTGTTCTTGATATAGGACATGATGCAGTTGTACACCAAAGAGACACAGTTCACGTAAATGATTCGATAGGCGGCCGGTACGAAATAAAAGTTGATGAGCTGAGTTGGCGGCCAAATTGAGAAATCCACCTGTGAACAAGAGCCGTTATTGATTTTTTTTTTTAATTATTTTTATTTAAATCGTCGTTGTTACATCTTTTGCCTTTTCTATTTTGGTATTTATTTATGTAAATATGTTTTGTCTGCGTCTCTTCACTGTGTTTTCGTGGTCGCGAACGATTGAAAACACAATATTTGGCTCTCGAACGTTTCGAAAGTAGACATTTCGAAAGTGTGACGCTTCGAAAGTGGACTTTTCGAAGGTTTTTCTGGGTTTTGTCGACGCGGTGTTTCACACAATCATTATAAAAAACTTTTTAAGGAAATTTCCTCAAACACCGCGTCGACAAAACCCAGAAAAACCTTCGAAACGTCGCACTTTCGAAACGTCACACTTTTGAAATGTCTACTTTCGAAACGTTCGAGAGCCCAATATTTAACTTTTAAAAAAGATTGCAGCTTTGCTCAAGACGTTGGTTCCAAAGATTTGGGAGATCGACTCGAACGACTTACCTTCCAGATGTGCCACACCTTTCTGCGGTATTCGGATAGCGCCGATCGTACACTTTGTCCCTCGTAAAGTGCTCCAACTGTAATCAAACCATTTCGAGTCTAATTGTGCTGTCATGTATATAACTAACCTGTAATAAAAAGGCACGAGAAAAACGGAATGGACGCGGTGTCCCAAAACAGTTTCTTCAACACCTGGCTATTTTTGCCGCCTTTAAACTTTCGAGAGTCTAAAATTTTGTAAAAACCGTGAAGCGTGGGAGCCGTGACCAATCCAATCGCCGCCATCCTGCACGTCCTGCGCCAATCCCATCCGTTTCGCTCCACGTCTCCGTTTATGTGCTGTTGAAGCAGATCCGCCGTTCCGATCTGTACCACACTCGTCGACACGTTTGACAGCAAAAGGTGGCGGGAGAAGAAGGATCGGATGGGATTCTGGCCACAGAAAAATGTCAGAAAATGAATTATTGCGTAGTCTTGTTGTGCTTTCAATCGAGTTGCGACATGGGAAATGGAAGTTTGAAGACCGCAACGCAACTTGATTGAAAGGACAAATTTGACATTTCTTATGCATCCGTTACGTAGCGAGACAGACAGCGTATCAAGTTATGCGTCAGCAATCACCGGGGCTCACCACGATTCAGCTCTTGGCGTTTTGCTGGCGCACGAGTCGCTACGTCACGAATCCATAATACCAGCATGAGTTGTAAACGTTGTAAAACTTGTTTTTTAAAAATAGAAATGATTATTGTTTTAATTTTTGGAAATCTTTATTTACAAATGTTTATTTAATTGCAAGAAATAAAAAGAATAACACGTTTTTCAATAAAAATGCCACGGAGAATACTCCGGTTTTTTGGGGGCCCGTTTGGGCGCGTTCTCTCACTCCGGCCTCATTTTTTCCGGTATCGCTCGGTGTGTAGTAGGTAGTGCCATGGACTTATTGATTGATTTATTGAGCGGCCCATAGCCGAGAGTTGTTTTGTTTATTTTTGGCGATAAATTCGGCTGTGCCGTGCCTTTCGTCTTGTCTTTATTTAGTTCTCATTATTATATAGAATTGCCGTTTCGGAGGGAGTACTACGGTATAGAAATCGCGCGGAATAAAACCAATTGACGCAGAACAGCGCGAACAACTCGTGCAGTGGTTTTTTCAGTATATCTCCATTTCAGCCGGTTCTATTCCGTGTGAGTTCTATACCATAGTACCACCGTTGCGGAATAGAATATTATGAACCTATTCATAGGAGGAAAAAAAAGGTTTTTTTTTTCTATTCATAGATGTCAAAAAATGTCAAACAATGTTATGGGGTTATTCATTTCATGCATTTTGCATTTTTTTGTCAAGTTTTCCTTATTCATTTCATGCAGAAAACGACATTTTCTGCAGCAGAAAACTGCATTTCGTCGAACTGCAAATTGCAGAAAACTGCATTTCGTCGGACTGCAAAATGCACTTTTTGTCATTTTCTGCAAGAAATGAATAACACCATCATTTTTCTTGCATTTTCGCGTGTTGTTCATGACAAAAAGTGCATTTTGCAGTTCGACGAAATGCAGTTTTCTGCCGCAGAAAATGTCGTTTTCCGCATGAAATGAATAAGGAAAATTTGACAAAAAATGCAAAATGCATGAAATGAATAACCCCATTAAAAACGTTAAAAAATGTCAAAAAACAAATCCTATGAATAGGTCCATTATGGACCTATTCATAGGAGAAAAAAAAAACAAAAAAAAACGTTTTTTTTCCTATTCATATACTTGGCGAATGCATCATCAGCCTCGCTCTACCGCACTTATCAATTTTCAACAGTGTAGTGCGCCTTTTTTGAAGCGAAACAACAAATTTTAACTGCAACTCGTGGCGGATACGTCATTTTCCGTTGAAAAAAGAAATACAACTAGAATTCGAGTTAATATTGCAAGTGCCACACGGTTTTACAAGAATTTTGCAGTAGAGCGAGGTTGATGATGTATTCGCCGACTATAGATGTAAAAAACGACAAACAATGTCGAAAAACGAATGGTAAACAAGTGTTTTTTGACCATGATAGACCATTGATAGAGAGGAGGCGCAGAAAAGGGGCGGAGTTTGCATGAACTAGTAAACAATTCCGTTCCCACGGGGTTGTAAACATCTCTGTGCCTCCTCACTATCAATGGTCTATCATGGTCAATAAACACTTGTTTACCATTCGTTTTTCGACATTGTTTGTCGTTTTTTTACATCTATGAATAGGAAAAAAAACGTTTTTTTTTTGCCTTTTTTCTCCTATGAATAGGTCCATTAGAAAAAAAAGACAAAAAACACGTTTCGAAGTTATTGTGTTTTCAATCGACTTGCGACATGAGAACGCGAGACTCCGCCCACTTATTTGTGCGCTACCTGTCTGAATATCACTGTGTTCGCGTGGTCGCGCACAAAAAAGTGGGCGGAGTCACGCGTTCTCATGTCGCAAGTCGATTGAAAACACAATACACGTATGGAATTTTGAGGGAAAATCATGCAATACGTCTGTTCTTGAAGGCGCTCGTTTTGTAGCAAAGTTTTTGCGTGATATTTTCCCAGTCGATGTTTCCTTCGTCCGTCTTTGGAAGATCAGTGCTCAGACGTCTGAAATTTGAATGAAAAATAAATATTGAAACAGTGGTTTTGCCTTACTTCTTATACACGCCAAACAGATCGGCTCCTCTCTTCGCGTACGCGTCGGCGGCGAACAGAGTGTCCGGAATGGAGATGATTGAGGTGGACGATTGATGTGCACAACAGAGCACTGCCATCAGATGCACGAGCTCCGCATTGCTCTTGAACACGTTGTCGTTGTGCAGCACGTTGAGCACGATGGGTTGGGCTGTGCCGGGGTACTTGCCGCGTTTGACCGGATTGTGAGCAACGAATATCACTTCGTTGCCATTTTTGCGCACAACTCCTTCGTCGACAGCGGTCAGCGGAGGCACGTTGCAGATTTCACCTTTAAATAGGGCGTTTTTCGGTTTTCGGTTTTAAAATAATTTTTCTCAGTGCGGGTATTATTGTTTTATTTAAGTTGTCGCGCGGTGTTTGCGTACTATTGAGGAATCAGCTAGGAGGTGAGTCGGTGACCTCAATTCCCCGCAACTCCCGGGTCCGAGGGAGAAAAGAACGCAACATAGCAAAGGATAAGCGGTGTGAAAAACAGATGTTCGAAATAAAGAAAATATATTGACAAAATTTAAGGAAAATGTTTATTTTTTTTTTTTCGACGGACCTTGAAAGCGAGCAATGGAAAACAAAAAACGTGCGCGCGACAGCGACACCCTCGGGCGAAACTGTCGAAATTAAATAAGTCATGAATCTCGGGCACGCTACGCGCGGGCACACACGCACGCCACCGTGAGTGCGGGTCTCGCAGCGACCGCGAGAGTTGCGCGGTAATTCAAATGTAGTTTTTGTCAAAGGTGATCAGATTTTACGGCCGAGAGGGTTTTTAACCAAAGAGAAGGAATTTATTGATGGAAAAAGGGGTTACCGAAGGGTTTTGCGTGGCTGAGAGGAGAAATTGTCTCGAATGGGGAAATTTCGCTGTTTTTTCGGGGCAGAATCCACGACACGTGCTCGCGTTGCGGCCCGACGCAACCGCAGCGCGTGGGCGTAGGCATAAAAAGGCATAAAATAAAGAATAAAGAAGTGCAAAAAAAAAGGCAAACATTTTTAAGGGTGTAGCCTAATTCACTCAAGAGGTCGTTTTTTTCGACAATATTCGACAAAAAACGATTTTGGAAATTCTCAAGCCACTTACCATTTTCTTGCTTGAAAAGCCGATTCGCATGCTTCTTAGTCACTACCACCATTGCCACGGTCAGCTTTCTGTTCCCCACAAACTTTTTGATACCGCGCATGATCGCCGGCAGCTCCTCCTCTCTCGCCATTTTATACTGACCCTCTGAGACGCCATCTCGAAGGATCACCACGTTATCCGGCCCTTTTCCTCTCGCTTCATAGTATTGTTTGATGATTTGGTAGGCGCGTGTCTCTAAAATTGAGTCGGCAACCTTCTCGTGTCGAGTGTCTTGGAAGTGAAAGTCGCCAATTATCATTTCGGGGTTTTTGGCTCCGTTGAAGCCGAATCCGACGGTGCTTGGCTCGTCACACTCCTCGTCCTTTTTGTAGGCCTTTTGACCGGAGGAGTGACAAACGTCGTAGGAGATGATGAGTGTGTTGGAAGTTGGTCCCCACAGATGGCGGCTGGAATACAGACGGACGCGTTAGTTTTATTTTACATATATTTTAGGCCACAGTCAATTTTTTACTATTATGAATTCGTGACGTAGCGAGACAGCGTGTCAATTTATGCGTCAGCAAATGTTGTGTCTCGCCACGATTCAGCTCTTGGCGGCGTGAGAGGAAACAATTTTTTGCCATTTTTTTTTTCATTTTACCGGGGCACAACTTGCAGCAAAAGGCAGCGTAAAAAGTGGGCGGGATCAAGTTGCAAATGTCTGGCACGGATTTTCAAATGGCTTCATTTTCGAATAATGTGACACGGCGTTTTTCTCACTACCAGCAACGGTGTTTTCCAGGTCACGGTCATGTCGTACTGGCGACCAAACGCTGATTTTTCCGGTTTTCTCAATTAAATTTTCCACATTTTATGTACCTTTTTATAGCGAAAAAACGTTTCATTATGGGCCATAATTGATGGCTGAAAAAACTGGGGGCCG
The DNA here is from genome assembly GCA_963572235.1 of Caenorhabditis japonica. Lineage (NCBI taxonomy): Eukaryota > Metazoa > Nematoda > Chromadorea > Rhabditida > Rhabditidae > Caenorhabditis > Caenorhabditis japonica. The sequence goes on along the minus strand of OY754342.1, from coordinate 24,583,360 downwards.
AGGATTCGCCCCTTTCTCCGCCCACTTTTCACGGTGATTGGTGGTTGTTTCGTGAGTAAATTTTCTGGCTGAGGCTACCCCGAATCAGAACTTCCCCGAATCAGAACCGTGTCCTGAATCAGAACTGTTCGTATCAGAACTGTCATAAATCAGAACTGTCCGGAATCAGAACTGTCCCAAATCAGAACTACGATCAGAACTGATACGAATAGTTCTGCTTCGGGACAGTTCTGATACGAACAGTTCTGCTTCGGGACAGTTCTGATAAAGAACAGTTCTTATACAGGACAGTTCTGATACGAACAGTTCTGATTCAGGACACGGTTCTGATTCGGGGTAGCCTCATGGAGGAAATTTTCAAAAATACACTCGGTTTTGAAATGTCTGGTTTTGAAATGACTGGTTTTGAAACGTCGCGGAGCCAATTTTCTACAGCAGGTAGTGAGAAAAACCTCGTTACGTCACGAATCCATAATACCGGATTATTTTTACACACCATTCTGTGCTTTCTGTGCACCTTTTTTATTTTTTGGGCCTCATTTGGATGCGTTGCGTGTGTGCGTCCGGGCGCGTTTACTCACTCCCTCCTCAGACCCCAGTGTTTTTTCGATGAAATAAAAAAAAAATCACATTTATAAAACATAACGGCACAATTAAATTAAATGGCGGCAAGAAAAGTGCATAAAAAAATTTCAAAATTAGCAAAAATGTGTTAAAACCACCAAGATTGGAATGGCGTGATGATTGAGGATTTAGAGCTGAAAATCAAAATGTGATATCTGGAAAAGTGGGAATAGTGGGGGATTTACGAATTGCACAAATAATTTTTTTTTTCTGATTTTTGCCAAATCGGGGAGTACACGAAGACGAGGTTTCCTAGGCCGAAAATTGTCATTTCTTCATTTTTTCACATTTTTTTTTGATAAATTATTTACAGATCGGCCAAAATTTCGGCAGGTAAGCGGGAATTCTGGCTGTCGGTTTTCTAGGCCACGACTTCGTGTTCTTTTCGTCATAAAAAATCAGAGAAATTTTTTTGTGCAATCCATTTTGATATGGTATTCATGAGTTTAAGCCCCTAACGTCTCTTTGAAACCCTGGCAAAACTGGGGAATAAGCCCCGCCTCTTTGCAAGTCTGGGGCACGGTTTTGTCAGAGAAATTTCTCTTTTCAAATTGAAAACTTACATTCTTAACATATTCTGCATAGGAGGCACGGACATTTTCTCTGACCATTTTGGCGCGTCGTAGATCATATTCGGCGCGACGAACATCCTCATCCGCATCGCCTGTAATTAACGTTTCAAAATTGACCAGACGGCAGAATAGAACTCTTGGTGCGATGGAGCGCGTTTGCACTATTCTGTCGAACCCCCGGAAAATTATGCAAGTCTGCGGCACGGTTTTTCCTGTGCAAAACTCGGCTCTGGGACGTTTCAAAACCTGCCATTTCGAAACTGGGACTTTTCGAAACTTTTGTGCATTTTTTTCGGAATTTTTTCGAAACGTCCCAGAGCCCAAAATTCATGCCACAGTGGGAGTTCTCCCGGGTTTTGTCAACGAACCAAGTCTCAACTCCCACTCTCCCATCCCCTTGTTTTTGCTCTTTTGGTGGTGCGGACTCGGCGCTCGGTCATCGTCGAACGATCCACGTCTTTCGTCATTTCTCACATCTCTTCTCCGATAATCTCGGACCGGGTGGTCTTCCCTTCGCGATTCTCGTGAAGGCGTTCGACTCATCGGCTCGTTCGGCTGACGATAGTCCATGTGAGAGCGACGTGGCACTCTGAATCCTTCCGCGGAATGTACTGATTGACGATCCGGGCTGTGCGGATGGTTGTCTCGGACCAGATCGTTCCATCCGCCTCGCTTTCCGCCACGTCCACCAGATCCGACACCTCCACGTTTCGGACCACCGCGACCATTTCTTGGGTATGGTACCATTGACATTGTGTTTTTCCTATGAATAGAAATGTCGAAAAATGCAAAAAATTGGGGGAAATTCAAAAAATGACGGTACCGTAAAATTTTTCGGGCGGAGCAGGGGCGGGACCAAAAAATGCGTTTTTTTTCGGTTTTTTTTTGTTGTAAAGCCGTGGAGACGAAAAAAAGGCTTTAGGACGTTTCGAAACTTTTTTTAATTTTTGGCAGCGTTTTTCGCCAATTAATACCACAACACACGCGCATTACACGGTGTCCAGGATTTGAAAAGTGGGCGGAGCCGAGCAAACGCGCCCACTGGATTTTTTCGCGCGAAATTCAAATTTTGACGCATTTTTTCATATTTTTCGGGAAAAAAGCATAAATTCTTATTTTTTTTCCCACATGTGCTCCAACTGAATTATAGCTGAGGTCTTTAGAACTTTTTTAAGCCGAAGAACGTCGAATTTGGTTCAGCCACCATTTCGAAATATTCGAAAATCGTAGTTTGGGCAATTTAATGGTATTAAAAATACAATACATACATTTTACAAAGAAAAACAAGTTTTATTGAAAGAAAAATAATAAAATCAATAAAAAAATGCGAGAGTCGAAAAATGCGCAAGCACCGAAAGTGCGCCTTGCAAGTTTGCTGGCGCACCAGCAAATTAGGCACCGCCCACATTTCAAATCCTGGACACCGCGCATTAGGTTTTTATTTTAAAAAAAAAAGCCGCAAAAATGCACAAGTTTCGAAAAATCCCAGAGCCAAAAAAAAAAACCGAGTTTGGACAAAAAATTAGTCGGAATATGCTCCAAATGGACAAAGAGCTCTAATTTTCATTTAAAACTTGGAAAATTTCCATTTAATTGACAGAATTACGCCGTTTTTTGAATTTTTTGATAACAAAAAAATTGTTTTTGTCCCACCCTTGGGGCGGAGCCATAAACCTAGCCTGCTTTTTCTGGGAGTTTTTGTGGAACCATGACAAATTCAGACAAATTATTGGTGCCACGTGATCAAAAAGTCTCGATATTTCGCAATTTAGGTTTTAAAAAATTGAGGAAAAAACAATTTTTTGTTGACAAAACCAATAAAATCTGCATAAAATAAAAATTACGGCTCTGGGACGTTTCGAAACAAGACATTTGGAAACTGGGACGATTCAAAACTTTAGTGCATTTTTAGCGCTAAATTTTCTGGAAATTTTTTGAAAAATTGCACTAGGTTTCGAAACGTCCCAGTGCCACAATTACAGTATATTGTGTTTTCAATCGAGTTGCGACATCAAAACGTGAAACTCGGATCCGCCCACTTTTTTCACGCAAAAAGTGGTCGGGAAAAAAGAAAGAAAAAATATTTACAAATTAAAAAAAACAAACACAAAATATCAACTTCGACCGGACGGTAAAAAAATTTGATCAACCAATTTCCAAAACTCTTTATTCAGTTTTTAAAAATCTCAATTTGCATAATGTTTCATACCGAATAAAGAGTGACGAAATGAGATGGGTGGAGAAGAGAAGAATATAAAGTAAATAAATAATTAAAGTGATGTTAGATTATCAAATTGATCAAACTAAAAAATGGGCGGGACGGGCGGATGAGGAATGATGATGCGAAATGGAACAAAAAAAAAACGGACAATGAGACAAAAGACAGATCTTGTGCTGAAAACACATTTGACATTACCACACCGGTCGACGGCCAGCATCATTCAGGAATCGGTTGGTCTGTCGAGTAGAAATGAGATCGAAATGAATGCATCGGAGCAAAACGTTTCAGCGAGAAAAAAAAAATGATAGAGGGTATATTGTATTATGAATTAGGGGGATCTTCCGCGATGGTGAAGACGGTATGGATCGAATTTCGGATGCGTGTTCGCAGCAGGCGCCTCGTTCAGGATTATTGTCTTTAAATTAACAACTTTTCAATTTCAAATGCTTTTTTCCGGAAAATCACCAAAAACACCTTCAAAGTCCTATGATCCCCTGACAAAGGCCGACAAACCCTTTGGCTTTCTCGGAAATTTCGTTTTTCTGAATATTCCGCCGAAATTTCGGGAATCGGAAGACAGACGAGACTATTCCAATTCCGGCAAAATTCCGATTCCGATCATTTGTTTTTTTTTTCGGAGAATGTGAACCAACTTTCCGGCTCTCGGACGTTTTTCAAATACAACTTTTTATTTCAAAAAAACGGGAAGGCAATTCCAAAAAATGCAGAAACATTTTTCGAAAAGTTAGAAAGCCGATTTTTCGATATATTGTGAAAACAAAAAAATTGCAACGCGGTGTTTGCGTACTTTTAAAATTCAAACGAATTCCTACCTGAATGACCCATTCCGAAGTGACCGCGTCGGCTCCAATTGATTTCGCATACTCGAGAACTTCGTCTCGGAACGTTCCATCAACGAGAACAACGTCAAACTTGATTTCCGATTCTTCTAGCTTCTCCCAATCGCACTCAAGAACAGTGGCACCTAGTGCTTGAAGCATCGGACTCCAGATTTCTGCAAAAGTGCCTCCTGGTCCAGCCTGAGTGATCTCACGAGTCGTCAGAATCGAGTGAACGAAAATGGTTTTTCCAGCAAGCAACTTTGAAGGGTCAGACGGCCTAAAAGAATGGAATTTCGTAATTTTTTACCGTTTTAAATAATTGATAAAATCCCAACTTACGCTGGCATTACTTCCTCGTTAAAAAGCGACGATCCGGCTGGAAGAAGAAAGTCCGTGTGATCGACAATCTCACCCTTCTCGGCACACGCTTGAAGCCATCGGTTGTGAACGCACGGAACACCTTGAGCCAACGCAGCCAGGTACTTGTGAGTACGGTAGTAGGTGTCCGAGATCAACATTACTACACTTCCGGGATAGCGCTCCTGAAAAGACTTCAGAAAAAGAGGTGAGCACCCGCGATAAAAAGTTTAAATACGTACTGTGATTTGCTCCGTGACGACTCCGCCGTTTCGCTTGATGAACTCGAGCAGATTTTTCTTTCTGAGCATCGGAGCCACTTGTGATGAGTTCGAACGACTGGCAGAGGTTATCATGAACACTCTTCCCTCGAAAATGTTTTTTCCCACACTTTTTTCGTTCATTTTAAGAAGTTCCTCGTCGTCGAATGGGCTAGCGGAAGCGCCTCGTGACGAAGCAAGATCTTCTACATTACGTGCCTTGCGAATTCTCGATGAGTTTGGAATTTCACGAGGTGCAGCCGGTTTGCGAGATCGACTCACTTCGGACATTGAGGTGATGTTCGAAGCGACAATCGCAGTGGCAGATATCTCCTTCTCTTTGATGTAATCACGCCATTCGGATGGCTCGAATGACAGTTCCACCCAATCCACAATTTTCAGCTCGTTCGATGGCTCATTCTCGTCGTCAAGATCACGAATGCCAACTTTTCCTTTCGCCCAAATCTCTGCACTGATGTCGTCTGGTCCATGATCCACGAAAACTTCTTCCTCGTCGTAAATCGCCGTCTTTCCTTTAAGAACGGCGCGAAGCGGTATGACACCAGCACTCGGAACATCTTTCACAACCTTATCAGTAACAAATTGCAATTTGTAGCGTCCAAGCCCATCACGTTCGGTCAAAATTACTGCCGGGTAGAACATCTTCTGGAAGACGGCGTAGACACGAGCTCCCGGTGCAAACGGTTCGTTTTCGTCTTGCGGATGGTCCACAACAAGTTGCTCTTCGTCGTTGAGCTTCTTTGTGAGGTCCTGTGCCTGCTTTTTAGCCGATTGAGCTTCGGCCGCCTCACTCTTTCGCTTCTTTCCACGGTTGGAAGGCGTAGAAACGGGAGTTGTAGAAGAGGTTGGCGTGTCGTCATCTTCCACCTCCTCCTTCTTGGCTGCCGGTTTTCGTCCTGGCGTAGGCGCGTAAGACATTCGATGCTTCACTTTCTCTTTTCCGGGGGTCATGTCAGCCAGAGAGCGACGATTCTTGGTGGCAGACGAGGATTGGAGTTCGGAAATGCGCGACTCGGCCGTCTTCTCAGTCATCGCATACTTTGACTCGGAAGCTCCCACCTTTGCGTACTTTACGGCACCAAAGTTCTGGACTTCCATCTGAATTTCCTAACATGATATTAGCGAAAAGTTCTTTTAGAATGATAAACTCACCTGAATATTTTTCAGCGGCTCCGGGTGGTGCTCAATTTCCGTATCCAGATCGTAAGGATCGTACTCATCTTTTTTCTTGCTGGAATTCGCTGCACTCTTCGGAGCGGCACGTCCTTTTTTGACAGGTGTTTCTACTGTCTCGTCCACCTCCTCGGCAACGTCTTCCGCTTGCTTCTTTCTACGTTTAGCAGCCGGAGTGACCGGAGTCGACGCGTTAGACTGCTTGGCGCGAGTCGATCTGCGAGAAGACGTCGTGGGTGTTTCGTCAGTTTCCTGTTCATCCGTCTGCTCTTCATCATCCTGCGTTTCTTCATTCACATCGGCTGCAGATTTTCTTCCTCTCGGAGTTCTAGTGCTTTTTCTGGTTGGAGAAGTGAGCTCTTCCGTTGCTTCAGCACCGTCTTCTTCTCCGGTTTGTTCCTCATCTTTAGCCAATTCTGCATTCGACTTTCTCCCTCTTCTCGTGGATTTTGGAGTGGGTTTTGTCGAGGCGGGGGTGGCAGCAGCAGCAGAACGACGGCCTCTTCCAGCTCGCTTCGGAGTATCATTAGTTGTTGGATCCTCCTGATTTGGAGCAGAAGCAGCAGCAGAGCGACGTCCTCTTCCCTTTTTCGGAGATGGTTCTTCCACCACTTCTTCTTCTTCTGGATCTTCCTCCGTTTCTTGGGTTTCTTCATCCTCGTTTTCTTCCACCTCTTCAGACACGTCTTGATCGTTCTTAGAAGATCGCAAAGATCGCCTACCACGTTTTGACGAAGTCCCAGCCTTTTCTTGCTGCTCCTCAATCTTAGAAGGGCGACCTCTTGCTGCACGCTTCGGAGTAGGGCTTGAAAGTGCGGCTGCGGCTGCAACAGCGGATCTTCTTGGACGACGAGTGGATAATGATGATGATTCTTCTTCTCCTTCTTCTTGTGGAGTTTCGTTTTCAGTCTGCACTTCTTCTGCAGTTGTGTCTGCCGGCTCATCCATCTGGAGAGAATTTGTATCGTCCGTTTGCTCTTCAGCTGTTTCTTCGCCGACGACGGCTTCTGATGAACTGATTTTATCTTCAGGCTCAACAGAAACGTCACTTTGTTGCGGCTCTTTAGACGCCTCTTTAGAATCTTCTTGTGTGTCGTCTAAATCATCTTCAGAAGTTGAAGCTGCTCTCTGCAAATTTTAGGCCATATATTTTTATTTCATTAATTTTCGGAAAATGCTCCAATTGGTCTGAAACTTTGGAAAATAATGTCAAAAATACACACCAGGGACCACATCCATGAAACTGAAAAACAACAGGAAAATAGTTTTCCAACAATTTCACAAAATTTGGCTTTTCAGGGAAAAATTTTGCAAGTCTGCGACACGGTTTTTCCTGCATTCTTAACAGTTCCTGTACAAAATTCTGGCGCCGCGGACTTGCAAATTTTTCCCCAGTTTTGTCACGCTCCCCGTTTGCTAGTCCATGGATTCAGCCTCTGGACATGGTCAGAAAAAACTTAGATTTAAAGGGGGTGCCAACTTTCTGGGGAAAGTTGCTTAAAATATACTCTTGAGTGGGGGATTTACGAATATCACATCGAAATCGCAAGAAAAATTTTTTCTGATTTTTGGCAAATTTTACAAAAAATAGAAGACCACGAATTGGCGGGAAATTCAAACGCATTTTTTTTTCATCATTTTTCTACCGTCTTTTTCCAATATGTTTGCATTAATCTTTGGGAAATATTTTAAAAACATCATTTCGTGTTTTCAGATATTATCGGCCCGCCATGTCGGTCAAACGCGCTCCGCTGAACTCAATACTACGTGGATTTCATTTTGGTTTCCAAATTTTTTTAATTTCACGTGTAAATTCAAAGTGAAATAAAATAATTTGGAAACCAAAATGAAATCCACGTAGTATTGAGATCAGCGGAGCGCGTTTGACCGACGTGGCGGGCCGATAATAGCAAATTAATGCGTGTTGATCACAAAAGTAATGATAAAACAAATTCGGAACAAAATTCTCATACCTTTAATTTTTTTCCCTTTTCCTGCTCAATTCCGCATTAAGTTCACTCTTTTATCTGTAACCACGGTGTCCAGGATTTGAAATGTGGGCGGAGCCGAGCAAACGCGCCCGCTGGATTTTTTCGCGCGAAATTCAAATTTTGAGGCATTTTTTATGTTTTTCGGGAAAAAAGCATAAATTTTTATCTTTTTTCCCACATGTGCTCCAACGGAATTATAGCTGAGGTCTTTAGAAATTTTTTAAGCCTAAGAACGTCGAATTTGGTTCAGCCACCATTTCGAAATATTCGTTTTGAGTTTTTTGGTGTTTTTGCAGGATAAATCTTTACGAAAAGCGAAGTTTGGGCAATTATATGGTATTAAAAGATAAAATACATACATTTTACAAAGAAAAACAGGTTTTACTGAAAGAAAAACAATAAAATCAATAAAACAAAATGCGAGAGTCGAAAAATGCGCAAGCACCGAAAGTGCGCCATGGAAGTTTGCTGACGCGCCAGCAGATTAGGCTCCGCCCACATTTCAAATCCTGGACACCGTGGTAACGTTTATATTTGAACAATAAATGTTCACAAGAAATTGTTTAAAACGATGAATCGAACGACAGGCGAATATCGATTTTTCGATTTTCATGACTAAAATGTGTTTTCGCGATTAACTAAAATTTCAAGAAGCGATTAGAGCATGTTTTATCGAAAATCGATGATAAAAACGAGGAAAATAACAAGAAAAATAAATATTTCTCGTGAAAATTGAATATTCTAGAAGCCGCGGCCGCGGCTCCGCGACATCTCGAAACCGGACATCTCGAAACCGCGACATCTCGAAACCGGACATCTCGAAACCGGACATCTCGAAACCGGACATTTCGAAACCGGACATCTCGAAACCGCGACATCTCGAAACCGCGTTAACAGGGGGAGGGTGGTTGAAAAGAGAGGTAGGAAGTAAAAAAATTTTTTTTCATAAATCAATGACTATTCAACAAAAAATCAAAAAGTGCAAGATTTGAGCATCATTTCTTTGGCGGCCGCCAAAAAAAGCTTACAGTACGCAAACTGTACCTTGCATCAGAGGCAGGGGTGGGACAAAAAAAAAAGTTTTTTCGGTCGTTTCTTTTGCTTTTTTTGGGTGAAACAAAAACATTTGTTTTGTTCATACATGTATGAAAAAAAGTTCTTTTTAAGTCGCGGAGGCGCAAAACAATGCCTGTATAAACAAAAACTTAGCCGGGATATGCTCTTAATTGACAAAAAATCTCTAATTTTCAACGAAAACTGGAAAATTTCCATTCAACTCGCAGAAATACTATTTTTTCTCCTGTAAACGTGTTTCGAGAGAGGGTGACGAAACACGAGACGCAGACATCGGTGCAAGCGCGCTCTATTGTCAATTTTCTCTGCTTTTTAAAACCAATCTCCCGATCAGGACAAAAAATAATTTCACAAAAAAAAAAATTTTGTTGTCCTTAAAAAATTGAAAAAAAAAAAGTATCAAAACAATTTTTTTTCCTAAAAAAAAAACAGAAAAAAAAATTTTGTTCAAGAAAAACATATAAAACAATTGTATTTCTGCGAGTTGAATGGAAATTTTCCAAAGTTTTCGTTGAAAATTAGAGATTTTTTTTGTCAATTCAGAGCATATCCCGGCTAAGTTTTTGTTTATACAGGCATTGTTTTGCGCCTCCGCGACTTAAAAAACACTTTTTTCTTACATGCATGAACAAAACAAATTTTTTTGTTTCACCCAAAAAAAGCAAAAGAAACGACCGAAAAAACTTTTTTTTTGGTCCCACCCCTGCCTCTGATGCAAGGTGCAGTTTGCGTACTGTAAGCTTTTTTTGGCGGCCGCCAAAGAAGTGATGCTCAAATCTTGCACTTTTTGATTTTTTGTTGAATAGTCATTGATTTATGAAAAAAAATTTTTTTACTTCCTACCTCTCTTTTCAACCACCCTCCCCCTGTTAACGCGGTTTCGAGATGTCGCGGTTTCGAGATGTCCGGTTTCGAAATGTCCGGTTTCGAGATGTCCGGTTTCGAGATGTCGCGGTTTCGAGATGTCGCGGTTTCGAGATGTCCGGTTTCGAGATGTCGCGGAGCCGCGGCCGCGGGCTTCCTAGGCCACGGCCCCGAGTTTTCGTGTACTCCTCGTGGTCTTCTATTTTTTTTGTAAAAATCATAAAAAATCAGAGAAATTTTTTTGTGCGATTTCAATGTGATATTCGTAAATCCCCCACCCAAGAGTATATTTTAAGCAACTTTCCCCAGAAAGTTGGCACCCCCTTTAAAAAATTTTCCGGGAATCTGGGCATGTCCGTCAGCATAATGACATTATTTCCCAAAGTTTCAGGCCAATCGGAACATTCTCCGCGTTTTCCTCAATTTTCGGATTTCCACAACCTTCTCAGACCGTCCGTCTTTGAAATTTAACTGAATTTCCACAATTTCTCGGACCGTCCGTCCTTGAAATGTCTTTTTTTTTCGGATTTCCACAACCTTCTCAGACCGTCCGTCTTTGAAATTTAACTGGATTTCCACAATTTCTCGGACCGTCCGTCCTTGAAATGTCTTTTTTTTTTTGGATTTCCACAACCTTCTCAGACCGTCCGTCTTTGAAATTTAACTGAATTTCCACAATTTCTCGGACCATCCGTCCTTGAAATGTCTTTTTTTTTCGGATTTCCACAACCTTCTCAGACCGTCCGTCTTTGAAATTTAACTGGATTTCCACAATTTCTCGGACCGTCCGTCTTCAAACCAAACCGGTTTCGGCCCCCAAGTTAACGGGTTCCTATGTGCGTGACGAGAAATACAGAAACTTTGACACAATAACCGTTTACTTTACGGCAACTGAGTAACCCCATAACTTTTCGCCTTACCTTTGCTTTCTTCTTCGGCACTTCATCGTCATTTTCTTCCTCGTCCTCCACTTCTTCACCGTCTGCTTCTTCTTCCTCTACTTTTTCATCGCCATTTTCCTCTTTCCCTTCGTTTTCTCCAACCTCTTCTCGCTCCAATGGCTCAACGGATGCTTCTGTTGCATCTCCAGTAGTGTCCATTGAGATTACCTTCCTTTCGAAAACTTCCTCTTCTTCCGGAAGATTTTCACCAAGGTTCTCTGGCGCGGATGCCTCACTTGTGTCCATTGGCTCGTCTTGTTTTTCTTTTTCTGGAAGCGGCGGTTCGGATTGAACAGGCATTTCTTCTGTTTCTATGACCATTGATGTCTCGATAACTGGGGCCCTTGCCTCTCCATCCGGGACATCGGGCGTTGGATCTCTGACGGTGGTCTAAAAACCAGAAAATCGAGAGATGGTGAAAGAAAACTTGAACTTACCGAAAGAGTAACCGAAGAATTTCCGAAAAGACTTCTACTTTTGTCAAGCACTGAAGTTGTGGAAGGAATACTGAAAAATCATCAGAATATTGGGTGTGAATTTCCAGTGAATAAACTAACCTCACCTGCTCAGTTGTTGTATTTCCACCATCCACCTCTGAAATTTTTTTTATAAAAATCTGGTTTCAATTTATCACATATTTGAATGGAGTGGCACTTCACGGTAAATTTTCAGACAAGGAATATCGTCATTTTTTCTTCATTTTTTTATGGACGGAACAAGCAAAATATACAAAAAATTCAGCGCGAATTCAGAGAATGCTCTGATCGTTCTGAAATGTTGAGAAATCATTGAAGAAAAACTTTCGGGCATTCCCAGAAAATTTCAGACCAAAATTTTGATTTTAAAAATTATCGACTTTTTTAATGACATTTTTCAAAATCGATATATGGGTATGAAATTTTCTGGGAATGTCCGAGAGTATTTTTGTAATGATTTATCAACGTTTCAGATGGATCGGAGCATTGTCCGAATTTTTGCTGAATTTTTTTTTTCATAATTTGCTGGTTCCGTGAAAAATCCCCATTAGAATAAAAACGTGAATTAGGATCGGCCTCTTCACACAAATTTCAAACTTTTAAGTTTCAAGGAGGAAAAATAACAATCTTACGAAATTTGCGTGAAGAGGGGGAGCCTAATTTTAAAATTTACTTCAATCTTCTTGCCGGCTACCATGCGAGTTTACGCGGAAAATCTAACGCCACACCCCTGTATAGCTTTTTTCAAAGGTTTTAAACTGAATGCAATGAAAAAGTTGAGTGAGTAGAATGAGGCACGTGGTTTTTTCATTACTCAAAATAACCTATTGCAACCGGCAAGAAAATTGAATCGATAATATATTGAGACAATAGCACGTATTCGCCATAAGTGACACCTCACGGCAAAGTGTGAGATCTTCTATGATTTCTTCATTTTTGTTCAAAAAACGTGATTTCATTTGTTGATAAGTGTCACTTCTTGTGAATACGTAATAGTAAAATGTGTTTGCAACATCCTTGCAACGATTTTCAAAATATTTTCGCAATCAAAAGCAAAAAAATTACCCATTGTGCTATTGGCCGATTCCATTCTGTTCTACCTATTTCTTCTGTATACTCGGCGTTCTCTGCAAATAATAATTTCAACATTTTTTTTTAACGCAAAAAATTAAAGCAAAAACCGACAAAAATCGATAAATTTTAGCTGAAAAGCGCGTTGAAAATTCAATTCAAAAGCCCGCCCCCGAGCGCGAACGGACTCTGTGCCGTCAGACGCGTCGCGGTCGCGTGTTGAGTCGCTCCGCAGCGAAAGTGTATGCAGGTCTTGTTGGATACGGTGGACGTCTACTCGGCCCTGAATTTTTTCGTTTCTTTTTCCTACCCGATTTTTCAAATTTTTTGCGTGAATATGCGTTAAATTTGGTTATTTTCTATTCAGAAAATTTTCCTGAATTCTTCTAAATTAGAATGTTTGTTGCTCCTTCCCTTTTAATCTATAATTTTCTGTTTTTATCGCCATTCGTGTGAAAAATATCGTTTTCTGATCGCCAATGACCTATTCACGTGAATTTTTCTTTCGTTTTAAATAATGCAAAAAAACCTGCAATTTGAAAAAAATGATGTAGAGGTTTGCATTAGAAAAAATGGCAGTAAAATTCAATTTTTAACATTTTTTTATTAGGTAAAATGACGAGAGCGACCTCCATCAAGGACGTCGATCAGCACGATGCTGTCAAGTCGATCGCTCACTTCCTGAAGAAGAGCGGAAAGGTCAAGGTTCCAGAGTGGTCCGACCTTGTCAAGCTCGGAGTCAACAAGGAGCTCGCCCCAATTGACCCAGATTGGTTCTACACCCGCACTGCTTCCCTCGCCCGTCATCTCTACTTCCGCTCGGCCGGTGAGTTTTTATTTTCTAAACGCTCTCAAAAGTAGGCTTATTGGCGTTTTTAGGAATCGGAGCTTTCAAGAAGGTGTACGGAGGAAACAAGAGACGCGGAGTCGCCCCGAACCATTTCCAAACCTCTGCCGGAAACTGCCTCAGAAAAGCCGTCCAGCAGCTCGAGAGCATCAAGTGGGTCGAGAAGCACCCAGACGGCAAGGGAAGAATCCTCTCCAAGCAGGTGAGTATTTATTTTTAAGAAGTTGAAAAGTTTGAAAATTAGCAAAACATCATTTCCAGGGACGCAAGGATCTGGACAGAATCGCCACCAGCCTCAGATCCTCGGGACAACAAGCCTAAGACACTCGTTGTTTGTGTTATAAACGTTGTTGTTATTGAAATCTCGGTTTTATTCAGTTTTGAAAAAAAAAGACAAGGCAATATGATTGTCGGGGCTTATTATACGTCATCGTTATAATTCCCCGAGTTTTCGAATTCGTCAAAATTGGCTATTCTCGCACAAACAAATAATGGACCTAAATATTCAGAGTACAGTAGTAAAACGAAAAAAAAAACAAACTGGGAGAATGATCCTATTGGCCCGAAACTGGGAGAAAATGCCAAAAATACTCAAGGCCAAGCTCAGAAAGGTCTAAATATCGATTAAAATTGATTTTTTTTTCCTGAAAATTCTCAAATTTGATATTTGAATCCAAATTTTCCTGAGCCTGTTTGAGAGTATTTTTGACGATATTTCCAAACATTTCGAGACCCTGACAAAACCGGGGGTAATTTTACAGAAGCGCCCCCCACACCACTACTCTCCCCCACAACTGGAATAGGCCCCCCATCAGTTCATTTTTAGTCCCGACTCAGGGTGGGGGGGCACTTGTGTGAGGGGGGTTCTTGTGAAATGTCATCATTACAGAAGTATCCCCCCATAACTGAGAGGGGGTCGATTCTGTAAGCATAGGTAATCTTTCAGAAGCGCCCCCACAACATTTCATTTCCGCCCCCCTCAGGAAAATTACAGAAGAAGCCCCCACCACGGATTTCATCCAAATTTGATAAACCTGCTGGGTTTTTTTATTTTAAAAGTAACTTACATGTTTCCCTGGCGTTCAGCTCACATTTAAAGATCAATTGGTATAGATATTATATAGATATAGATGGATCTTTATAGAACCGCACATAAACTTGAGAAGCATCGTTCTGCCACGTACGATGGTAAAATGAGAAATAAATTAGAAAAAAGGAATATGAAAATACGTGTATGTCTTGCCACGCATTTAAATGTCACGCTTATATGATATTTTTCTCTTTTAAAATATTTTTACGTGAAATTTTATTTTAATCGTGAGGGGGGCTCTTCTGGGGGTTTCCCGTGGGGTCCTGAACTGTAATGTTGGGGGTGCACTTCTGTAATTTTACCAAACCGGGGAAAACCACGAAACCGGGGAAGACAAAACCGGGGAAAAAATCGGACAAAACCTGGGAAGAAGCCCCGCCCCCTTTTGCAGCTGCTGCACGATGTTTTGTACTGGAAGTATTGAAAAAGTGCGCCGCAGACTTGCAACTGGACAAAACCGGGGAAAAGTTGCAAGTCTGCGGCGCACTTTTTCAACACTTCCAGTACAAAACATCGTGCAGCAGCTGCAAAAGGGGGCGGAGCTTCTTCCCAGGTTTTGTCCGATTTTTTCCCCGGTTTTGTCTTCCCTGGTTTTGTCTTCCCCGGTTTTGTCAGGGTCTCAACATTTCAGACCAATCGGAACATTCTACAGTAGGTCTATAAAATTTTAAAAAATCGAGCAATTTCGTCGAAAAACCTTTATTTTCTTGTCTGACTTGAAAGAGGAGAAACGGGGAAAAATTATGGTAGAAGATGCAATACACAGAGTAGAATGGGAGAAAAATAAAACGAACATTTCTTCTCATAAATTAATTACAGAAAAATTTACAACACCGTAATGGACCTATTCATAGGATTCGTTTTTTGACATTTTTTAACGTTTTTTAACATTGTTTGACATTTTTTGACATCTATGAATAGGAAAAAAAAACAAAAAAAAACATTTTTTTTGTTTTTTTTCTTCCTATGAATAGGTCCATAAGAAAAGAAGAATTCTCACAATCAATTGATATTATTCACTCATTTCCATTCAGTTCAGTGAACCAAAAAGCCGCTCCAGCCAAACTCGGTCCTATCAAATTCGCAATTTCTCGAACTTTTCCCCTCAATTCCTCATTTTCGGCAGCTTGCGGATTCTGAGCAATGGCTCGGGAGAATGGCATTACAGTTCCGTTGGTGATCACCAGGACACGATCCATTGCGATCGGAGCGGGACGACTGGCATCTGGACGGAACTCGGCGAATCCATTCGGACGATCCGAAGCGTCGAGAAGCGGTTTGCAGTGTTCGAATTCGAGCCATTGAAGAGATTTGTCGCAGAGAAGATCGGAAGGGCGGAACTTTGCCTTGTAGCGCATTTTCGGACACGAGTGAATGTAATATCCCATGTAATAGTACGTGAGTGTCGGGCAAATTCGTTGAAGGTGTTGGGTTTTCTCGATTTCTCTGAAATTGTTTTTTTTTTTTAAGATTTTGGGTAATTTACCAGTATAGAATAGCCCCCCCCCCCATGAAATACCCACCTCAACGCAGTGTATGTTCCAATCGACAAAAAAGAGTAATCCGGGTCATAGTACATGTATTTCGCTGAAAGACATCTGGGAAGCACATCTACAACGCACACAGCAATGAGTTTATCGTCCAGAATGAACCAAATGTGATACGATCCGAGATCCACGCTTCAAAAATTAAAAATTTATTTTTTTTAATTCACCACTCACTGCGCCTTGCATTGGGAGACTCGCTTCAAAAACCAGAGAAATTGGTCAATAGAGCGCGCGTGCACCGCGTCTGCGTCTTGTATCTCGGCACACTCTCTCGCTCACTTTTTTTGAAAATATGTTTTTCAGAGCATTAAAATGCATTTTAAAATAAATTCTCGTTTCATTTTTGAAAATATCTCTCTGTTAAAAGGTAGCAAATTTTTTTAGAGTGTTTTTAAATCAAATGTTTCGAAAATTGGTCGATTCTTCCGTGCACTCTATCGATTTTTAGTTGTTCTTCTATTTTCGCAGGCATTTTTTTATCCGAAAATTCATATTTTCTATTTTTCCCCTTTAATTCTTATTTATTTTGTCTGAAATTTACAGTTTTACGTGTCGTTCAACGAAAACTAGCCTTTGGTTTGGCGAGAAACCATAATTGTACAATTGCAATGTAAAACTTACGAAAAATTGGGCGACGAGTACTTTATCCCATTTCTTTTTTTTTAGCTTAACTTGAAAACTGATATATCAATTATTTTTCTTACGTAAATCGCTAAAATCACATACAAATTCAATTTTTTTCTTGTTCATTGTTGATTGAAGTGCCAAAACGTTTTTGAAAATTAGAAATTTTTGTCGAATCCCGTATTCCAGAACGATTCTAGACTCGAAAAAAAGGTTTCAACACAAACATTCAAAACTATGGCTACATTTTGTGGGCAAAAAAGAAAGAAAAACAAAAAATTGACAGCGTACAAGTAATTATTGGCCAATTTTGATAAACTTTGTTTCAAAAACATTCTAAAAATTTTTACTTCCATTCAACAGAGCGATTTTTGAAAAAAGGGAACGAGAAAATGCTGAAAAATGTGTTTTAATTATCTGTTTCAAAAAAAAGTGAGCGAGAGAGTGTGCCGAGATAAGAGACGCAGGAAGACGCGATGCAAGTGCGCTCTATTGCCCATTTCCTCTGAATTTTGAATCTAGTCTCCCCATGCGAGAGCGTGACAAAACCGGGGAAAAACGAGAAACCGGGGAACACAAAACCGGGGAACGCAAAACCGGGGAAAAATGTCAAAAACCGGGGAATTCGACACTGTCACGTAATATTGCGGATGACTCTGATTTTCCGAGACCCTGACAAAACCGGGGAAAACCACGAAATCGGGGAAGACAAAACCAGGGAAGACAAAACCGGGGAAAAAATCGGACAAAACCTGGGAAGAAGCTCCGCCCCCTTTTGCAACTGCTGCACGATGTTTTGTACTGGAAGTGTTGAAAAAGTGCGCCGCAGACTTGCAACTTTTCCCCGGTTTTGTCCAGTTGCAAGTCTGCGGCGCACTTTTTCAACACTTCCAGTACAAAACATCGTGCAGCAGCTGCAAAAGGGGGCGGAGCTTCTTCCCAGGTTTTGTCCGATTTTTTCCCCGGTTTTGTCTTCCCTGGTTTTGTCTTCCCCGGTTTCGTGGTTTTCCCCGGTTTTGTCAGGGTCTCGATTTTCCGCGCAAATTGCGGAAAATGTTCAGACAATTTTTGAAATTCAGCGTTGTCCGCAATTTTGCGTGACAGTGTCGAATTCCCCGGTTTTTGACATTTTTCCCCGGTTTTGTGTTCCCCGGTTTCTCGTTTTTCCCCGGTTTTGTCACGCTCTCCCCCATGCAAGGTGCAGTGCCACTCACCCCCTTTTATGCTCCATTTTGAGCGGCGAATCACAGAGAAAACGTCTAAATCCAGCCAGTCGGCACTCATCTTGATGAATCGTGTGTTGATATTTTTTGTACAATTCAAACGATTCATTGTCCCTCGTCGCAAACTCTTCACTATCTTTGCTCACCATTTTCACCTCCAATTTGTGCTTCCAGTCGGGGCGCGACTCGTCGATGAATGATTGAATTGTTCGTTGGCGAGCGGCGTATTTTTGGCGACGTTCCTCGCGGACCACTTGCGGATCCAAGTTTCGTGCTCGGCACTTTTCTTCGAATCTGCGAAAAGGGATATACCGTAAAACCTGTATTAAAAGGGCCGGCCCTTATATTTTTCGTGGGCTGTCTCGAAGGGCCCTTCAATTAGAGGGGGCTCTTCTATTTTTCGTAAGGTCGCGTGGGGGATCGTTCTATTAAAATGGTCACCTCTTGTTCTTTGTAAAATTTCAGATAGTCCAGAAAAAACTTCACAAAAATCAACAAATTCCGAGAAAATTCTACAAAAATGAATAAGTTCAAAAGAAAAATTCACAGAATTTAACAAAATTAGAAATAATCTAGAAATTTAAATTAAGATAACATAAAAATGGGTCTAAAAATGATGAACAATGCATCATTCCTCACATCAATGGAAGTTTCGCTGTTGTAATATATACTCCTGGTCAGATTCCTGATAATTATCTTCGACTTCCACGTCTTCAAGCTGATCCACAGCTGCTTTTTTATTGTTGGTTTTATTGGCGTATTCCAGCGCAATTTTTAAACCCCAATCTATAATTCTTTCTTTTTTTCATGCTGATGACACGCTTTTCAGCAAATTCTCTATATTCTTCTGTCGCTTAAGACAGGAAAATGCAAGAAAACATTTAAATTTGAACACAAGACGATAAAAAACTAATAAAAATTGAAATTTGGTCGTAATTTCGCGTCGCTATGACTTCGGCCACAGTACTTTCGATAAAAGGGTCCTTCTATCAAAGGGGGCACTTCTATTTTTCGTGAGGCCGTTTGGAGGCCCCTTCTAATACAGTTTTTACGGTAATTTAGCTATTAGCTTTTCAATGTTTTTGCCGGTTACCATTTGGGCTCTGGGACGTTTCGAAACTTGCGGTGTTTCACAATGTCCAGAATTTGCAAAGTGGGCGGAGCCGAGCAAGCGCGCTCCACTGAATTTTTCGCGCAAAATTCAAATTTTGAGGCGTTTTTCGGGAAACTCTCTTAAAAAATCAATAAAAATCTCACCTTTTATTCCTAATTTCCTTCTTCTTCAACACTGGCCTATCCGCGTCTTTCCCTTTTTTCACCGCCGGCTCATCTTCGCTCTTTTTCGCCTCTGTTTGCTCCGTTTTCGAATCTGATTCAGATTTGTTTTGAATACTTTCCACCGGATCCTCTTCTTTGACACCACAAACTGGACGTTTTCCGGTCGCTAAAAACTCGTTCATCTGGCGCATTACTCGTTTCTGACTTCGCGACATTTTGAATTTGGTGACATCTAGGCGAATGGTGAATTGTGGACAACACGTGACCCGGTTGTTCGGTTTGTACAGGTAGCGTCCCGATCTGGAAATGGGCGGAAATTTTCAGAGATTCTAGATTTTGTTCAGACGATCCCACCTTCTCCAGCCCATATCCAACAACGCGGCATAGTCGGCGGTGAGCATCTGATGAGCCCATGCGCTGCCTGCAAACAAACAAAAAATCATTTGCCATTTTAGAACAAGTTCAAAGAAGAGGTTGGAGCTGGACGTTTATGAAAAGGCTGGAGAAGGCGGCTAAATTCGTGTGAAAATGCGACTCGGACTCACGTGCTCCACCCAGCCTCCTCGAAACGTTGAAAATCTTCGACCGTTATTTGGTGTATTCCTGTGGCTATAAAATAAGGAAAATTCCAGGAATTTTATGCGAGCGGTGTTTGCTTTGAGACCCTGAGAAAACCGGGCAACAAGCTCCGCCCCTCTTGCAAGTTTGCGGCACTGTTTTTTCCGCATTCTGTAGGCGTGTTAGAACCTACGTAAAGGCAAACGCGCTCTGTCGCATTTGTCTGCGTCTCGATAGTATCATTCTGCCAAGTTTAGATAAGTCTGTGCAAAGCTAGAGACGCAGAGACTTGAAAATAATTTTAAAAACGTAGTCTCCAGCACGCCGTGCAAAAAAAAGCGGAGCCTGTTCCACATGGCATCCGCAAACACCGCCGCCATTCGTCGTATTTATTGTCGGCCCGCCAAAATGGTCAAACGCGCTCCGCTGAAATCAACGCTATGCGATTTTCATTTTGGTCTCCAAATTATTTCATTTCACGTATAAATTCAACGTGAACTGAAATAATTTGGAGACCAAAATAAAAATCGGATAGCGTTGAGTTCAGCGGAGCGCGTTTGACCATTTTGGCGGGCCGACAATAAATATTTATTTATATACCAGTGGACACATTCGTTTCAGCTCCATCCTCTTCTCGCTGCTCTTGCTCCAACGACTCGCTGCTCTCTTCAAAAAAAAAAGCGGGCACATTTTTACCGGTTCTATTTATTACTGCGTCGCGAAAACCAGTCAGAGCGCTCGTGCCTTGCGGCTGTGGTCTCGCCGCGAACAGCGCGTATACGGTAGTTTGTTTACATTCTTTTTTGAATTTTTTTTTCTGTTTTTGCATTGTTTTCGTCTTTTTTTTTCGTAATGGACCTATTCAGTACAGGAAAAAACCTATTTTCGTGTTTTTTTCCCTATGCAAAATTGAGGAAAAAAGACAAAAAACTACAGTAGTAGGAGGTTTTTTGACGTAAACAACTTATCGTGTCGAGACCGGCCGATGAAATAACTCTATGCGCCTTTCAATTTCAACCGAATTCCCATTGAAAATTAAAGGCGCATTGAATTTTTCACTGCCCGGTCTCGACGCGATGGGTTTTTTTTTACCTGGAAAACAACCTGCATAGGGAAAAATACTGCCAAAATCGGTTTTTTTTTCCTGCGCTGAATAGGTCCATAAAAAAACTACCGTATACGCGCTGGTCGCGGCGAGACCACAGCCGCAAGGCACGAGCGCTCTGACTGGTTTTCGCGACGCAGTAGCATTGCGGTTTCAATCGAGTCGCGGCATAAAAACGTGAAACATCGCTTATGGGCCTATTCACAAAACCGGAAAAAAGGAAAACAATTGCGGGAAAAATTGGAGAATGCTTCGATTGACCTGAAATTTTCGGAAATATTGGAAAAATTCTCCTGTATACGCTCAAAAAATTTTGGACCAAAATATCGATTTTTCTGAAAATTTTTAAAATCGATATTTTGGTTCCAAATTTTTTGAGCGTGTACAGGAGAATTTTTTCCAATATTTCTCAAAATTTCAGGTCAATCGGAGCATTCTTCGATTTTTCCCGCAATTTTTTTCCTTTTTCTTCCTTTTTTCCGGTTTTGTAAATAGGTCCATTACTCTTTTTTCACGCAAAAATTCAATGTTCATGTCGCAACTCGATTGAAAACATAAAATGCTCACCCTCCTTGGCGCTCTCCACTTTTTTCTCGCCATTCGCACCCTTGCAATAGCCGCAAGAAGAGCGCTCGGAGCAGCCGATAAACTCGAGAAACGATAGGCTCATCCGCCTGAAATTGTCTGGAAATGGCATTTTTAGGAGATGAGAAAAATTGAAAATAGGTGAATTCTGGTGGCCTGGTTACCATAGAAACATCAAAAAAACAAGGCGAAAAAAACCTTTTGGAGGAATTTTTGAGCTCAAAGAGAAGAATAACATGAAAAAAACAAATAAAAAATTAATGAAAAACGCTAAAAAAAAAACAAAAAGAACAAAGCCTAATAAGGTTATTCATAAAAATGTCAAAAAAATGAAAAAAAAAATTGTTGTGAAATTTGGGGGAGTAATGGGAAAAATATTCACGGACATGAATGAGCGGCTGAATTATCGCTTTCTTGAAAATTTCATGTCCGCGTCTACTTTTGACACCGTTTTTCGAATTTTTGCCCATTTCTTCTTGAAAATTCCGAAATTCTCAATTATAATTTTTCAAAAAAAAAAAACAATTTTTTTTTACTTTTCCTGTATTTATCTACGCATAATTAGCCCGAAAAATGAAGTGGAATCTTTTTTTTTCGGTATTTCGGATTTTGGGCATTATTTCCCAAAGTTTCAGAGCAACTTTTTGTCATTTTTTTGAATTTTTCAACATTTCTACGAATAACTCAATAACAAACTTCTATTTTTTTCTAAATTCTACTGAACATTCTCCGCATATCGCTTCTTCTGAATCTCCTCCCGCTTCGCCATTTTCGCCGCCTTCTTCTCCTCCGCCTCCTTTTGCTGCAACATCACCTCGAATCGTGGATCCTTCGGATCCATCCAATAACCAAAGTACTCTTGAATATCACGAATCCGTTTCTCCAGCGCCAACTCCTTCTCGTCCTTCTCTTTTTCCTGTTTCACCAGCGACGCCTCATGTTTCGCCAGAATCGACGGGTACTTTTTAAGATTCTTCTCGAGTTCGGCCAACCTGTTAGCTTCCGCCTCTTTCTTCTTCTTTTCCAGCTCCAAGTACTCTTTTTTCACCTCATTCAACTCTCTGTACACCCCGAGTGCTTGCTCCTCCTCGAGCTCTTCGACTGTCGGAAAGAGCTCGGCGACCGATACTCCGCTTGCTAATCCGTATTTTCCGAAGCGCTCTCTTCGCGAGATTCGCTGGCGTTCCGAATCGAATTCGACTGGCGGCATGCCGCCGGCCGCCAGGATTCGGTGACGTGGGCGTAGCCTGAATCATAAAATTGAAAAATCGCCAATTTTTCTCATAAACTTTGAAAAAAAAAAAGCCAATTTTCTTCCCACAAAAGGTCTCGAAGCGCATTTCGACACAGTTGAAATGAGTGCGACCGTAATCCATCCACTTAAAAATGTAAAAAAGTCCTATTTCTTTCATTTCAACTGTCGCGCTCCGAGATATTTCGTGGGAGGAAATTGGCTATTTTCTATAATTTCGTCGATTTTTTTTTAAAGAAATAAATTATTGATTTTAGATCGCATTCATTCGAATGGAGGAGAATTTGAAGAAAAATTTGAGAAAAGGGGAAAAAATCCTTTTTTTTTCCCCCGGTTTTACTGAAATATCGATTTTTCTGGGCACATTAATCAATTTTCGCCATTTTATTGAATTTTTAAGAAAAAAGAAGACCAACTCACAAACTGATATCAACCTTTGGCGCCGCTCCTTCGGTTGCGAAATGCCTCGCCAATACTCTCCAATTTCTCAACATTTTTTCTGCAAACATATTTTTTTTCGCCATTTTAAAGGCAGAAAATAAAAAGCAAAGTAAATAAAAAAAAAGGTAAACACTCGAGCAATGTGCTGAGAAAGTGTGCCCTGTTGCGAAATGCGAGAATAGTGTAAATAGGAAATGAAGCGGAATTTTAAACCAAAAAAATTGAAAAAAAAATTGGAAAACAAAAGAAATGGAAATGTTAGTTTATTGGGTGGAAAAAGTTCACAATTTTGACAAAGATCTTGGGAATTAATGGTTTAAAAAAAATAGATTTTCTTTTTCATTGCTCAGTTTCGGACCGCTCCGGCCAAATTGCATTTCGTGACACTTCCCACGTCTGAAAAGATGGAATTTTAAAGAGCCCAAAGGTGTTTTTTTAAATAGAAATGTAGAAAAATGCTCCGCTTGGTCTGAAACTTTGGGATATAAGGTAAATTTTGGCGCGGATATGGCTACTTTCTCGAAAAATCGCGATTTTTCCGAACTTTACGCCCTTTTTATGGCACATTTTAGGTGAAAAATTTGTTTTTGGTCAAAATCCCCATTTTCGCGGAAAAATTCCAAAAATTGCCTCAAAAATTAACTTTTTAAAATTCTCAATTTTGGTGGAAAAAACTGAAATTTTGCGATTTTTGGCTGAAATTTTCAGCCAATTTGGCTATCGAAATTCCTGAAAATGACGATATTTGGCTGAAAATTCAAGAAAATCCGGAAAAATAATCAATTTTTCTTGCAATTTTGCGATTTTTGGCTCAAATTTCTGGGAAATTTTTTTTTAGTTATTCATGGCAAAAAAATGAAAAAAAAGTTATTTCAAAGCAAAAAAAAAAAGAAAAAATCACCTAGCTGTCGGATATGGCTAATAGCCGCATGCTAGCAAGCAATCTGGGCGTGTTTGGCGCGTGAGCAGCGCTTATGCGGCATTTTTCGCCGCTTGGACGTTTCGACGTCCCAGAGTCAATTTTTCACGCACAGGATATCAAGAATTTGAAAACGGCTATTAGCCAAACACTTTCCGTGTAGTTTTTACATTATTTCCCGCAGTTTCAAACCAATTTTTCAAATTTTTCAACATTTCGTTTCCAAAACATACATGAAGTTTATTGTACTCGTCACTGCTGCATATCATCCACGGCTGATTGGGATTCCATGAAAAGTCGGCAACTTTTCCAGCGTGTCCTCCATGAATGAACATCACTTCTGGCGGCGTGCCAGAGCATTCCGAGTCTTGAATTCGTGAAATATCCCAGACAATGACGCGGCTGAAATGGCGTTTGATATAATCAACATGAAAACAGAGGAGCTCACTCATCAGATCCAGAACTGGCAAGAACCGTCTCAAAGTGTGGACTGAACATCACTTGGAACACCTCGTCTTCGTGATGTTTCAGCGAGTAGACCGGTCGGCGCACGTTTCGAATGTCCCACAGGGCGACCGTTTTGTCCATGGAACCGGTGGCGATCAGGAATTCGGAATGCGCGTTGAACGAGAGACAGTTCACTTGGGCAGAATGGCCGCAAGCCGTTAATTTTGGCATAGTGTCACGCGTGTCCCAGAGTTTTCTGAAGATTGGCTTGGACTTTTGGAAAAAAAAAAAGGAAAAAGGCTCACAATGTCTTATTCTCGCCAACTGATCCGAACATGAATTGGTGCAATGGGTGAAACGCGGCGTCTTCCACATTCCCTTCGTGTCCCTTGAATTTCGTTTCCTGTGTGATTTGACCCGCAATGTTTTGGTTTTTGTTAATGTCCCAGAGGCATATCTGGAATTTTTGGAACTTTAGGAACTAAATTTTTCAAATTATCGTATTTACTCATGTCTTTGTATTTTTGTTTTATTCAGTTAAAATGTAGGATAATGCACCAGACTTCGGCAGTCTCATTGGTTAGAACTTCACTGATTAACCGGCATTTGTGCAAAAAAAAGAAAAGAAATAGAAGGGCATGCAGGGCTATTATGGACCTATTCAGCAGAGGAAAAAAACCGATTTTTGTGGTTTTTTTCCCTATGCAAAATTGAGGAAAAAGACAAAAAACTACAGTAGTCGCAGGTTTTTTGACGTAAACAACTTATCGTGTCGAGACCGGCCGACGAAATAACTCGATGCGCCTTTAAATTTCAACCGAATTCCCATTGAAAATTAAAGGCGCATTGTATTTTTCACTGCCGGGTCTCGACGCGATGGGTTTTTTTCCTGGAAAACAGAGACCCCACGAAAAGGGGGGAAAGTGTTGAAACGCAGGAACGAAAAGGGGGGAAAATGGGCACAGTTTGTCTGCAAAAGTGCCGCACGGTTTTTTCTGCATTTTTGGAGAATGAGCAATAGTGTTTTTTTTCTGCTTCTTTTGCCTGAAATTAGTTTTTTTGGGTATTTATTGTCCATTCGCGACAAATGCAGGTGCGCTTCATTGAACTTCGTACTTTGCGATTTGCATTTTCGTCACCAAATTATTTTTCCTCTTTTTCTTCGATTTCTTGCTAAAATTCTCCGTTTTCCTAGATATTTATTTGTTAAAATGACTGATAACAAACAAACAGTAATATTTTGTGAAAAATTTCCCAATTATGCCCAATTTTAGTTAAAATTCGCCATTTTTCGAAATTTTCGCTGCTTTAAAAATTCCTAAATCATTTATTTGGAAAGCTTTTAGTTCAAATGATTTTATGACGATGTATTTCAATGTATTCTTTCTTTTTAGCACACAATTTTCCTACTTTAATGCGAAATCATCCGAATTTTCGCAAAAAATATTATTTTTCACTAAAATCAATAATTTTGTGGACCTCTCGCAGCTTTTCCGCTCCTTTTATTTTTTAATCGTTTCTATTTTGTCTCCGCATTTTAAATACTAAATTCCAGCAAAACAAAGCAGGAAAAAAACACTATTTCTCATTCTCCAAAAATGTAGAATAACCGTGCGGCACTTTTGCAGACAAACTGTTCCCATTTTCCCCCCTTTTCGTTCCTGCGTTTCAACACTTTCCCCCCTTTTCGTGGGGTCTCGGAAAACAACCTGCACAGGGAAAAAAACCACGAACATCGGTTTTTTTTCCTGCGCTGAATAGGTCCATTAGAGTGACCAGCGGTGGGATTTTATGTTTACGGATCCCACGGTGTCCAGGATTTGAAGTGAGCGGAGCCGAGCAAACGCGCTCCACTGGATTTTCAAATTTTGAGGCATTTTTATGTTTTTCGGGGAAAAAAGCATAATTTCCTAATTTTTTCCCAAATGTGATCCAACTGAATTATAGCTGAGCTCTTTAGAAATTTTTTAAGCCTAAGAACGTCGAATTTATTTCAGCCACCATTTCGGTTCGAGTTTCTTGGTGTTTTTGAAGGATAAATCTTTACGAAAATCAAAGTTTGGGCAATTTTATAGTATTAAAAGATACAATACACATTTAACAAAGAGGTTTTACTGAAAGAAAAATAATAAAATCAATTTTAAAGCTCCACCCAATCCTGGGCACCGTGTTTCTGGTTTCAATAAATAATTAATTTTTTGTTTTCAATCGAGTTGCGACACCACATTTTCCACTCACCGTTCCGTCATACCCAGCCGTTATCAAGAAGCCTTCTCTGGTCGTGCTCCACGACATTCCATACCCCTCTCCCTCGTGTCCTTTCAGCGTCAATTGCGCCCTGACCTTGTTGTCGTGCGGTTCAGACGGGTGTTTTGTGTAATCAAAAATGAAAATATCGTCGAACGGCCCTCTACTCGCAATGATGATCGGATTGTGCGGCATGTAGCGCGCACGGTGCACCTCTCCCGGATGGTTGATGCGAATCTCGTGCTCCAGTTTGGCCGAGCTCGCCGCTCCGTATCCGCCAAACTCCTCGCGCTCCGAATCCCATTTTGAGGCGTCGAATTGCGGATCGTCGGCGCTGGGAATCGTCATTTTTGAGATCATGAGCTGATTTGGATCCTCGCCGGCCGTATGCGTACCGAGCAACATTCGATGCACTGAGACATCTGATCCTTCGGGCTGAAAACAATTTTTTTTTTGTCGCGATTTTGTAAATATTGATATTTTACTTTTGTGACATCAGGCATCCACTGAACCGTCAGGGATGGCCAAATGAGCTCTTTGGTGACCACTGTATCGTACAGATACATTACATTTTTCTTCCAAAGTCGCTGCTCTCGAGTCGTCTCTTCCACTGATCCGGCATCGCTCATTCTGAAGGCTTTTTTCAGGATATTTATAAAATAAAGTCCAAAACCAATTTTTTGTATTTTTGTATATAAATAGAGCGGCGGAGGCTTAAAAAATTCCGGTTTTTGGACAAAAAACCCAAATTTTCCATTCAGCTGGCAGAAATATGCCTTTTTTCGTTTTTCTGATAATTTTTTTGAAGACAAAATTTTTGTCCCATCCCTGCTCGACACCGTAGGCCGTGAAGTATATAATTTGATAAAGTATCACAATGAACAACGTGGAAAAAGAAGAAAAAGAAGAAAAAAAAAGATAAACCAAAATTTTAATCAATTTTTTTATCTCAAAAAAAAATCGAAAAAGAAAGATCGATATTTAAATGATTCGAGCTATTGCACGGCATGCTGGCACCTATTTACGTTTCAGTCTCATTTTATGAAATTATGGACCTATTCATTTGAATTAAAATGAATTTTTATGTCACATTTATTCAATGCATTACAACATATTAATTAATTAATCTGAATTTTCCTGAACCATTGAGTTTGAGTTTTTCTGAAAATCGCGCCTAGTCATGCTGGTCAAAAAATGCATCTATTGTCATCGTTTTTTGTGTAATCGTGTCCACTGTTTAAAGGCGCATGCATTTATTTGTTAATAAATTAACTTATTTGACCAGGATGACTAGGCGCGATTTGCAGAAAGACTCAAACTCAATGGTTCAGGAAAATTCAGATTAATTAATTAATATGTTGTAATGGGGTTATTCACGAAATGGCAAAAAATGGCAAAAAACGGCAAAAAACTGCGCGAAAACTTGGAAAATGCTCCGATTGATCTGAAATTTTGGGAAATGAGGGAAAAAACTCTCCCGGACATTCCCACAAAATTTCAGACCAAAATATCGATTTTTAAGAATTATTGCTTTTTTTGTCTGAAAATGCTTAAAATCGATATTTTGGTCTGAAATTTCGTGGGAATGTCCGGGAGAGTTTTCTCCCTCATTTCCCAAAATTTCAGATCAATCGGAGCATTTTCCGAGTTTTCGCGGAGTTTTTTTGCCGTTTTTTGCCATTTTTTGCCATTTCGTGAATAACCCCATAATGCATTGAATAAATGTGACATAAAAATTCATTTTAATTCAAATGAATAGGTCCATTAGATTTTTCCGCGAAAACAAAAATAAAAACACGTTTTTTTTTTTCGCAGATAACCCTTATTTTTCAAATGGGGGTTATTCACGAAATGGCAAAAAACTGCGCGAAAAATGCTCCAATTGATCTGAAATTTTGGGAAATAAAGGTACATGATATTCTCACAAAATTTCAGACCAAAATATCGATTTTCAAAAAAAAAAATAAAATCGATATGCTAGTCTGAAATTTTCTGAGCATATCATAGCCGGGAGTTTTCCCCTTTATTTCCCAAAATTTCAGATCAATTGGAAAATTTTTCGAGTTTTTTGCCATTTTGTGAAGACATTTGATACAGCAGAAGCGGGGCGCGTTTGCACCGAGGTAGGTGCCAGCATGCCGTGCGAATCGGTCGTCCATTACACAAATAAATACAAAAAATTCAAAATTATGAATAAAGTGTGTGAGAATGTGAGATTGAAGTGTTAAATATTGAAAAAATGAGAATTATGGTCTGTCAACCACATCGGCCGGCGTCTCCTCTTCGACTTCGTTATAAATATTGTCCGCCATCTGCCACACCTGCAGAATATTATCCTCCGACACACTGCACACCACCCACGGCTCGCTCGGATTCCACGAAAAGTCGCTGATCTTTGCAGTGTGACCACCGTGGATGAACAGCAGCTCTGGCGGTCCGTCGTCCGCGTCCTCCGTACTCTGATCCTCGCCAATTTTGGATAGATCCCACACGTGAAGTCGTTTATCGGTTCCACTCGACGCGAGAATCGTCTCATTGTGCGGACTCCACTGCACCTGGAAGATCTCGTCGCGATGCGACTCGAACGAGTGAAGCTTCAGACGCAGATTACGAAGATCCCAAAGGGCCACCGTTTTGTCGGCGGAGCCAGTGGCTAGGATGAACTCAGAGTAGGGGTTGAATGCCAGACAATTGACTTCGGCCGTGTGCGCGTCGATAGAGTGGCACGGAACGCCTTGGCGCACATCCCAGATTAGCCTGCAATCGTGATTTTCGGATTGGTTGATTTTATTTTTTATAAATTCTTCGTTCTTTTCGCTTTTTGGGGACATTCAAGGGTTGCAAAAAAGCCAAAAACGGTTTCTTTATTTTTCTATTTTTGCTGTATATCCCTGGATGAGCCCATTTGTAAAAATAATTATTTAGGACCAAATTTTGGTGAAAATTTAAAGAAAAACCGACATTTTTCTAAAAAAAAATTCCTTTTTTCTCAGGATTTTTATTCAAATTCCATCTTGGCTTTTTCGGGAAATAAGGGCGAAATTTCTCCCGGACATGATGCTCTCAAAAAATTTTAGACCAAAATACCGATTTTAAATTAAAAAAAAAAATGATTTTTTCTGAAAATTTTTAAAATCGATATTTCGGTCCAAAATTCTCTGAGCATATCCAGGAGTATTCTTGCCATCATTTCCCTAAATTTCCAGTCAATCGGAGCATTTCCGAGTTTTCCCACAATTTTCTGCGGTTTTTTTTGCTATTTCGTGAATTTTGAACAAAAATCTTTCGAAAAATGAGTTTGGATATTTTTTAAGTGTGGATTACAAAAAAAAATTTTTTTTTTTAAGATTACAAAATCGATCCGTTCTTCAAGTACCGAACACAGGTGAAATGCGGTGGATGCATATAGTGTCCGTATTTGAATCATATCGTACATTTATGTAAATTAGGCTCTAGATATTTATGGGGTTATTCTTGAAACCAGCAAAAAAAAAGCAAAAAATAGAAAAAACCAGCAAAAAATTCAGCGAAAATTCGGAGAATGCTTCGATTGATCTGACTAGGAAAGTACTTTTTGGTACATTTTGGAAAATTCTGAAAAAAATCAGGATAATACTAGATTTTTTGGTGAATTTTTTGAGATATTAAAAATCCGCAAAATGTTTTCAGAAAAGTTTTTATGAGCCGTCAAACTTTTTTCTATTGTTCGAGCACATTTTTACCTGTAAAATCCTACATTCCACACGATCGCCTTCGCTACACCAGCCGAAAAGTCTACCAACACGCAGTTCGCTAAAAATGTCGATGGGTGGCGCAACTGGGTGCGCTGAGAGCAGTGGAACAAGGAGACTGTGGGTTCGCTCCCAAGACATAGTAAACTTTTTTTGCAAAATTTTGATGTGTATTTTTCAGAGCCGTAATACAGTCCAGAAATTTTTAAAAAATATTTCGAGTGTATTTTCTAGTACTCTTCGACCCAAGGAAGTGCCTAAAATTAAAAAAAAAAATTTTTTTTTCGTTTTTTTTTGGAAAAAAAATGCCATGCAATCGGTGGACAAAAATTCGAAAAAAGTTTGAAAAAAAAAATTTTTTTTTTTGAGTTTAGGCCCTTAATTAGGGTGAGGAGGAGTAGAAAATACACTCAAAATATTTTTTAAAAATTTCTGGACTGTATTACGGCTCCGAAAAATACAGATCAAAATTTTGCAAAAAAAATTTACTAGGTTTGGGGAGCGAACCCACAGCCTCCTTGTATCAGTGCTCCGAGCACACCCAGTTGCGCCACCCATCGACATTTTCAGCGACCTGCGTGTTGGTAGACTTTTCAGCTGGTGTAGCGAAGGAGACCGTGTGGAATGTAGGATTTTACAGATAAAAATGTACTCGAAAAATATTTAAAAAGTTTGACGGCTCATAAAAACTTTTCTGAAAACATTTTGCGGATTTTTAAAATCTTAAAAAATTCACCAAAAAATCTAGTATTACCCTGATTTTTTTCAGAATTTTCCAAAATGTACCAAAAAGTACTTTCCTAGTGAAATTTTGGGAAATCATTTAAAAGATACTTCCGGTCATTCCCTGAAAATTTCAGACCAAAATATCGATTTTGAAAATTTTCAGAAATAAAAATCGATATTTTTTTAATCAATATTTCGGTCTGAAACTTTCAGGGAATGTCCGAGAGTATTTTTTAAATGATCTGTCAAAGTTTCAGACCGATCGGAGCATTCTCCGAATTTTCGCTGGTTTTTTCTATTTTTTGCTGGTTTCGAGAATAACCCCATTAATAAATCCGCGTCGTTTGATTAACGTTTACACATTTTACTAATTCAGCCACAAAAATCACGAAATTTGGAAGAGCCAAAGTACAAAAATCAGTGCCGTTATATACAAGAAAAAAAACTTGTAAGAAAAGTAAAAAAAAAGCAGGGGCAAAGTCGCCAAATGTCGCAGGCACATTCAACATTCAATTTATTTATTTTATTGCAAAAAATAAATAAAAACATTATATACCGTCCAATCGACCAAAAGGACGACATGATTAAAATACGGACACTATATGCATCCACCGCATTTCACCTGTGGAAGGTACTGCAGATCACGGTTTTCTGCGTACGCGGACGACTGGCGGTGTACCGTTCAGAGCCAGACATTATTAAGGTCGATTCCTGGCTAGCGAAATGACCGAGCAATCTTCGTAGATTTCTCTACTACCCAATTAGAGGCTGGGCGAACCCGGGGGGTGAGGGCGGACTCGAATATGTGGCCTATCGGGCGGCGGCGGTCACCACTACCGGCTGCGCTATCCTGGGGAAAATGTTTACAAAACTTTTCAATATTGGTCTCGAATAAAAATATTTTAAAAGAATAAACTAATTTAAAAATTCCTTCCAACTTACAACTTCTTATCATCTCCAACAGATCCAAAGACCCCATCATGAATCACATGCCAAGCAACGTCTTCAACAACTGATTCGTGTCCTTTGAACACCGTCTTCGCCTGAAGCTCTCCCGCCACATTCTGCGACGCCGAAATATCCCAATGGCACACTGTCTGATCATCAGACGCCGACAAAATCTGTCCTTCCTGCGTCGGATTCCACGACAATCCGTACCCCTCTTTGGTGTGTCCTTTGAGCTTGAGCAGCGGTGAGAAAGTGTTGTCCTTTGGCACGCCTTGATGTCTCTTGTAGTCGAAAATGTAGACGTCGGCAGACGGCGACTTTGTAGCAATCATCTGTGGCTTCTGAGGCATGTAGCGCGCGCGATTCACCTCTCCCTCGTGATTGATCTTCACCTCGGCCTCGACTTTGCCGTTGACCGCGCCAAAACCGCCGTACTCGGAGCGCTCCGTGTCATAACGAGATGCGTCGAATTGAGCGTCGTCGGTTGGCATGCAGATTTTGGAGATGAGCAGATGGTTCTGCTCATCCGACGTGTGAGTTCCGAGAATCAGACGGTGAACGGTGTAGTCGCTGTTCTCTTTTCCGACGTCCGGAAGCCATTGGACGGTGAGGGAGGGCCATTCTAGAGCGTGAGTCATAACGAGATCATAGAGGAATGGCGTGTTTTTCTTCCAAATCTTGTATTCGTCATTTGCGACGCGATCTTCCGAGGTTCCATCCTCCAGAGTAGCCATCTGTAAGAATAGAGATGAGCTTCTGGTTGATTCGAAACTGCATTATTATGGATTCGTGACCAGGCTTTCTCGGAAATAAAAATTTATCTTCCGAGTTCCGTCGGAAATTTCCGATTTTGTAATATTCTCTTCCGAGTTCCGTCGGAATTCCGAATTTTTCATTTTTATTTCCGAATTTCCGTCGGAATTCCGAAATTTAAAATTCTCGTTCCGATTTCCGTCGGAATTCCGACTTCCGACGGAATTCCGATTTCCGATCGGAAATATCGGAAATGAACCTGAATAGGCCCATAAAATCTTAAATTATCCACAAAAAAAGTTTAAAAAATTGATGAAAGATACGTAGACTCGTGTTTTAAATAGGAAATTTGTGTCACGAACATGGTCAAATTTTTTCCAAAAAAAAAAAAGAAGATTTTTCGTACCAAATTTCGACAGAAAAACATGTTTTTTTCCGACATCGGAAAAAAATTATTTCCGACGGAAACGGAATTATTTTCGGAAATCATTTGGTCTCGGAACGGAATCGGAAATTTTTACGGAAGTGAAACTGCCTCGGAACCGGAATCGGAAATTTCCGACATCGGAATTCCGACGGAATTCCGACTTTTCGGAAATTTCCGAGAAAGCCTGTTCGTGACGTAGCGACATTTCACGAAAATTGGTAGATCTTCATTTCTTCAGTTATTTCTTTATTTTTTTCGAATAAAAACGTGAATTCGAGTGTCACTCCACCTCGAATCCATTATACAAAAACGCGGAAAACAAATGTGAAAAATACTACGATGGGTCTGAAAAGGTACTCTTGCCAAATAGAAATTTAACGAAATAGAACTGCCTGAAATGAAGCTGTACTGACCCAGAAAAGCTATAGAACAAGCCGAAAAAGTATTGTGCGGTAAAATAAATTCAAAAAATGCCCAGATTTGTCGGGAACTGAAAAATGAAATTCGAAAATAAATGTTTCCTACTTTTTAAGCTTTTTTTTGGAGCCGGGGCATTTTTGACCGTAAAAAAATATTTTCCAATGTTTCAAATATTTATATTGGAGCATTTTTTTGCAATTTTGGAATTTCTCGACATTTTTAAGAATACCACCATAAAATAGAAAAAAAAACCTTGTAAATTATTTATGAAATCCTCTAGACTGTCGGATCTTTTTTTTTAAACAATATTCAACAAAAATAATGGCAAATGAAAGGAAAAAGGGAAACAGATAAAGGAAATTTTGAAAAATGGGCAAGAAGTGGAAAAATGGGCAATTTTCCATAAAACTTTTGGACGCAGCTTTTCATGCACATTTTCCTTAAACAAAGAAAATGAAAAATCAATAAATCACCGCGCGGAACGACGCGGAAACGCGAAAAACTTTAATTTCAGAGCTCAAAAAAACCAACTTTGAATGAGCGAGCGCGTCGCGGTTTTCGCGGGCCGACGGGTCTCGCAACGATTCGCCAGCCAGAGTGCACTTGACTACGGTTTCGCACATCGGCTCATTTGAATTCTGCAGGCTCGATAAGAGTAAAACTACCAGTTTCACTCGCAGTTTATCGATTTTTTTGGATTTTTTGTTTTTAATTTATGTTAGAAAAAAACATTTTTATTTATTATTTAAATATGTCTTTAAATAGTTTTTTTTATCTGAATAAAATAGTTTAAAAACCAATAATTTCTTTGTTTTTTTCCTTCCTAATATTATGCAGATCAATTTTCGTGCTATTTTATTCTCAAGCAATCCTAAATTTTAATGCAGGAAAATTCATCTTAATATTTTTTAATTTCCAGATGCAAGAAGAAATAATCGATTTCTTCCGGAATCCGGCCTTGGTGTTCTACATGACGCTGATGCTTACCGTCTGTGTGGTAAACGGTTCGCAGCAAGCCGGTGAAGTTGTGGAAACCGAATTCCACGCCTACCGAATTCATCAGTACGAAATCTCTGGAAACATGTATGGAAGCAAGAACTATCGTGTGTCGTATGAAGCCGTCTCCTTGGGTGCCAGAGCCATTAGGAGGTTTGTGATTTTGAGCTCCTTCCTATATAAATATTGTTCTATTTAGAACGACAGTAACAACGTGGCGTGAGGTCCTGAAAAGTAATGTCGACGATTTGTGGGAGCTGTCGACAGGCGCTGTGCTCATTTTTATTCCCGACAACATTGACGAGTTGAATGACGTTGACAGAAAGGTATTAATATTTATGATAATCCCTGTTTTGAATATTCATTATTCAGGCATTCATCGATCTTGAACAGAAATTGGCGAAGGTGAAAACGGATTTGGCTGTTTACGTGGCACCATACGATGATAATGCTGCTTCTGTTATTAGTGGTACGTAGATTTTTTGGCTTAAATCTTTAGGAAAAATTGTTTTCATATTTCGGTCCAAAATCAGACTATTTTTGACACACTTTTTCATAAAATGTTGACTTTCCAGACATTCAAAACCGCGCCGACAACTTCCCGTCCGCTTTCCAGGCCCTGCTTCAGTCGGTTTCAGGAAACACAATCAGTATCACGTCTTCTGATTCTATCCCAGAGCTTCCAGCTAATTATAAACCATACAATATTGTGGTAGGTTTTCGCGGTTGCAAGAAAAGTTGCTTTGGACGCCTCTTTTCGTCTTTTTTGCGTTTTTTTTACTTTGGACATACCGGGGGATTTACGAATATATCACATTAAAATCGATCGAAAAAAAAATTTCTCAAATTTTTTATTTTTCCAAAAAAAAATTCAAAACCACGAGGAGTACACGAATTCCGTGGCAGTGGCCTAGAAAACCCGCGGCTTCTGGAAAATTTCAATTTTAACCGGAAATGTCTATTTTTATTGCAATTTACCACATTTTTATCATCAATTTTCGATTAAAAAATGGTTTAAAATTCGTGAAATCAGGATTTTTTGCAGTCCAAAAATCCATTAAAAAATCCCAGAGGCCGTATTCATGAACGTTTACCGTACGGTAAATGAGAACAGTAAATGGTTTACCGTAGGGGAAATGCATTTTTCGGTATTCATGAAAAACTTTTACGGACCGTAAATCAGTTTACGGAGAGGAAATGATTTACTGACCATGAAGGACAGTAAATGGCATTTACCGTCTATTTTTATTATTTATTTTCTGAATTATTGGCTCGTGTTTGATGTTTTTCAGTAATTTTTATTAGTCGAATTGTCAGAATTAATGAAATTGATCGATATTTAATGGAAAATGGAGATCGTCATCCTATGCCGTGTGTATTTCGAGTTGTATTGTGCCAATTTGACTCTTTTTGGTGGAGATACGACATTTTTTCTCGCTGCTGAATACGCTAGCCGATGAAATTGAAGTATTTGGTATTCGGTATTCGGACGCTCCTAAGTTTCAACTCATGCTCAGATACTCGCAGTGACGCTACAATATTCAGCATCAAACTTGTTTCGTTGGATACCATCGTCAACGCTCCGGCATCTTTCAAAATCTGACGTTTCAAAACCGAGATGATTCAAAACCAGACGTTTCAAAACCGTATTTTCACGTTTTATAAATAGCAACTTTTAATATCAAATTTTTGAACGTCAATGTCTTTGCATCTTTTCTTCAACATACTTTTAACAGAACTTGGCAGAACGCAACTGTGAAGACGAAGGGACTGACAGAAAAGCGCAAAACTTGCGATATTTGATCAAGGCCCTTTTTAATTTATGCGCAATTTCAGCCCCATCCATTTATATTGCTACTAAGTTTGGCATGTAATTATATTTCGAACAGTTTATTTTCCCTCCCCTGTCGTGTCGGGAAAAATGGTTTTCCCGCTTCCTCTCTCAATCAAAGGTATAATATTAGGTAAAAACTCGGTTTCTAAGAAATCAATAAGATTAACCAATTGTACAGATTTATTGTTGCCTTTTCAGGAAGTATCGTGCTAGTTCGGGTTCCGATCGAGAAGTTGTAGCTCTGTATTTCTTTGTCTCAGGGTCTCGATGACATCTTTAATTCCCTTTTTCGGATCTTCTTCATCCATAGCTGCCCTGAGCATATTTATCATCTTGGCGTTGAGTTCTGCCTGCACCATCAATCCTTTTTGTCCGATCTCCGGCGCTTTTTCCTCCTCTTTGTTGGCCAGCATCTCCTTCACCTTCGGGAGCATGCGCTCCATGACGTCTTGTCCTAGTAGAGACAGAAGTCGGTCTCTTTCGTCCTGCTCTGCCATGTCTGAACTCGTGTTGGCGGTATTAGCGAAGACGAAAACGGAATATATATTGAGAAGAAGAGAAAGAAAAGGAAAAAATTTTTTATTATGAATGCGGTGTTTACGGATTTGGCCAATTTTATAAGAAATTTGCGGCGATAAAAATCTTGTTACTCCTGAATATCGCGTAAAAATCGCTGAATGATAGCTTGAAAAAATTTTTTGTAAAAGAACGACGAAAAAATCGTAAAAACGAACAAAAAACACACGCGCACCACCACGTTTCTTCGTTTCTTCGTAGAATGTTTCGTAGAACGTGTTTCGTAGAACGTTTCTTCGTAGAATGACGATAAATTCGGCCTTGCGCGCTGCGTAGGGGTATGTCGTTGCAAGACCCGCCGTTCATGATGTGCTATGCGCCTTTAACTCTGCGTCTGTGCTCTCTCGTTCTGCTCGCGTTTCTCTCGCTCTCGTTCGTCTGCAGGAAAACAAAACAATTCTTTTTCGTATCATGAAGTTTTTTTTTTTTTTTGAAAAATTAATTGCAAAATCTACAGAGTATACTCGGCCATTTCCCCAACCAGAAAGTTACTTAAATAATGTCAGGCTCAGAACGGTACACCAACAGTCGTCCGAGTACGAAGAAAGCAGTGATCCGCTGTACCTATGTATTGTCTTTTCAATCGAGTTGCGACATGAGAACGCGAAACTCCGCCTACTTACTTGTCCGCGACCACGCAAGCACGGTTCTAATCAAAGAGACGCAGACAAAAAAGGGATAGCCGACTCATTTTTCATGATGCAACTCGATTGAAAACACAATATGGTACAGGAAGAACGGATCGACTTTGTAATCTTTGTTTGTTGCAGCTCATGCTGAAGAAACAAATTGAATAAACAAAACTTTAAAAAACAGATATTATTCATAAAAACCACTATTTCGAAAAAATTACAAAAAATCAATAAGTTGGTCCACGGTAAACCAAACAAAAACAGGCGGTAAATTTTTACGGACCGTAAATGTCGTTGTGAATACCGTAAATGATTTACGCAGTAAACGATTTACTGTACCATTTACGCAGTAAATCTTCACCTAGGTAAATCAATTTACTCAGTAAACGTTCATGAATACGGCCTCAGAAATAACAGGCGTTACCGTATTTCCTTCGCTACGAGACCTTCTCAATGTTTTATTTTATACATGGAAATTCCACTTTAAACACAAAAGGTCTCGCAGCGAATTTTTCGTGGAACTTTGGACTGCAAAAAACTCCTGATTTCAGGAATTTTAAAGCATGTTTTATCGAAAATTGATGATAAAAACGGGGAAATTGCAAGAAAAATAAACATTTCTGGTCAAAATTGAATTTTCTAGAAGCCGCGGCCGCGGGTTTCCTAGGCCACGGCAACGATTTTAGTGTACTCCTCGTGGTCTTCAATTTTTCTTCTGGAAAAATAACAATTCGTAAATCCCCGTCCCAAAACTACATTCCAAGCTCGAAAAAATATACATTATTATTTTTTTAACTACAGGGCCGCCTGAGCAGCGGTGAACGGGCCACCCCGACCATCGCCTTCGTCGCCCACTACGACACCACCTCAGTCATCCCGGGAGTCTCCCCAGGCGCTGACTCCAATGGTTCTGGAGTCGTCGCACTTCTGGAGCTTCTCGCCGTGCTATCCAAGTTCTACGACACGCCGAGCACTCGTCCACCATATAACCTTCTTTTCATTTGGACCGCGGCCGGAAAACTCAACTTCCAGGGAACTCGCCATTGGATTGAAGAGTTCCAGAAGGGAGTGGATGCCGGTCATGTTGTGGACAGCTCGTCGAATGAGCGGAAGGGTGAGTAAAAACTAGAATTTTTATTCTCGAAGGTCGCAAGTTTTTCGTCAGTATTTCTAGATGACCGTATTGATTTGGCGATTTGCATTGAGTCGATTGGACGTAACACTGGAGGACTCTACATGCACGCTGGAAAGGCGCCATCGGAGAATTCAGCGGCCGCGCAGCTCTTCAGAAGACTCAGAAACATTGCACCCAAAAAGAACATTGAATTAGTCTCCAAAAAGATCTCTTTAACGTCCACAAGCTCCTGGGAGCACGAAAAGTTCAACATCAAAAGAATGCCAGCCATCACTCTCTCCACCCTCCCATCTCCAACCGATCCAGCTCGCAACTCTGTTCTCGATCTTCCATCTCTTCTCGACGAGGACGAGCTCATCTCAAACATCCGTCTGATCGCCGAAGGAGTGCTCGGCTACATTCTGGAACTTCCAGAGACTGGACCATCTACCGACTCTCGTGTCACCTCTGAAGTGAGCATGCTCTCCAAAGACGCTGTCGACAAACAACGTGTCCACCACTTTATCCGCCAATTCGCCTCGAGACCTCGCCCAGTTGGAGATAGAAAGGCTACAGAGAGCATTGCTGCCAACTTGGCGTCAGTGGCTTCTGGATACGGTCAAGTGTTCAAGTCGGCGGTCGGATTTGTGGATTCGAAGCCATTCGGTGTCACACAGAATCGATTGGTGGCCGAGCGTGTGAAGCCGGCAGTTTTTGAGCTTGTCATCGCCGCCGGTGTCTTTGCCTATCTTTCAGTTTTCTATTTTGTAAGTTTTAAAAATATTCACGTCTGCGCACTACACAATTTTTGGCTATTAGCCGTTCATTTCGGAGTGTGTGTGCCAAATTCGAAAATTGTTTTTGACCTATTCAGCACAGGAAAAAACCGTTTTGTGGTTTTTTTTCCTTTGCAGGTTTTTTCCAGGTAAAAAAAGCCTATCGCTTCGAGACCCGGAGTTATGGACCTATTCAAAGTACTGTAAAAAAAAAACGGAAAAAATGACAAAAAACTGGGAGAAAACTCGGAAAATGCTCCGATTGGTCTGAAATTTTGGGAGAAACTGTCAAAAACGCTTACGGACTTTTTCAGAAAATCTTAGACCGAATTATCGATTTTAGAAAATTTTCAGAAAAAAAATCAATATTGTCGGCCCGCCAAAATGGTCAAACGCGCTTCGCTGAACTCAATGCTATTGGAATTTCATTTTGGTCCTCAAATTATTTCATTTCACGTTGAATTTATACGTGAAATTAAATAATTTGGAAACCAAAATGAAAACCGCATAGCGTTGAGTTCAGCGGAGCGCGTTTGACCATTTTGGCGGGCCGACAATTTTTTTTTAATCGATATTTCGGTCCAAATTTTTCTGAGAAAGTCCGGAAGCATTTTTGACAGTTTCTCCCAAAGTTTCAGACCAATCGGAGCATTTTCCGAGTTTTCTCCTAGTTTTTTGTCATTTTTTCCGTTTTTCTACAGTACTTTGAATAGGTCCATTAGGTCCATTAGTCGTTTTCGATTGTACGCCGATTGTGGAGTTGTTAAATTTTTTTTTTGCAAAAGTGTGGTACGTTGAATATCATGATTTTTTTTTCTAGAATTTCCGAAATTTTTGTGCAAATTTACTGTCGAAAACGCTACTCGTGAAAATTTCGGCTAATAGCCATCAAATTTGGTACATGTGCGAAATGCATTACGGATTCGAGCGTCACTAGTCTTTTTGGATGGCTATTAGCCACATAGCTGCCTATACCCGCCAAATATTCCCCGAGAATGCCCAGGATTTGAAATGCAAAAGAAAAACGGCTAATAGCCATCGACAAAAAAAAAGTATCTTTGGGCGGGCAGGAAATTAGACAAAAAAAAACCTGGAAAAAGTTGGAAAATTCGGCTTTTTTTTCAAAAAAAACTGCAGACGGACAGACATTCAAACTTAGAATTAGAAAGACAAAAACTGGTTTAAAAAAAATGAAAAAAAATTGGTAAAAAATGATATTTCTCACAAAATTTCTCGTTTTCCCCCCAAAATTCTTGATGGAAATCAGGCAAAAAGTTTAAAATCGGGGGATTTTTCAAAAAAAAAAAAATGATATTATTTGTTTCGCTTTTCTAAAATTCCCCGCAACTCGACAGGAAAATCACCAGAAAGGTGGAAATTTTCAATCAATTTCTATTTTTTTTTCCATTGAGATAATAAAAACTGACAAATTGGCTATTAGCCGTCGATTTCGGGGCGTATGTCAAGTGAATTTGGCCGATTATGCGCGAGCTGTGCGTCAGTAATGCCATATTCGGCTTTGTACACAAGAGATTTGGTTAAAACAAAGAAATATTTTAATTATTCGATTATTTTCAGATTGCCACCCACTCGCAGAAGTCTATCGAAGGAACCGTGTCGGTTATTCGCAAATCGATCTTTTAAAAAAATTGGTATATTTATTTGAAACAAAAAGATGTGCTCAATTTCTAAATTTAATTTAAATCGCCTCCATTTCTCGGCCCCCGTTGACAAGTGTTGTTAATGTTTGTCTTGTTGTCTTGTGCGTTAATTTGAATTTAAATTTTTTCCAAAGATTTATTTATTTAGGTCTAATAAATAATTATTATTTATTTATTTAATTGCCTTTGATGTACTTAAATGGGAAATCAATTTTTAGGAAATCCCTGGAATTTTTATTTTTTAATTAATCTTTTGCTCTAAATGCACGGTGATTCTTTTACTACTGGCCACGCATTTCTAGTCCCCCGGCCCCAAGTATTTCCCCTATCCACCTCGCACTCTCTCACTCTCTCATCACATGAAGTGGGCGGAGTTCCCTCCCCTTTTTGCAAAATGCGGCAAAAAAATTTGCGGAAATGAGGGAGGCCACCACGGAAAATCAGTTTCATTTGAAATTCTACGTATAAAAACGAACGAATTCCGGTTTAAAATATGCGCCCTAATGAGATCTAGTAACGTGACAGACAACTTTTTGATCAGACGTCATTTACAAAATCGCGACAGGAAAAACCTAATCGGGGGACTAGAAATGCGTGGCCGGCAGTAAAAGAATCGCCGTGCATTTGAAATTGTACGTAAAAAAATCAGACCAATTCCGGTTTTAAATATGCGCCATAATGAGAGGAAGTAACGTGACAAACAACTTCTCGATCCAAAGTCATTTAGAAAATCGCGACAGAAAAAACCAATCGGTGGACGAGAATAGTGTGCTCGGTAGTAAAAGAATCACCGTGAAATGGGTCTCGCAGCGAATACTGCGGAACATCGGAGCGTGAACACAATAATTGTTCCGGAGCTCCGC
This sequence comes from Caenorhabditis japonica, assembly GCA_963572235.1. Lineage (NCBI taxonomy): Eukaryota > Metazoa > Nematoda > Chromadorea > Rhabditida > Rhabditidae > Caenorhabditis > Caenorhabditis japonica. Next base: position 24,541,253 of record OY754342.1, on the reverse strand, counting down.
AAGCCAGCCCAGCTCAAAAAGTCCGCAATTGCGCGTCATTTTCAACGCCTGCAGAATATCGGCGACGACGTGTACGGTTTGCTGGCACGCACGTTGGCTTCTGTTTTTCTTTTTATTTTAATTTATTTATTTCAACTTTTTTTGTGTGAAAGAAATTATCGATTTTCAGTGATGACCTCTCCACGGGTTCTCCTCGTGCTTTTAGCCGCTGTGGCCGCGATTTCGGCGCAGAATAATCCGGTTTTCAAAAAGTGAGCTTAAAATTCAAATTTTCTAATTTTAAAGTACTTAATTCACGCTGATTCTTCCAGGTTTGAGTACAAGCACTCGTTCCGAGCCCCAAACCTTGCTCAACGTGATGGATCGATACCGTTTTGGATTGTAAGCCCTTAATTTTACCCGAATTTCCCGCGTATTGCCAATTTTTAGGTCAGCGGAGACGCGATCGCGTCTGGCGAGCAACTCCGATTGGCGCCGTCGATGAGAAGCAGAAAGGGAATCGCGTGGAATAAACGAGCGTTTGTGGAGAGCGAGAACTTCCAGGTGGACATTGCGCTGAAAATCGGCGGACAAGGACGTGTTGGAGCCGACGGGCTGGGAATCTGGTACACCTCACAGCTCGGAGCACTCGGACCAGTGTTTGGAGCCAATGATTTTTGGACCGGAATGGGAATTTTTCTCGATTCCTTTGATAATGATGGAATTAAGAACAACCCGCAAGTGGCGCTAATGCTCAACGACGGAACCAGATCGTACGATCATCACACGGACGGATCGCAGCAGATTCTGTCGAGTTGCCAGCGTGACTTCCGTAATAAACCGTATCCGGTGAGACTTCGTATCGAGTACCTCAAGAATGTGCTCCTTGTGCACGTGGACGATGGAATGCAGCCAACTCCTCGCTATGAGCTTTGCATGCGCGCTGAGAACATTTACCTGCCCAAGAATGGATACTTTGGAGTGTCTGCTGCCACTGGAGGACTTGCCGATGATCACGATGTTCTCGATTTCTCCGTATTCTCGCTGTTCAGCGAGCAACAAAAGCCAACTCCAGTCGCTGAGCAGATTCCACAACAGGAGAAGCAAAAGTACGATGAAGAGTTTGAGCGACAGATGAAAGAGTATGAGGCGGAGCGCGCCAAGTTCAAGGAACAGCATCCGGATAAAGTGAAAGAGGACGATGAGTACGATCCAAGCAAGTACTACGAGGATGCGACGGCCAGAGAACTTCGATTGATCTACGAGAGCCAGAATGCAATCCACCAGGTCATGCAAAACATGGACCAACGTCTCGCGCAAATCCAACAGACACAAGCGACAGGACACGTTGCCCCGGCTGCGGCGGCGGGGCAGCAGGCTGGAGGAGCAGTCGCCGGTGGAGCAAGTTTCCAGCCTCATGAGAAGAACGAAGTGATCACTTCGCTACGAGACCTGTCACAATCGGTTCGCGACATGAAGCAGTATGTGAACGAGATTTTCACAAAAACTTATAACATGGAGCAAAAGTTGACGCAGGGAGGTGGAGCCACGGGCGGTGGCGTCGATAGTAGCATGCATCAGAAGGTGGATTCGTTACTGAATGAGTTGAGGACAGTGAGAGCCACGCAGATTGAAACGGTGAGCTGGAATATTTTTATTATGGTTTCGATTTTCTGTTTGGTATGGAATTTGCATCATATACCGTATTTACTCTAATTGCCCGGCAGTCTAAATTCTCTGGTTGTTATGGGGTTATTCTCGGAACCAGCAAAAAATTCAGCGAAAATGCGGAGAATGCTCCGATCGATATGAAACTTTGGGAAATCATTTAAAAAATACTCCCAGTCATTCCCTGAAAATTTCAGACCGAAATATTGATTTTTATTTCTGAAAATTTTCAAAATCGATATTTTATAAGTGGCATTTGCACGCCACCCTCGTCGTCCAATGCGCCACCAAGTTTGTCGGAAAATAAAATTATTTTTTCACTCGAAAATTTACTTTTTTGAGAAATTCGAATCATTGTCTGATTATTCAGAGTGACACCATCATTTTAATCCAAAAACGAGGTTTTTTTGTCAAAAAATGACCGAGCCTTAGGGTTTTCAAAATGCATCGGGTAGAAACCATTTTGGAAGGCTGGGGGGCCGTGATTTGTCCTTCATCAATAAACATAAATACAAATACAAGAAAAAGAAATGAAGAGATTTTTGTCAAACAATTTACCGTGAAGTGTCGTTCCATGCAAATTTTCCAAAAAAAAAAAGCGGAACATTTCGGGACAGAATTACCCAAAAAAAACCCTGATATCTGATACCCTTTCCTTTCTAGAGCGGTTCTGGAGGCTCGCCAGGCACCTGCCAGAACAATTGCGTGTCCTCGACGATTTTCCTGCTCATCATCTTCATTCAATCGATAGTCATCGTTGCGGTGGTCTACGTGCGAAGCAAGCAGGACAAGGCAAAATTCTACTAATGTTTTCATTGTTCTGACTCGATATTTATTAATTATTGTTTAAGAATTCACCCCCGCCTACCCTCCCCAAATCACTAATTTAAAGTCTTTCTCTTCTGAAACTGTTTTGTCAAATCGTGCGGTTTTGTACGCAATACCCATGGCGATTTGCGAAAAGTTTCATAATTTAAATTTTATAATTCAAACCCCCCACTAACAACGAGATTTTTCTGAAAATTAGGTTTTTTTTTTGAAAAGTAAATAAATAAAGTCCCCTATCGGTATTATGGATTCGTGAATTAGCGATAAAACGCGGTGAATTGTGGGGCAAAAGTTGGCTGGTCTCGCCACGATTTTGACAGACTACGGTTAGCGCGAAAATATTTTTTTTAATCCTTTTTTTTTTAATTAAAACGCATTTTCATAGTTTTTTCTCAACAAAATAAGTTTTTGAATTGAAATTACTCATTCCAGATTACACAAAAAATTTTAATAGTGAAAAAATGCTAGTCAAAAGGCAAAAAATCGCGTTTTTATTTAAAACAAAAGAAGAAAAAATATTTTTCGCGCTAACCGTAGTCTGTCAAAATCGTGGCGAGACCAGCCAACTTTTGCCCCACAATTCACCGCGTTTTATCGCTAATTCACGAATCCATAATAAATATGAAATATCACTTTTGTGTTTTCAATCGAGTTGCGACATCAATTTATTGGATTTTTAATGAATAATCCCCCTTTTAGTTAAATTATTGATTGATTTGAGTGATGTCTGCGGTGACTGCAGCATCGGAGAAAAAACGACTCGAATCGTCATGCGCCGCGGTTTTACAAGGAATGAGCGGAAAAACGGTGGTTGTCGAGATGAGAGATGAAAATTATGTGATTGGTGAGTGAATTGTTTTTTTAGTTTTTTGAAAACCTCGGATTATGAGCTTGAAAATGAAGAAAAACCAAAAATTATGAAATTGGCGCCATTTTGATCAAAATACCTGGAAATCAAGTAATTATTGAAAAAAAAATTAACGACAACATTCCGCTATTACACTCGCGCGCTCTTTAGCAGATTTCTCAATTTTTTTTCCTTGAAAAATTCAAAAAACTGGCTTATTGCAGGAACTTTGGAAAGCTGTGACTCGCAACTCAACATGCGCCTCCAAAATGTCACGTTGATACGGAATTTTCAAAAATCACAAGAAGCCGAGTATTTTGTCACTGGGAAACATGTCAGGTGAGTGTTTGCGGACTCGCTCCGCCCCCCTTTCCTGATAAAATCGGGGAATAAACGTCAAAACCGGGGAACAAGCTGCGCCCCTTTTGCAAGTCTGCGGCACTGTTTTTCAGAACTTGCTGTAAGAAACTCATGCCGCAGACAGACTTGAATTGCAAAAGGGGCGGAGCTTGTTCCACGTTTTTTTCCAGGTTTTGTCAACTCGGATTTTGGCTCTCGGGCATTTCGACAGTGTTCTTCACGTTTTTTAAATGCAATTCTCCTTAAAAAGCTTTCAAAATTGCATGTGTGAAAACACCGTGACGACAAAATGCAGAAAAAATTTCGAAACGTCCGGGAGCCCGGATTTTTCATACAATTAATTAAAACTCCAAATATTCAGATTTGTTCATTTCGAGAACCGCGTGCACTCGGAGGCGGCGATTCGCCGATGTCAAAAAGGAGTCTCGGCGGTGAAATCGAAATTTCAGCCGAATCGTCGACTCGATCAGAAACAGTTTGACGGCAGCAGGAAAATTGTGGATTGAATTTTGGATTTGAATATAAATAAATGAAAAGAAAATAATTTTTATTTATTTACAAGGATCAAAAATCGACAATCGGCTTGAAAGAAAGAAAGAAGGCAGTGCTGATATCATGGATTCGTGACGTAACGAGACAGACAGCTTGTCAAGTTATGCGTTCAGCTCTTGGCAATGTGAGAGGAAACAATTTTTTTCATTTTTCTGGCACACAACTTGCAGCAACGAGCCGCTACGTCACGAATCCATAATAGAAATGCAGAAAATGCCAATTTTCAGCATTTCCGGGCCTAGAATGTCTCTAGAAAAAAAAGTAATACCTAGAAATTCGATCGCAATTATTCAGTCTTCTTGGCGTCTTTTTTCACCGTCTCCACCTCCTTCTCCTCCTCTTCAATCACGTCTTCAGCGCCGAACACGATTTCTCCAAAGTACCTGCACAGAAAAACGAGAAACAAATTCGAAACGTGAAAACCAGCTCACCAAGCGATCAATGGGCTGAGCCAATAGACAAAAAGATGCCCGGTGTGCGAAACTCCCAAACAATTGAACGTGCACGCCCACGCAACGATTGGATTCGCGTACATGCCCGTGTAGTTTATTCCTGCAACAAAACCTTGGTTAAAGCGCGTCAAAATGCCTTACCAATGGCGCACAAGAGGCCCGAGAACAAGCAGTTGGCGATTGAGCACAACTTCACGTCGCCGTCATACTTTTCGTCCACCAATTTTTCGAACCATTTGGCGAGAAACGTGGCGGCGCCTTCGATGATGCAACCGGTTGTTATTGCGACCTGGAAATAATAAATTTACGCTGAATTCATTGAAAAATTAATTTTTTCCCCATTATCAATATTTTTTTGAATTTCTAACGCATGCGCCTGAAAATATTGCTTAAAAATTGAAAAAGATCTAAATTCGTAATTTTTAACGACAAAAATCCACAAAAAAATCAAATTTTAGGCCCCAAAAAGTGAGAAAATTGAAAAACAAATTTCAAAAATTTTGTTTTAGGATTTTGTCTGCAAACACCACGACGCACAAATGCACACTCGACGCGCATTTTTGCCGCCAAGTTCAAAATTTTTTTTCTTTTTCATGCTACCGTCAAATCCGATGTACACTGATCCTGATCGAGCAGCTCCAGGTGAATTGGATGGACTCCGATTTTCCAGAAAAGTCGGGCCACAAAGTACGATAAATAGGCTGGAAATGGGCGGAAAATTGTGTTTTTTTTTGCAAAAAATCGTAAATATTTATTTACCTGCAACCAATTGAACCAGGAAAACATAAACACCGCGGCGAATCGCTTTACTTTTTCGATAGCAGTTTGTCACCTTTTAATTCATTTTTTAATTAAACAAATTTTTTAAATTCTTTTTTTTTACCAATGGACATGGATGAGCGACTGCGTCCCTTTGAAAATAGCAAAGTGCACTTCGGCCGCAAGAATCCGCGCACCAAATACTTTGTAAATAACTTCGAAATAAATGTAAAAAATTCTATCAGAGACTTGGGAATTATAATTGACAACGAATTGAAATTTGACAAACATGTAAATAATATTTCTAACATATCATTACTAAAATGCAGACAACTGTTACGAGCATTCCATTCAAAATCCCCCGAATTTTATTTTAAATTGTATAATGTTTATGTAAAGCCAATTCTAGAATACGGTTCTGAACTACTAAATCTCCACTCAGTATCCCAAGCCAAAAAACTCGAATATCCACTACGATTTTACACCAGACGGGTACTGCAACGATGTAACGTGTCTTTTTCATCGTATACTGACAGATTAACTCAATTTCACATGATCTCCACTTTTCACCGAAGAATCTTATCCGTGCTCCGTATGTACTTTAAAATTGTCAACCTTGAATGTCACTTTCCGTCCCTACCACTATGTGTAAAAGCGTCCCGGTCATCCAGAAGTCCGTACATGTTAACTCCTTGTGGTAATTCCGCACACGGTTTTCTAATCGACAATCTGTCCTTGTGGAACCACGTCGTCAAATTATTCCCGAAAAGACTGAATTCGGAGGCTTTTGCTGCGCGCATAGCCTCATTCCCGCTCGAAACCCTTTCCCCCCACACTTGACCGATAGACTATTGCTGGTCTGACTGGTCATTTTACTTTTATTATCCCAATATATTTATTTTCTTTGATTTAATTTGTAATGTATTCATTTGTGACGGATAATAAATAAATTCTAAATTCTAAAATTTTGAATTAAAAAATTTTTTTTTTGCATTTTCCCGAAAATTCTTTTAAAAAATCTCTGAATTTTCCGAATAAACAGTTCCAAAACAAGCAAAAAATCAAAATTTTTCCGCCAAAAATGCCAAAATGGAAGAATTTTGCGTAAAGTTAGTCCCTGCAAAACCTCTTCCACGGCCATCATTTTTCAAATTTTTGTTTTGGTTTTTAGCATTTTTAAATTTTTTCCCTCTTTTTTGTGCTAATTCTTTACCATTTTGAGATATTTCGAGTAGAGAATTGCTGAAAATTGCCGAAAATATTAAAAAAAAAAATTTTTTTTTTGGTTTTTTTCCCGAAAATTCTTTAAAAAATCTCTGAATTTTCTTAATAAAGAGTTCCAAAAAATTACAATTTTTCCGCCAAAAATGCCCAAATGGAAGATTTTTCGCACAAAGTTAGTCCCTGCAAAACCTCTTCCACGGCCATCATTTTTCAAATTTTTGTTTTGGTTTTTAGCATTTTTAAATTTTTTCCCTCTTTTTTGTGCTAATTCTTTACCATTTTGAGATATTTCGAGTAGAGAATTGCTGAAAATTGCCGAAAATATTAAAAAAAAAATTTTTTTTTGGTTTTTTTTTCCAACAATTCTTTGAAAAATCCCTGAATTTTCTAAATAAACAGTTCCAAAACAAGCAAAAAATCACAATTTTTCCGCCAAAAATGCCCAAATGGAAGATTTTTCGTTTAAAGTTAGTCCCTGCAAAACCTCTTCCACGGCCATAAATTTTAAATTCATTACCTATTTTCGTTTTTTGGCATTTTTAACCAGTTTTTCGTGAATTTATCTCTATTTTCAGCGAGAATGAGTATAAAATCGCCGAAAAACTTGAAAAAAATAGTTTTTAAAAGCTTAAAAAAATGGAAAAAAATTTTTTTTTTAATGTTTTTTTTCCATTTCTCAACCTCAATTTCACCAGTTCCACTTAATATTCCCTAAATTGGCGTCTAATTAAAAAGAAAAATTCGGTTTTGGTGCATTTTTGAACCATAAAATTAAAAAAATGCAATTTTAGCGATTTTTTCGATTTTCGACATGGAAAATCAATAAAAAGATAACAAAAATTTAGAAAACATGAATTCTCGAGTAGCAAAAACGTAAATCAACACAAAAAATCTCATGAAAAACAAAGAAAAACCAAGAAAAAAAGGAAAACAAAAAAAAAATAAATTGCCGTCTTGTGTGGCACAAATGCATGTACCTGACGTCATTAGCAGTTTTCTGACGCTGAAAAACACTGGCAAATAGCAGAAATTTTTTGCTGACAACGACATTCCGAAATGACGCAATGGCCGTTGTTTAGCGGAAATCGACATTGGCCCTTTTTGACGAATTTTGGGGTTTTTAGGGCTTTTGTGTTGGTTTTTGTTGGGCTGCAGGTGTTTTAAAGGGTTTTAGGCGGATTATTAGAGGTTTTAAAACAAAAAAAAGATGTTTTTTTGAGGAAAAAATAATTTTCTAAAAAAAATTTTTTTTGAGGAAAAAATTTTGTTTTTGTATGCTAAATATAAAAAAAATTCTCTCATGTTTTCTTCTCCTCTCCTCCACAATTTCCGCAGATTAGTGAGTGATTTTTGGCTGACTAGAGCCTAGAAAAAGCAGAAAAAAAAAGAAAGAAAGGAAAGGAAAGGCAAGCGCAGGAAACGAATTACCGGGCGTCTCGAGAGCTGAAAATTCTAGGCCAACTCATCCGTCTAAACGATCAGAATACTGGGAAAACTGTGAATGATTCACGCTGTGAGCGCCGCGCTGTAAGATTTGGTGGTAGTGGGTGGTGGAAAAATAAGGAAAAGCTGAACTTTAAGAGAACGGTCTTTTAAAGAGCTTTATTGCTCTGTTATTGTGCATAGGGTATTAATGATTGAAAAAAAAAGATGACAACTGGAAGTGGGATCAACAAAAAAAAAATTTTTTTTTGAAAATTTTTTGAAAGTTTTGTTATAAAAAACTGTGAGTTTTCTAGAAAAACAGTTCTCAAACAAGCAAAAAAGCACAATTTTCCGCCAAAAATGCCCAAATGGAAGAGTTTTCGCACAAAGTTAGTCTCTGCAAAACCTCTTCCACGGCCATCGTTTTTAAATTTTTTTTTTATTTTTGCATTTTTAAAATCATTTTTTGAGCAATTTTTTGCTGGTTTTGAGAGATTTTCTACTGCTTCGGTGAATATATCGAAAATAAAAAATTTTGAAAAATTGGAAAAAAAAATTCAAAAAAACATTTTTTTTTTCAAAATTTTGTTACTTTTTCGATATATTTAACCAAAGTAGTAGAAAATAGTTTAAAATTGATAAAAATTCACAAAAAACGATAAAAAAACGCTAAAAATCCAAAAAAAAAATTTAAAAATGATGGCCGTGGAAGAGGTTTTGCAGGGACTAATTTTTGGGGAAACTCACTTTTACACGCTTTTTGTGACTTTGTGGAGAATTTTCAGCAATTTTCTCTGCAATTTTAGTAGTTTCTTACTCATTTTGGAGCCGACAAAAAAATTTCAAAAAAAAAAAAAAAAGTTTTGTTTTAATTTTTTAATTTAATTTAATTGTTTTTTCGCCATTTTTTTTCAATCGATTTTTTACTCCTTTCCATAGCGCTATCAAAAGAGCCGCTCAGAAAAAAATGCCGCTGAATCTAGGGGTTTTCGCCGCCAAATAGCTTCAATTTTTGATACTAAAGCCAAAAAAAATGTTTATTTTCCTTTAAATTAAACAAATTTAAGGAGATATGCGCAAAATAAACGCGGAAAATCAATTTTAAAATTCTTCAAAAAATGGAAAAAAAAAATGCAAATGTCGTCAAATATGGCGCTTGCAGACTGCCCAACTTACTTTCTACAGTACTCCCCCAGGCGATTTTAAGCCAAAAATAGGGCAAATTAATGCATTTTTTTGACATTTGAAAGGAATAAAAAGAAAAAACTGTGAAAAACAACATAGTTTTCTCATTTCTCATTAAATTCCCGATTAAATCTCCTCCTGTTATTTTGTTTTTATCGCGTTCTTATTGAACACATACTTTCTAGTTTTAGTTTTTTCACTTCCGTTCTCCATTTTAGATAATAATTAAATATACGATTTAATTTCGAGATATTATCGACTTTTTTGAAAATTTTTATAAAATCGATAAATATTTAGGTTCAAAATGTTTCTGTTTCTCCCAAAAGTAGGAGCAAATTTATTGAAATTTTTGTTGAAAATTTTTTGTTTTCGTCGTAAAACAAAACCTGCGCACTTGAAAGCACTCCGTTCAAGAGGCAACCAGTTCCAAAGTTGTATAAAATCTGGCAGCAAAGTGTCGTTTTTCAAGTGAAAGCCGATACGCTTTTGCAAAAAAAAAAAATAAATAATAAATAAAAAAAAAAATAAAAAAATTTTAACACATTGTTTCCAAATCTTTAAAAAAAACCATTGGGAGAGCGGAGCCAGCAGCTTTATCACAACCTTTGCGCCCTCTTGCCATCGGGGCCCTGTGGCGGAGTGGATAACAGCCTTGCATTATGCGCACGCGACCGGGGTTCGAGTTTTTTGGGTGGTAATTTTTTTTTTTTGCAAAACAAAAACAGCTATATTTTTTCTTCTCAATTACAGCTTTATAGTGTTCGGATGAATGAATGAAATGAAGAAAGACACCAGAAAAAAGTAAGAAAAAAAATTAACCAAGTGTGCGCAGAGGGGAGGAATCGCATCAATTAATACATCACTCTCACTCTTTTTTTTCCTTTTTTTCTCCCTGGTTGGGGGAGAAAAAAGGAGAGAAATAAAATTTGCATCGGTGCTCTTTGGTGCACCAGATCTTTGGTAAATAAAGAAGATTTAAAAAAATTGTTTTTAATTTTTTCCTCCATTTTTGCTAAGCGACCCTAACAGCTAAATTAGTCACGTTTTATAGAAAAGAAAATGGCCAGATTGGATGATGGATGACGTGAAAAGAGCAAGAGCAGAGCTCTTCGCAAATAAGCGGCCGGATTTGCGGATTTTCGGATCAGAATTGGCAGGGAGAATGAGCAAAAATAGAGAAAATATAGCGAAAAATGATAAGCATTCATTAAATAAGGAAAATTGCATTTTAAATAAATCAATATTTAAAATTTTATTGCCTAAATAAGAGGAATAAAATGACGTATTTGAGAGAGCGGAAAAAAAATAGGAAAACAAGAAATTTTTAAACATGGGAAAAAAATGAAAGGGAGCGGTGCATAATATAGTGATAAATAAATGGGATGCGCAAAAGGAAAATTGAGCTGAATTACCCATAGTTATTGTGCTTATTTTAAAATTCCGGTAATTTGAAAAAAATTCAAAAAATATTTTTTTTTTGCAAAAAAAATTCCGAATATTTTTTTTCTTTTAAAATGCAATATATCAAAATTACAGATTTTAAAAAGCAAATTTACAGCGAAAGTACATTGAAAAAGCGTAAAAAAAGCCTAAAAATAAAGCAATAAAAAATGTGCCAAGAGTCGTCAAGTCTGCTGCTTGCAGACTACACAACTTTTTTTCTACAGTAATCTGTTTGCGTTTTGACGCTTATTGCTGGTCAAAAAGGGTCAAAGCTTGGCTTATTTCTATCGGATATTGTATATTGTTGTGATTTAATACAAAACAATTAATTTTAAAACTCTAAAAAAAATGTTCCAAAAATTTCAAAAAAAAAAAATTTTTTTTTTTTTTCAAAGCTTTTTCTCAGGAAATCTGAAAATTGTTCCCTAATTGTAAGAACAGGAAGAACAAAAAAAGCCTGAAAAAAATGGCAAACATGGGCAATGAGTTGTGCAGTCTGCAAACATCATATTTGACGACACTTACCGAATTTTCGTTTTTTTTAGCGCTTTTTCGGTCTTAATCTGATTTAATTTGCAGAAAAGAAGAATCAAAAGACCAAAATCGGAACCAAAAACAGAAAAAAAAAAGTAATTGTGCAAAAGTATGAAAGGACGAAAAAAAAATAAAAGAAAAGAATTGGTGGGAGAAGATGCAGGAATAAAAAATATTTGGTTCCAAACATGTATATATAGTGGTTTGCACCAGTCGTCCTTTTTCTCCGCCCTTGGAGCACAAAATGCCAAAAAAAGAGCAAAAAATGTGAAGAGAGTGACGACTAAACAACGGGTGTTCTTCCGGGACGGAAAAGGGAAGTAGAAGTGGGAATATTAGATTTTGGGAAAGAAAAGGGCAACCAACTGCAAAGAATCAAAATTTTTTAAGTGATTGATTATCTAAAAAAAAATTGTCTTAAAAAATTAAAACCAAAAAAAAAATTTGTTGCAAAATTAAACTGCTTCGATACTATTTTTTTTACTCTGCTGAGTTATGCTTTTTTAAAATCCTAATTTTACAAATCTCACAGTGATTAAAATTCTATAAAAATCGGGAAAAATAACAAATTTCCAAAAAAAAATGTTTTCTGAAAATCCCTCTGACACTATACAGGGTGGCCGATAAGTATAGGACGTTTTGAAAGTGCTCCCATTTTTTCAATTTGAGGATTTTTCGAGAACAACCTTTATTAAACAACAAAAAATAAGCAGAAAATTTGATTGTATTTGTATTTCTATATTCCTGCAGAATTCACAATTATTGATATTAATTTTTGTTTAAAAAACCATCTTCACCGACGCAACTCCGCGCAGACGTTTCTCATAATCCACCATTTGTTTCCAAAACCCGACGTTTGGCCGGATGATCGGTCGGGAGGCTTTCACGTAGTGGTACGCCTGACGGAGAGTCATGTGCTCGTGTTTCACCAGGTAGATCATCACGAGAGACGCTGATCGGGACACTCCAGCCATACAATGTACCAGTGTTCGACCGCCTCGTTCCTGGAAGTTTTTGAAAACATTTTTTCTCGAAAATAAGTTGGTATAATGTTCTGATTTTTTGCGATAACATTCTCCAGGCAATTCTCTTTATTTTGATATCAAATATTTGAATCTGTATGTATCGATTTTCCAGAAAAACCACGAAAAGTCGAAAAATGTGAAAATTTCAGAAAAAAAAATTATTTTTTCTTGAAAATCAGTTCTTTTAATTTACTGATTTTTTTGCGATAACATTCTCCAGACAATGCTCTTTCTTTTTAAACCAAATATTTCAATCTGTATGTATCGATTTTCCAGAAAAAAAAACCACGAAAAGTCGAAAAATGTGAAAATTTCAGAAAAAAAAATATTTTTTCTCGAAAATAAGTTGGTATAATGTTCTGATTTTTTGCGATAACAGTCTCCAGACAATGCTCTTTCTTTTTATACCAAATATTTCAATCTGTATGTATCGATTTTCCAGGAAAAAAAACCACGAAAAGTCGAAAAATGTGAAAATTTCAGAAAAAAAAAATTTTTTTTCTCGAAAATAAGTTGGTATAATGTTCTGATTTTTTGCGATAACATTCTCCAGACAATGCTCTTTCTTTTTAAACCAAATATTTCAATCTGTATGTATCGATTTTCCAGAAAAAAAAACCACGAAAAGTCGAAAAATGTGAAAATTTCAGAAAAAAAAATATTTTTTCTCGAAAATAAGTTGGTATAATGTTCTGATTTTTTGCGATAACATTCTCCAGACAATGCTCTTTCTTTTTATACCAAATATTTCAATCTGTATGTATCGATTTTCCAGAAAAACCTCGAAAAATGTAGGAAATTTGAAAATTTCAGACAAAAATGTTTTTTTTTTCGAAAATAAGTTGGTATAATGTTCTGATTTTTTGCGATAACGTTCTCCAGACAATTCTCTTTCTTTTTATACCAAATATTTCAATCTGTATGTATCGATTTTCCAGAAAAAAAAAACCACGAAAAGTCGAAAAATGTGAAAATTTCAGAAAAAAAATTATTTTTTCTCGAAAATAAGTTGGTATAATGTTCTGATTTTTTGCGATAACATTCTCTAGGCAATTTTTTTCTCTTTTGATACCAAATATTTAAATCTGTATGTATCGATTTTCCAGAAAAAAAAACCACGAAAAGTCGAAAAATGTGAAAATTTCAAAAAAAAATTATTTTTTCTCGAAAATAAGTTGCTATAATGTTCTGATTTTTTGCCACAACGTTCTCCAGGCAATGCTTTTTCTTTTTATACCAAATATTTCAATCTGTATGTATCGATTTTCCAGAAAAAAAACCACGAAAAGTCGAAAAATGTGAAAACTTCAGAAAAAAAAATATTTTTTTCTCGAAAATAGGTTGGTATAATGTTCTGATTTTTTGCGATAACGTTCTCCAGGCAATTCGTTTTCTTTTGATACCAAATATTTCAATCTGTATGTATCGATTTTCCAGAAAAAAAAACCACGAAAAGTCGAAAAATGTGAAAATTTCAGAAAAAAAAAATATTTTTCTCGAAAATAAGTTGCTATAATGTTCTGATTTTTTGCGATAACATTCTCCAGGCAACGCTCTTTCTTTTTATACCAAATATTTCAATCGGTATGTATCGATTTTCCAGAAAAAAAACCACGAAAAGTCGAAAAATGTGAAAATTTCAGAAAAAAAAATATTTTTTCTTGAAAATCAGTTCTTTTCATTCACTGTTTTTTTGCTACAAAGTTCTCCAGGCAATTCTCCTTCATTTGATATTAATTACTTGAAGCCGTATGTATAGATTTTCCAGAAAAAATACCACGAAAAGTCGAAAAATGTGAAAATTTCAGAAAAAAATTCGATAAAAAATTAAGCTAACCTTGACATTTCGAATCTTATCAGCGACCACGTCAAAGTGCTCGCTGAGCCGCGCGTATGGATGATCCTCAATGCGGATTTTCATTGTGTCAACTCCTGCAAAAGACGCCGTTTCTTATTGTTTTGTTTGGGACCCTGACAAAACCAGGCCCCGCCCCTTTTGCGGCACAAGTTTGGGGCGGAGCTTTTTCTTAAACTCTTCAACACTTATCTCACCTTGCATATAGGTGGACGGTTCTTCTGTGGTCGCGTTCACAATCATGTTAATCTTCCTCTGTTTGATCTTTTCCGGTTTCAACACCCCGGCGCCCGACAGATACAGGTGATCGTTGATCTCTGACATTTGACCGAGCACGCCGATTCTCGACATTCTCTGCAAATTTAATGAATTTTTAAGAGCGGAAAATGAGGAAAAACGAAGAAAAACGCGTATTTTTCCACAAGCCCCGCCCACTTTGCATGTAAACGATGGCGGTGGTCGGAACCCGTGAGGTGTCGGTACATGCGGAGGGGTAAGAGTGTTTTGGCAAACAAAATATTGTTTCGAAGTCTGTATAAATATAAAAAAAATATTTCAAGAATGATACAAGTCTGCGGAGGAAAAAACGTTTTCCGGAAAAAAAAATTGGAAATTGATGAATTTTGTATGGTGGTGGTGGGAGAATGCTTCTCCTAACTCTGCATCTAAACAGAAAACCGTGCCACAGATTCAAAAGACTCAAAAGAAAACGAAACGAGAGTGAAAGAATGGCGCCCGTTTAAATGGAGGGGAAAACCAATTTAAACGAAACGATGAAAAATTAAAAAATTAGGGGGAAAAGGATGATAAACCGGAAACGCAAGGGTCGGCGATTTTTGGTTATTTATGTGAATTTGGGTGTAATTGGAGACGGAAAGGTATTTGAGGAATTTCTTTATTTACTTTACCGAACTGGTTTCATGTTTTTATACTCGGTATAAAACGCTGATAACTCGCTCCAATCGAACAATGAATTTCGCATGCATTTGGAGTGAGGTTTAGAGAAATCAGAGCAAAACATCGGCCACGGCCCTCTCAATTTTCTGCACTCTATCGTCGCCAACGTGGCCGCGTCCATCACTGTGCGAAGGGAGCGCGTTTGCAGCACTCCTTACTGAGAATAACAAAACTATTTTTCGGTTCCAAAAATGTCTTTTTGAATTGGAACTCGTGCTTTAATTGTTACATTTCTGCGAATTTTTTCTGTTTTTAAAAATAAATTGTTGATTTCAAATATCAAATTAAATAAATAATTTATTTTTGAAAACAGAAAACAAAAATCAGCAGAAATGTAATAATTAAAGCGAAAATCATACGGAAAAAACAGGGAGCTTCGTAAAACCGCACGCAAATTCAGATAAAACGCGCTTCGAGCTGTAAAAGCAAAAACCACGATTTGGTGCAATTTATTATCTTATGGACCTATTCATAGGAGGAAAAAATAACAAAAAAAAAGTTTTTTTTTTTGTCTTTTTTTTCTATTCATAGATGTCAAAAAATGACAAACAATGTTAAAAAACGTTTAAAAATGTTTAAAAATGTCAAAAAACGAATCCTATGAATAGGTCCATTAGATTTACAAATAATCGGAAATTGAAATGTCGCCTACAGGCTCTCACCCTACCGCATGTGCCGACGCTTCACGGGTTCCGACTGCCGCTATCTTTTCGGTGTACCTTGTCAAAAGCGGCTAGAAAGCAGGTGAACGATAGCGGTCGCCAGAACCCGTGAAATGTCGGTACATGCACAAGCTTAAGAGTAGGGAAATCTTCGCTTTCATTCTCGATCCCTGTCGCTCCAATAGCACCGTGAACTGCGCATGCATTTGGAGTGATTGAGATTCAGAGAAATCGGAGCGAAACAACTGCCACGCTCTCTCAATTTTTAGCACTCTCTCGTCGCCACCGTGTCCACTTTCTGAGTGGAGCAAGTTTGCAGCGCTGAGAATTCTAAAAGTGAGACAATGGCAAAAAGTATCATTGTGCGAGCGAGAGAAAGCGACAAATGACAAGTCTCTTCACCTGGCGACCCTGGTATTTGCTCTCTCTCTCTCTCTCTCTTTCTTTCTCTTTGCCACAACTAGAATGTCAGTAGTGACGTGGCAATGTGGTTGGTTAAAGTTTGGACACTGGAAAAAGGTGTTCTTACCAACACACTCGCACACAATGCCAAAACTGTACGATTAAAAAGTAAAAGTGGAAAAAGGAGGGGGGGGGGGCGGTACTCACAAAAATAGAAAATAGGCGAAAACAGAAAACAGACATTTTGTTGGGACGGGTTGGTCAAATAAATAAACGAAGGGGAACTAGTTTTTCCTCTCTCGAGAACGTGACGATTTTACACGTCTAATTAGAAAAGGTGAGCGACAATTACTTTTTTGCGCTGCTCTACAGTTCAAATGTGCATCAGCATCCAACAAAACACAAAAAATAACGCAAAAAAAGCCTTTTCCCCCCAAGCCCCGCCCACTTTGCACGTTAACTATAGCGGCGGTCGGAACCCGCGAGGTGTCGGTACACGCAATAGGGTGAGTCTGGCGCTATTGATCAAAAATTCCCGTTGTTTTCCTATCCTATCCTACACTTCTGCGTACACATGTACCACAAAAGTTGTGTGTGTAACAAAACACGCGAGTGCGTGTGAACGAGAGAGAATCAGAGAAATAGAGTGAATTTGATACAAATCGTGGAGAAAGCTCCGGCGGGCGCTGAATAGAGCAAGTGATAATAGCAGTAGGCGAAAGGTGAGAAAATCGGGAAATTGCAGCGAAATACAGTTACGACACGCAGCGATTTCGCTAGTGAATACCACGCGTTTGATAGATCGATGTGCTTCGAGAAGCTCGAGAAGGAAGATGACCAACTTTGACTATACTTCCGGATTAATGTTCATCGGCAAGAAAATTCAATCGGATGTTGTGGAAGGGAATCGAATCAGATGAGCTTCACTGGTAATGGGGTTATTCACGAAATGGCAAAAAACGGCAAAAAACTGCGCGAAAACTCGGAAAATGCTCCGATTGATCTGAAATTTCGGGAAATGAGGGAAAAAACTCTCCCGGACATTACCCCAAAATTTCAGACAAAAATATCAATTTTTAAGAAATATTGATTTTTTTCTGAAAATGCTTAAAATCGATATTTTTGTCTGAAATTTTGGGGTAATGTCCGGGAGAGTTTTTTCCCTTATTTCCCAAAATTTCAGATCAATCGGAGCATTTTCCGAGTTTTCGCGCAGTTTTTTGCCGTTTTTTGCCATTTTTTGCCATTTCGTGAATAACCCCATAATGATTTTCAACAGTTTTTTTAGTGACGCTATTAAAAAAGTGTGAAAGACATTCTAATTAGATTCGAAAATTTTCAAATAGCTTAAGAAATTTTTTTGGAAATGTATTTTGGCAAGTTGAGGTACAAATTTTAAACGAAACAGTGAGAACGATATAAAAAATAAATGGCAAATAGAAAATGGGCGTTGCGAAAGAGAAAACGAAAGAGAAACAGCGATGGAGCGCATATGCTGACTTGAAAATGTCTAGGATTTTGAGGACGAAAAGTGTTGATCACACCCACCGCCCTCTTCCTACTATTAGAGATACGTGACGTAGAGAAAAAGAGAAAGAAGCATTTTACACAAAAAAGACGACAGATTTGTTTCTTCCGATCTCATTTTCTCCACGAACTGATATTATTTAACATTACTATCATAGTTGTAATGAGTTATTTATGTTGAAAAATTACAGAACGATGAACGCAAAAATCATAAGACCACCACAAAACTCGATCCAGGACCTCTCGCGCGGAAAACAAACGTGTTAACCACTTGGCCACAGAGCCAGATCCGAGACAGCGCGCGTTGCAAGTGATAAAGCTGCGCGGGCGCTGACTGATTTCCGAAAAAAATGAAAATGTGTTAATTTTTAGACAATTTCAGAAAACTTCAGAATTTTTTTTATTTTTGTTTTGGAAAAGTATTTCAGGAAAACGCAGAATGCAGAAAAAAACACCGACTATTTTCGACTAAAAACACGAGTTTTTCATTGTGAATTATGTTAAATTTGCGCGCGCTTCGAATTCGGCGGATAATCAAAAAAAAATTTTAAAAAAAATTGGCTCAGTGCCAAGAGTGCTCTCTTGCTTGCACTTTTACGACATGAGTGATGAAAATCTCTGAAATCTAAGAGAAAAAGGAGAAAAAACGCCAAAAATCGAAAAAACAGATTTTAAAATTTATGGCCGTGGAAGAGGTTTTGCAGGGACGAATTTTGCGCCAAAACTCTTTCATTGCCAGTTTTTAGGCAGACAAATTAGAGTTTTCTTCGTTTTAGAACAAGTTTTGTACAAAATTTAAGAAATTTAAAAACATTTTCTCAAAAAAAAAAAAAAAATTTTTTTAATAAAAAAAAATTGTTTTGCCAATTTTCCTCAATTTTCGTTTAGCGATACGCAAAACGGGTAAAAACTGCTAGGAATTAAGAAAGTTTGGCGCAAAAATTGGCGAAAAATGACGAAAATCGAAAAAAAAAACGGATTTTAAAATTGATGGCCGTGGAAGAGGTTTCGCAGGGACCAACTTGGCGTTTTTGATGGTGTTTCCCTTGGTTTTAATGATTTTTTGTGGCGAATTTCACAGACTTTACCCAGGTTTTTGAAAAAAAATTGTTTTAAAAAATTAATTGTTAAAAAAAATTTTTTTTTGTTTTCCAAGTCTAATTTTTTTTGTTTTAGTATAATTTTTTCAGCATGTTAAACTCAAAAACCTGTATATTTTTTCCAATAGGAAATGAGGGTGAGGAGGAGGAAGATCAGAAGTTGTTGATCAGTAGAAAAAAAGGAGAATGAAGGCGTCCTTATTTTTCCCTTTCCCCTGCCTTTTTGTCCCCCAAAGTGAACAAAGAGCAACCGAATTGAGAGCCAAAAATACGCGGAAAGGACGGCGAACAAAGACACCGTCACTTGGTGAATAAATTGCCAAAAAAAAAAAAAAATGTTTTTGCCGTGAATTTTGGATTTTGGATTTTGCCGCCAAAAATCCGAAAGATTGGGAGCAGATTATAGAGATTTGGGGGGAAATGAGGCGGGATAAAGATTGGATAAAAATTAGGAGATAACGATAAAGAGAGAGAGAAAAAGAAAAAGAAAAAAAATGAAACTCTGCTCTTTGGGTTGCTATGCCACTATTATTTGGAGCATGTATAGAGACTGATAATTAGGCTATATTTAAGATTTAATTGTTGCTATTTATTGATTTTCTTACAATTAATCATTTCTGAATGATTAAAAAAAAAAAAAAATTTCGGAAATTTTCCAAAAAAAATTTTTATTTTCATTTTTATTTTCAATTTTATTTTCAGTCATTTTCTACTTGAAATTGCTGAAAAACAACCAAAATACCTAGAAAACACCTCAAAATCGCAAAATTCATCAAAATTAAGTCAGTGTAGATTTCCGCTAAACAACGGGCAATTTGTCATTTCGGAGTGTCGTTGCGAAGAATTTTTTTTTTAATTTTTTGTTGTTTTTGCACCAGGAAGCTGCTAATGACGTCAGGTACATGCATTTGTGTCACAAAAGACGGCAATTTATTTTTTTTTTTGTTTTCCTTTTTTGTTTTTAAAAAATCGCTGAAAAAAAAAATGTTTTGACAGAAATTTTTTTTTTTTTAGTTTTTAGAAGTTTTGCAGCGTTTTTCTACTCATTATTGCTGTAAAATTAAAAAGAAAATGACAAAAAACAGTGGAAAACAACAAAAACCAAAACAAAAATTTGAAAAATGATGACCGTGGAAGAGGTTTCGCAGGGACTAACTTTACGCGAAAACTCTTCCATTTGGGCATTTTTGGCGGAAAAATTGTGATTTTTTGCTTGTTTTAGAACTGTTTTTCTAGAAAATTCAGGGATTTTTTAAAGAATTTTCGGGAAAATGCAAAAAAAAAATGTTTTTAAATTCAAAATTTTCGAAAAAAAAATTTTTTTTCTAATTTTCTGCAATTTTCTATTTTGCTGAAAACGTGGAAGAGGTTTCGCAGTGACTAACTGTTTGAGAAAACTCTTCCATTTGCAATTTTTTGTTGGTTTTTTTTAAACACGTTTCACTCGTTTTAGAACAGTTTTTTCACTAAATGACTTTGATAAAAAATTTTTTAATGTTTCAATATTTTAATTTTTATTCGCTAATTTTTTCAAGTCTAATAATTTATTTAAAAAAAAAAAAATAATTTAAAAATGCTAAAAACCAAAACAAAAATTTGAAAAATGATGGCCGTGGAAGAGGTTTTGCAGGGACTAACTTTTTTAGGAAATCTCATGTTTAGACGATTTTTTTATTCTTATTATTTTTAGAGCATTTTTAGCCACTTTTACTCAATTTTCAGCAATTTTCACTCGTTTTTTAGCTGCTAAAAATTTTTAATTTGATTTTTCAAAAAAAAAAATTTTTTTATTTTTTTTCCATGTTTCTATTTATTTTTTTTTCTCGTTTTTTTTTACGCTAAATGCCATAAAAAACGTCACATTATTATGTACAATGCAACACAAAAAATCCCAGAAACTGAAAAAAATTTTTTTTTTATCCTAAGTTTTAAAACCCTAAAATCCAAGTTTTTTGTGATCTAAGCCTAAAATCCATACGTTTGGCTATTCTAAAACATGAAACAAAAAAAAAGCAATCTCCGCCCCTAACAAATTTTTAAAACGAATTTTTTGCACTTTTTGAAAAAATGAATTTAAAAAAATTAAATATTGTGGAATAAAACATAAATAGGTAGGTGATTTCACGGTGTGGTCACATGGTTTTGAAACAAAGAAAAACACAAAAGAAAAAGAAAAAAAAAAAGAAAAAATAGGGATGAAGAAGAAGAAGAAGAAGACTGATGGCAACATTTATTTTATTTTACTTTTTTTTTCTAATGAGAAAAATTCACTTTTGATTGTGTTGTGGCGGCAAGAAGAAAGAAAAATAGAGAGAACGAGAGACGCAGAGAAATAGAAAAAATAGTCAACTATTTAGTATTAGTTACCGAAAAAGAGATATGATAGAGGAGAGAAGGCTTTTTTTTAGCGTTTCTCGAACTTTACAGGCATTTATAAGCCATGGAATATTCAAAAATTAGACTTGAAAAAATTAGCGAATAAAAATTAAAGTATAGAGTAGAAAACTGCAGAAAATTAGAAAAAAAATTTTTTTTTCGAAAATACGAAATACGCAAAATCCTAGCGAAAAAAGGCGGTTTTGCTGACGCCGTCTATTTTGACCTCAAAAAGGCGTTCGATTCAGTTCCGCACAATCTTCTCTTGGCAAAAGTACAAAATTTCGGTGTCGACGCAAAAGCATGTCAATGGATTCGTTCTTTTCTTGAAAATCGCAAATCCGTCGTAAAAATCGATAATTATGTCTCAGCCAACTCGATTAGCGTTCTTTCTGGTGTTCCACAGGGAAGCGTGACAGGGCCTTTTCTCTTTTTAATGTATATAAACGACTTACTCGAAATTTTTCCGCCCGATGTCCACGTGACCGCATTCGCCGACGATTTGAAGCTACTTTCCTCCAATCCAGCGTCACTCCAGCACAGCATCAACCTCGTCGCAGATTGGTGTGACAAGTGGCGACTCCAATTGGCCGAACAAAAAACGGCGGTCGTGCACTTCGGCCGCAAGAATCCGCGCACCAAATACTTTGTAAATAACTTCGAAATAAATGTAAAAAATTCTATCAGAGACTTGGGAATTATAATTGACAACGAATTGAAATTTGACAAACATGTAAATAATATTTCTAACATATCATTACTAAAATGCAGACAACTGTTACGAGCATTCCATTCAAAATCCCCCGAATTTTATTTTAAATTGTATAATGTTTATGTAAAGCCAATTCTAGAATACGGTTCTGAACTACTAAATCTCCACTCAGTATCCCAAGCCAAAAAACTCGAATATCCACTACGATTTTACACCAGACGGGTACTGCAACGATGTAACGTGTCTTTTTCATCGTATACTGACAGATTAACTCAATTTCACATGATCTCCACTTTTCACCGAAGAATCTTATCCGTGCTCCGTATGTACTTTAAAATTGTCAACCTTGAATGTCACTTTCCGTCCCTACCACTATGTGTAAAAGCGTCCCGGTCATCCAGAAGTCCGTACATGTTAACTCCTTGTGGTAATTCCGCACACGGTTTTCTAATCGACAATCTGTCCTTGTGGAACCACGTCGTCAAATTATTCCCGAAAAGACTGAATTCGGAGGCTTTTGCTGCGCGCATAGCCTCATTCCCGCTCGAAACCCTTTCCCCCCACACTTGACCGATAGACTATTGCTGGTCTGACTGGTCATTTTACTTTTATTATCCCAATATATTTATTTTCTTTGATTTAATTTGTAATGTATTCATTTGTGACGGATAATAAATAAATTCTAAATTTGCCAACTCGATTACAGTAATCTCGACGAAAACGCCCAAAAGACCGTAATTCTCCAAAATGGTGCCCACGTCGAACATTGGAACGCATATTTGAAGGGTGCCGATGAACTGAAATAAAAAAAAATTTTGTTTTCAATTTTTTTTTGCATTTGTGGAACTTACCTCCAAAACCAGTAAAGCTGACAGTCTTTTAGGATTATCGAACGATTTAATGACCAAAAATCGCAAAAGTTCGCATACCGCAAAAACGGACCCGTAGAATATAAGAGATGCCACCCAGATTCTCATTGCCGTCAAACTGAGGAAGTTGGGCGGCTCAATCTCTCTCTTTCTTTTCTTTTTTCTCAGTTAGATATCTGTTTCCTCTCAATTCTACGAGCAAAGAGCAGAATGATCGATTTTTCCGAGCTGATAACCCAAGGCAACAGGCAAAAAAGAAAAAAGTTCGCAGCGAGCAGGGTTCGAACCTACGCGGGCATAGCCCATTGGATTTCAAGTCCAACTCCTTAACCACTCGGACATCGCTGCACGACCGGTTGCCTCTCAAATGGTCGTGAAGAGAGTGCGGTGGGAGGGCGACAAGAGTGTGCGGTGGGAACAAATACCAGTATGCCGAGCATGTTTATTGGGCTAATTTTTGTTTTAATTGGAAGAAATAGCATAGCAAATGAAGAGAAGTTTGTTCATCTTCGGTGGCATTTCAAAAGTACGCAAACACCGTGTCGCAAACATTTTTTTTTTCAAATTTTGAACCACCAAAAAAAAATTTTTTTCAGAATTTTCAAATTTTTCGAAATTCCAAAGCTTAATTTTTGTTTTTAAAATGAAGTATCGGATCTTGAAATATGAATAAAATCGATTCCGGGCTGATCGGATCATTTTTAGCCGAGTTACGGCACTTTTAGTATCAGGGACCCCAATTTGCTGTAACTTTGCTGAAAATGGCCCGAACAAGTCAAATTTAAAAGAAATCATATTTTAAGAACAAATACTTTGTTATTATCAAGTTTTGAAAACTTTAAAAGGAGGAAATTTGAAAAAAAAATTAAAAAAAATTTGTTTGAAATTTTTTTTTCAAAAAATCTCAAAATTCTCAAATTTTAAAAACTGCTCAAAACTTTTATTGTAGCTTTTTAACAGCACAATGGAGCATGTACATGCAAATTTTCAGCCTCCTAAACCACCCAGTTCAAAAGTTATAGCCCTAACAACAACAAAAATACAGTAATCCACAAATGTCAAAACATTTGTAGGTCACTGTATTGTGTTTTCAATCGAGTTGCGACGTCAACAGGTCAAACTCCGCCCACTTTTTTTCACGCAAAAATTCAAAATGCACTAAAATTTAATGTTCGCGTGAAAAAAAGTGGGCGGAGTTTGACCTCTTGACGTCGCAACTCGATTGAAAACACAATAATTTTGGAATTTCTTCGGAAATTGTCGCCCCAGGTAATTTTGCACCGTGAATTTGATTTTTAAAGTTTCAGAGCCTAATATTGCACGAGAAAGACCCGAAATTTTAGTAAACTTCTTCGCCTTTGCCCATACGGTCATAACCGAGTTCATCTTTATTTCTCTGTCTTTTACCACATTACCCCTCACAAATGACCTCCCTAGCAAGTCTCACCAATTTGTGAAACGTTCAGAACGCCCCTTCCAGACAGACAGCCCCGCCTCTATACCGTAGATCACATTGGCGGAAAAGAAGAGAAAAAAAAGAGAAAAAGAGCGAATTGTTGACGAGTATGCACTTTTTGTCGCGTCGCCGTACGTCGCAAACAAGAAGTACATTCGCGGGAATGGCGGGAGGGGCATTCTAGAAACTGGAAAAATGTGAACTCTCTGCTTTTTTTTCTTGTTTTTGCTCAATGATGTGGGCTCTAGAAATAGATGGAATCAATATTATCTGCTTTTTAAAAAATTGGTTTAGGAGCCCAATTGCTCTAATCTTTGCTCTAATTGTGAATAAAGCCATAATTTAAAAAAAATTAAAAAACATTTTTTTTTGAAACATTTTTTTTTGCAGACAAACTATTTGAAATTAAAATTTTTCTCTCTAAAACTCTATATTTTCTCAAAAAAGTCTCCAAAAAACGCTCAAAATCCCCTAAAACAGGAACGGTGGCCTAGAATCCGACACGATGGCCTAGGATCCGAAACCTCGGCCACCGCGGTTTTTTCGAAAAAAAAAATTTTTTTCAATAAAAAATTTAGATTTTTTGCTCAAAATAGGTTCAAATTTTTGCTCGAATTGTACGTAAAGCTGTATGAAAATTAATTAAATTTGAAAAAAAAAATTTTTTTTTGACATTATTACCCAAAATTTCAGGTCAATCTCTCTGAATACCCCCCCCCCCCCACAAAAAAAGCTTCCGCGTCGAACTCTAAAAATCGCGCGCTGCCAGGCCAGGCCAGGCCAGTCTCCACTCTATTTCTCTGCGCTCTCCACCTCTCGCACACTCTCTCCTCTTGTTTTTCACGTTTGCCTCATTTCACAGCCCGTTCCTCGTCCATTTCCTGGCGTTCTTTGCTCGTTTTGTTCGTCTGACAGACTGGCAGAGCGGGGGGAGGTGTACAGTATGCCTAGTACTCTAGTTTGGCGCATGGCAATTGTGAAAAACAAGGCAAAAACCATAGCCATTGCCTCTCTTATCTTTTATCAATGTGATACCCAAGTTGGTGGCCTATATGCGTCATACTGTACATTTAAAGGCGCATACCTGGTTGGTAAAGTCGAATTAAAATTCTATTTTTTTTTACTTTTTTAGAGAAAGTCTCCTTCTCCTTCTCCACTTACTTTTAAAGCTTTGTGTGTGCCCAAAAAAGTGGGCGGAGCGAGTCTGTGGAGACGAAACTGTCAACATGTTTTTCCACGCTGCCCTCCACTCTTTTTTTTTTCTTCTTCTTCTTCTTTTCCCCCCATTCAGATATTTATTTTTCTTTCAGTACGACTCTTTTTGTTGCGTTTCAGTTTTTATTTAACCAAGCTCCGCCCCTTTTTCGATGTTTTGTTACCGCAAAAAAAAAAAACAAAAAAATAAATTAAAATTATTTGAAATCCAGCGCCACCTGCAGTTTTATCACTACCTTTGCGCCAATACCTAAAACCGCGTGTGTGGCCGAGTGGCTACCACATTTGCTCAACACGCGAGGGATCCGGGTTCGAGTTTTGCGCGAGGTCAATTTTTTTTTGAGAACTTTTTTGGGCATAAAAATCCCAAAAAAACATGGTTTTTGCGGATTTTTCGACATTTTTTCTTTGTGAAATTTTTAAGAAACGAGCCGTGGAAATTTTAAGAGCTTGGCCGATCAAATCGGTTGAGAAATGGAAAAGTTATTAGCGATTTTCTGAAAATAACTGTTTTTCAGAAATTTCCCTTTTTAAACACGATAAAAAGGCATATTTTAAGCGCCGTACCGCCCGGAAAAAGTGGAAAAAACTAGAGAAAACAAGAAAATGCTTGCTCATTTCCATACAAGGTCTCAATGCTCATTTTCTCTGCCTCTATCTCTCTCTCTCACTCTTTCTTGCTCGCTTTATCTCATGAAAATGACTGCTTGCAGTGAGCTCTGAGCTCAACTGATTGAATTGACACTGCCTCTCTTTATTATTTCTCATTTTTTGTCACTCATCATTCATTTTTATCAAACGCGTTCGTTTCCCCAAGCTGGTAGGCCGAAAGTCCGTAGAACTGGTAGGAAAAGAGCCGTGGAACTGGTAGGCCGAAAGCGTCTTTAAAAACTACGCTAAATAGAGTGTTATTAAACCCCGCCTGACGGTTACAGTATGCTCTGAGAAGGCCACGCCCACTCAGATGCGTTCCGCCATTTTCTGGTCTTCTGTGTTTGGCAGCACTGCAGTGACTGACTCATTTGATTAAGAGTGCAACATTTTTCCTTATTTTCTCAGCAATGAGCACAGCTCTTTTTTCTCTCCGTCTCTCCCCCCTCGACTCTGCTCTTCAAGATATGATCAACGTCTCCTGATATCAAAAAAACATGTTTCATTGTTCACTGGTCGAGTTTTTATAACTTCCGCGTGGAATTTTGGGTTCCAAAAATAGCTATTTAAGCGATTTTTTCGAAATTCAACCCTATTTTGGCGCCAAATTGCTTGAAAATCTTGAATTTATTGTAATATAATTTATCAAACTCAATTTCAGAATCTACATCGGAGTCTCATTTTCTCTACTTTCTTCTTTTTCTTCTTCTATTGTTGACTACACTTTTATTTGGAAATAATTAATTAATGTGAGTTTTTTTAAAATTTCCAATTTCTCATGTTTACATGGCTGTATTATGCATTCGCCAGGAGTGACATTTTGCGATAAATCGTGGGGAAAATTCGTGTTTTTTTTAAATTTTAATTAATTTTCATGTAGCTTTATTTACAATTAGTGCAAAAATTTAAATGTATTTTGCGGAAAAATCGGATTTTTTTAGTTAAAAAAAATTTTTTTTTTCGAAAAAACAGCGGTGACCTAGGTGTCGGATCCTAGGCCATCATGGCGGGTTCTAGGCCACCTGCTCTGTTTTAGGGGATTTTGGGGGATTTTTTGTGTTGTTTTCTCTGAGAAAATATTGAATATTAGAGAAAAAATTGAAGAATTCAAATAGTTTGGCTGAAAAAAAATTTTTATTTCAAAAAAATATCATCCTTATATATAAAATTCCGTTTGGGTTTGTAACTGAGGATCTTTGTGTGTCTGTGTCAAAGGCGCATGGCGGGGTCGAACTCAGCACCCGCGGCCAAATAAAAACTTGACGGGCAAGCGTGCTACCGCCTGCGCCACACGGGACACGCGGAATGAACGCTCTCGAGGAGTAGATTTGTTCGCGGCTGGCAACATGACGTTGCGTTCGCCTCCGGGTAGAGGATAAGGTCAAATAAAAACAGTTTAGAGATGAGAAAAGATCAAAAATAGTTTTTGATTCAGCCAGGCTTGTTTTTTATAGACGAATACACTCGGTATAAAACTCTGCAAATTCGCCCCAATCACCTAGTGAGATTCAGAGAAAAAGAGCGCGCTTTTTCAATTTTCTGTACTCTCTCGTCGCCAACGTGGCCCAGTGCGAATGGAGCGAATTTATGGGAAATTTATGCCAAACCAAAAAATTAGAAGACTTTCTTTTTTCCAAAAGGAGTACACCGGCGGATACGGCTTTTCGAAAATTAAATCTTCCGTATTCACAGAACCATCCAGGCAAAATTCGAAGAATGCTTCGACCAGTCTGAAATTTTGGCAAAAATGTCAAAAATACTCCCGGACATTCATTGCACAAAATTTCAGACAAAAATATCAATTTTGAAAAATTCCAGAAAAAAAAATCGATAATTTGTTCTGAAATTTTAATAGGAGTTTTTTGACATTTTTTGTCAAAATTTCAGACCGATCGGAGCATTCTCCGAATTTTGGCTGAATTTTTTTCATTATTCTTTCTAGGCCACGCCTCATGTACTCCTTTTGAAAGAAAGAAAGAAAGACGTTTTTTTGGCCAAAAAATCCCTCCTTTTGGACCTATTCACGTGAACATTTCTTTCATTTCAAAACCTGCACTTTAATCAAGTTATACTCGGCGAATGCATCATCAACCTCGCTCTACGGCACTTTTTTATTTTCAAAAGTGTGGTGCGCCTTTTTTGTAGCGAAATATTTAACAAATCGTCGTGGCAACGTTATTTTCCTGTATTCGCCAACTATATACTCGGTACAAGGCGCTGCAAATGCGCTCCAACGTTTGCTCTGAACCTCACTCTAAATTCACGGCCAGTCCATTTTGCGATTGGAGCGCATTTGCAGATATCTGTACCGACTGCAAGTTTGATCAGAGCGAGGCCCTGAGTTCTATTTCAGCCGGTTCTATTCCCCCAATTGAACAGAAAAATTCGCGTGAATAGGCCCAAAAAATAATAACTTTTATTAGTGAGAAAAAATTCCAAAAAACAATTTTCAGCTCAATTAACATGATGATGGACTGCACATTGACGGGTGGCGGTGGCGGACAGCACACTACCGGTGGCGGAGCAGCGCATCAGATGTTTCCGTTCAGAGATCGCAAAAAGTCGTGTGGTGCGTACTTCTGAGATCGTTTTCCTGAAAGTTTTCAACTATTAAACCCCCCACAAACCGTCGCTTTGCATGCTTTAGCCTTCTATCTCCTTAATTGTTAGGTACGACTTCTCCAACATCTTCCCATCAACGTCTGCCCGCTTTCGAACGCTTTCACACCCATCCGGGACCCAGTTCGGTTATGTCAGGTATTCCTGCTCGTCGTCTTCGTGCTCTTTCCTTCTTCCTCTTCTTCTTCTTCCTTCTCTAACGTCTTCTGATCTGATTTTCCACGCCATCCTAGAATCGCCAACGTCCTCGTCTTCTTCGACGCCTACACGGTCTGGAGCAACGACACCGACTCAACAGAGCTACATTGATTTCCAGACGCAGCATTTTTTCCCGAAGAGCCATCGACATTATCATTATCCACTTCATTCTGCAGGTTGTGAAATTGTAGTTAATTACCCAATTAGCTTGCTATTAGTATGGAGCATGAAATTAGTGAAAAAAAACGATTTTGAAAACTTGAAAATAGGGAAAACAAATACGTAATTGGCAATCAAGCCACCAAATTGCCACGTCATTGATAAATTAACAATTTTATCCTTTTTTGGGCGTTTAAACCGAATACCGCAACGCCCCAGAGCACCACGAATGAGCAACACTTTTGCTGCTTTTGGCTAGGAGGCGCAGACGGTTAGACAACCAAACTCGTTTTTTTTTGCAATTCATGGCGTTCGTTCGCATCCGCAAACGAACACACACACACCCGGCCACAACAACAACACTTAAAGGGGGATCGAAAACGAAAGGAGGGTTACTTTCTTGTTTTCACCAACCACTTCGGACAGACCGGTTTGAGGCTTGCTGTTGTACTGGTACTGGAGACCCTGACAAAGCCGGGGGAAGTCAAAACCGGGTGCAATCCCTGAAACTTTACAAAACTCTTGCAAAGGGGCGGGGCTTGTTACCAAGTTGTAACTACCTGATTTTTGCCAGGGTCCTTTTGGTGCACAGAGGGGTTTAATGGACCTGTTCAGCGCGGGAAAACAACAACGTTTTTCGTGTTTTTACCCTATGAGGAATTGTGAAAAAACGTCGAAAAACTACCGAGGTTTTTCGAAGTAAAAAACCGGTCGTTTCGAGACCTGCCTATCGAAAAATTAAAAGCGCTTTGCAAAATTTTTTCGCCGGGTCTCGACGCGACAGGTTGTTTTCCAAGAAAAAAACCCATCGCGTCGAGTCCCGGCAGTAAAAAATGCAATGCGCCTTTAACTTTCAATGGGATGAATTTGATTGAAATTTAAAAGCGCGTCGAATTATTTAATCGGCCAGTCTCCTCAATTTTCCATAGGGAAAAACCACGAAAAACCGATTTTTTCCTGTGCTGAATAGGTCCATAAAATTCAACCACGTTTATCAAAAAGCAAATTTAAATAAATTAAACAAAATTAAATTATAATTCGTTGTCAATGGTGGGTGGCATGGAACTTTTCCAGTGACAATTTTTTTTCCATTCCATTGATACTCTTCCGAATATCTAGAGATCAATGAGCACGAGCTTAGACGTCCATCGGGTACTGCCTGAATTTTCGAATTCCCATTTTTCAGCCATTTTTCAACTTTTCCGAGCGGTCCGGCGCGTCAAATATTGCTGAAAAACAGTTTTTTTCCGCAAATCGCTAATAACATTCTTGTCCACAATTAAATCGTTATCTTCTATCTTCTGTATTGGAAGAAACCTAGCCAGTGCACGCGCACTCACTGACGCATTCATTCTTTGTTTTGATGGCAGGGAAGAGTTTGCCGCACCGCGTCTAGTAGACTTTTCGAATGCCGCTCTACCTCTTCCTCATGACAATTTTACAATGTATGGCTTTTAATAAACACAAACTTTGTCTAGACTCTTTGATAACAAGTTGAGGCGCATTCGCTTATCGCACTTCCTCCAACACTTTTTCGTACTATTTTTGACCCCCGACAAGCCAATGCATCCATCTCTCTCGAAAGTTGTTTACCCGGCGTGCTGCCGCGCCATGCCGCGCGCGGAACGAACGCCGCGGCACCGCGCTCGTTCCGCACATGTTTACGTAAACAACGCTCTGCGTCTCCTCCGTTCGCACACTCTCTTGCTCCCTCCTCTCGCTTCCTCGTCTACTTCCATGAGTCGTCGAATTTTGTTTATGGAACAGCATGTTCGTCTGCGTCCTGCTGCATGTCTGGCCACGCCCATTTTGTCTGGGAATTGCACTGGGGGAGGAACTGGGCGGCCTGGGGGTGAGGGGGACACGGATGGAGGAGACGTGTTTTCGTCCCGGTTCTCTTCTTCGTCTTTTTTTGTTGTTGTTCGCCTCACCGTCACAGACAGCTAATGCTTCTCAAACCGACACTACTCGCAGCTGCAACAGCTGCAAATCAGCAACAAAACTGTAAGGGTTTCATGGAGGTTTTAGGGAGGCTCGTGAGCAAAAGTAGATTTTCGGCAAATTGGCGTGCTAGGCTCTATCGTATTTGTCTGCGTCTCCACAGTGTAGAACGTTCTGCCAAGTTTGGCTGAAAGCGTGCTAAAGTGGAGACGCAGAGATGCCTGTTAGATCACATGGCAATTCGCCATTTTGCTCGGCAATTAGCGAACTCGCTGCCGGAAATTCTCCGAGTAGATTCTCGGTATCGAATGATCGAAATTTCAACGCTCCGAATCATTAAAACAGGCGAACGAAGCCTGACCTTTCTGTTGTTGTTGTTTTGACACATTTCGTTTCGCAATGTGTGTTTTTCTGTTCCCTTCTAGTCATCTTCTTGTCGGCTATTGATTGAGTATATAGAAGTGCCAAAAACAAGTTTTTAGTACATGTAGAGCTTTCCATTTCTAGGAACGAACAACTGATAAAAACATGTGCTTTCTTTCTTGAAAGGTTAGAAATGACGTGGCAACTCTTTAAAACCAAAACCAATTCTCCATGGCAGAGAAAAAAGCATCGTTGCAGATTCAGACGAGTACAGAAAGCGATCGAACACTCTTCTGTCACGAGGATCCGACAAAAGATGGCCAAAACGGGACATGGGACCACAATTCGAGCTTCGTTGTTGCATCGATCCAGAGGTAGAGTTTTACAAAATTTGTAAGCCTGCTGCGCAGTGTAAAATGAGTACTTTGCTCATAAAAGCCAACATTTTGCGTAGAAGCGTTTGTCTGTATCCGTGTGAGATCCTGCAGCTTTTACTCTATCGATTTGCTCCAAAATTAGCCTTGCCAAAATGTTTTGAGCACTGATTGTAAGGGGCATGTGTGTTGTAGCGAATCGGAAGGCAAAAACCTACGCAAGGTTCTGGCGCCTACTTTTACAATTTACAAATTTTTAAAATGGAGCCAGTTTTTATGCTGAGCAATGTATGATGTCTCATTGAAACTAAACACTGCAAGTTCTCGCATTTCTTGGTTAATCGGTTCTGATACGTACCAGTTCGGAATCGGGCGGTTAAGATTCGAGGCGTTTCTAGTTTTAGTGCGACATCAAACATTTATCAGCATAGACAACAGAAACCTCGCGCAAGTTTTTGTTTCCAGAATAATTTTCCACCAGTTCTGATTCGTACCAGTTTGAACTCGGGCTGTTAGGATTTGGGCAGCACCGTAATTGACCCCTTGCGCTGATGCAATGGGTGTAAAATGGGCCATCATGTAGAATGTCCAAGCCAACATTTTGCGTAGAAACGTTGATGTAAATATGTCTGTTTGTACCGAAATTGCACTTGGTTTGGTGTGAATCATCAAGTTTGAAGGGTAGCATCAGGCGTTCTCAAAAGTTCTTATTTTTTGTAATACATATTCCACCGGAATTTCTAGATCGGAAGATTCCGAGGGCACATATTTCTGTTCCAAAAATTCCGATTCCGACAATGTTTTTCGGAAAATGTTCTACGATTTTTCGAGATGAACAGCATTTTTTTTTAATTTCGAAATCGCGGAGTATCTCCTGAATTCTATTCCGTGCGAGTTCTATTCCGTAGTACCCCCCTATCCACTGTGATGAAATTCGA
This sequence comes from Caenorhabditis japonica, assembly GCA_963572235.1. Lineage (NCBI taxonomy): Eukaryota > Metazoa > Nematoda > Chromadorea > Rhabditida > Rhabditidae > Caenorhabditis > Caenorhabditis japonica. Next base: position 24,508,598 of record OY754342.1, on the reverse strand, counting down.
ATGAAAAATTTTGGAATTTTGAAACGTATTCAGGGAATTTTCGGAAATTTGCCAAGCAAAATAGGCATATGAATTGCCCCGAACAGATCTGCCGAATTCTATGACATGTTGCCATTCTGCTGGGCTGCCATAAATTCTCGGAATATTATTTCGGAGCCAAAAAAATTGATATTGACGTTTCTTGAATCCAAATACCACCAATAACCTCCTATTCAGATCCTCCGGATAAACGTCGACCGTCAGTACTATTTCGAGGACGAAACGGTTCGCGTGAACGGAAGTGTGTTCCACAAGCGCACCGACTACGACAACCTCCTCTCCGTCATTCCGAAATCGAAATTCAACGGAATTCACATCAAAATGGAAGACGATTGTCCGCAAGGCGGTGACGATGTTCGCCTCTGTCTCCTCAAATCGCTGGGAGCCCACAATCTGCGGAGCATTCCGTGTGTTCAGTGCAAGACCGATTTGAAGGTGTACGATAAGTATCCGCTGATCGACGGCGTCTTTTACATCTCTCCAGTGTCTCAGTTTGGAGCCGAAACGGAAATTTCGCTGGACGGACGTCGGTTTTATTTGCAACAGTTGTGCGCGAGATGTTTGTGGTCCGATTGGTCGTGTAAAAAGTGTGGAAAAGATTCGTGGTTTGATGGAAAAGCTGTCGTTCTTGGCACTTTGTATTATTATGATATTGGTGAGTATTTTAGCGATGTGGTTTTAAACATATCCAGTTAAAATATCGGCCAAATTCCCAATTTAAAGGCGCATGGGTGGCCGAGGTCATTTTTGACAATGCTTTGGACAGTCCATTTCTGCTGATCCTCTTCTTGATTATTCCAAGAGTTCCACGAGTGTTCACTGTCCGAGGTCTTTCCCGGTCACCCTGTGATTTTTTTTTTCTCCTCGCGTGAATAGGTGTTTCTCTCCTGGTTCGATTAATACTGTAAATTTTCTATTATTTGTCATTATTATAACAACAAAAACAAGTCCAAAACTGTGAAAAAAAAAACCAAAACAACAAAAGAATCATTACAGTATCCGCCGGTCGCTGCTGCCCACCCGCGTGCCAATCGTGCAAACAACCGCTTGGTGTCAGAGACCAACTCGCCTCACAATTGGCCGCGGTATGTAACTTATTTTTCTACACTTTTTTCTAAACCTCCCAATTTAGGGCAACTACGCGACTATCAACGAGCAAATCACGTGCCCGTCTTGCGGCGCGTCCAAATTCCACCTGGTCCGCGATTTGAAGACCGTACACGTGGCAACTCGGCCCGCGTTTGCCACTATTGCTGAATAACTTCACTTCACTTCACTCCAATATTAATCACATTTCTTTCTTTCTTTCTTTTCTTTTCTTTTTCCTCCCAACTACCTCGAAATGCTAGAATCTCGCATAGTCTCATTGAAATCTCATTGATCATCCTACCTCACCCGTGGATTTGCCACCCACCCACCCACCCATTTCGGCGCGCGCGTAGATCAAATTGACAAGCCATTTTTTCATAGCGAAAATTTGATTTTATGCAATTGAACACATCTACTGATATGCAACAATCCTACCTCAGCGGCTTCAATGGTCCGCACTTTCCCCCTTGTTATCAATCATTTAAATATCTCCACATTCCTTTCTTTTCTTGGGTCATTTTTAGTTTTATCCACCTCATAGTTTCTTTCCGTTCTAATAGACCATTTTCTTTCAATCTGTTTGTTTTTGCCCACCCCACCCCAACCCAGTAGGAATATCGGAGATGTTTTGTACGTACTTAATTATTTCACCCAACTATGCATAGCCTACGCAACGGCAAACGTGCCCTATCGCATTCTCTGCGTCTCCACAGTGGAGTTCTGCCAAGTTTATGTTAGATGGAGACGCAGAGACGCCAAATACGCCGTTCTGTATAGGCATAGCTATGATAACTTACTCTCGTCTGAGCTGGTGAGAACAGTGGCTTATGGGGTAAAAAATGAAAAAATTCAGCGAAACTTTGGAGAATGATTCGATTGGCCTGAAACTTTGAGAAATCATTAAAAAAATACTCTCGGACATTTCCGGAATCAATATTTTGGTCTGAAATTTTCAGCACATGTCCGGAAGTATTTTTTAAACAATTTCTCAAAGTTTCAGACCGATCAGAACACTCTCCGAAGTTTCGCTGAATTGTTTGCATTTTTCGTGAATAACCCAATTAGAAACAGCTGAAACGATTGTGACCGTAATCTGAGGGATTCAAAACATTCTAACGAGAGAGGGAGTTGTTCAACTTTGTTGGCCCGTACGTAGTTTCAAACGCAACAAAAAAACCGCCAATGTGCAGCAAATGCATGGCGGAAAGAAATAAATATTATCCGTATGAAAAAACGTACGGGCAAGCACACCGTAATTTTCAATTCAAAATATTTTCACTGACTCGCTTGTTAAAACTTTTTGAATCGAGGATTACGATCACACTAATTTCAGCTGTGGAAGAGTTTTCTATTTTCTTTCTAGGCCACATCTCTCAGCAACTGGGACAAGAGTAATACTGTGTTTGTTTCATAATTAAAAAAATATATAATAAAATTAACTTTATCGCAAATAGGAAACATTTTAATTGAATAATATTGTCGACCTTAGTACTTCGTGATTTTCATTTTGGTTTTCTAATTATTTAATTTCAAGTATTGTCCATTCGCGAAAAAAGCAAGTGTGCTCCACAAAACTTAGTACTTCGTGGATTTCATTTTCGTTGCCAAATTATTTCAATTTACTTGTAAATTCAACGTGAAATGAAATAATTTGGCGACGAAAATGAAATCCACGAAATACTAAGTTTTGTGGAGCGCACTTGCTTTTTTCGCAAATGGATAATATAAATTTATAAATTCAACTTGAAATTAAAGGATTTAGAAACCAAAATAAAAATCATAAAACACTATTCAGTGGAGCGTGTTTGATCGTCGTGCCGGGCCGAAAATAGACAAAAATATTCAGATAAATATTGTGTTTTCAATCGACTTGCGACATGAAAACGCGAGACTCCGCCCACTTTTTTGTGCGCGACCACGCGAACACAGTGATATTTGAAGAGACGCAGACAGGTAGTGCACAAATAAGTGGGCGGAGTCTCGCGTTCTCATGTCGCAAGTCGATTGAAAACACAATAACTGGATATAAAAACAATTAATTTTTATCCAGGTTTAATCAGCTTTCGATGTAGATTAATTGCACTTAAATACAAGCCTTCTAATTATGTAGACTTGGAAAAAAATATCGTCGTTTATTTTTGTTTTCCTCCGATTTCTGTTTAAAAAAAAACACATACGTATTAGTTGATAATTGCACAAACAATAAGTCAAACTGTAAATCGGAGACCCTGACAAAACCGGGAAAAATTTGGTATTTCCCCCGGTTTTGTCAGGCTCTTGTAAATCGCTCCACAATCCCTATATAACATTTTTTTTTTCAATAAAAAAACGAAAAAAAATCCAAACAAAAATCGTTTCAAAAACATATCTTCGCTTTACTGTAAATAACGCGCTCCGCGTAATTTTGGAGGAACGTTGCTCTTTTGATCACGACAACATTTCAACTTTGCAAACTGTCGTTTCCGACTCGATGAAGCGGTGGTTTTTTGCTCTTTTCGTGCAGTTTTTCCCCATACCACAAAACCAGACTAGAATTTTCCGATGGAAATATGACGAATTCAATCAGGATCTTCTTTTTTTTGTTTTCTTTTTTTTCAAATGTTTTTTTTTGCCGGCTTGCGTCTCTTTTTAAGATGGTCGGAGCAAAGAGCAACTATCAGTTTTCTCAACATGCAATATTCTTTTCTGGTACGTTTACGTTTCATTTTTTGACGCAGAAAAATCTATGTAGTTTCAGCAATTTTTTTTGCAGATAATTTACCTTTTGGTCTTTCTGGCAACTCTGATTGAGTGCAGAGATAAGGACATCAGTGAGGAGTCCTATGAAACCGAAAAAGTTGGATATTGTCCACGAGGAGAAGAATGGTGGAGATGTGGAACGGGGTGTGAGAAGAGTTGCACAAACCCGAAACAGCCACTTGGAGGGGTTTGTGTTTAGTTTAGTTTGGGCGCGAGACAGTTCCAGGTTCGAGGCATCCTCATTTAAACATCCAAAGCTAATAATTGAATAATAATAATAATCCACAATTTCCTAAAGGGTACGATAGTTTTAAATAGTCCCCCACAAACTGTGTTTAGGCTACTTACAATTAAAATAAAGTTTTCTGGACTTTTATATTTTTTACCTATCATATATGGCACTGGATGTTTAGTGGGGCGCTTTGAAATTAAAGAAGGTGCCAATTATACTCTTGGGTGGGGGATTTACGTATATCACATTGAAATCGCACGAAAAAAATTCTCTGATTTTTTATGATTTTTACAAAAAAAAATAGAAGACCACGAGGAGTACACGAAAATCGTGGCCGTGGACTAGGAAACCAGCGGCCGCGGCTTCTAGAAACATCCATTTTCACCAGAAATATTCATTTTTCGTGCAATTTTCCTCGTTTTTATTATCGATTTTCGATAAACATGCTCTAATCGCTTATTATAATTTTAGATAATCGCGAAAATACAGTTTAGTCATGAAAATCGAAAAATCGATATTCGCCTTTCGTTCGATTAATCGTTTTACATAATTTCTTGTGAACATTTATTGTTCAAATATAAACGTTACAGATAAAAGAGTGAACTTAATGCGGAATTGAGCAGGAAAAGGGACAAAAAGGGAAGTTATGAGAATTTTTGTTCCGAATTTGTTTTATCATTACTTTTGTGATCAAAACGCGTTAATTTTATATTTTAAAACACGAAATGATATTTGTAATATATTTCCCAAAGATTAGTGCAAAAATATTGGGAAAACACGGGAGAACAATGATGAAAAAGAAAAATAGCGTTTGAATTTCGCGCCAAGTCGTGTACTCCCCGTGGTCTTCTATTTTTTTTTGTAAAATTCGCCAAAAATCAGAAAAATTTTTTCGTTCGATTTCGATTTGATATTCGTAAATCCCCCATCCAAGAGTATATTTTAAGCCACTTTCCCCAGAAAGTTGGCACCCCCTTTAGAGGACATTTTTTCGGTGTCATATTTTCAATTTTGCGAGTATTCCCCGAATTATATTGCATTTTTAGGACCATCTAAAATAACTTTTTCAATATTTATTCATCATTTAAACAAGACGAAAATCAATAAATTATCCAAAAATTCAACAAAAACGCAGATTTTGACTGCCAGGAGTTTCGTGAAGTTCTCGGCGCTTAAAATGTAAAATTCGTTCGGTTATCGGCCGGTTTCCCCACTTTTTGATCTGAAAAGAGATGGATGTGAGTTATAATTTTAAAAGAAGCTAAATATGAAAAATACAGAAATTAAACATCTGACAGAAAAAGTACGAAAAAATAGCGAAAAAAGCAAACAAAAATAATTAAAAAAATGCAAGAATTCAATATCCAAAATGGACTGTCGTGCGCAAAAATTTAATTTTTTAAGTGTTCCGATCCCGACCAGCCCCAATCGTGGCGGAAACGCTTCGAAAATCAAGAATTTTGCGTTAGAGCGCCGTTTCAATGAGTAGGGGAATTTTTTTTTCATGTACAAAACGTGGGAAGGAGATATTGTAAATATTTTTCAGCCCTCAAACTGACACGCATTTTCAAATTATTTTTATCAATCGGGTCGAGCAGAAACTGAAAAAATCGCTGAGATTCTATTTAGATTTTGAAAAAAAATGTTCTCAAAAATCCAGAAAAACCCTGCTTCTTTCAGAAGTGCAAACTTCCCTGTATTCCATATTCGTGCCGTTGCAAGAAGGGATTGTACCGCGATAATCAAGGATCCGGACGGTGTGTTCGCAGAAACAAGTGCAAAAAGTGGTGATCCGGGATCTGGCGGATTTAAATTTTCAAGCCTAATTGATTGTTGATAATGAAATGAAATGAATGTACAGTCGGCGAATGCATGATCAACCGCGCTCTACGGAGACTCCGCCCTGTGGAAGTGCGCCGCACTTGCAAAATTGGCGGGAATTCAAATTTAATTATTTTTTCAACTTGAAAAAAAATTATTTTACAAGGATATTCTTGTGGAAATCTCGATTTAGGGCGTTTAATTTGGTTACTACGTCTATCTGCCCTGATATTACTAACCAGCCTGTCACGTAGAAGCTGACAACGCAGATTTTTGACGGCTTCGCCACTCCATTTTATTTTTTTAAATAATAAAGTTACAGACAATAGAAAAGGGAATAAAGCATTTGTTATTTATTTAAAAATAAAAATAAACAAAGGTTAAACATTTAAAAAAAAAACGACGAGGGCGAGAAGCGAATCCACCTGTCCTGCTCCACATGCTCCAATAGCTCTGAAAAATTCTAAAATTAGTTTTAAAAACTATCGGATATGTTGGAAAAGATTGGTGTGATAAAATCATTTGATGAAACCTAAACATTTGAAAATAAAGGCCAATTTTTCGATATTTCGTTTTCTGCAATTCTGTTGAAATTTTTCCGGTTTCTCTTAAAGACTCCCAAATATTCGGAGAAAAAAATTTTCAATAAAAATGGCACTCATCAAAGTAAAAACAGAAAATCGGAAAAGCCGTAAGTTTGATATTTACTATTTCAGTTTCAAATCTTTATCTAAGTTCGGCGATTTTTTTTTTTAGAATAATAGTGGCATTTTCCGTTTTTCTGGCATTTTTTAACATTTTTATCGGTATTTCTTGAACATTATTATTACAATTGACAAAAAAGAAGATCACAGAAAGAAAACTGTTTGAATTGGTCTTGATATTTAAAAAATATTGCCGGCAACTCTGGATGAAATGGTCAAAATTGCGTACACAGCCATAAAACATGGAAATCTGCTTCATAATTCAGCTATTCAGTCCGTAAATACTGAGAACATCCGCGGATCGTTCCGCATTATTTTTCAATAAATTCTAATCAACTCACCACCTCCAATATCTGCCAGCTCATTGTCGCTCTATGGATGGCTCCGGAGCTCCATGCCATTTTAGCTCTTCTGAAAAATAAAACATTTAAAAAGGTAAAATATATAAAATGAGGTTATTCATAAATATAACCTCATTTTATAGCCTGTTAACCAATAATTGTTAATGCAAAAATACAGTTTTTTTTGCATTTTGCTTGAATAATAACCCATTTTCAGTCATGTTGTCCAAAAATCGATATTTTGGTTCACTAAGAATCATACATATTTTTAGTTCACAATTCTTGAGCATCATTCTAATTTTTTGTAAGGAATCTCGCTTAAACTTTCAGAAAATAAACCCAAAAATGTATTTAACTAAAATGATAATATTTCGCATTACTCACCGATTCGTCGTCGCGCCGCTTCCTCCATGGCAACCATTTCTGTTTGCTGAAATTTATTCTTAAATTAAAATGAAACAATTTATAAACGTATTGTAAAAAAAGAAAAAGAAAAAGCATTAAATCACAAGGAAATAGAAGGAGAAAATCGAGAAACGACGAATATCAGTTCAAATGTGAATTTTCGCGCCAAGAGAAGCGCGCCGCACTCGGCAAAACTGGAGGAGTCTGAATAGAGCGCAGTTGATCATGCATTCGCCGACTGTATTTAGTTATTAACTCACGGTGTCCAGGATTTGAAAAGTGGGCGGAGCCGAGCAAACTCGCCCCACTGGATTTTTTCGCGCGAAATTCGAATTTTGACGCATTTTTTTATGTTTTTCGGGAAAAAAAGCATGAATTCTTAATTTTTTCCCACATGTGCTCCAACGAAATTATAGCTGAGGTCTTTAGAAATTTTTTAAGCCTAAGAACGTCGAATTTGGTTCAGCCACCATTTCGAAATATTCGTTTTGAGTTTTTTGGTGTTTTGGCAGGATAAATCTTTACGAAAATCGAAGTTTGGGCAATTTAATGGTATTAAAAGATTCAATACATACATTTTACAAAGCAAAACAGGTTTTACTGAAAAAAAATAATAAAATCAATAAAAAACTGCGAGTCGAAAAATGCGCAAGCACCGAAAGTGCGCAATGCAAGTTTGCTGGCGCGCCAGCAAATTAGGCTCCGCCCACATTTCAAATCCTCGACACCGTGTAATAAGGCTTCCATTCGGACCAATTTTCGTCCGTCCGGTCCGTCCGTTCGTCCGTCCGTCCGCCGTCCGTCCGCTTCGTCCGCAGTTCGTCCGGTTCGTCCGGTTCGTCCGCGGACGGTCCGGTTCGTCCGGTTCGTCCGTTTCGTCCGGTTCGTCCGCCACGCTCTATTTGGCTGGGAATTTTAATTTATGGCACTCTCTTTAAAAATTCTGACATTGAAAATGTAAGCGGTTGCAAATTTATGTAGAATTAGCTTTGCAAAAACAAATTTTTTAATTTTTTTCCGAATTTTTGATAGCAGAAACAAGACATTTCTGTTGATATTTTAAAGAAAAAATAACAAAAACAGCTTTTGAAAACAAAATATAGCAGAAACAAAAACAAAAACCAACAAGAAGAAAAAACGGACCAAGCGGACCGACCTCGGACGAACCGGACGAACCGGACGAACCGGACGAACCGCGGACGAGCGGACGAACAGCGGACGAAATTCGTCCGCTTTTTTTTCGTCCGAATGGAAGCCTTACCGTGTAACTTACGCTCGCTTTTCGCAGAATCCATTGCAGTTTTGCAGCTTCATTGACAATTTAGTACTCGAACTGATCCTTAAGCTTACCATACCAAAATTCGAAACAAAAAATCGTGCTTAATGGACCTATGCACGAAATAAAAAAGGCCATTTAAATGAATTAATTTGACAATTTTTTCCAATGCACGAAAGCAAGAAAATTCAATTAAATTGAATAAATTTGAACGCAGAAAAACGTTCGTGTCTTGATATTGCCACTGAAAAATTGCGTACGCCTTCAATAAATTGTGTCGATTTACGAGATCTCGACACGAACGTTTTTCTGCGTTCAAATTTATTCAGTTTAATTGAATTTTCTTGCTTTCGTGTATTTGAAAAAAAAAGTCAAATTAATTCATTTAAATGGCCTTTTTTATTTCGTGCATAGGTCCATAAAATGTCTGAAATTGCTCTTTAAAAAAGTGAAAATTCAAAAAATTTTCGAGATGGCCGAAGTTTTTCATGGCCGTGGCCGAGATTTCACGCGTGTAATAATTTCTGAATTTCGAAATTTCCACGTCAAAATCCCAAATTTTCGACGCGAGACCTTTAATGGGCGGTTCCACGTGTCAATGCCACGTGGAAAGGTCAATGAGCGACTGAATGGACAACAAATAAATCAGTTCGGGAGTTTTACCGATTGGATATCGACCAGCACTCTGCGAATATGTCGGGAGGTATGTTTATTTCATTGTTCGCATTCTTCATCTTGCTCGATTTACAGGAGGAGAATCAAAGCCAGATAAGAAGAAGGAAGGCAAGAAGGGGTTCGATACCCGTAAATTCCTGATCGACCTCGCGTCCGGAGGTACCGCCGCCGCTGTCTCGAAGACTGCCGTCGCGCCAATTGAGCGTGTCAAGCTGCTGCTCCAGGTTCAGGATGCGTCGACGACGATCACCGCCGACAAACGCTACAAGGGAATTGTGGATGTGCTGGTGCGCGTGCCAAAGGAGCAGGGATACGCTGCTCTGTGGAGAGGAAACTTGGCCAATGTTATCCGCTACTTCCCAACTCAGGCGCTCAACTTTGCCTTCAAGGACACGTACAAGAACATGTTCCAGAAGGGATTGGACAAGAAGAAGGACTTCTGGAAGTTCTTCGCCGGAAACTTGGCGTCTGGTGGAGCCGCCGGAGCGACGTCGCTTTGCTTTGTCTACCCGTTGGACTTTGCCCGTACCCGTCTTGCTGCTGACATCGGAAAGGCTAATGAGCGTGAGTTCAAGGGACTCGCCGATTGTCTTGTGAAGATTGCCAAGTCTGATGGACCGATCGGACTCTACAGGTGCGGTTGCTATTTTTTTTTTAATTTTCGAAACTTTATCTTAAAATTTTCAGAGGATTCTTCGTCTCCGTCCAGGGTATCATCATCTACCGTGCTGCGTACTTCGGAATGTTCGACACTGCCAAGATGATCTTCACAGCGGACGGCAAGAAGCTCAACTTCTTCGCCGCCTGGGCCATCGCTCAAGTCGTCACTGTCGGATCAGGAATTCTCTCGTATCCATGGGACACTGTTCGTCGTCGCATGATGATGCAGTCGGGTCGCAAGGATATTATGTACAAGAACACGTGGGATTGCGCTGTCAAGATTGTCAAGAACGAGGGAATGGCTGCCATGTTCAAGGGATCGCTGTCCAACGTTTTCCGTGGAACCGGAGGAGCTCTTGTGCTTGCCATTTACGACGAAATCCAAAAGTTCTTGTAATATCCTGCCATGCACCATACCAGTTGCGCCAGTTCTTTGTTCCTGTAGTTTTGCCAATAAATACCTCATGTTTCTTTATCAGTAAATCGGAGTTTTTTCCTTCCGCTAAAATGTGTTTCTTTCTGTTCTTTCTTTTTCGCTAATTTTACGTTCCGCTCATCAATTCGTGCTCCGGTTAACCTGAA